>CM042696.1:370602810-371269477 GCA_023614405.1 Avena insularis | reverse complement strand
AGTCCATCGAATTAGAACTTCTTCCTCCTTCACTCAATGTATTGAGCAATGCCACATGTATGCCGAATTATCCATTCAATTTTGTTAGATTTTAGCATCTATATTTGTGAACATATATCACTCTGCTCGAGATTAGGTAAGAATAAACCATTCATCTTAAGTGCATTACCATAAAAGATATTACTCATATGCTCGTCAGACAACCTTTTTTCTCAGACTTAAAAAAGGTAACCGTCTACGCAATGAACAAAGATCGGAATATAATGTTCATGCTTACATGCACCAATAAGCTAATTATTCAAATTTAAAACTAATCGAAGAGTAGATCACGGAGGGAGCATGCCGGCAGCGATCACATCAACAGAGCCATTTCAGCAACGCCGTCATCTACGTCTGCTTACCCAGTCTTAAACGGCAACGCAGCTCACATGTTGAGTTACAAATACCAGGCAACGAACCCGATTATCGAAATACCCGAGGAACTTCTCGATTGCTAGTAAGATACACATGATAACGCCTTATATCGAATATATCTTTCTTCTTGATGTTGCCGTTCTTTGAGATCGCTTGATTACTTAGAAGCAGTTACACTTCCGGTGTGCCAAGCACCCATGCGATAGAAGCATTCAGTTTCATTCTTAGGACCAGACCTGGAAGCTTCTTATGGCAGTCTGGCGGCTTTCTTTGCCATCCTTCTTGGGGAAGTTGCCCTTGTTCTTAGGGAAACGCCTGTTTCTTGAAATTGGTGGTCTTATTGACCATCAACACTTGATGCTCCTTTTGATCTCCACTTGGTGTTTTCAGCATGGATGATAGTTCCAGGCAACGTCTTGTTCATCGATTGCATATTGTTAGTTCATCACAAAGTTCTTATAACTTCGGTGGCGTTGATTGGAGGACGGTGAATCCCTAACTCATTAGAGTCGTTATCCCCAACTCTTGGAGCTTGTTTGCGTGCCCGGACATGGTGAGCATGCGTGCTCAATATGAACTACCCTCTTCCATCTTACAGTTAAAGAACTTTTTGGAGGCCTCATAAGCTCTCCGCGGCGCATGAGTCTCAAAAATGAGCAGGCTCCTTAATGATCTCGAGCAGGTCATGGTGCTCAAAGCTCTTAACGAAGCTTCCGTTTCTAAACCATACGAGGATGGCACGCACTTTGAAGCTGTGGAGTAATGATTTTCGAGTGGCGTAAACATTCTTTATGTCATCGTTGGCATCTTCTTGGTGGGTCACCTAGCGGTGCTTGAGCACATGGGTCGACTAACCAGCCACGAGGACAATCTTGAGTCCATGGAGCCGATCCGTGAAGTTGCTTCCATTGTTCTTAGCTTTCTTTCTCTGGAGCAGCATACTGAGATTGATGATGGAGGTTAGCGCAATCTACAACAAATTTGCAAGTAGTTTAGACTAAGTTTATGATAAATTGAGTTCAATTTAATTCTTAAATTAACTAGTGAAACTCCACTCAAAACAACATCCCTCACATTGTCTTAGTGATTACGAAGACCAAGTCCACTACACCAAGTCCGATCTTCACGAGAGAGAAGATGTAGTTTCATCGTGAACAATCTTCATGTTCATCATATCATTTATATGATTCATGCTCTACCTTCGATTCCGTGTTAGAGACCGTCATATACTTGTACATACTAGGATCGTCAAGATTAACCTTAGTTTCCATGTGCAAATAAAACTTGCACTAGTTGTATGCACCGTAGAATCTACCACATCCGATCATCACGAGATGCTTGAAGCGGCGAGAGTCTTAGCAGTCTCTTGCCAACTAAGGGCGAACACTTTGTTACTTGATATTTAGTGAGAGGGATCATCTTATAATGCTTCTGTGATGTGATCTAAGCAATACAAGATGCATAAAGGATTAACATCACAGGGGCAATTCATAATTAGTGTGATATGATATGGCCCTTTCTTCTTATGCCTTTGATCTCCATCTCCAAAGCATGGACATGATCTCCATCATCACCTTCAATGCGTCCAAAGGAGTCGATGGCGTCGCTTCATGGTTTGTCCATCATCACTAGCAACTATTACAACTACTTGGAATAAAGCTATTACAAGATGAATAGACACGCAGGTCTTAGCAATTAAAGACAACCATTAGGCTCTATGATTGCCATATTACAACAAGGATCATTGCATACATCAAATATAATCACAATCACATGATGGCCATATCACATCACAAAACCCTACAAAACAAGTTAGGCGCCTCTAATTTTCTTTGCATGTTTCGTGGTTTGGGGCTTTGGAATAAAGCGGATCTTACCTCTGAAACTGAACCTGGCGTTGATCTGAAGTGCTATCAAGTACAAAGTGTAAATTGGAACTATACTATGGTGGGAGACAGGACACCCATAAAGCCACTTGTGCAAGCAAGTTACACATCAAGCGTGGAGCAAGTCTCGTAATGCGATGACATGTAAGGTTAGCACGAGCTTCATCCCACCATACATAAGATACAAAGTACACAAAGCAAAAAGGCACGAGCACCATGGCCACAAAACCATTGTGTTCTACTGCGTTAGCGAGATCTATGCATAGACATGGCTCGATACCAGCGATGGGTTGGTAGGATGGAAAACAAAAAATTCTACATGAAACGAACAAAACCGGATCTAATCTAGATAAAAGCCAAGATCTAATCTATTAGACATGTACAGCGAGATAGATCTGTACTAAACCTTATGAATCCGAAAGCCTTGTGTGAGATCGGATCTAAGTGGTTGATATGAGCGATCCTTGCGATCTCAAGATCGAGTAGCGATCCTTCGGCGCCCGGCGTTAAACAGCGCTTCATGATCGGTCACCACGTCTGATGACTCTGTTTGTAATTAGTAACAAGAACACACATGCAATGTATTTGGTGGATCCATTTGTGGTCTTTGAAGAGAACACACATTTCAATGACTACGGTTGTTGTTAGTAAAAAGAACACACATGCAATGACCTTTGGTGGATCCATGTGGTCTCTGAAAGAACACACATGCAATGACTCTTGGTTGTTGTTAGTAAAAATAGCACACATGCATGATGACCTTTGGTGGATCCATATGTGGTATGTGAAAATAACACACATGCAATGACTCTGGTTGTTGTTAGTAAAGAACACACATGCAATGACCTTTGGTGGATCCATGGGTGGATTGTGAAAAGAGCACACATGCAATGACTCATGTTGTTCCATATGTGGTATGTTAGCAAGGACACACATGCAATGACTCCAGTTGTTGTTAGTAAAAGAACACACATGCAATGACACTGGTGGATCCATGTGGTCTCTAAAGAAGAACACACATTTAAATGACACTGGTGGATCCATATGTGGTATGTGAAAAGAGCAGATCATAGAAATGACTCTAGTTGTTGTTAGTAAAAGAACACACATGCAATGACTGGTTGGTCCATAGGTGGATTGTGAAAGAACACACATGCAATGACCTTTGGTGGATCCATATGTGGTATGTAAAACAAACACACATGCAATGACTCTGGTTGTTGTTAGTAACAAGAACACACATGCAGTGACAACTTTGGTGGATCCATGTGTGTTCTTTGAAGAAGAACACACATTCAATGACTCTAGTGGGTCCACATGTGGTTTGTAAAGAACACACATGCAATGACCCTTTGGTTGATCCATATGTGGTTTGTGTAAGAACACACATGCAATGGCTCTTTGGTTGATCCATAAGTGGTTTGTGGAAGGAACACACATGCAGTGACCTGGTGGATCCATATGTTGTTTGTGAAAAGAACACACATGCAATGAACACTTGGTGGATCCATAAGTGTTTGTGGAAAAGAACACACATGTAATGGCACTGGTTCATCCATATGTGGTTTGTGGAAAGAACACACGTGCAATGACTCTAGTGCTAGTTTTAGTATAAGAACACACATCTGATGACTCTAGTGGGTCCACATGTAGTTTGTGAAAAGAACACACATGCAATGACCACTCGTTGATCTATAAGTTGTTTGTGAAAGAACACACATGCAATGACTCTAGTGGTTGATCCATAAGTGGTTTGTGGAAATAACACACATGCAATGGCCTTTGGTTGATCGATAAGTGGTTTGTGGAAAGAACACACATGCAATAGCCTTTGGTTGATCCATAAGTGGTTTGTGGAAAGAACACATGCAATGAGTCTAGTGCTGGTTTTAGTATAAGAACACATGCAATGACTCTAGTGGGTCCACATGTGGTTTGTGGAAAGAACACACATGCAATGACTCTGGCTGTAATTAGTAACAAAACGCACATGCAATGATTTTGGTGGATCCATGTGTGGTCTCAGAGAACACACATTTCAATGACTCTGGTTGTTGTTAGTAAAAGAACACACATGCAATGACACTTTGGTGGATCCATGTTTGGTCTCTGAAGAGAGAACACACATGCAATGACTCTGGTTGTTGTTAGTAAAAGAACACACATGCAATGACCTTTGGTGGATCCATAGGTGGATTATGAAAGAGCACACATGTAATGACTCATGTTGTTCCATATGTGGTATGTTAAAAAGAACACATGCAATGACTCGATTATTTGTTAGTAAAAGAACACACATGCAATGACCTTTGGTGGATCCATGTGTGGTCTTTAAAAGAACACACATTTCAAAGACTCTTGGTGGATCCATATGTGGTATGTGAAAAAGCAGTCATGAAATGACTCGGTTGTTATTAGTAAAAGAACACACATGCAATGACGGTGGATCCATAGGTGGATTGTGAAAGAACACATGCAATGACAGGTGGATCCATATGTGGTATGTAAAAACACACATGCAATGACTCTGGTTGTTGTTAGTAACAAGGACACACATGCAGATGACCTTTGGTGGATCCATGTGTATTCTTGTTCTTTGAAGAACACATTTCAATGACTCTAGTGGGTCCACATGTGGTTTGTGAAAGAACACACATGCAATGACCACTGGTTGATCCATATGTGGTTTGTGGAAAGAACACACATGCAATAGCTCTTGGTTGATCCATAAGTGGTTTGTGGAAGGAACACACATCACGGTGACCGGTGGATCCATATGTTGTTTGTGAACACACATGCAATGAACAACAGTGGATCCATAAGTGGTTTGTGGAAAGAACACACATGTAATAGCCTTTGGATTTCATCCATATGTGGTTTGTGGAAAGAACACCGTGCAATGACTCTAGTGCTAGTTTAGTATAAGAACACACATACAATGACTCTAGTGGGTCCACATGTAGTTTGTGAAAAGAACACACATGCAATGACCACTCATTGATCTATAAGTTGTTTGTGGAAAAGAACACACATGCAATGACTGTAGTGGTTGATCCATAAGTGGTTTGTGGAAATAACACACATGCAATGGCCACTGGTTGATCGATAAGTGGTTTGTGGAAAGAACACACATCTGATAGCCCTTTGGTTGATCCATAAGTGGTTTTGTGGAAAGAACACACGTGCAATGAGTCTAGTGATAGTTTAGTATAAGAACACATGCAATGACTCTAGTGGGTCCACATGTGGTTTGTGGAAAAGAACACACATGCAATGACTCACGGCTGTAATTAAGTAACAGAGCATACAATGACTGGTGGATCCATGTGTGGTCTCTGAAGAAGAACACACATTTCAATGACTCTGGTTGTTGTTAGTAAAAGAACACACATGCAATGACCTTTGGTGGATCCATGTTTGGTCTCTGAAGAGAACACACATGCAATGACTCTGGTTGTTGTTAGTAAAGAACACACATGCAATGACCTTTGGTGGATCCATAGGTGGATTGTGAAAAGAGCACACATGTAATGACTCATATTTGTTCCATATGTGGTATGTTAAAAGAACAGATGCAATGACTCCGGTTGTTATTAGTAAAAAGAACACACATGCAATGACAACTGGTGGATCCATGTGTGGTCTTTAAAGAGAACACACATTTCAAAAGACCTTTGGTGGATCCATATGTGGTATGTGAAAACAGGTCATGAAATGACTCCGATTGTTGTTAGTAAAAGGAACACACATGCAATGACACTGGTGGATCCATAGGTGGATTGTGAAAAGAACACATGCAATGACAACTGGTGGATCCATATGTGGTATGTAAAACAAACACACATGCAATGACTCTGGTTGTTGTTAGTAACAAGGACACACATGCAATAACACTGGTGGATCCATGTGTGTTCTTTGAAGAACACACATTTCAATGACTCTAGTGGGTCACATGTGGTTTGTGAAAAAGAACACACATCTGATGACCCTGGTTGATCCATATGTGGTTTGTGGAAAGAACACACATGTAATGGCTCTTGGTTGATCCATAAGTGGTTTGTGGAAAGAACACACATGCATTGACCACTGGTGGATCCATATGTTGTTTGTGAAAAGAACACACATGCAATGGTGCTAACTGGTGGATCCATAAGTGGTTTGTGGAAAGAACACACATGCAATGACTCTGAGTGCTAGTTTTAGTATAAGAACAAACATGCAATGACTCAAATTGATCCATATGTGGTTTGTGGAAAGAACACACATGCCCTGGTGGATCCATGTGTGGTTTGTGGAAAAGAACACACATGCAATGACTCTAGTGGTTGATCCATGTGTGGTTTGTGGAAATAACACAAATGCAATGACTCTAGTGTTGGTTTTAGTATAAGAACACACAAGCAATGAATCTAGTGGGTTCACATGTGATTTGTGAAAAGAACACATGCAATGACCACTGGTTGATCCATATGTGGTTTGTGAAAAGAACACACATGCAATGACCACTAGTTGATCCATATGTGGTTTGTGGAAAGAACACACATGCAATGACCTTTGCTTGATCCATGTATGGTTTATGGAAAGAACACACATGCAATGACTCTAGTGCTAGTTTTAGTATAAGAACACACATACAATGACTCTAGTAGTTTGCACATGTAGTTTGTGAAAAGAACACACATGCAATGACCACTGGTTGATCCATATGTGGTTTGTGGAAAAGAACACACATGCAATGAGTCTAGTGGATCCATGTGTGGTTTGTGGAAAAGAACACATGCAATGAGTCTAGTGTTGGTTTTAGTACAAGAACACACATGCAATGACTCTAGTGGGTCCACATGTGGTTTGTGAAAAGAACACACATGCAATGACCACAGGTTGATCCATTTGTGGTTTTTGGAAAGAACACACATGCAATGAACTCTTGGTGGATCCATGTGTGGTTTGTGGAAAGAACACACATGCAATGATTCTAGTGGTGGTTTTAGTATAAGAAAACACAAGCAATGACTCTAGTGGGTCGATATGTGATTTGTGGAAAGAACACACATGCAATGACACTCGTTGATCCATGTGTGGTTTGTGGAAAGAACACACATGCAATGACTCTAGTGGTTGATCCATGTGTGGTTTGTGGAAATAACACACATGTAATGACTCTAATGGATCCATAAGTGGTTTGTGGAAAAGAACACGCGATGCAATGACCCTTTGGTTGATCCATATGTGGTTTGGAAAAGAACACACATGCAATGAACAACGGTGGATCCATAAGTGGTTTATGGATAGAACAGGACATGAAATGACCTTTGGTTGATCCATATGTGGTTTGTGGAAAGAACACATGTACAATGACTCTGGTTGTTGTTAGTAAAAAGAACACACATGCAATGACACTGGTGGATCCATGTGTGGTCTCTGAAGAGAACACACATGCAATGACTCTAATGGATCCATAAGTGGTTTGTGGAAAACAACACACATGCAATGACCACTGGTTGATCCATATGTGGTTTGTGGAAAGAACACACATGCAATGACCTTTGGTTGATCCATGTGTGGTTTGTGAAAGAACACACATGCAATGACGCTGGTAGATCCATGTGTGGTTTGTGGATAGAACACACATGCAATGACTCTAGTGCTAGTTTTACTATAAGAACACACATACAATGACTCTAGTGGGTCCACATGTAGTTTGTGAAAAGAACACACATGCAATGACCACTGGTTGATCCATATGTGGTTTGTGGAAAAGAACACACATGCAATGAGTCTAGTGGATCCATGTGTGGTTTGTGGAAAAGAACACACATGCAATGAGTCTAGTGCTGGTTTTAGTATAAGAACACACATGCAATGACTCTAGTGGGTCCACTTGTATTTTGTGAAAAGAACACACATGCAATGACCACTGGTTGATCCATATGTGGTTTTTGGAAAAGAACACACATGCAATGAACACTTGTGGATCCATGTGCGGTTTGTGGAAAGAACACACATGCAATGACTCTAGTGCTGGTTTTAGTATAAGAACACACAAGCAATGACTCTAGTGGGTCCATATGTGATCTGTGGAAAGAACACACATGCAATGACACTGGTTTATCCATGTATGGTTTGTGGAAAGAACACACATGCAATGACTCTAGTGGTTGATCCATGTGCGGTTTGTGGAAATAACACACATGAATTGACTCTAATGGATCCATAAGTGGTTTGTGGAAAAGAACACACGTGCAATGACCTTTGGTTGATCCATATGTGATTTTGGAAAGAACACACATGCAATGAACAACTGGTGGATCCATAAGTTGTTTGTGGAAAAGAACACACATGTAATGGCCTTTGGTTGATCCATATGTGGTTTGTGGAAAGAACACACGTGCAATGAGTCTAGTGCTTGTTATAGTATAAGAACACACATACAATGATTCTAGTGGGTCCACATGTAGTTTGTGAAAAGAACACACATGCAATGACCACTCGTTGATTTATAAGTTGTTTGTGGAAAAGAACACACATGCAATGACTCTAGTGGTTGATCCATAAGTGGTTTGTGGAAATAACACACATGCAATGGCCATGGTTGATCGATAAGTGGTTTGTGGAAAGAACACACATGCAATGGCCCTTTGGTTGATCCATAAGTGGTTTGTGGAAGAACACACATGCAATGAGTCTAGTCTTGGTGGTTTAGTATAAGAACACACATGCAATGACTCTAGTGGGTCCACATGTGGTTTGTGGAAAGAACACACATGCAATGACTCTGGTTGTAATTAGTAACAAGAACACACATGCAATGGCAGATGGATCCATGTGTGGTCTCTGAAGAAGAACACACATTTCAATGACTACGGTTGTTGTTAGTAAAAGAACACACATGCAATGACCTTTGGTGGATCCATGTTTGGTCTCACAGAGAACACACATGCAATGACTCTGGTTGTTGTTAGTAAAAGAGCACACATGTAATGACCTTTGGTGGATCCATATGTGGTATGTGAAAATAACACACATGCAATGACTGTTGTTGTTAGTAAAAGAACACACATGCAATGACTTGGTGGATCCATAGGTGGACTGTGAAAAGAGCACACATGCAATGACTCATGTTGTTCCATACGTGGTATGTTAAAAGAACACACATGCAATGACTCGATTGTTGTTAGTAAAAGAACACACATGCAATGACAACGGTGGATCCATGTGTGGTCTCTAAAGAACACACATTTCAAAGACTTGGTGGATCTATATGTGGTATGTGAAAAAACAGTCATGAAATGACTCTAGTTATTGTTAGTAAAGAACACACATGCAATGACCTTTGGTGGATCCATAGGTGGATTGTGAAAAGAACACACATGCAATGACACTTTGGTGGATCCATATGTGGTATGTAAAAAACACACATGCAATGACTCTGGTTGTTGTTAGTAACAAGAACACACATGCAATGACCTTTGGTGGATCCATGTGTGTTCTTTGAAGAAACACACATTTCAATGACTCTAGTGGGTCCACATGTGGTTTGTGAAAGAACACACATGCAATGACCTGGTTGATCCATATGTGGTTTGTGGAAAGAACACACATGCAATGGCTACTAGTTAATCCATAAGTGGTTTGTGGAAAGAACACACATCAGTGACCACTGGTGGATCCATATGTTGTTTGTGAAAAGAACACACATGCAATGAACTGGTGGATCCATAAGTGGTTTGTGGAAAGAACACACATGCAATGACTCTAGTGCTAGTTTAGTATAAGAACAAACATGCAATGACTCAAATGGATCCATATGTGGTTTGTGGAAAGAACACACATCCCTGGTTGATCCATGTGTGGTTTGTGGAAAGAACACACATGCAATGACTCTAGTGGTTGATCCATGTGTGGTTTGTGGAATAACACACATGCAATGACTCTAGTGTTGGTTTTAGTATAAGAACACACACATGCAATGACTCTAGTGGGTTCACGTGTGATTTGTGAAAAGAACACACATGCAATGACCACTGGTTGATCCATATGTGGTTTGTGAAAAGAACACACATGCAATGACCTGGTTGATCCATATGTGGTTAAATGGAAAGAACACACATGCAATGACAACTGCTTGATCCACGTGTGGTTTATGGAAAGAACACACATGCAATGACTCTAGTGCTAGTTTTAGTATAAGAACTCATACAATGACTCTAGTGGGTGTACATGTAGTTTGTGAAAAGAACACACATGCAATGACCCTGGTTGATCCATATGTGGTTTGTGGAAAGAACACACATGCAATGAGTCTAGTGGATCCATGTGTGGTTTTGGAAAAGAACACACATGCAATGAGTCTAGTCTTAGGTTTAGTACAGAACACACATGCAATAACTCTAGTGGGTCCACATGTGGTTTGTGAAATAACACACATGCAATGACCACGGGTTGATCCATATGTGGTTTTTGGAAAGAACACACATGCAATGAACAACTTTGGTGGATCCATGTGTGGTTTGTGGAAAAGAACACACATGCAATGACTCTAGTGCTGGTTTAGTATAAGAACACACAAGCAATGACTCTAGTGGGTCCATATGTGATTTGTGGAAAGAACACACATGCAATGACACTGGTTGATCCATGTGTGGTTTGCGGAACGAACACACATGCAATGACTCTAGGTTGATCCATGTGTGGTTTGTGGAAATAACACACATGCAATGACTCTAATGGATCCATAAGTGGTTTGTGGAAAAGAACACACGTGCAATGACCACTAGTTGATCCATATGTGGTTTTTGGAAAAGAACACACATGCAATGAACACTGGTGGATCCATAAGTGGTTTGTGGATAAAACAGAGATGAAATGACACTGGTTGATCCATATGTGGTTTGTGGAAAGAACACACGTGCAATGACTCTGGTTGTTGTTAGTAAAAAGAACACACATGCAATGACACTGGTGGATCCATGTGTGGTCTCTGAAGAGAACACACATGCAATCATTCTAATGGATCCATAAGTGGTTTGTGGAAAACAACACACATGCAATGACCACTGGTTGATCCATATGTGGTTTGTGGAAAGAACACACATGCAATGACATTGGTTGATCCATGTGTGGTTTGTGAAAGAACACACATGCAATGGCTGGTAGATCCATGTGTGGTTGTGGATAGAACACACATGCAATGACTCTAGTGCTAGTTTTAGTATAAGAACACACATACAATGACTCTAGTGGGTCCACATGTAGTTTGTGAAAGAACACACATGCAATGACCTTTGGTTGATCCATTTGTTGTTTGTGGAAAAGAACACACATGCAATGACTCTAGTGGATCCATGTGTGGTTTGTGGAAAAGAACACACATGCAATGAGTCCAGTGCTGGTTTTAGTATAAGAACACACATGCAATGACTCTAGTGGGTCCACATGTGGTTTGTGAAAAGAACACACATGCAATGACCTGGTTGATCCATGTGGTTTTTGAAAGAACACACATGCAATCAACACTGGTGGATCCATGTGTGGTTTGTGGAATGAACACACATGCAATGACTCTAGTTCTTGTTTTAGTATAAGAACACACAAGCAATGACTCTAGTGGGTCCATATGTGATGCATGGAAAGAACACACATGCAATGACCTTTGGTTTATCCATGTGTGGTTTGTGGAAATAACACACATGCAATGACTCTAGTGGTTGATCCATCATGGTTTGTGGAAATAACACACATGAATTGACTCTAATGGATCCATAAGTGGTTTGTGGAAAAGAACACACGTCAATGACCACTCGTTGATCCATATGTGATTTTTGGAAAGAACACACATGCAATGAACTTTGGTGGATCCATAAGTGGTTTGTGGAAAGAACACACATGTAATGGCACTGGTTGATCCATATGTGGTTTGTGGAAAGAACACACGTGCAATGACTCTAGTGCTAGTTTTAGTATAAGAACACACATACAATGACTCTAGTGGGTCCACATGTAGTTTGTGAAAAGAACACACATGCAATGACCACTCGTTGATCTATAAGTTGTTTGTGGAAAAGAACACACATGCAATGACTCTAGTGGTTGATCCATAAGTGGTTTGTGGAAATAAAACACATGCAATGGCCACTGGTTGATCGATAAGTGGTTTGTGGAAAGAACACACATGCAATGGCCACTGGTTGATCCATAAGTGGTTTGTGGAAAGAACACACATGCAATGAGTCTAGTGCTGGTTTTAGTATAAGAACACACATGCAATGACTCTAGTGGGTCCACATGTGGTTTGTGGAAAGAACACACATGCAATGACTCTGGTTGTAATTAGTAACAAGAACACACATGCAATGACGCTGGTGGATCCATGTGTGGTCTCTGAAGAGAACACACATTTCAATGACTCTGGTTGTTGTTAGTAAAAAGAACACACATGCAATGACACTGGTGGATCCATGTGTGGTCTCTGAAGAGAACACACATGCAATGACTCTGGTTGTTGCTAGTAAAAAGAGCACACATGCAATGACACTGGTGGATCCATATGTGGTATGTGAAAATAACACACATGCAATGACTCTGGTTGTTGTTAGTAAAAGAACACACATTCAATGACACTGGTGGATCCATAGGTGGATTGTGAAAAGAGCACACATGCAATGACTCATGTTGTTCCATACGTGGTATATTAAAAGAACACACATGCAATGACTCCAGTTGTTGTTAGTAAAAAGAACACACATGCAATGACACTGGTGGATCCATGTGTGGTCTCTAAAGAGAACACACATTTCAAAGACACTGGTGGATCCATATGTGGTATGTGAAAAGAACAGTCATGAAATGAATCCAGTTGTTGTTAGTAAAAAGAACACACATGCAATGACACTGGTTGGTCCATAGGTGGATTGTGAAAAGAACACACATGCAATGACACTGGTGGATCCATATGTGGTATGTAAAACAAACACACATGCAATGACTCTGGTTGTTGTTAGTAACAAGAACACACATGCAATGACACTGGTGGATCCATGTGTGTTCTTTGAAGAGAACACACATTTCAATGACTCTAGTGGGTCCACATGTGGTTTGTGAAAAGAACACATATGCAATGACCACTGGTTGATCCATATGTGGTTTGTGGAAAGAACACACATGCAATGACTCTTTGGTTGATCCATAAGTGGTTTGTGGAAAGAACAAACATTCAGTGAACACTGGTGGATCCATATGTTGTTTGTGAAAAGAACACACATGCAATGAACACTGGTGGATCCATAAGTGGTTTGTGGAAAGAACACACATGTAATGGCACTGGTTGATCCATATGTGGTTTGTCGAAAGAACACACGTGCAATGACTCTAGTGCTAGTTTTAGTATAAGAACACACATACAATGACTCTAGTGGGTCCACATGTAGTTTGTGAAAAGAACACACATGCAATGACCACTCGTTGATCTATAAGTTGTTTGTGGAAAAGAGCACACATGTAATGACTCTAGTGGTTGATCCATAAGTGGTTTGTGGAAATAACACACATGCAATGGCCACTGGTTTATCCAAAAGTGGTTTGTGGAAGAACACACATGCAATGATGGCCTTTGGTTGATCCATAAGTGGTTTGTGGAAAGAACACACATGCAATGAGTCTAGTGCTGGTTTTAGTATAAGAACACACATGCAATGACTCTAGTGGGTCCACATGTGGTTTGTGGAAAGAACACACATGCAATGACTCTAGTTGTAATTAGTAATAAGAACACACATGCAATGACGCTGGTGGATCCATGTGTGGTCTCTGAAGAGAACACACATTTCAATGACTCTGGTTGTTGTTAGTAAAAAGAACACACATGCAATGACACTGGTGGATCCATGTTTGGTCTCTGAAGAGAACACGCATGCAATGACTCTGGTTGTTGTTAGTAAAAGAGCACACATGCAATGACCTTTGGTGGATCCATATGTGGTATGTGAAAATAACACACATGCAATGACTCTGGTTGTTGTTAGTAAAGAACACACATGCAATGACCTTTGGTGGATCCATAGGTGGACTGTGAAAAGACACACATGCAATGACTCATGTTGTTCCATCGTGGTATGTTAAAGAACACACATGCAATGACTCCAGTTGTTGTTAGTAAAAAGAACACACATGCAATGACCTTTGGTGGATCCATGTGGTCTCTAAAGAACACACATTTCAAAGACCTGGTTGATCCATATGTGGTATGTGAAAAGAACAGTCATGGAAATGACTCAGTTATTGTTAGTAAAAGAACACACATGCAATGACCTTTGGTGGATCCAGAGGTGGATTGTGAAAAGAACACACCTTCAATGACACTGGTGGATCCATATGTGGTATGTACAACAAACACACATGCAATGACTCTGGTTGTTGTTAGTAACAAGAACACACATGCAATGACACTGGTGGATCCATGTGTGTTCTTTGAAGAACACACATTTCAATGACTCTAGTGGGTCCACATGGGTTTGTGAAAGAACACACATGCAATGACCACTGGTTGATCCATATGTGGTTTGTGGAAAGAACACACATGCAATGGCTACTGGTTGATCCATATGTGGTTTGTGGAAAGAACACACATGCAGTGACCACTGGTTGATCCATATGTTGTTTGTGAAAAGAACACACATGCAATGAACACTAGTGGATCCATAAGTGGTTTGTGGAAAGAACACACATGCAATGACTCTAGTGCTAGTTTTAGTATAAGAACAAACATGCAATGACTCAAATGGATCCATATGTGGTTTGTGGAAAGAACACACATGCCCTGGTTGATCCATGTGTGGTTTGTGGAAAGAACACACATGCAATGACTCTAGTAGTTGATCCATGTGTGGTTTGTGGAAATAACACACATGCAATGACTCTAGTGTTGGTTTTAGTATAAGAACACACATGCAATGACTCTAGTGGGTTCACATGTGATTTGTGAAAAGAACACACATGCAATGACCACTGGTTGATCCATATGTGGTTTGTGAAAAGAACACACATGCGATGACCACTGGTTGATCCATATGTGGTTTGTGGAAAGAACACACATGCAATGACATTGCTTGATCCATGTGTGGTTTATGGAAAAGAACACACATGCAATGACGCTAGTGCTAGTTTTAGTATAAGAACACACATACAATGACTCTAGTGGGCGCACATGTAGTTTGTGAAAAGAACACACATGCAATGACCACTGGTTGATCCATATGTAGTTTGTGGAAAAGAACACACATGCTTGAGTCTAGTGGATCCATGTGTGGTTTGTGGAAAGAACACACATGCAATGAGTCTAGTGCTTGTTTTAGTACAAGAACACACATGCAATGACTCTAGTGGGTCCACATGTGGTTTGTGAAAATAACACACGTGCAATGACCACTGGTTGATTCATATATGGTTTTTGGAAATGAACACACATGCAATGAACACTGGTGGATCCATGTGTGGTTTGTGCAAAGAACACACATGCAATGACTCTAGTGCTGGTTTTAGTATAAGAACACACAAGCAATGACTCTAGTGGGTCCATATGTGATTTGTGGAAAGAACACACATGCAATGACACTGGTTGATCCATGTGTGGTTTGCGGAACGAACACACATGCAATGACTCTAGTGGTTGATCCATGTGTGGTTTGTGGAATTAACACACATGCAATGACTCTAATGGATCCATAAGTGGCTTGTGGAAAAGAACACACGTGCAATGACCACTGGTTGATCCATATGTGGTTTTTGGAAAAGAACACACATGCAATGAACACTAGTGGATCCATAAGTGGTTTATGGATAGAACAGACATGAAATGACATTGGTTATCCATATGTGGTTTGTGGAAAGAACACACGTATAATGACTCTGGTTGTTGTTAGTAAAAAGAACACACATGCAACGAGTCTAGTGGATCCATGTGTGGTTTGTGGAAAAGAACACACATGCAATGAGTCTAGTGCTGGTTTTAGTACAAGAACACACATGCAATGACTCT
The DNA here is from genome assembly GCA_023614405.1 of Avena insularis. Taxonomy (NCBI): domain Eukaryota; kingdom Viridiplantae; phylum Streptophyta; class Magnoliopsida; order Poales; family Poaceae; genus Avena; species Avena insularis. Next base: position 371,253,145 of record CM042696.1, on the reverse strand, counting down.
AGTGGGTCCATATGTGATTTGTGGAAAGAACACACATATAATGACCCTTTGGTTGATCCATAAGTGGTTTTGTGGAAAGAACACACATGCAATGAACAACTGGTGGATCCATAAGTGGTTTGTGGAAAGAACACACATGCAATGACTCTAGTGCTAGTTTTAGTATAAGAACAAACATGCAATGACTCAAATTGATCCATATGTGGTTTGTGGAAAGAACACACATGCCCTGGTTGATCCATGTGTGGTTTGTGGAAAGAACACACATGCAATGACTCTAGTGGTTGATCCATGTGTGGTTTGTGGAAATAACACACATGTAATGACTCTAATGGATCCATAAGTGGTTTGTGGAAAAGAACACACACGTGCAATGACCCTTTGGTTGATCCATATGTGGTTTTGGAAAAGAACACACATGCAATGAACCTTGGTGGATCCATAAGTGGTTTATGGATGAAACAGACATGAAATGACTTGGTTGATCCATATGTGGTTTGTGGAAAGAACACATGTGCAATGACTCTAGTGCGGTTTTAGTATAAGAACACACATACAATGACTCTAGTGGGTCCACATGTAGTTTGTGAAAAGAACACACATGCAATGACCACTAGTTGATCCATAAGTTGTTTGTGGAAAAGAACACACCTGCAATGAACAATGGTGGATCCATGTGTGGTTTGTGGAAAAGAACACACATGCAATGAGTCTAGTGCTGGTTTTAGTATAAGAACACACATGCAATGGCTCTAGTGGGTCCACATGTGGTTTGTGAAAAGAACACACATGCAATGACCACTGGTTGATCCATGAGTGGTTTATGGAAAGAACACACAAGTGGTTTGTGGAAAGAACACACATGCAGTGAACACTGGTTGATCCATGTGTGGTTTGTGAAAAGAACACACATGCATTTCCATTGGTTGATCCATATGTGGTTTGTGGAAAGAACAGACATGAATGACCTTTGGTTGGTCAAATGTGGTTCATGACAGGAACACACATGCAATAACTCTTGTGGATACATATGTGGTTTGTGGAAAGAACACACATGTAATGAACTCTAGTGGATCTATCTTGGCATAATTTGATGTATGCCACGATGCATTTCATTGTAAAATATACCCACTTTCCATTTTTTATACTACTCATCTTTGCCCTTGGTTTTTTGATACTACCCAGTTTTGCCCCCCTCTCTCTCGCTCTCTCTTTCGTATTAGCCCAAACCTGTGCCCACTCTGTATGCTACGCCCTGATTGGTTGTCACAATTGTCACGCGGATCGTGCGCACCAACCGTTGATCCAGTGTGATCCAACAAGGCTCGTTGCACACGTCGTGCCCTTCACAGGACAGCGCGAGACAACACAGACGTCTCCCCTCAGAGACTTCTATAAGAAGGAACACGATGCGTCCATGGAAAAAGTTATCAGTGGTCATGTCATGTTTAATCTAATGCGCAAAGGCTACAAGTCTCTTGCGGCAACTGGTCATCCATGGACCACCGGCTATACCATTTTACTATCTGGCCTTTGCACTCTCACTACTGTCAGGCCCCCACCACGAACCTTCCACCGGCGGCAGCGGAAAGAGCTGCCAACGGGGCCCTCGAGAAGGCCTAAACGTCCCCGCATTAAAAACCCAGCCTATTGGGTCCTCCATTCGCACTCATCCACTACTCTCTCTTCCCTATCCAGCAAAACCCCACAATCTTGAACGTACCTGCACGAACCTTCTCCATGAAACCAGTGTGTGGGGGTGAGTGTTCGGGCATCGCCGCCGGGGTGGTGCTTCATGCGGCAGATCTGGAGGAGCATCACGCATGACCCGAGGAGGGCGACAGTTCAACCCCTTGGGGGACCATGTACCGCCGGTCTTGTGACTTCGGGCGCCCGATGAGGGCATGGAGTTAACGAACACGCTCGCTCGTGCAGTACATCTATTTCTACATGTTTCATATTTTCTGCTCGAGCTTAATTTATCCTGGCGTCATAAAAAAATCTAGTCCTAATGATTAGATGTAACGTACGAACCAATACATGGAGAGATCTAGTCTGTTCTGAATGAATCCACATTATTTATTTATTAATAAGTTACCAAGAACACAAACCACATTAATTTAGGAGCGAGCTGGGGAGACGGCCGTAATGAGCGCTGAACTGTATAGACATGTTATTGCATCAGTAACTTGGAATGGTGGAAGGAATATATATTTATTATTTTGCTCATTTCAGTTTGTATTCCATACATTACGGTGTATTCAAGTGAGATGGACTCGACAAGGAGACTAGGGACAACGAGCCGCCATGTCATGAAGAAGCTCAAGAGCGGGATAATCCGTTTCCGCACTCGACTTGGGGAGCTCAGGTGCCCTTTCTGTAAGAAAGGAGTCAACCCGAGGATTGCTAGCTTGATTCCGCATGCGTTTGGCATCGGTAAAAGTCCGGCTAGTAAATACAAGTCGGCGACCAAGGCTAAGCACGCTGCTTATGGCAAGTTCCTGAGGGAGTATGTCAAGACCGGCCTAGTGTCCCCTTACTTAGGAATCAGCAACTTCTAGCCGACCAACCCCGTCACTGTGCTGGCCCGGCCACTAATAATATTTAGTTCTCTTACCGTATCTAGACCCTTAAACTATGGGGATTTCTATTTTCCGCTAGATTACAGATATAAGGGTTATCCTGTCGCTGAATTACGGAGGATCAGCGGTTGGTGGAAAACTGGTACTGAATACGCCATGGTTGAATACGAGGAAAAACGTGACTCACAGTCGTGTCATGCGGTAAGGCGGTGCGGACGGTGGCGAACACGTGTGCGGTGCATTAAGCGTCTGCGTGGTGCGATGGTGCAGCAAGCGTTGCTTCCTTCTCCTTTAATAGAGGCCTCCCCACTCCCACTCATCACTTTTCGCTCACTCAGCTGTCTCCTTGTCCCATCACCTTGCAAACACCAACAAAAGCCCAACCACACGGTGATGGAGAAGATCGGCCGGTGGCCATCGGCGCCTCAAGGCCGCCGGCGAAGAGCCCCCGTCCCGTCCTGCATCCTCCATAGCCGCGGCGAAGGCCCCGCTTGATCTCGGACAGATCCCGCTCGGCTGGGACCCCTGAGGAGGTTGTCTACATAAGGTCGGAGAACCCCTCGACACCAGCATCACCGACCCGTGATGCAGAGGTAACCAGGGTTTCTCCCTTCCTTGTTCTTCCCCGTTCCCATTGTTGGATGCTAGATCGTATATTATTAGGGCCCGGTTGTTCGTATTTTTATAGTAGCTAATTCTATTGTGTTAGATCTCGATTTTCGATGAATCCTCCTGTTCATAGTTGGGATCAGTATTCGATTTGGTTTGAGATTTGGGGAATAATCGAGAGATCTCATTCGGTTAATTTATGCAAAAAATCAATCCCGGTAATCAAAGTCTCTCAATCATGTCCTTATTTCACTCTCTTTTTTTTTCCAACGGGAGGATAGCGGCGACCTCCACAATGACAGCGAGACAAGGACACCAAGACTCATCATGTGCTGAGGAGGCTAAAGTCCGGTCAATACAACAACTTCTTTGCCGGCGACGTGTACAGGTGCCCCTTTGCCCCACCAGGAGGCTCCATGGCATGGACTTCAACTCCCTCGTGAAGCATGCCGAGGACGTGAGGACCTGCGGCGAGTCCGTGAACATCCACGGCTTCAGGGCCAAGCACCAGGCGCTCGGTCTTCACCTCCGCAACCTCCAAAAGGTGGCTATCAAGGGTCGCATGCCCCCGATCAGACCCAAGGTGCCCAAGGTCAAGGGGCTAGGCAGCAAGAGGTGGAGGAGGCGCTAGAGGGAGGAGGTGGATGCCCTCCTGGCAGAGGCCACGAGGGCCTTGATCATTCTTCTTTATCATGACTTCTTTTATCTTATGCGTGTTGAAGCGGTCATTGCCCTTTCTTGTGAAGCAGCCTAATTATCGAACCTCGTTAAGTACCATACTATATAACCTATATTAGTTGCTTTATCTACATACGCTCTCTGTTCTTGAATTTATTTATGGTGCTAGACTGTTTTGCTGCTCTAGATTTGCTACAGTTAGGGAAAAACGATGCAAAAGGAACAATGAATGAAGAGAAGCTGCTCTAGATTCCCTACCTTTTGGGCAAAAAAACACAAGCTGACCAGAGAGAGAGGGAAAAGGCGCTCTTAAAAGGCCAAATAACAAAAAAAACTTCCACTTTAGGCGTCATGGCGCGCATGTAGCCAAACCTTTAACGAACGGCACCCCCTCGGCGCATGTGAGGGCTTGAATATCGGGAGGGCAAAAGTGAGGACAAACGAGACACAATGTTGCTATAGCTAAATCTGACAAAAAGCTAAATTTGGCTTTACCATGCAATTTGGCAAGATCTCCATAATGTAGCTTTTCTAAATCCCTAAACTATGTGGTGTGTTGAAACCTAATGCTTTTCCACCGACATGTGTGTTGCAAAGTTGCTTGATCGTGCATGCTTAGGGCATCCACAATGTGCTATGGCCAAATCTGGCACATCACCATCATATGGCTGCTTTGCCAAATTGCTAATTTCTCTACAACGTGCTTCCTTGCCAAATTTGAGAGATGGGACCCACTACATGTAAGAAATAAAGTAAAATATCTGCATTTTCTCTCTTCTCTAGTACCTTTCACCCTCCCTACTGCATGCAAAGAACTCGTTGTTTCTTACTTTTCTCAATTTAGCATCGGAGCTCCAGTTCCCTCTCTTTGTTGATTTGGAACTACCCTCACAATGGTAGGAACTAATTCTAAAAGCCAAAAGAGAAATTTGGAACTAGATTTAGCCACACATTTTGGGTGCCCTTACACAAGTGGCCTACAGAGAAACTTATAGAAGTATGGGCAAACGAGCTTCATTTTGGCAAATTTGGGACAAGCTTTGCGCAATCGGCAGGCCTGATCGGTTGGGCGGCTGCCCCGGGTGTAGGGGTGCTAGGTCCATGTCTATGCTTACACTTCTTAAGGAATTAATAATAACTGTACACTTCCGTGTGTCCTGTCACGTTACGTCGTGTCGACCGCCTTTCCTGTTGTGGATCGACAATGGGATGGTGGTCTCGTGACGGTCTCTACCACGCCAAAGCCACATCGCACACCGTCCATCGCCGCCTACCGGGACGGGTCGAATTTAATCGCTAGGATTGGAAACCATCGGTGCTACTTCGGTCAAACTTGCTTTCGCATGGGTATGACGGAATATTAATGCGAATTTAAGCAGCCTTCCATCTCCTCGGCACATCCTTTGTGCAAAAATCTCAACTCATTCCTTCCAGATAGCCATAGCACATCCAACGTGCAAAAATCCCCAACTCCTTCCTTCCGCCGACGCCTCCGCCTAGTCATACCACTGCAACAGATCACTCCACCTCCACGCCCAGTCCTAGCTACCGCTACCGACCCTAGGCCACCGCCGCCGCATTAGCTACTTCCATGGGCCTTGAGTGGCGTGTTAAACAGCAGGCGACTACACGGTGAGTACCGTCACCGCCCATGGCACCACCAAGCTAACGATGCGTCCACACAAATGCACCGATGGAGGTGGCCAAGGTCATCGCAATGTCTGGCGGTGGCTACGAGGCGATGGACAGGTACAAGATCGTCGACCTTGACCACGAGTATACCAGAGATAGGAAGAGGCCGACGCTTTTGCAGCTGTCCATGCGCAACCACTGCCTACTATATCACGTATGTAGGGCCAAATCTGTATGCGAACTTGAGTTCCTACAGAGGGAGATCTACTTGCCAGCGTCGACATCAAAACGACACTCCGAAGCTAGAACAGGATCTCCTCTCATTCATGTCGTCAATCCGTCGATCTCCAACGTTTGTGGAGGTACCGGATGGTGGTACGAGGAAAGGCGGCATGGCTAGACTACTTCCGACATCATCGACATGAGTACACCGGCATGAAAATCGAGTTCCCGAAGCACCTGCATGAGCAATGGGAGTGGAGGCACCTGGATTATGATGCGATCAAGTATGCAGCCAGGGACGCGTATGTCTGCTACGAGATGTTCAACAAGATCTGGCGGGTGGGTGAGTGTGCTGTTTACCACTACTAGTTTCGCATTTCGTTCCTAGTTTTATCTCGCCTGTATTTTATCTCGCATGTATTTTGTAAGCATTCTGTGTGTAAGAACCAAGCTCGTATGATCCCTGTGCTATTAGCTACTTAACAGTATGAATTACATTCCCCTTTTGTATATCAACATTCATTCTTACAAATTATATACTGCGCCATTTGCATGCGGCGGAATCCGGGTGACATGCATAAGGTGTGATACAGTCATAAGTCATAACCAAACCCAGATTATAGAGAAGGATACAGTCATAAACCAGATTATAGTTTGACAAAGGTAATACACAACAGTTCGTAATTGCTCACATAGTGTACTTATGAAATAACATGTTTTTATAAACACAACAATCATGCACTAATAGTCTACATCCCAGCCTGTTGGAGAAGGCAACCGATCGAGGATGCCTTGATCGCTTACCCGGTTTGTAGATTCATCTACACTCCGGCATCTAGGACAAACAACCTGCCTTGGTGGTGGTTCAATGATGCGATGCCTGGAATGAGATTTTACAATCTGGCGGTACAGCTCGTGGCTAACATACCCGTCAATTGCAGCGTACTTCAGATTAGGTTCAAAAAGTGGCTTATCCTCCTAGTAATCGTGCCCTAAACACCTCCACGAACATCTCGGCAATATGTCCTTCATGTCAGCGTACCACGGGTCGATGAGTTTGGAGGCAAGAGCGGCCATCCCGGTCTTGCCTCCTTCATCCACAAGGATCGATAAATTTCTGGATGTCCTCTGCACTCCTTTGGGATTCTAATGTTGACAGTCGGGCTTTCAAGCAGTTTACTGTCATTCGTGATATCAACACTAGTAAATGTTATGTGCTGGTTCACGAGAAAGTCATGAAACAGATCCCAAATGCTTTCGCCCCACCTACATAAAAATGAATTCAGACAAATAATATAGCAATAACTTTTGCAAACAGACGGTTCAGGAACAAAAAGACAGCAAAGTCTACTAGATCCCACCAGCCCCCTTCTCGCAAAAAGGCTGGTATATGAGGACATGCCCCTTCATGGAGAGTTGCACCACGGCGATCCTACGATGATCGCGGCTGTACTCAAGGTCGAGACCTACGAACCTGTTTTCTTCGAACTGCAGCCAACTCGTGTAATTATTCAGAGTGTTCCTCACCGTCCAAGGGTCGGTGGTGTAGACGACATCGATCTTCTTCCCTCCATGTACTTCGATGTCGAAGTGCGCAGTTTCTTGCCTGCCGTCATTTCGGACGTCCGGAGCGTCCATCACTATAGGCATGAGGGAAAGGATACGGAGGAAGAGGGTGATGCGATGGTGGAGGAAATGGATGAGGCCGTGGAGGAGAAAGACGATGAGGCCGTGGAGGAGGAAATGAGACAGAGAAGTGAAAGATTGGAACCGCCCTTACCAATATCTGGAATGGTGCACGACCGTTCGTAGTAGGGTGAAGGTGGCAGCAGCGGTTTTACATGTCGGCGCTAGCACTTCTTAAAATTTGTTCTGCGCCACTTGCATGCGGTGGAATCAATTCAAGCGTAACGCGTTTGCGTCTTGACCTTCACTCTTTGACAGGCAGGCCGCACGTTTCCCTTATTTATTTTTTCACTTCCTCTAGATGGTTCTGGTGCCCGCCCTCAATAATTACGCCCCCCTTCTTGTCTTCCACGCGGACGAGAACCGGTGGCGGCAGCGGTTCCTTGCAGATTCACTCCCACTCAACAACTGCCCCATCCCTGATTCCACCTCTCAAATCCATCGCCTCCTTATCACAATCTCTCAATTAATCTACAGTTCCGGACTCCATTTGCTGCTATGGGTAGAGCTTGGGGTAGCAGCGAGCTGAAGCGAAAGGCATCTGACAGCAATCTGGATGGCACAGGCGACGCTACGCGAGGATTGGGGATGGCTGAACCTTAAGCGCCGTGAACGTGCACATGATCGCCTCGAGTTGGACATCATCTCAATGGCCGCCTCGCTGCATCCACAGCTATCAGCGTGGCGATGCGGAACATGGACGAACAACCGTTAAAAACATGCGAACCTTCTTTACCCGATAACAACAAATGGCGGGCGACCACGATGGTCACGTAAGTTCGATATCTAACTTATTCGTTCAGTCCGCCGTTGATTCATATGTGCTGAACTCTCGCCGAATCCTATGTTCCTTTACGTCGAATGTGTTGTGTGCACGCGGTTTGAACAAATCGAACTATTTAAGACTATTACATACAGCGGAAGCTCTGCTCGTACACGATATTCTGGTATTTTCATAGTGACCTGATCTTATTTTAGGTGATAGGCAGGTTGTCAATTTCGATTTTGCAATGGAATGCACTGCTAGGTGATATTGTTTCCTAAAATAAAAACAAGCATTAGACGATTTAAAGGCTGTTATGCCCCAGACTGTTTAATTATGATCATCGTCGGGAGTTTGTTACGTGGGCTCTGCTACTACTCCATATATTGAGTATCTTCATAGTGACACAGGCACAATTTAGGCGATATCTGAGAGACACTTTCGTATTTAGGCGATATTTTGTGTACTTTAATCTGAAGGCCGATTGTCAAATTGTATACGCAATGGAATACATGCTAGTTTATTATGCAGGCGACAACAAACTCTGCAGAATATTCATGGCAAAACTGATGTTCTTTGGATAAGTGGTCCGAATCGGTAGTGGTGAATATCAAGGAAGAAGAAGAGCGAAATGGAAGATGACGAGCGGGTGGGTGGCAATAGCGGTGGCTGGTCCTTTTATCACAGGATGGCGACTTGGACTCTAAAAATGGCTCTGATCGAAGAGACTTGCGGTGCCATCTTTGAAGGGTGTCGACATTCTTGCATTCAACGGTGGTGTGGCCGCCGCCCATTTCGAATTGCTTACAGGTTCAACATGGCGAACTTGACCTCGTGAAGGTACAACTCCCACATAGACCGCGGGAGGCGTGGAAGAAGCGGGAGTATGACCTCTTAGCGGTGTTCGACAAAGGCAATCACATTCATTAGATGCCCGAAGACAAGGAATGGGCGGTCTTGGCGATGACTTCTGCGGCGGAGAAGTATGCGCCGTCTTCACCTCGACTACTCTTCTTGACCGCAACACATTTATGCGGTCCTTTGAACCTAAGCGGCGGCGTGCGTGTTTGGGAGCCGTCCATTTGGGGTGAGTCATGGTGTCATATAGCATGTAAATCCCATTCAAAATTCTGCTTACTAACTATTAGTAACACGAGGTACCCATGAGCCCGCGCATCATTCCAGCTCCGATCGCCGAAGATGCGATGGCGATGCTGAACTTGGGACACGGCGCTGGTTCTGGCACCTCTCGGAGACAACACGGAACAGGATGATGAACTCGTGGATTCATATGGGGAGCACTAAACAGCGTTGGTGATACAATAGAACATATGGGGACACAACTTTCTTCATACCCATCGCTGCGATTATCACGTTTTCTCGAGGTCGCATGCCCATCCGAAGACCCAGTGAAACAAGTCTGGAGCGAGTCAACAATCTGAAGGACAATCTGTGTTTCTTGGGATCAACTACCCTTTCTTTGTCGGGCCCACAGGTGTTGAACCTGTAATTGCTCGGGCAGCCCCTGGCCCCGATCTGCTTCTTGGTGGTGGTGTTGGTGGTGGTGGGTGACGAAGAACTAAATTCTTGCTGCTCCTGGTGAAGGTGACGAAATACTTGGTGATGTTGCTTTGCTGGTGAAGCTGATGAAATACTCGCTAATGCTGCTGCTGGTGAAGCAGCGAAATACTTCTTGAGGCTGCTGCGGAGTCCGGAAGAACATCTTTGGTGTTGTTGCTGAGGTGCCAGCACTTCCAGTGTTGATAGCAGATTGTGTGTTTGTTGCACACTCACGTGCCTATCATGTTGACACTCCAGATCCGACCTGGAGCTGAATCCACGTCGGGGGAGAGGGGGCCTACAATTGGCTCATTAGTGGGGTCGTACTATTTGAATGAGAATGAAAGACGGCCAAACGCAGCATTCTGGTTCGTTCCGACGATACCACCAGCTCCAGGGACCTAGTGCTCATACTGGCAGATCCGATGAACCATTTGTCTTTATCTTTATCATTAGTTACGCTTATGTGTGTAAAGACTAAGCTGTGCTTATTTGTGTAAGACTAAGTTAGGCCTAACTGCGTAATATTCAGTGAAGCCCAGCTTTTCTTTCCATGCCCATAACAACAGAATTGCAGCATAGGACATACAAATGTAATGTGCATACCAGACATTTTTGCTCAGGATAACAACCACTTCAAGCAAATGATACATCATGTACGCATTTGAACGCATCACTAGAATGTGCCACCTATTGATGATTGATAACATGGATCTAGCTTTTCTGCGCTTATTTGCATTGAATCGCTCATTGATTTGTTCACATATTTTTTGGCAATGGCTGATGAACTCCACTCTCTTGGTAACTTGCTTCGTCAACGAGCACTTGTTGATGCAATGCAAAGTACAGAACATGGTCGTCATCGTCATTCCATTTAGGTTCTCTATGTTTCGTCATCACAGAGCTACTAATTTCAAATGAAAATCTAGTAAACAATATATGTGTACATTGTTAGAGTATGCTACTGACACGGTACATACATGTTTTTCTACAATCACAAGAAGAAAACTTGATGCATTTTCACCTTGTTGGCATTGTGCCGAACTGGGTGGATGTGGCTTTGGGGTTCAGAGAGGAAGGCGCCATGGCTAGTGCGTGTGCGACCACGGCGACGGCGAGCTCGGATTCTGGAGAAGACCAACAGGACCGATCATGGTCGGCATGGTGACAGATCTCACTCGGGAATGAATTCCCGTCCCCGCGTCGTGCCAATGGTGCGGTCATGGTGAGGGCGAGCTCTGATTCGGGATGGGGAGGAGAACGGGCCGAGCAGGTTTGTCCAAGTCCTAGCTCCGCGCCATGGCCGCGACCACATATTGCCGCCCCGAAGGAAGAAGATGACGCGTAAAGGATGCATGCGCCAACGCTGCAAACCTACATGGCAGCGGCGATGGCAGCAACATAACGGCGGCTGGGGGGCTAACAGCGGCCGTTAGCCTAATTTTTGTATTGAAGCGTAAAGTTGAATTATGCGAAAAGACCCTCGAGTATTTGGCACGCCAGCTGTAGTCATCACGGCTGATATTAGGAACTTCGGGTACGCGTTGCACAGCCACTAACTTCGGGCTGCAAAATGATATTCTCACCGATGCCACCCATGCATTAAAAGCCACCCATAGTGCACTCATCCCTCCGATGGAACCCGTAGGTGCGCTCATGCATCCAAAGCCACTCATCGGTGCTTGCAATGAGTGCCATCATTCTTTATTTAGCCAACACTTCATCACAAAAAAGGTTAATGTATTCCTTTTTCCCCTCATCGAGGTTGGATGTGTCCATGAACCAGAGATGTTTCTGTTGCTCCATGAGTTGGGCATTTTCTTCCATGGAAACCTTCTTCTCCTCCAATGTGTACCTCCTCTCCTCGACGGTAGCCATTGATTCCTTGTCCCTAGACATCCTCCTCTCCACGGTGGTTTCTGTTTATGCACTCACAGTTGCCTCCATAGATATTTTTATGTCATCATCTCCGGATCTTCCCCTTTGTTTAACACAATTGGGTCTTTTTGTCCTTGCCACTGAGTTGGGACTTGGGATTCTCTTGACACCGTCACTTGATTCTTAATCATTATCTATGAGGGTTGACTCCATATTGCCTTGGCTTTCGTTGGCACTTCCACTTCTCTTCATTCTCTAGCTCCGCGTAGCAATGTTCCAACACAAAGTTTCCTTTCACCACCCTGCCTTTCTTGTTCTTCTTTCCATCACCTTTAAATAAATTTTGGGCAATGTTGAGCTAAATTGACAAAAAAGAGAAAAAAATAGTCATATATATAAACATATTGCACACATGAAACATAAAAAAATATCACAAAATAAGACAACTTACCCTATTGTTTTCATTGGTGCCACTTGGATTCATTACATCAACTGCCATCCATACCCCCGACCATTTTTGGCAATACGTTGATACGATCGGCCAACGGGAATGGAGGTATCTATTGGTGCGCTCAATTCTACTCTTGTTTTTCTTATCGAAGTACTTCTTAATCCTCATAAGCGTCTCTATTTTGATCCGCACCAATGATCGGATCCATACCAATATTGCACCATAGTAATTGTGTTCCTTCATAGTGTAGTTGGCCGCCTGATGAGTCCAAAATTGAAGAATATTTACCTTTTGTTTTTGCATAAATAGAATAGGAATTTTTGTATTTCACAACATTTGCGCGCACCTTTTTGTCCTTGTTTTAACAGGATCCCGGATTGCTAAGTATCTTATGAACATATAAATTGGAACTGTCATATTATGTTATATAATATGATATTTTTAAGTGATAAAAGTCATTTCATTGATTTACCTTCGCACTTGGGAGAAAACCAAATGTGAGGGAAGTCTCTACATGATAACGACCGATTAGTGCAATGAAAGCCTTGCGTCTGGTCCGTCCATACCACGCGGCATCGCATCTTCCTCGTCAAATACTTTCTCCTGGTGAAGACGGCGAGAAGATCCGACATTCAGAACCACCAGAAACCACGAAAAAGCACACCAAAAAGGGATTTGAAGGAGGAACTTGGAGAAGGGAAAATCCCTGCTGTTTCATGGATGGAGCACATCGCATCATCCCCTTCATCACCAACCGCTGCATCTCCATCACCATTACTACCCCCATCTCTCATCTATTAGATCTTGTTGTAATTCCAGATTCAATTGTGGTTTGCACTAGATTTATCGCCGTACTTTTATCCATCCACTTGATTATGATGATGTCGTTGATTCATTCCATGTGTGAGTAGTTTTTCCTCGTTCTTGGAGAGATGGAGAAACCCTAACACTATTTATGAAGTCGCAATAAAGATGATCTATTCTTGTGTCCTTATGACTGGCCGGTCTATGATAGATTTATGATTCGTATTTGATCTCTCTCTTTAGATGGTATGTAGTGGCCACATATCATTTGCCTTCAGGACTAAGGTGAGGGATAAATCCTTTGGACATGTTTAGAAGTGTTCCTAGAGAGCTTCGTGACAATTCGCGCTGGCACGGTCAAAGGGGGATCAAGAGAGACTCCCTAAGCTAATTACGATATCCACGGGAAGACCCTTAATTGTGGTGGTTTGTATAGGTGATTGCTCTCATACATCGCAATGGTTATTTAGAGGTGACCTCATTCTTGGCTCAACAAAGTGGCTTCCTACGAGCCTTGTAGTGAACATCTTATTATGGAGATCTCTCCACACATATCATGACAAAATAAGTATGTTATCTTAATTAATAATAATATCATGCTAGTGGTGTATCCTACATCCCCGAGAACGTTTTAGCACTATTGAGTTCAACCATGTTTTCACATAACCTTGTTACTTGCTTTCCTTTACTTGTTTTAATTATTTTTCTGCACTCAACCAAAAACCTTTCAAACATCCTTTACTTGAGATCAAAGGTAGCTTATAAGTATCCTTTGGTGGAAAGTGATGAGGGGCATAACGACCTTAACCAAATAGCTCTCTGTGGGTATGATACTCTTATTCCGAAACTAGCTACAATTGATCTATGCACTTGCAACCATCACTGACTGTCATCTCGGTTCATCGATCAAACCCTCACCATCCTCGTCCATTTCAAACACTTGTTCTTCTTGTTGAGATGCATAGTGTAGAGACCAATCTCATGTGAATGAGATGAGCCAACATTATTAGTTGACACAAAAGTTTCATCATCAACACTACATTGTACCAAGATTATCACACATAAAAATGTATTTGAATCCTACATTTCTATTCATGAAAACATCAAAAAGGACAATTCATACCTTGTGGTCATTGGGCAGCAGCAGTGGGCGCGCCGAAATCCATCGATGTCAGTACTTGGGACGACGGCAGCAGAGGCGGCGATGGCTGTAATTGGCCCGGCGGCGGTTGGACTCGTCGCGCGGCTACCACCTTGCCCATGCACGCCTTGCCCTTATTTTGGCCAACGGTCGCCGCAGCCGTCGACCATTTGAGGAGGGAATTCCTTGCCTTCCTGGTAGGCAGTGGTAGGCACAGTGCCCTGGATGCTCGACTGCTATGGGTGCATGAAGAGACCGCGGATGAATCCGCGATGGGTTTGCTATGGTGCCATCGCTAGGGTTTGCGAGTGGTGGCGGAACTCTTCCACTGGTGGTAGTAGTGTCTAAGGAGTAGGGAGGGGTTTGAGGAGTGATGCCGAAGGCATCCATCACTAGAAAATCGCCAAAGGCAGCGCGAGGAGACAGGCTGGCGGGCGTGCGTGGAGTTTTCAGATTGGCGGTTCTTGAGTTTTGTGCGTCTTGACTTTTGCGGTCTTGGCTGGCAGTGCCAAATATGCTTTGCAATAGCGCAAAATGTCCCATGCATTTTCCAATGCTTGTTAAGGTGCGTAAATCTGCCTCCCCGCGCTAAATTGGTCGTTTTTACCGCACATTCACGTTTTAGCGCGTCTATTGAAGGTTCCCTAATAAACTAGTATTAACACCATTCCATATCAATTGTCGCTGATTTCTCTAGATAATCTAGGCATAGTTTAGATACACGTGTATCTAGAAAATCCGTAACAATTAGTATAAAATGGAGGGAGTATAATACTACATGTATTATTAAGTACACATCCATATAGCAGATGTGGTGCATCCATTCATTATCACAAATGCATATCGTAAATGAGTTAATTAGAAAGCAATTAACTCAAATGTTAGTTTAGAATCAAATTACGGGTCGTACATAGGATATTGTCAGAACCACATTACATCTTTTGTAGCCAAATTTATAAAGGGGTTTGATCTAGTATTACCCCTCCCTCCTAAACTCATACAAACTCGTATAATGTCAAACACAAGGATGACTCAGATCGCTTGATATATACCCCTTCGTAATAAGTCCTAGTTCATAAGGCCAGGACGCTGCATGGGGCAGGACCATGATTAGTCTCGGTTCGATTGGGATCATCTTTAGTCCTGATTCTTATCATGAACCGGGACTAAAGGGGTTACACGCCTACCTCAACCCCTTTAGTCCCGGTTCATGGTAAGAACCGGGACTAAAGGTCCATGTTCCTATATATATACCCCATCCCCATATGCTTGTGTGTGAGCTGGTTTGTTTTTTCCCTCTCATGCACAAGTGGTGTATGTTGCTTTGTTTTTCCTCTCTATGCACAAGAGGTGCTCGATGACATGCGTGAGAGCACAATGTCACTATAGTTCACACAAAACAAACATGATATGAAGTGCCTAAGCCACATAACCTTTCTCCTCTTTCTCTCCTCCTCGATCGAGGTTAGCAAGTTTTTCCTTTCATCTGCCATTGATACAATGCATTTGTTGATGTACAGTGGTCATTTCTCTAGATGTTCTGTAATGGTTTTTGATAAAATTAATTATATAATACAAATAAGTTGACAATGGATGTACGGTGACCAACGTACAACCAAGTTCATTACGGGCCTGCATAATTTTATTGGTGTGGCTGAGGCAAACACTGTGAATGGTTTTATGTGTTGTCCATGTGTTGCCTATCAGAATAAGAAGGATTACTCTTCCTCGAGAGCCCTTCACACCCACCTTCTTTGGTCCAGTTTCATGCCCAGCTATAATTGTTGGACCAGGCACGAAGAACTAGGAGTTATGATGGAAGACAATAAAGAGGAAGAGGATGATGACAACTATCATATGTCCCCTAAATACAGTGATACTGCAACAAGGGAAGCTGAAGATGAAGAGACACCATATGAGGTCATTGATGATCTTCACCGAGCCATTGTTGATGCATAGATAGAATGTAAAAGTGAAAATGATAAGTTGAAGTTGAAACACATGTTAGATGATCACAAAATAGGGTTGTACCCAAATTGCGAAGATGGCAACACAAAGCTTGGTACCATATTGGAATTGCTGCAATGGAAGGCAGAGAATGGTTTATCTGACAAGGTATTTGAGAAGGTACTGAAAATAATGAAGAAGAAGCTTCCAAAGGATAACGAATTGCCTTCCAGTACGTACGAAGCAAAGAAGGTTATCTGCCCACTAGGATTAGAGGTGCATAAGATACATGCATGCATTAATGATTGTATCCTCTACCATGGTGAGGAGTATGAGAATAAAAATAAATGTCCAGTAAACGAGATGATCCTGGTGATGTTGAGGGCGAGCGCCCTAGGAAGAGGGTTCCTGCCAAGGTTGTGTGGTATACTCCTATAATACCATAGTTAAAACATTTGTTCAGAAACAAAGAGCATGTCAAGTTGTTGCGATGGCACAAAGAAGACCGCAAGAAAGACATGATGTTGAGACACCCCACTGATGGGTCACAGTGTTGAAAAATCGAGAAAGAGTACCGGGGCTTTGCAGATGACGCAAAGAACTTAAGGTTTGGTCTAAGTACAGATGCCATGAATGCTTTTGGGGAGCATAGCTGCAACCATAGCACCTGGCCTGTAACTCTATGTATCTATAACCTTCCTCCTTGGTTGTGTATGAAGCAGAAGTTCATTATGATGACAGTGCTCATCCAAGGACCAAAGCAACCCGGCAACAACATTGATGTGTACCTAAGGCCATTAGTGGAAGAACTTTTATAGTTGTGACATGGACAAGGTGTACGTGTGTGGGATGAGAACAAACAAGAGGAATTTGACCTGCGAGCGTTGCTTTTCGTAACCATCAATGATTGGCCTGCTCTTATTAACCTTTCAGGACAGTCAAACAAGGGATACAATGCATGCACGTACTGTTTAGATGAGACTGAAGGTACATACTTGCATAAATGCAAGAATGTTGTGTACCTGGGGAGTCTTCGATTTTTTCCAACCAAGCATATTGTAAGAAAGAAAGGCAGGCACTTCAAAGGTGAGGCAGATCACCGGAATAAGCCTGTCCCCCGTATGGGTGATGATGTATTTGCTATGGTCAAGGATCTAGAAGTAATCTTTGGAAAGGGTTCCTAGCGGTCAATCAGTTATGAATGACGCTACCGGACATGTGCCCATGTGGAAAAAGAAATCTATATTTTGGGAGCCACCCTATTGGGAAGTCCTAGAGGTCCGCTCTTCAATCGACGTGATGCCATGACGAAGAATATTTGCGTGAGCCTGCTAGGATTCTTGGGCGTGTATGGGAAGTCAAAATATAGATCGGAAGAACGGTAGGACCAGCAACGTATGAACGAAGGAGATGGCATCCATCCAAAGAAGTATCAAGGTCCTTCCAGCTACACTCTTACCCAAAAAGAGAAGGAAATATTTTTTGAATGCCTGAGCAATATCATGGTCCTCTCTGGCTTCTCATCGAATATAAAGGGAATAATAAATATATCACGGAAAATTCCATAACCTAAAGTCTCATGACTGCCACATGATTATGACGCAATTGCTTGAGTTGCATTGAGGGGACTTCTATCGAAAAATGTTCGAGTACCCATTGTGAAGATATGTGCATTCCTCAATGCAATTTCTCAGAAGGTAATTAGTCCATATACTCTACCAAGGTTACAGAATGATGTGGTCCAATGTCTTGTTAGTTTTGAGTTGGTGTTCCCACCATCCTTCTTCAATATTATGATGCATCTACTGGTCCACCTAGTCGAAGAGATTGCTATTCTTGGTCCTGTATTTCTATACAATATGTCCCACTTTGAGAGGTCATGGGAGTCTTAAAGAAATATGTTCATAACTGTGCTAGGCCAGAAGGAAGCATCTCCAAGGGCTATGGAACAAAGGAGGTCATTGAGTTCTGTGTTGACTTTATTCCTGACCTTTAGCCGATTGGTGTTCCTCATTCACGGTACAAGGGGAGAATGAGTGAAAAAGGCACGCTAGGAAAGAAATCTAATAAGTAGAGACGAGCATTCTTTCACTCAAGCACACTACATCATTCTACAAAGTTCGACCTTGGTGGCTCCGTATATCAATGAACACAAGAATATTCTATGCTTCCAATACCTGGGGGAGTCTGTCAACTCAATTACATGTTCACACATGGTGACTTTCGGCACTTGGTTTCAAATACATATCATGACTAACACCACTATTGGAGATCAGCTGTACTTGTTGGCCAGGACACCATCTTTGACTGTATTGAGTTTCCAAGGGTACAAGATAAATGGGAATATATGTTACATAATTGCCCAAGATAAAAAGATCACCAACCAAAATAGTGGTGTCCGCATTGATGCAACAAAAAAATGGGAAAAACGACACATATTATGGTTACTTAGCCTTATTTTAAGGTCCCTTTGTTTCGGTGCAAATGGGTCAAGCTGACAGGAGGCGTGATTCAAGTAGACACGAAGTACGAAATGACAACAATGGATCTCAATAATCTTGGGTACCTGGACAAACCATTAAGTCCTAACCTATGATGTGGCTCGGGTTTTCTATGTGAAGGACATGTCTACCAAACTGAAAAAATAAAAAAAATAAAAAAATAGATACATCATACGATGAGCCAAAGTGTCACATGGTTCTTTCAAGGAGAAGAAACACTGTGGGAGTGGAGGACAAGACAGACATGGCAGAAGATTATAATAAGTTTGATGAAATTCCACTGTTCATAGTGAACACTGACCCAAGCATCATGTTAAATGATGAAGATACTCCATAGTTCTGACCGTAGCGATCATAAGCATGGCATTTTAGGAAACAAGTGACTATATGTATTTTGAATTATGCCTTTGGTGGTTTTTGAGATGCAACCAATATACCAAGTTTAGTATATTTTACATTGGACCTCTGAAAAACATCATATTGTGAGTCCAAAAATGTTTTTTTTCAAAAAATAATGAGCATTAGATCATGTATCTGTAGTTCAAACCGGACCCACTTCCTCCTGATTCGGCAGACATTTGTCTTTTTCACCCAGGATGGATGGAAAGGTTTGAGATTCCCCGGTTGGGACATTGTCTATGTTAGGTGGTCTAGTATTTTTTTTAAATGGGGTGGTAACATTTTGAATTATGCCTTTCGTGGTTGCTTCACAAAATGCCCTGTTTTGGCACTCATAAAATAGAAAATGGCTTTTTCATGCGACAAAAAGGAAAACTTCCTCCGACAACATTTTTCGCCATCCCAAGATACACATGCATGGACAATATGGACATACTATCACAAACTATGCCGTGATTCTGGTCATAACATTGGTCATTTGGTCTGAAAGCCATGAAACTTCGAACATGATAGCTCATTTTGAGAAGGAATTTTCGAGATGCAATCAATATACCAAGTTTGGTATTTTTCCTTGCAACTATTTCACATAATGTGACACCATGCGAAGGATTTACATTGCTTGGACCATTTTTGAATTTCTTATGCATGTTTCCAAATTCTCGTTTCAAACTATGGTCAAACCGGCGGGCATGAAGATAGGGGATGGGCCTCGCTAAAACTTGCATTGGATCTCTGAAGAAATATTATGTTGTGAGTCTAAAAATGATTTTTTTCAAAAAATCATGAGCATTAGATCATGTACCTGTAGTTCAAACCGGACCCACTTCCTAGCGATTCGGCAGACATTTATCTTTTTCACCCGGGATGGATGGAAAGGTTTGAGATACCCCGGTTGGGACATTATCCATGTAAGGTGGTCTAGTATTTTTGTAAAATTGGGTGGTAGAATTTTGAATTATGTCTTTTGTGGTTGCTTCACAAAACGCCCCGTTTTTGGCACTCGCAAAATGAAAAATGGTTTTTTCGTCCAACGAAAAGGAAAACTTCCTCCTGCAACATTGTTTGCCATCCCAAGATACACATACGTGCATAATATGGGCATAGTATCATAAACTATACCGTGATTCTGGCCATAATATTGGTCATTTGGTCTGAAAGTCATGAAACCTCAAACATGATAGCTCATTTTGAGAAGGACTTTTCGAGATGCATTCAATATACCAAGGTTGGTATTTTTCCTCGCAACTATTTCACATAATATGATACCACGCGAAGGATTTACATTGTTCGGACCGTTTTTGAATTTCTTATGTTCGTTTCCAAATGTTCCTGTTTCAAACTATGGTCAAACCGACGGGCATGAAGATAGGGGATTAGCCTCGCTAAAACTTGCATTGGATCTCTAAAGAAACATCATATTGTGAGTCTAAAAATGATTTTTTCAAAAAATCATGAGCATTAGATCATCTACCTGTAGTTCAAACCGGACCCACTTCCTAGCAATTTGGCAAACATTTGCCTTTTTCACTGGGGTGGACGGAAAGGTTTGAGATACCCCGGTTGAGACATTGTCCATGTAAGGCGGTCTGGTATTTTTGAAAAACGGGATGGTAGAATTTTGAATTATGCCTTTGGTGGTTACTTCACAAAATGCCCCATTTTTGGAACTCGTAAAATGGAAAATGGCTTTTCCGTGCACCGAAAGGAAAAATTTCTCCTGCAGCATTGTTCGCCATCCCAAGATACACATGCGTGCACAATATGAGCATACTATAATGTTATTTTGGCCATAACATTGGTCATTTGGTCTGAAAGCCATGAAACCTCGAACATGATAGCTCATTTTGAGAAGGACTTTTCGAGCTGCAATCAATATACCAAGTTTGGTATTTTTTCTTGCAACTATTTCACATAATATGACACCACGCAAAGGATTTACATTGTTCGGACCATTTTTGAATTTCTTATGCCCGTTTCTAAATGTTCCCGTTTTAAACAATGTTCAAACCGGCAGGCATGAAGATAGGGGATAAGCCTCGCTAAAACTTGCATTGGATCTCTGAAGAAACATCATATTGTGAGTCTAAAAATGATTTTTCCAAAAAATCATGAGCATTAGGTCAAATACCTGTAGTTCAAACCAGACTCACTTCCTAGCTATTTGGTAGACATTTGTCTTTTTCACCCGGGGTGAATGGAAAGGTTTGAGATACCCCGATTGGGACATTCTCCATGTAAGTTGATCTAGTATTTTTGAAAAATGGGTGGTAGCATTTTGAATTAAGCCTTTGGTGGTTGCTGCACAAAATGCGTCGTTTTTTGGCACTAGTAAAATGGAAAATGACTTTTTCGTGCGCCGAAAAGGAAAACTTCCTCCTACATCATTGTTCGCCATCCCAAGATACACATGCGTGCACAATATGGACACACTATCACAAACTATGCCATAATTCTGGCCATAACATTGGTCATTTGGTCTCAAAGCCATGAAACCTCTAACATGATAGCTCATTTTGAGAAGGAATTTTTGAGATGCAATCAATATACCAAGTTTGGTATTTTTCTTTGTAACTATTTCACATAATATAACACCACGCGAAGGATTTACATTGTTCGGACCGTTTTTGAATTTCTTATGCCTGTTTCCAAATGTTCCCGTTTTAAACTATGGTCGAACCGTCGGGCATGAAGATAGGGGATGAGTCTCGGTAAAACTTGTATTGGGTCTCTGAAGAAACATCATATTGTGAGTCTAATTTTTTTTAATTATGAGCATTAGATCATGTACCTGTAATTCAAACCGGACCCACTTCTTGGCAAGTTTTCCTTTTTTTTCAAAAAATCATGAGCATTAGATCATGAACATTAGATCACGTGTCTCAACATGGCAATCAATGTCTTGGAGGCCAGACATTATTATTCTTTATTTAAAAATTATTTACCATTTAAAAACCCTTTTATTGGAATTTAGGAATAGTACAAATATTAAAAAATTGAAGTCTCATAAAAAATAAATTATATTTTTATTAGATAGATATTTCTTTTATGAATATTTTGATATGCTATATATTTTTATTAGATATATATTCTTTATTTCTATTATTAACATTTTAATATGCAATAAAGCAGGAACCATAATTTATACTATAAAGTTCAAAAATAATTTTCGAAAGGCCCTTTAGTCCCGGGTCATGCCACGAACCGGTACTAATGGTGGACGGTTGGCGCGCGCCCTCTAGGCTGCTGCCAAAACCCTTTATTGTGAGGACCAGAACATAACTTCTATACCCCCTGTGTTTATTCGTTAATCCCAAGATCAATGTTGACGACATAACAAAATGTATATCATTGCAGACATACAAAAATAATTTATTACAAAGTTTGAATAACAACATAGTGAAATGTCTAGTGAAATTTATTAGTAGCTACTCCATCTCATCCACAGGCAGTCGATGTAGTCCACGAGGCCTCACTCATCAGCGTCATCAGAATAATCATAGTCATCTCCTTCTCCATAGTACTCTGAAGTATCAACAAAAGCATTGCCATGAGTACATGACATACTCAACATACCTCTTATGCAAAACCTATAATATCTACATGTGGCTTCAAGGAAGTTTGTATGGTTCTTTTACATAAAGCCAATTTTATTTGCAATATGATAATAGTTTTGATAAAAGCGGTTTTAGACGAAAACATGTTTATCATCAATGTGGTATTTCTCAATAGTGTGATTGTCCACGACAACTCACATAGTTCATAGATTCCAGGATAAGGATAGGGGAAAAGATGAAAGTAGCAAGACAGGTTCCCGTATTTTAAGAAAGATTCATGTGTCGTCCATGACCGTGGACACGGCTATTCGAATAGTTTTACACTCTGCAGAGGTTGTACACTTTTCCCACACGACACAATCCCATCTTGTTGCCTACTAGCGGCTGCTGGTTTAGTTGTAACTACCTCGGTGAATTACGCTCCTAGTTACAAGCCTGGATGAGCGGAAATGGTTAAAATAGTACAGTGGGGCCCAAATGCCACTCACAGGTAGACCTTTCGGCCGTCCTAACCATTTCCAAACATCGGGACAAGAACGGGCGGCGTAATCGGCAGGCGAAGGGATCAACTACATACCCAAATGAGTATGTATGCAAGCCACCATACAATGGTTCTCAGAGTCATTCCATCTAAAAGAAATAGAAATATTGCAACGCCATATGGCAAGATCCAAATATCCTAGATAGATATAATAGTTTAGGATATCTCCTCATACAGCAAACATCAGTATCGGTGAGCGGAAGACAAGATCAGAAATGCGGATAAGAAGCAAATCGGCATAAGATGCCCCATAAATAAACACATCCATACAGATCTCACGGATCCCGTTCGGAATCTCTACACCGAATGATCGTTGCCCACATCGTCGTCTCCTCCACCCAGTATCCATCTTGCGAGGTACTGTTCATCCGAACCAATAATTTATCGTGTGAGACCCTAGGGTACTCGGCAAGTCTTTATGCCTCTAAAGGGACATAACACAGGGTGACGCAATTGCAGCAAAAGATAAACCCTAACAATTCTATAGATACTCGCTAACCATCCGCCTAACCAGAGATAGACGGATGTCCGTGAATTAATAACAACAGTTATAACGGTAATATTAACAGATCCATCCTCCTCCTCGCTTACTGACGAGGAAGCGGGCGAACAACCCCCCATCCGTTGGCAGTTTTATTATCCATTCCATGAGTGTTGCACTATTACTAGTCAGGTACTTAGTCAAATTAAAAGCGGTACTTTAGTTATACTTGTCTATGATCGACAAACTGTGCTCCAAGTCGTCCATAACCACGGACACGGCTTTCAGAAAGTTTTACCCTGCAGGGGTGCACAAATAGCAACACACACTCGATCAACCTCGGAAAAACCAAATCAAAACCCAACGAGGCAGTCACGACAAAGCGATCACAGGATTCAGAAATATTTCAGGGGGCCACCCCATTAAGCTACCCGCGACGAAGTTGGCCGACTCCGAGACGGACTCAAGGTTTGCGTCAATGGTTGTAAACGACTGGGAACCCGAAAATGTGACTGGGCTTGTCGATACCGCGAAAACACTCCGCTTCCCTAAACAGTACAGGTGTAGTACCTCGCACAATTTTAAATAAAGCAGTAAAGCATGGCATAAGTACAGGATAGTAAATAAAACCTTAAACTAGTTTGTGGCCCCAAGAAATAAGAATGAATCAAGCTCTGGCTCAGGGGGGTTCATAAGCCTCCCGAATGTGGATAGCGCGAATATTCAAGGAACATGAATCAAGTACTCGGGGTCCTACGGGACACAAGTGAGCATGAAAAACCAAATAGCAGATATTGCTCACCGGTGCCACTTTCATTAGTTTTCCCATTACTACTCAGGTTAAGTTGTTTAGGTACCTCGTTATCCATCAGACACTCACATACCCTACACATGCCGTTCTACGACTCGCATGGCTCAAACAACTCCTGTAGTAATGGCTCATGGGATAGAGGAACAAGCTTCGGTGGGGTTTAAAAGTAAAGGCTATGCAATACTTGGGATTCAATTTAATGCAATCGCGACTCAATGATGCAAGAATAAGATAGAGGCAATAGGTACTATATGTATGCAAGCATGTGGTAGTGCTTGCCTGGCAGCTCAGTTGAAGCGAGGGACGGATCTGGGTAGCGCTCACAGGTTTCTGATATATCCCACCTTTCGGCGTCTATTCGAAGAAGAACCAAACAAACAAGGGCCAACATAAATAAAGTGCACAAGCATATGAATAAAATGCGACAAACAAACAATCATGCCATGATGAATGATGCACAATTTGCATGGCAATAAAGTAGCATGGCATGGGTGAGGTGTGGGATACAAGATTAAATCATTTTATTGAGTTTTAACCACATTTTAACTTCATACAAGTTGCTGTACACTTTATATTTATATGATGCATGCTGCAAAACAGATAGTGGAATGCATAAACAGAAAGGTCTCGTCGAGCTAATCATTTTAGACATATTATTTGTTAAATTTGGAGTTATAAAACAAAAGTTATTAATTAATTAAGGACAAGGGCATTTCTTTGTAATTTTAATTATCTCGAAAATATAAAGTGCTCAAATAATTTTTTAATGGAAGATTTGAATTCCTCACATTTTCTGATTCAAAAACATATATTATTTGTATTATTTGGATTTATATTTTAAAATTATTTGAAAGCAATTAAATTTGAATTTTGAATTAATTTGAAAAGTTTGAGTTAAAACCGAAATCTGAAAATACTTTTCTTACTCAGAGACAGACCCAGCCAGCGGGTGGGCCAGCTGCTTGTTGGGCAACATATCTGTGAAAAGGATTTTCTCACCTTGAGCTAAGCTAGCCTCGAGAGAATGAGAGGTCCCAGGTGCGGAGCCACGGCCTTGAACCAGCGTCTTTGACACGTGGGCGATCGAGGCGTGGGGGTATGTCCGTGATGGCCACGCTCTTCCGGGGGTTTTCTTGCAAATAAAACTCGAGGTGACAGTGAGCTCTCAGGGGCGGGTTGAGGCGGAAAAAAGGCCGGGGCTAAGCAAAAAAGCAGCAGCATTGCATCCATGTGAATCTGGCCGACGGGCGGATCTGGATGACTTCCGACGCGATGGCGGCATCTAGCGAGAAATAGAAGCTGCCAAAACAAAAGATGGAGGAAAGTCCGGTCTACAACTTTCATTGAGAGAGCATCATCGGAGGAGGGCTACAGGCGGAATACCTAGGGAAACCGAGGCGACAAGCTGACTTGACGCGTCTGTCGGTGACTCTGTTGGCCTTGAGCATGGTGTTGTTCGGCCAGCGCGGTGATGCAAGGTGAGATGGGGAGGAAGGTGATGTCCGGAGGTCGGTGGGGCTCACCTCGACCCGAGTCAGCTAAGCGGGCTCGGGAGGCGTAGATCGGCGAGGAGGTAGCGGGCGAGTCGTCTGGTGCTCACGGGCACGCGGCCAGAGGCTTCTCGGCGGTTTCCTGTGGCTTCCAGTGAGTTAGGCGATGTAGAAGAAGAAGCGGAGGGAGCCGCCCGTACTCGAGGGCCTGCTTGACGCGCTCCAGAGCATCGAGAGGGAGATGTGGCCATGGATAGGGTTTAGGGGCATGCTTGCAAGCTTGCAAGCTTGGGGAGGAAGAAGGGAGGTAGAGGAGGACCTGGGCGCCTCCCAGATCCGTTCTGAGATGGTATGGTGAGCTGGGGTGGTTGGGGAGATAAGGGAGAGAGGAGAGAGGCACATGGGATGGTGGTGGTTTTTGCAAAAAGGTGAGGGAGGAGGTTGATCGGGTAGGTGTTTCTCTCCCTCCTTTTCTCCTTGTCTTGAAGCCAAAGAAAGATGTGGGGCAGATGAGGGGTGACGTGGTGGAGCCTGCCTGGTAGGGGAGAGGGGGAAGCCAAGAGAGAGAGAGAGGAACCGAGAGGGGAGGGGTAGATGGCATGGGGTTTGGTCTAGGGTTAGGGTAGGGGTGGTCTCGGTTTAGCTAGGTAGGGTGGATGGTGATAGAGGGGTAGGGAGAGGGAAAGAACCAAGTGTTAAGAGATTGTTAACATGGTCAAAAACAAGATCAAGCCAAAAGGTGATAAGGGATGGAGAGGTAATTTTGTTGAAGCATGCTCAAGTGCATGATCAAGAGAAGGAGGGTTTTAGCAAGGCAAAAGAATAGAGCTTAAGAAAGCCCCACTTGACTTGATTCCCAAAGGACAAAGATCCACTTCAACAATTACAAGAAAACCAAGGAAAAAGAAAAAGGTGGTACTTTGCATGGCCCATGCAAAATAATTAATGCCATGTTTATTTTTGTGAAAACAATGATATTAACATGGCATTATTCCCATGCATTCCCAAAAGTGGAATAAAGCCAAGCAAAAGGATTTAAAGGAAAGCTCCAGATGGAGTAGATGGAGATGATCACATTGGATTATAATTGGAACTTGCTAGTGTGTATATTCCACTAGATGTTTAATAGTCCCAAAAATATCCCAACATGATAATAACCCCAAAACAACCCATATGGAAGCTAGGAAAAGGTTTCACTCACAAGGCATGCAAAGGTGGCCAGGTGGCTCTCATAAACCAATAATGTGAAAACAATATGGTGCATATATGAGAGCATGTGGAGATAGAATTGGATCCATCCCAACCCACATGAGCTAGAGGTAAACCCAATAAAGTGCAAAGCTCATATTTCGTTGGATGGTGGAATATATGGGGTGGTGACAAAGAAAGGTGGTGGAGTTAATAAAAGATATGCCCCCAACTCAACTTGGGCATTTAAACAATATATCAAGACCCAAATACAATATCAAGAGGCAAAAACAATTTACAATGCATAAGAGAGAAGAACCAAAACAAAAAGGGTTTTATATGATGCTCAAATGCAAGGTGGCATGATGACATGAGCATGATGTGATTATGATGCAACAATTATATATATGAAGTAGCCATTATATAGACTAGGCTAGTAGCATTGCAATTGTTAGACAATTGGTATGCTACAACTCTCCCCCACTAAACAAGAATCTCGCCCCGAGATTCCTAGGAAAAAGAAAACAACACAAGGAGAGGCAGGTGTTCGGAACGAAGGTGACCCTCATGTTCCCAAGTTGATGAACAACGGAATGGTGCGACCACTACACCTTGCAAAACTTGCTAGACTTGTTGCGAGTCTTGCGTTTTGCTTGAGAAACAACGGGTTAGAAGAATTGAAGGATTGTCGTGAGGCAAGAAGGTAGGATGAACATAGCTCCGGTTTTCTCAAGAAACATGATAAAAGAATAACCCACTTGTGAAAGAAAGGACAAGATGATGTATCATGGATAAAGAAAGACACACCGTTAAGATTAAAGATTTACTGATACGAGAGAGGATGAATCTTTATCTCACCGGAAGAAAAAGAGCTAGATTGGAGAGGTTTTGAACCACTATGACAATAGCATCGTATCTCCTCTCGGATTTGGGAAATGAAGTTCGGAAATAATATCGCCTTCAAACAATAGAGTCCCTAGATATGAATAGAAAGATTTAGTTAGACATCGTCGGATTAGATTCTTCTTGCGCCGGTAAACCAAGGATCACGCAATTGAGGTGCGCGGATATAACTTCCAGAGACGGATGTGAAGCCAGATCATGGTGGAATCCCGCGAAGCAAAGAATATGGAGGATCTGTAGTTTATTGTAGATATACTTATTGCTTTCTTTAGCCTTGAGGCTAACGCAATAGATTTGCGGCTGATGGCATCAACCATAATTGGTTTTACCAAAGAAAAAGAATTGATGAAACAACGAGAGAGATAGTTTCCTTCCATCTTGTTTGGGGATGTCGAGCACCGGTAGAATGACGAGGACCGAAAAGAGTTTGCGTTTGTTTCCACCAGATATTTGAAGATTTTGCTCCACCTAGAATAGACAGATCACCAACAAGAGATTATTGATTACTTTCTTCGAGAGAGCACTCCGGAAAACAAGGACGGAAGTAAAAGTATCGAGGGATAAAGGCCACTTCCAACTTCCGTGGAATGAGTGAAATCACATTAATTCACCAATTCAATGTACAAGAGCGAATGATAAGAGTAGTGGTATGGTAGCTAATCCATCCCGCACTCAAAGCATTACTCCGCACATGAATAAGAAAACCATGCAACCCAACTACCGAAATAGACTGAAGGTATTGACAAAAAGAGCTCATGGAACTCCGTTAGAAAACAAGGATAGATGCAAACGATTCGCCGGATTCATAGATAGATAAAGATGATGATGTTGTCGTCATATCATAAGTGAGCAGCCACCGGAAAGATATGAAGGAAGATCACGGAGACAACTGCAAGATTCCACAGATAAAGAAAAAGATAGCACCACTTGAACATAAGGATTACAAAAGATCTGAAAAATCTTCATGGCCTTCGGTGGATTGAGCATAGACGATAGAGCGAGAGGGTTTCAAAAGATCACTTGACGAGACTGAGGTGAAAGAACTCCATGTTCTTCTTGAAATGATTGAGAAAGATTTAGCAGTCTTGAGGAAAACTTTAGCGGAACGACGATGATAACTTGCCAACAAGGAAAACTCCGGGTTTGATTGAAGATGGAAGATGGAAGATGGAATTAACAATGGACTTGCTAATTCCAGAGTTGAAGCGATCTATTTAGCAGAAGGACGTGGCCGAGATAGGTGACTTCAAGAAGCCAGAATTCTCACTTTGAGACTTTGCACACAGGCAGTGCTCACGAAGCTTGAGAGAAAGAGACACAGATGATCTTCCATGTCCTTCCATTGATATGGAATAGGCAAGCATATTATCAACATATACCACCATGGATTAACAAGATATTCCCAAAATACCAAGTTCAAAGCGAGAAAGCGAACAAATGCTCGAACACTTCACGAGCTCAACGCTCTTAGAAAGATCAATATTAAAACACGGGTTCGTGTTGAAGAAGATGCCTTTGGAAGAATAGATTATCTGGTCCCGGAAGAAAAGAGATGCCACGATTCACATTGTTGATCGGATCACGGTTACAAAGATAAAGAGATCTTGGATAAAGAAAGCGATGATAGCTCATACTTCAAGCAAAGCTACGAGAGCGAAAGATGCAATTCCCTCGTCTCAGAGAGAATTTTGCAGATATGGAGTTCAAAAAGATGTGCAGCATGAGGGACAGATGATAGACCGCCGTAGTGCTTTGGGAAACTCCGGATTGCCAAAGATGCTTGAATATGCATAGATATGATCACGGTGTACTCAAAATCACAGGAGATAACCGTCACCATTTGGAGGATAGTGGTGATTGCATTTTCCATATTCCACTCATGATAAGTGTCATATAGTTATGCCGAGAACCAATTTACAATCACCAGCATCGGATCGACACATGTTATGTAATTAGCCCAAGAGAACTGGAGATGAAAAGAAACTCTAGGATTAAGCGCCGGTGACCAAAGAATGAATTAGCATGGACATGCTGATAAACAGGAGATAGATAATGTTTCACACACGACTGGAAAGGAGTGTGGAAACACAGATGTATCAAAGAAAATTTTTCCGCATTTTTCGACATTAAAATACCAATAGATGCGCAAAAACACTTATCAGGTAGAGATTAGCAACAGATGCTTACAGAATGTGGAGTTGCTAGAAGGAAGGACACCCTTAAGAAGATGGCACCGGTTAACAAGGAGTCAGGTAGATCGCGCCGGTTTTCAAAAGCCTGTCAGTATGGAATGTACCAACAGTTGATAACCAAAGGCAGATTGTGATAACAAATTGGATGCAACAGATAGACAAGGAATTACACACACACACACACATTCTATGGTACTACGGAAACCCAGAACACGTGAATCCTAGTTTGAATTTTAAGAAGAGGATTGAAAACGTTACACTTCCTTACCAGAAAAGGGTGGGTGGATGGGTAAGAAGAAAAGTGGAAGCAGTCCTACTCTCGCGTTTTGTTTTTCCCTAGTATACATAGCTACCAAAATATTTGCTAGGTGACAACGACCATTTGGCTGAGACCACGAAGGGCGGGATGGCTCGATACCAATTGTAACTACCTCGGTGAATTACGCTCCTAGTTACAAGCCTGGATGGCGGAAATGGTTAAAATAATGCAGTGGGGCCCAAATGCCACTCACGGGTAGACCTTTCGGCCGTCCTAACCATTTCCAAACATCGGGACAAGAGCAGGCGTAATCGGCAAAGAAGGATCAACTACATACACAAATGAGTATGTATGCAAGCCACCATACAATGGTTCTCAGAGTCATTCCATCTAAAAGAAATAGAAATATTGCAACACCATACGGCAAGATCCAAATATCCTAGATAGATATAATAGTTTAGGATATCTCCTCATACATCAAACATCAGAGTATCAGGCGGAAGCGGAAGACAAGATCCGAGTACGGATAAGAAGCAAATCGGCATAAGATGCCCCATAAATAAACACATCCATACAGATCTCACGGATCCCGTTCCGGAATCTCTACACCGAATGATCGTTGCCACATCGTCTGTCTCCTCCACCCGGTATCCATCTTGCGAGGGTACCTGTTCATCTGAACCAATAATTTATCGTGTGAGACCCTAGGGTAATTTTCAGCAAGTCTTTATGCCTCTAAAGGGACATAACACAGGGTGGCGAATTGCAGCAAAAGATATACCCTAACAATTCTATAGATACTCGCTAACCATCCGCCTAACCAGAGATAGACGGATGTCCGTGAATTAATAACAACAGTTATAACGGTAATATTAACAGATCCATCCTCCTCCTCGCCATAACGAGGAAGCGGAACAACCCCCATCCGTTGGCAGTTTTATTATCCATTCCATGAGTGTTGCACTATTACTAGTCAGGTACTTAGTCAAATTAAAAGCGGTACTTTAGTTATACTTGTCTATGATCGACAAACTGTGCTCCAAGTCGTCCATAACCACGGACACGGCTTTCAGAAAGTTTTACCCTGCAGGGTGCACAAATAACAACACACTCGATCAACCTCGGAAAAACCAAATCAAAACCCAACGAGGCGATCCACGACAAAGCGATCACACGAGATTCAGAAATATTTGAGGCCACCCCATTAAGCTACCCATGACGAAGTTGGCCGACTCGAGACGGACTCAAGGTTTGCGTCAATGGTTGTAAAACGAGGGAACCCGAAAATGTGACTGGGCTTGTCGATACATGAAACACTCCGCTTCCCTAAACAGACAGTGTAGTACCTGCACAATTTTAAATAAAGCGATAAAGCATGGCATAAGTACAGGATAGTAAATAAAACCTTAAACTAGTTTGTGGCCCCAAGAAATAAGAATGAATCAAGCTCGCCTCGGGGGTTCATAAGCCTCCCGAATGTGGATAGCGCGAATATTCAAGGAACATGAATCAAGTACTCGGGGTCCTACGGGACACAAGTGAGCATGAAAAACCAAATAGCAGATATTGCTCACCGGTGCCACTTTCATTAGTTTTCCCATTACTACTCAGGTTAAGTTGTTTAGGTACCTCGTTATCCATCAGACACTCACATACCCTACACATGCCGTTCTACGACTCGCATGGCTCAAACAACTCCTGTAGTAATGGCTCATGGGATAGAGGAACAAGCTTCGGTGGGGTTTAAAAGTAAAGGCTATGCAATACTTGGGATTCAATTTAATGCAATCGCGACTCAATGATGCAAGAATAAGATAGAGGCAATAGGTACTATATGTATGCAAGCATGTGGTAGTGCTTGCCTGGCAGCTCGATTGAAGCGAGGACGGATCTGGTAGCGCTCCTGGGTTTCTGATATATCCCACCTTTCGTCTATTCGAAGAAGAACCAAACAAACAAGGGCCAACATAAATAAAGTGCACAAGCATATGAATAAAATGCGACAAACAAACAATCATGCCATGATGAATGATGCACAATTTGCATGGCAATAAAGTAGCATGGCATGGGTGAGGTGTGGGATACAAGATTAAATCATTTTATTGAGTTTTAACCACATTTTAACTTCATACAAGTTGCTGTACACTTTATATTTATATGATGCATGCTGCAAAACAGATAATGGAATGCATAAACAGAAAGGTCTCGTCGAGCTAATCATTTTAGACATATTATTTGTTAAATTTGGAGTTATAAAACAAAAGTTATTAATTAATTAAGGACAAGGGCATTTTACTGTAATTTTAATTATCTCGAAAATATAAAGTGCTCAAATAATTTTTTTAATGGAAGATTTGAATTCCTCACATTTTTCTGATTCAAAAACATATATTATTTGTATTATTTGGATTTATATTTTAAAAATTATTTGAAAACATAATTAAATTTGAATTTTGAATTAATTTGAAAAAGTTTGAGTTAAAACCGAAATACAGAAAATACTTTTCTTACTCAGGCAGAGACAGACCCAGCCACTTTGGGCAACATCTGTAGAAAAGGATTTTCTCACATGAGCTAAGCTAGCCTCGAGAGAATGTGGGTCCAGGTGCAGGGCCACAGCCTGTAGCCAGCAACGTCTTTGACACGTAAGCGATCCAGTATGGGGGGTATGTCCGTGATGGCCACGCTCTTCCGGGGGTTTTCTTGCAAATAAAACTCCGAGGCTGACAGGTGGGCTCTGGGGACGGCGGGTTGAGGCGGGAAAAAGGCAGAGGCTAATCGAAAAAGCAGCATCGCTGCATCAGACGAGCAGCAATGGCGGATCTGGCTGACTTCCAAGCGATGGCGACGCATCTAGCGAGAAATAGAAGACGCCAAAACAAAGATGGAGGAAAGTCCGGTCTACAACTTTCATTCAGAGAGCATCATCGGAGGAGGGCTACAGGCCTTGGAATACCTAGGGAAACCGAGGCGACAAGTGACTTGAGCCCGTCTGTCGGTGACTCTGGCCGCCATAAGCGGGTGTTCGGCCTTGGCGGCGATGCAAGGTGAGATGGGGAGGAAGGTGATGTCCAGGAGGTCGGTGGGGCTCACCTACGACCCGCAGGTGCAGCTAGCGGGCTCGGGGAGGCGTAGATCGGCGAGGAGGTAGCGGGGCCGGAGTCGTCCTGGTGCTCATGGGCACGGCGGCGGGGCTTCTCCCGGTTTCTGTGGCTTCAGTGAGTTAGGCGATGTAGAAGAAGCGGAGAGACGCCGATTACTCGAGGGCCTGTGGCAGCTCGAAGCATCGAGAGGAGATGTGGCCATGGATAGGGTTTAGGGCATGCTTGCAAGCTTGCAAGCTTGGGAGGAAGAAGGGAGGTAGAGGAGGACAGGCGCCTCCGGATCCGTTCTGAGATGGTATGGTGAGCTGGGGTGGTTGGGAGATAAGGAGAGGAGAGAGGCACATGGGATTGTGGTGGTTTTTGCAAAAAGGTGAGGGAGGAGGTTGATCGGGTAGGTGTTTCTCTCCCTCCTTTTCTCCTTGTCTTGAAGCCAAAGAAAGATGTGGGGCAGATGAGGGGTGACGTGGTGGAGCCTGCCTGGTAGGGGAGAGGGGGAAGCCAAGAGAGAGAGAGAGGAACCGAGAGGGGAGGGGTAGATGGCATGGGGTTTGGTCTAGGGTTAGGGTAGGGGTGGTCTCGGTTTAGCTAGGTAGGGTGGATGGTGATAGAGGGGTAGGGAGAGGGAAAGAACCAAGTGTTAAGAGATTGTTAACATGGTCAAAAACAAGATCAAGCCAAAAGGTGATAAGGGATGGAGAGGTAATTTTGTTGAAGCATGCTCAAGTGCATGATCAAGAGAAGGAGGGTTTTAGCAAGGCAAAAGAATAGAGCTTAAGAAAGCCCCACTTGACTTGATTCCCAAAGGACAAAGATCCACTTCAACAATTACAAGAAAACCAAGGGAAAAAGAAAAAGGTGGTGGCACTGCATGGCCCATGCAAAATAATTAATGCCATGTTTATTTTTGTGAAAACAATGATATTAACATGGCATTATTCTATCATTCCCAAAAGTGGAATAAAGCCAAGCAAAAGGATTTAAAGGAAAGCTCCAGATGGAGTAGATGGAGATGATCACATTGGATTATAATTGGAACTTGCTAGTGTGTATATTCCACTAGATGTTTAATAGTCCCAAAAATATCCCAACATGATAATAACCCCAAAACAACCCATATGGAAGCTAGGAAAAGGTTCCACTCACAAGGCATGCAAAGGTGGCCAGGTGGCTCTCATAAACCAATAATGTGAAAACAATATGGTGCATATATGAGAGCATGTGGAGATAGAATTGGATCCATCCCAACCCACATGAGCTAGAGGTAAACCCAATAAAGTGCAAAGCTCATATTTCGTTGGATGGTGGAATATATGGGGTGGTGACAAAGAAAGGTGGTGGAGTTAATAAAAGATATGCCCCCAACTCAACTTGGGCATTTAAACAATATATCAAGACCCAAATACAATATCAAGAGGCAAAAACAATTTACAATGCATATGAGAGAAGAACCAAAACAAAAAGGGTTTTATATGATGCTCAAATGCAAGGTGGCATGATGACATGAGCATGATGTGATTATGATGCAACAATTATATATATGAAGTAGCCATTATATAGACTAGGCTAGTAGCATTGCAATTGTTAGACAATTGGGATGCTACATTAGTACACACCTGTTGGTGTACCGGCAGAGGAATTGTGACGAGGTCTTTTAGTTAGATCCCCAAAGATGTGACATGCCCACCAGGTATGGTGCACAGAACTGAGCGTATGTGCCCAAATCGGTCCCCCATCTATGCCGAAGGTTCCCATGACAGACACTCCTCATCAGCGGTACGGCGACATCGACACCCAAGGCTGACTAACCTACTTGACCAAGCCAGTACCCATTATAGCATGTGGTTGTACGGTGGTCACAATCTTCAAATCCAAGACTTATTAGACCCTCACGCGGCACGGACAACGGATTGCTCCTCCAACCAGTGAAGGGCAGCCAAATGCTCCTTCCTTTGATCCAGTTGTCGCCCGCACCAGTGTTTACACGGTAAGTTTCACCTAGAGTAGAATAGAGTAGAAGAAGCAACAACGGCTAGCTCAGCGAGCTCATCAAGTTTCAAAGGTGTGTATGTGACCCGAGGGTCAGCCGATTCCTCCGAAGAGGGGAGATCAAGGATTCTACTTATTATTGAGCATGTCTAAGCAATTCTACTATAATAGGACTTACTATATAGTATGTACTCAGGGTATTGTATGGCAACAGGTAGATCAAGATATGTGTGTGACAAAATAGCATATATTTGTAAAACAATAAAATAGAATTCACTTTATAAAGATGGGATAAGCCATGGTAAGGGGCATGCCTTCGTTGTCGTGAAAGTGTTCTTCCTCGAATCTTGATCCTGCTCGAACCCGTCACTCCCTACTCGTCATAACGATGAAACACACATAAATACATATTTCGAATAACCACAAATAAGATCCAAATAGAAAGATTCAAATAGGGTTGCAAGGCTTAGATGTTCGGTATATTGGTCGGTCTACCGTTCTCGACTAATAGTATTATTAGAAAAAATAATATATGCATAATATAGTCACTATAGATCACATAGCTTTTAATATGCAATGCACAAGCAGACTTATATGCCAGCTAGCCATACACATGAGCATACATGAAGAAAATAAATGCATGAAAAGCTACCCAGACCGTTCACATGAAACGATAAATAATCTAAGATTAGTAAACCACGTACATGAGAAAATGAGCAACACCCTAAGTTCAACGACATGAACCAAGCAAGGCAGGATTAACAGTAGCATGGCATCAATGCAACAATCAGTGTCATGCTACTAATTTACCCAATGCAATACAATAAAAGCCACGCTATATTAATATAGTAAGGAGAGTGAGAAAACTATACAACTCTATATTTATCAACGACCTGACCTGACTAGCTAAATAGTACCAGACCCGCAAAACAATAATTTAAAGCTAGAAATTACATGTATAGCTATTCACACTAGTAGAAAACAGACCAAACCGGGACTAATGCCCCGGTCCAACGACTAGAACTGGCCCTAGGGGGTGGCAGGCACTAGCCCCGGTTCGAACGGGACCTTTAGCCCCGGGTCGTGTAACAAACCGGGGCTAAAGGGTTTTAGGCAAGCCAGGTCGGGCACCAGATCCTTTAGTCCCAGTTTGTTATACGACCCGGGGCTAAAGGTGGACCTTTAGCCCCGGTTCTAGACACGAAACGGGGCTAAAGGTCTGGCTATATCTTCTTCCCCTGCCCGAGCCACCATTCAAGCTGGTGGCTCTCCTCTCTCTCTCTCTTTCTTGCTTCAAGATCGAGTTCATGCCCTTTTTTTCCTCAAGATTTGTCTATATTTTGTGGTGCCCCATCTATCCAAAGGTTCTAAAAGGTGAGCAACTTCATCCTTTGAACTCTCATTGCTATATTAGCTCATTTCATGCTCTATATACAGATGGATTTGTGGATTTAGTTTGGTAGTAAATTTTGCAATGATAGCATGCATGAGATCGATGTTTAGATTCTATCTATCTTGTATTTGTAAGGAACTCTAAGGTAAATATCACAATATGTGGATTCTATCTATATACATCTTGTTTTGGCACATAGTCTCGAAATTTGATTTTAGAAGCACACACATGCATGAGTTCATCATTCTAACTAGCTAGCTAGGCAAAATATCCTTCTTCTTCTACCTGCGTTCAACAAACTGAAAAAATTGTAACAAAGATAGGGTTAATTCATAAAAGCTTGATAAGAAGACATCACAATTCACATATTAGGTAGTGCCTCTATGGCGAGCTCCTCGAAGATGTCTGAGGACGGGATACTAAGACATCTTCGAGAAGCTCCGCCATAATGTTGTCCCTGCTCTCCTACACCATCTTTCGGCTTATATCTTCTCTAGCTAAATCAGTATGCTGGTGGAGCTAACTAATTTCACATATTAGAGAGTGCCTCTACGGCGAGCTCCTCGAAGATGTCTGAGGACGAGGTCCTAAGACATCTTCGAGAAGCTCCGCCGTAGTGGTGTCCCTGGTCTCGTACACCATCTTGCAGTTCTTCACAAGAATGCATACCTATTTATAGATTAAGCAGCACAACATAGTGTCGGGCACTGATGACATAATGTCGACACACTCACCCTGGCATAGTGCTGCCACCCACCCAAAATAGTGTCGGCATTTAATTTACTGGGTTAGTGCTGCCCACTGAGGACATAGTGTCGACATGTTGTCTCCACATCCACATTTAGTCCCGGTTGGTGCCTCCAACCGGGACTAAAGGTCCATCATATCTTTAGTCCCGGTTGTTGGTTTTAATTTTGTTTTTTAGATTAGTACTAATTAATTATGATTATGCTGCCACCCACCCAAAATAGTAGAGTCATTTAATTTACTGGCTTAGTGCTGCCCACTGAGGACATAGTGTCGACATTGTTTCTCCACATCCACATTTAGTCTCGATTGGTGACTCCAACCGGGACTAAAGGTTCATCATATCTTTAGTCCCGTTGCTGGCTTTAATTTTGTTTTTTTAGATTAGTACTAATTAATTATGATTATGTTTGATGTACTTAATTAATTATATAATGCAGATGAGCCGGCAATAGATGTACGCTGACCGACTCTCTAACAAGTTCATTAAAGGCGTGCGTTCTTTTCTTCTTGTGGCCGAGGCAAACAAGCGGAATGGTTTTATGTCTTGTCCATGTGGTGTCTGTCGGAATCATAAAGAATACTCTTCCTCAAGAGTCCTTCACAGCCACCTGTTTCGGTCCGGTTTCATGACCGGCTATAATTGTTGGACCAAGCACGGAGAAAGAGAGGTTATGATGGAAGACAACAAAGAAGGAGAGAATGACAATGACTACCCTGAATACAATGGTACTACAATGGAAGACAATGATGAAGAAGAAGATGAAGAACGGGCATCAGATCTGCCTAATGATGATCTTAGTCGGGCCATTGCTGATGCCCAGGAAGAATGCGTAACTGAAAGGGAGAGGTTGAAGTTCAAGAAGATGTTAGAGGATCACAACAAATTATTGTACCCAAATTGTGAAGATGGGCACAAAAAACTGGGTAGCACACTAGAATTGCTGCAATGGAAGGCAGAGAACGGTGTGACTGACAAAGGATTTGAAAAGTTGCTGAAAATAATGAAGAAGTTGCTTCCAAAGGATAACGAACTGCGCCCGGTACCCTCTGAAGCAAGAAGGTTATGCGCCCTCTAGGATTAGAGGTGCGGAAGATACATGCATGCATTAATGATCGCATCCTCTACCACGGAGAGAATACGAGAATTTGGATGCATGCCGATACCTTTGCATTGCGGTATAAGATAAGGCGAGGTGACCACGGTGATGTTGAGGCGGCGCCGCATGAAGAGGGTTCCTGCCAAGGTGATGTGGTATGCTCCTATAATACCACGGTTGAAACGTTTATTCAGGAACAAAGAGCATGCCAAGTTGTTGCGATGGCACATGGAAGACCGTAAGAAAGACGAGATGTTGAGACACCCCGCTGATGGGTCGCAGTGGAGAAAAATCAAGAGAGAGTTTCCGGACTTTGCAGGTGATGCGAGGAACTTATGGTTTGGTCTAAGTACAGATGGCATGAATCCTTTTGGGGAGCAGAGCTGTAGTCATAGCACCTGGCATGTGACTCTGTGTATCTATAACCTTCCTCCTTGGTTGTGCATGAAGCGGAAGTTCATTATGATGCCAGTGCTCATCCAAGGCCCGAAGCAACCGGCAACGACATTGATGTGTACCTAAGGCCATTAGTTGAAGAACTCTTACAGTTGTGGCACATACAAGGTGTACGTGTGTGGGATGAGAACAAGCAGGAGGAATTTGACCTCTGCGTTGTTGTTCATAACAATCAATGATTGGCCTGCTCTTAGTAACATTTCAGGACAGACAAACAAGGGATACAATGCATGCACACATTGTTTAAACGATACTGAAAGTATATATTTGGATAAATGTAAGAAGAATGTGTACCCGAGGAATCGTCGTTTTCTTCCGCCCACGCACATCCTAAGAAAGAAAGGTAAGCATTTCAATGGTGAGGCAGACAGCCGGTGTAAGCCTATCCGGCGTACTGGTGATGATGTATTTGACATGGTGAAGGATTTAAAAGTAATCTTTGGAAAGGGTCCTGGTAGACAATCTGTTCGGAAGGACGATGTCAGACACGCACCCATGTGGAAAAAGAAATCTATATTTTGGGAGCTACCCTATTGGAAAGTCCTAGAGGTCCGCTCTGCAATTGACGTGATGCAGTTGACGAAGAATCTTTGCGTGACGTTGCTAGGCTTCTTGGGGGTGTATGGGAAGAGCAAAGATACACGTGAAGCACGGCAGGACCAACAACGTATAAAAGACCGAGACGGCATGCATCCAGAGCTGTTTGAAGGTACTGCTAGCTATGCTCTTATCAAAGAAGAGAAGGAAATCTTTTTTGAAGTCCTTTACAGTATCAAGGTCCCATCTGGTTTCTCGTCGAACATAAAGGAAATAATAAATATGGCAGAGAAAAAAATTTAAAACCTAAAGTCTCATGACTGCCACGTGCTTATGACCCAGCTGCTTCCGATTGCATTGAGGGGACTCCTGCCGAAAAATGTTCGAGTACCCATTGTGAAGCTATGTGCGTTTCTCAATGCAATTTCTCAGAAGGTAATCAGTCTAGATAGTCTACTAAGGTTACAGAAAGATGTGGTCCAATGTCTTGTCAGCTTCGAGTTGGTGTTCCCACCATCCTTCTTCAATATTATGACTCACCTCCTAGTTCACCTAGTCGATGAGATTAACATTCTTGGTCCTGTATTTCTACACAATATGTTCCCCTTTGAGAGGTTCATGGGAGTGTTAAAGAAATATGTTCATAACCGTGCTAGGCCAGAAGGAAGCATCTCAAAGGGATATGGCACAGAGGAGGTCATTGAGTTTTGTGTTGACTTTATTCCTGACCTTAAGCCCATCGGTGTTCCTGAATCACGACATGAGGGTAGAATTAGTGGAAAAGGCATGCTAGGAAAGAAAGCAAGGATATGTATGGACGAACATTCTCTCACTAAAGCACACTACACAGTTCTGCAAAGTTCCACCTTGGTGGCTCCGTATATCGAGGAACACAAGAATATTGTACACTCCAACAACCCGGGAAAGCCTGGCTCCTGGATTAGAGATG
Source organism: Avena insularis (assembly GCA_023614405.1). NCBI lineage: Eukaryota > Viridiplantae > Streptophyta > Magnoliopsida > Poales > Poaceae > Avena > Avena insularis. The sequence continues at coordinate 371,212,601 of CM042696.1, read as the reverse complement.
AACATATGAGGACTTTCGGTGGTTGGTTACAAACACATCTCATGAATGACATAAATGTTGGAGAGCAGTTGTACTTGTTGACAAGGGCACCATCTTCGACTATACTGACTTTCCAAGGGTACGAGATAAATAGGAATACATTTTACACGATCTCCCAAGATAAAAAGAGCACCAATCAAAATAGTGGTGTCCGATTTGATGCAACAGACGAGAATGGGCAAAAGGATACATATTATGGTTACATAGAGGAGATATGGGAACTTGACTATGGACCTTTTTTTAAGATTCCTTTGTTTCGGTGCAAATGGGTCAAGCTGACATGAGGTAGGGTTAAGGTAGACAAGAAATACGGAATGACAATAGTGGATCTCAACAACCTTGCGTATAGTGATGAACCATTTGTCCTAGCCAATGATGTGGCTCAAGTTTTTTATGTGAAGGACATGTCTACCAAACTGAGAAAAAGGAAAGATAAGCAAAAGAATACAGCATCCGATGAGCCAAAGCGCCACATAGTTCTTTCAGGAAAAAGAAATATCGTGGGGATGGAGGATAAGACAGACATGTCAGACGATTATGATAAGTTTCATGAAATTCCGCCTTTCATTGTGAAGGATGACCCAAGCATCCCGTTAAGTAAGGAAGATGCTCCATGGTTACGGATTAGAAGAAAACCCTAACATGTGTGGATGTTGGTGATGTACAATATTATTAAACCTTTATTTTTAATGATCTTCTTATATGTATATGGATATGAACTATCTCGATCTCAATAGGTAGTATTGCAACTTGTTGTGGCCAGACATTTATTAATATTAAAACATAAAAATTAGTCATAATCATATCTAGCCCTGTAGTACACAGCTTCCTGGTTGTCTTCGGAATCGTCATCGTCATCGTCGTCGCTCGTAGCACGTGGATGGATCCTCAGCCCTTCCTCGTAGCACGCAGATGGATCCTTCGGCCTCGGATTCACGACGCGCGAGGGAGGGGGCTCCCGGATGACGACCCCAGTACGCCCTAGGCCTTCACCACCACCACCATTATTGTGGCTATGCTGTTGGTGAAAGTGCGAGTACCTCAGGCGAGGATGGTCTCCCATGGCGACATAGCGCATCACATCGGCGATAGTCCGGTTCGCCCACCACAGGTGGCGACCAGCCTCGTTGTGGTTCACTGGGGGCGGGCCGTCACCCTCGTACCTGGCGAGCTCCCTTTCCTGCCGGTTTGCGAAGAAGGCATTCCAGGTGTCGAGGTTGTCGGGATCCCAATGGGGATCCATCCGATGCTCCGGCGTGAGCTCAAGGTAGAAGTGGTTCGTGATGGCCGCCTGGCGGGCCGAACCTTGAGGCACAGGAGGAACAGGAACCCCTCCAGCGCTCAGCATCCAGCCAGCGGGCAGCCGGTACCCCGGCGGGCATGGGTAAATTGAGGCGCACAGCGCCTCGGTCTCCCCGAGCGTCAAAAAAGCCCAGTAAGCGGTGTCCATTGTTGTGAGAGAGAAGGTATGGATGTGTGGATAGACATGGCGGTCAGCCTAGATATAGAGGGACATGGCGGGAGAACATGGCGAGAAGCGGGGGAAATGGCGGGAGAACATGGCGGGAAGCGGGGGAAATGGCGGGAAAACATGGCGGGAAGCGGGGGAAATGGCGGGAAAATATGTTTTAGTCATAGTTAATAGTTTTAGTATTAAATATTATATTTCTAATGAGTCTCTTATTTTTGGTGAATATTTTGGTATATTATATGTATTTTTCCATTTTTAAATAATAAACTATATTTTTATTATTTTTTGTGAACATTTGTACTAAATATAATACTTGTTAAACAATAGATAATTTCATTTAAGTTGTATAATAAAGTATGATAATAGATTTAAATTATAGATCTTCTTTTTCTAAAATTTTTGATATATAATACATAATTTTCTGAAAACTATAAACCATTTTTGGTTTTGGCCCCAAAAACAACCTTTAGCCCCGGGTTGTAATACAAACCGGGGCTAAAAATGACCTTTAGCCCAGTTCTTTAGCCAGTTCTTTAGCCCAGTTTGTATTACAACCGCTAAAGGGTGTGAAGCTTGACGGTAAAAACCTTTAAGCGGGTTGTAATACAACCCGGGGCTAAAGGGTGACCTTTAGCACCGGTTTATATTACAACCCGGGGCTAAAGGGGGGATGGTATAAATACCCACCCCGCTTACGTGGAATTAGCCCTCGAAGCGAACCGATCAACGCTCTCTCTTACGCCGACACATAATGCGCCGCATACTCAAGTCACTTGCCCTTGCTCCCTAGCCATACACTGCCGCCAGCCCGCCTGTACAGCCCCAAATTCATCCACCACTTGCCGTGCAGCTAGCCCTAGCTAATTAGTATTTTAGTTAGAGTGTTAATTTTGGTTAATTAGGGTTATATTAGTTAATTTTGGTTAGTGTTAGTTAGTAGTATATTAGTATTTTAGTTAGTGTTAATTGTATTAGTATTTAGTTAGTGTTAGTGTTAGTGTTATGGTTAGATAGTATTTTAGTTAGTGTTAATTGTATTAGTATTTAGATAGTATTAGTAGTATTAGTATTTTGGTTAGTGTTAGTTAGTATTAGTATTTTAGTTAGTGTTAGTTAGTGTTAGTTAGTATTACTATTTTAGTTAGTATTAGTATTTTGGTTAGTGTTAGTTAGTAGTATTAGTATTTTAGTTAGTGTTAATTAGTAGTATTAGTATTTTAGTTAGTGTTAATTGTATTAGTATTTAGTTAGTGTTAGTGTTATTAGTAGTATTAGTATTTAGTTAGTGTTAGTGTTACTAGTATTAGTATTTAGATAGTATTAGTAGTATTAGTATTTTGGTTAGTTAGTGTTAGTACTATTAGTATTTAGTTGTGTTAGTAGTATTAGTATTTTGGTTAGTTAGTGTGTTAGTATTAGTATTTAGTTAGTGTTAGTAGTATTAGTATTTAGTTAGTATTAAAATTAGTATTTATCTAGGGTTAGTTAGGGTTAGTTAGAATACTTAGTTAATTAGGTTTAGTTTAGTTAGTGTTAGGTTTAGGGTTAGTGTTAGTAGTATTAGTATTTAGATAGTATTAATATTAGTATTAGTATTTATCTAGGGTTAGTTAGAATACTTAGTTAATTAGGTTTAGTTTAGATACTGTTAGGTTTAGGGTTAGTGTTATTAGGCTAATACTTAGTGATTTAGTTACTGTTTATGTTTTATGATTCTTTACTGCTATTATTTAGTTATTCCGCGTCCACCTCGTCCGAGCCTACTGGAGTCTGTCGAGGATGTCCGAGTCTGGGCTCTGACGGGTTGGCACTGGGAGGTGCTACCTGTCGGGACTTGTACCTTGGTGAGGAATCCTGGTATCATCGTCGACCCGGAGCTTCTTTGGTGGCGTCCACGAGGTCCAGGAGCGGTGCAGAGGGAGCCAGCACCCGAGGAGGTGGTACATCGTCGTATCAGGGAGGAGGACAAGCATGCACGACGATACATGTATCTTTTGGAGACTAGGTTCTCCAATATCTGGCAGGTTCACGGATCTCACCCGAGCTATTCTCCGATGATGGTTCCTCTTCTATGGCTGCAGAGCTCCCGTAGCACAGAACGCGACAGCCGCGTTCGCTAGTTTGATATGAGCGAGATGTATGAATAATGTACTTTATATTGAGCGAGATGTATTAATAATGTACTTTATCTTATATTATTATACTTTATCTTATATTATTGTACTTTATCTTAATCACTAAGTACTGTATCCGAGTTGTCGCAGTTATAATATTCTTTTACTTAATGCAATATTCTTTTTCTGTATTAGTTAAGCTATGGACGGTAGACAGAATGAAGAGGAGCTTCTCAATATTATAGATGAGGGTACTGGAGGGGTCTTATTATGATGGCTCCGAATATCTTAATTTGTTTGGAGGAGACGATGGTGGAGAAAACAGTGGAGATGATGGTGCTGACCATGGTGGAGACCATGGTGAAGACACCATAATAATGACAAACTCCGTCGAGGTATATAAAGCCTCTATCGATCGTTCACTAGTATAGATGCACTAATTGATTCGTATATATGTACTGACGAATGTTTCTTCTCTTAGAGCTCCGCTTCCGACCAATCTTCTACAAGGACAAGAGGCCTGACACACAAGTTGCCCGCTGATGTCCGTTTCAGCATTGACTTCGTCTCTCCATAGGGTCAACCGCTGGAGCCCAAAGAATCTGTGAATGCATTTACAAGTCAATGCGGAGTAATTGTTAGAGACAAAGTCCCGATCACCACGCAGAATTGAAACAAGCCAGGAAAGAAAAAGGATCTAGCTGGGGCTAGTTTTGTAGATGACAGAGCGAAAGATACGATGTGGAATTCTCTCATGACACATTTCACCCTACCAGTCTTGGAGACTGATGAGCTCACACAGCAAATGACGAGGAAAGTCAAGCACTTTGCTCTTAAGAAGATGGCCGAACTATTCAAGGAATGGAAAAAAAGATTGTACCACAAGTATGTCTTGAAGAAAAAACTTCTCCATTCATTGGCCCACTAGAGTTGCAGCAGGATAACTGGGCCGCATTTGTGGAATACAAGACCTCGGAACCAGCTAAGGCAATATCAGCCAAAAATAAGTTAAATGCAGCCAAAAAGAAATATCACCATCATATGGGCACATGTGGCTACAGGAGTGTCATGCCTAAGTGGGATAAAGCTGAGGCTGACCTGGAGGCTAAAGGGGTCACTCTAGCTACGTCTAGTTGGCCCTTGAGGTCAAGAAATTGGGTATTCACGCATGGGGCATCATTAGACCCAGAAACAGGCGAGATTGTTGCAGCCGAAGAAATTTCTTCACCCAAGAAAGAACTTATTAAAATGATAAAAGAGTTTGAAGAGGGAACGTTTGTTCCCGACATTGAGAACGATGAGCTAACAAAGGCTCTCGGGAATCCTGAAAAGGTTGGACGAACGAGAGGGTTCGGACCTTCTTATCCATGGGTTATCGGGTTTCCCGAGCACCATGACACGTACAGAAGCCGATCGAGAAGAACAAAGCGGCAAAAAGAGGAGGATACAGAGCGGTTCGCGAGGTTTGAAGCCATGCCGCAGGAGCATCGCCAGGAGCTTAATGAACTTAAAGGACTCCGACAGCAAGATCCTGCACCGGACAGTACGGTCGGTCCATCGCAACGGAAAATCAGTGTGGCTTCCACGGAGGGCCACAGTAATGATGCAACGATGAATGTGTACCCCGTGGATACAATTAAGGAGAAGACTAGTTGTGAGTTGCATGTTGAACTGAAGAATATTTTCATCAAGGTGGCGGTCGGCTTTGCTTTACCTTCTGCACCGGAAGCGACCTACCATTGTAATCCGATTCGAGCTGGCTATGCTCGTGTCGGTGTGGATGAAATTCTACCTATGTGTCAGTCACTACAGCTTGACATCCCTGGAGGTGAAGGGGAGACGACACTAGGAGAAGTCACGAGTGGCTTCATTCTTTAAAAAAAAGAATACATCAAGTTTCCAGGCTCGACACCAAGGCCACCTTCTCCACCGAGAAACAATCCATCACCTCCAAGGCAACCGTCTCCTCCTAGTGCACCGTCTCCTCCAAGTCCACCTCCAAGTGCACCGTCTCCTCCTAGTAATAGTCCAATCCATGACCCCAACACGAGTCCATCTCAATCTACGCAGCCGCCTCCACCCACTAAGGGCCAAAAGCAGAAGAATACCACCGCTCCGTCGAGCGATAACCGACGCCCAAAGTTGTCGCCCCTCCCAAGAGTACCGCCGGTTCCTCCCAAGAGGGCTTACAACTTGACCGATGAGGAGACCGATGCGGTCGTACGGTCCGAAGTGGATGCTCATTTTAAAAAGAAACAACCTAAGCCAGAGGTCCAAATAAAACCAGAAACCAAAGAGCACTTTAGGAAATTACTGACGCAGCCATCCCAAGCTCAGTTAAATGCGCCAGATGACTATACATGATGTCTTCAGAAGACACTGAAACAGAAGAGATCAAGCGGTAGAGGAAGCATCACAAAAGAGGTTCCCCAGCAGGGGGAACAAGCAAAACAATCGAGTGGTAGCGGAAGCATCAGAACAGACGTCCCCCAGCTGGGGAAACAAGCAAAACAATCGAGTGGTAGCCGAAGAACCAAAAGAGATGTTCCCCAGCTGGGGAAACAAGCAAACCAATCGCTCCCCCACTCAGTGCATACCCGAACCTCAACTATATGAGGTAGAACCTATGGATCCAGAAACGGCTAGGATATTGGCCGAGCAATGTGGTATGCCTATTCATGAAATTATTCACGGTAATATGCCCAAGGCTGAGGTAACACCCAAATTTGTTAACGGGGAGCCTCTGGTCAGTTCTGAGAAGCTTCGGGATATGCCAACACAAATGCGACGATTCCATGAATGGTACATGAAAGCATTAAAAGAACAGCGAAATTGGCTCTTACTGAAAGTTCGAAAATCGCATTACTTCACTGAAGACGAGGTCCCTATTGAATTTACAGAATTATTTCAGTTATTCAATCTAAAGGAACTCGACAAAACTATCCTCAGTTCGTATTGTCTGTAAGTGATTACTTTATTTATGTAATTAGGTATCTATCTCAGCTTGTTCAATTCATTGCCGGTAAGTATACTCACTATATTCTTTTGTATACTATATATAATGATGCAAAATGAAGATGCTCGATTGTAAAAGAAAGGCTATCAATGGATTTGGGTTCATTGACCCACATCGAGTTAACGGAGCTATACTAAAGGATAAACCACTAGAGACCGAGCACAACTTGTTGCGGTTTTTCACGAAACAGCATTTCTGTAATGACATACTATTTCCTTACCATGACGGCAAGTGAGTTTTTATATACATTAACTTTTGCTTACTCGATGTTCAGTGTAAATGATGAGTTACTGACGTATGTAAACCTTGCGTAGGTACCACTTGATTCTTCTAAGAATTTCACTTGACTTGGGAGGAGTTCACATCATGGACTCACTAAACAAAGACATTGAAAACTATCGCAGCATTATCGATGCGCTCCAGAGGTAATTTCAACCATTATCGCACTATATCGGTTTCTTTCGTTCATTTTCTGGGATATCAAGTAGTTATTAACTCATACATTAATTTTCTTTGTCGGGTAGGATTTGGACACAGTTCAAGAACCATGTCCGCGGTCAATGGCGTGAGGAGCTATTTTTTAAATCACTCTCGGTAAGTAGTACGAGCTAAGTCCGCGCATCTATTTAATTCTAGTTTATGTGCATTTATCATGCTAGAGTTATTATTTGATTGAATTCTATTCTTGTAAAGTGCGCGAGGCAGCCACAGGGAACTAATCTATGTGGATTCTACGTGTGCGAGTTCATTCGCATCAATATTGAGAAGCCCTCAGAAAATGTTCGAGTAAGTAAAGAATATATTCACCCTTTATTTTTATTACAAAATGTTGTGTTGAGTCTAATTCATACGATCTCCTTTTTATATAGTTGGACGCGATGCGGGACAAGCTTCTACCAGAGGACCGCCTAATAGCAATCCAAGAGGAATTTGCTGTATTTTTTATCGGCGAGGTCATAGACCCACGCGGAGAAAACTGTATACGTAGACCCTAAAGCATCCATGTAATGATCTCCATGTAATCAAATAGACATGCTCTGGACCCTGTGGGGACTCCATGTATGCTTGTAAGAGAAATTATATTATATATTGCGTCAATGTGTACAATTACTGTATAGTAGCGTTCTGTATGTATACGAAAACTTGTTTCTAATGAAAACACAGAATGAAAAATAATTGAACACAAAACACAAAATGAAAAGAAAAACACAAAACCCTAAAACCCCATCCCTGCCGCGGCAGCCAAATGACCCAAAATGATGCCGCGGCAGGGAACCGTTAGTCCCGGTTCGTAACACGACCCAGGGCTAAATGTCCTGCCGCCCAACGCGCCTCGCAGGCCACGTGGTTGGACCTCTAGCCCCTGTTCGTAACAGAAGCGGGGCTAAAGCTTGGACCTTTAGTCTCGCTTTTACAGTCCCGGTTCGCAATCCGGGACTAAAGGCCCTTACAAACCGAGGCAAATGGCCTGATTCCTACTAGTGTCAGGTGTAAACATGTGCCAAAAACAGGTACAAAACAGACAGAGACACCTAATTCTACTAAATAAACCTGTAACTAGACATGCATGTATAAATGACTATATGCAATAAGATTAACTAGACAACAAGAACGCATACAAGCTAGCAGCGGTACCTCGGCAACCTGTAACCACACGGACAAGACTAAATATGCAAATTTGCAGGCGATGTACATATTTCGGACTAGGCAAAACATCAGCACGTGAAACCAAGTAGCAAGTACCCTGACTATACGCACTACACGAGCAGACCAACATGCATGACCTAATGTATATATCAAAATATTTTGATTAACAATACGTAATATTCTTAATCTAAAGCTATCACTGGGTTCCTAGGGTTATTTGGCAAGTATTCCATGTTAGGCTCGACTGAAACCGAGATGGATAAATCGGTCTATGCTGCTAATGCCACCAAGCGGTATTCGGTTCACCGGCACCGCTGTCAACTAGCAAACTAAAGACGAAAATCATGTCTAGCCATGATCTAGTCTAACTCGTGTATGCAAGGAAAACTGCGGGTGCTCACCGGTTGCAATCCAATCTGCTGTGAAAGTCGGTGAACCGGATTGTAGACGCGGCTTAGTACGTCTTCAGTGTTCAGCGAATCGTCCTGCTAGTTTCAAAGAATCAGCTCGTCCTACTCTCTTCCTCTCCTCGCCGGAGCTGCTGGAAGTGTGGCCGGCGTCCGCGGCGACCAGCGAGCTCTCCAGGATGAACTGGGATAGGAGCCCAAGGCTCGCGTTATGGTGAATGGCAAGAGGGAGACAACGGAAGATGCATGGGGGCTTAATATTCGGTAGTGTATTGCAGTTTCTAGTGAGTTAAGGCATTGATGGCTGTGGCGTTTTAATCTGGCTGCTGGTCTGCAGCTGCGTGCGGGAAGACAAGAAACGATGCAGCGCTTCACTCATCGGAGCCTGGGCGTGCTGGTTGGTCTAACGTTGCTCGAGTTGGTCTTTCTCAGCTGGGCTTGGTGAGCTGGGTGCATCGATCGGTAAAGAGAAATTGAGAGGAGAGAGAGAATAGTATGGGTTCATACATACTATATGCTACAGTATGCTAGAGACTAGTCTAGAACTTGGCATGCACGGCATGTGCATATTGCATGGATGTGGCCCAATAGGATTTTTTTGAAAAGAATCAAATAAGAAGTAAATTGTCAATTTAAAAGCACATCCAAATAACAATTTAAAGACAGCTCTAAATAATAGTTGTAAAGTAATTTTGAGAAATTAATCTCTTTGTATGTGTCAAAATAATTTCAACATTGTTGGAATTGATTTAAGAAACACAAACCAAAATATTATTTTATTTTATTCCACTTCAAGATCTTTTGTCTTTAAAAACAATTCAAACCAGAAAAATGAGGATGTTACATTTAGTCCCAGGTCGTGGCATGACCCGGGGCTAAAGGTCACACCATGACCAAGGACTAAGGTCTTTAATCCCGGACCGTGGCATGACCCGGGGCTAAAGGCCCTTGACATATAACCCACCGCCGCCTCCTCCCTCCCAGATCCATCTCCATTCTCGATCGAGCTAGTGCAGGAGGCGCCAACAACCCGACGCCGGCAGGCTGCCCAAATCCACCGCGGTGATTCTCGCCGTCTGACCAACCGCACCATCCATCGTCGCCATCCGAGCATGCGCCGCCGTCACCACCACCACCAACCGCGCGTCGTGCCGTTGTCCGTGCGCCCCGGTCGCCATCACCACCACTCCCGCCGCCGTCGTCTGCGCGCGCCTCGGCCGCCACCACCACCAACCACGCTGCCGCACCGGAGAAAGGATCCTGTCACCGAGAAGCCCGCTCTGCCGGCCGTTGCCTACTGTCGTCGCCTACTGCCGTCGACTGCAGGTTAGTTTCCCCTGTTCTTCCCATCTCCGGCAATGCTACATGTTCCCCTTGTTTGATCCAATGTACTTTGCTTAATTAATCACTAGACTCAAATTGTTAGTGATTATTTGGTGTCAAATTTTGCTTATATGCCGTTGCTAGCTGTTAGAGTATTAGGTATATATGGTTGTTATGGTAGTTTAGATAGAGTTAGGATCTGTTTAAGTACCGTCCTAACTTGACTCGTACTCCAAGATAATCCTCTGTACGCCTATATATACTCTCCCGTGAGGCTTAATAATATATCCATCATATTCCGCCAAACTCATACTCTTTCATGGTATCAGTCTAATCGATCTCCATGATCTCCGCCGGGGGCCGCGCGATCCGTACGCAGGGTTCGTCCGCCGATCTGTGATCGGTTGCCCTGTAAGTTTTTTTCCGATCTCTTGATCGGTTTTTTTTTTTGGTTTACCGATCTTAGATCGGATTGACTTGCCCGCCGCCGTCGCCATCACCCCGCCTCTACTCCAACCATCGACATCGAGGATCTACACCGTGCCCGTGCGCCTGCCTCCACCGCTGTTGCGCCTGCCTCGGCAAGCTGTCGCGGCCTCAGGGCAGGCTACCGCGCACCGCGGACGGCTGTTACGCCTTCCTTGGAAGGCTGCTGCGACCGCCCCCCGTGGATCGTCTTTGCCGTCGTCGTCCGGGACTTCACCGACTACGTCGCCATCGACTACGATCTACGCGTTGTCCACGCCCTGGCGCATACGGCGCACCGTCGGTCTGATCAACCGATCTCGCGCCTTTCTACGCCAAGCACGTCCCCGAGCACGTGCCTACCACCGATCGAGCTACGGGCTGTCGCTGCCTTGCCCCCTCAGACCGCAGCGCCGCCGCCTTTGGTCCATGCTACCGTCTTCCAACGCGCCTTCCTTGGTGTACGTGGCGTGGCTACGCGCCCGTCCTGCTGCGCATCGACGGGCTCGGCTTTCACCGCGCCAACTCCTATGACGCAGATCGCCGCCGTCTGCACATGGTCTTCGTCACGTCGCCTGGTCTTCCTTGCCTACTTCGAGCATTGCCGCCGCGCTTCACAAGGTAACCTGCAGGGCGCCCTCTCGCCGTCGCAGGTCCCGCCTACCCATCGCCATTCTAGGCATCCAGTATGACTAACCCAGGTCGCCGCTAGTTTCGCCGCCTTCTACATCTTCGTCCACTACAACTTCGCCTCCAATGGCATCGCCTCATCCTCGACTACACCACCTACTACTCTACTCCGACAACCGCGGACAGCGCCAACATCTCTCCCTTCGCTGCTCTGCGCGTCGCAACCGCTCTGGAGGCTTCCTCTGCTAGTATTTCTGACATGGTGGCAAGTTCATGATGGTCTCTGTCCCCGCACGCCTGGTATTGGCAACACCGGGAGTGCCTTCGTCCCTGATGCGTTCCCGAGTCTGGCAAGCTCGGATCGGCGCCTCGTCTTCATCGGCTTCGACAATGTCTTCTTCGGTATCGACCCCTCTACGACTGTCTCGACCGCGTCACCGACAAGTTCTTCTTTGCATACTCAGTTCTGGCAAAACCGGAGTGTGTGTTCGTCCCCGACGTGCGCCTAGTTCTGGCAAAACTATGGCTGCACCTCGTCCTCGACGGCTTGGACTGCATCGACTTCGGCATCGACACCCTCGACGACTGCCTCGACGCGTCTCCGTCATCCTCCTCGCGCACTATGCGCATGCGGCTTCACGTGCGGCTACCTCGACACCGACATCTCCGACCACGACATCGACCACAGCGACCCCTCGCGCGGCTACTTCGACCACGACACCGCCCAACGCTCTCGGCTCCCTCGACAGCGGCACAAGGGATACCACCTCGCTTGAGCATCACCAACTTCCTCTACAGTCCAAGCAACCGCGACGTGACACCGTCCACGACGTTCCCGCTACGACTGCTGGGGGATGTCAGCCTACTGGATGCTACTTCGGTTTATCTCCAGTCTGACCGTCCGTGATGTTCCAGTTGTTCACGACGCTACCGCTACGACTGCGGGGAGTGTTAGAGTATTAGGTATATATGATTGTTATTGGTAGTTTAGATAGAGTTAGGATCTATTTACGTGCAGTCCTAATTTGACTCGTCTCCAAGATAATCCTCTGTATGCCTATATATACTCGTCCATGAGGCTCAATAATATATCCATCATATTCTGTCAAACTCATACTATTTCACTAGCTTCAGTTGAGAGGGAAATATAAGTGTGCTACTGATTATTTGGTGTCAAAATATATACCCCTCCATTTTAAACTAGATGTTGAAAATTGTTAAAATTTGGATGTATCTACAACAGATGGAGTACCTTCGTTCCAAAGAAATAGACGTGTGATATTTCAATATTTGTATTTGATCAAGAACTATTTGGATGTGCTAGTTATTTTATCTGTGTCATCTATCTACTAAATTCGTACACTTTATTTGGTGATTATGTAACTCTATTGGATGCACTATTGCACTCCTAGGAATTGTTTGCTGAATTATTAATGTTTATTAGGGTTAACGTGAATTAGAATTAGGGTTATCGAGGGTGTTTTATAATTAATATTGGTGCTAACGTCAATAACCATATGGTGCTTTTTATTTATCATAAATGCACATATTTGAAGCCTTGAGCCATTCTTATGCAAAATATATAATTACTACTTTCTCCTAGCAAGTTGTTTGTTCTATCATCCAACTCATTCATATTGCAAACATGTGTTTTAGTGCAGTTCCATGTATTTTTTATAAGATAAATGGTGTTTAGTTGTCAAAATATTCTATCACTCACACTTATCATAGCTTGCCTTTTCTGATGATATACACGTCGTTTTACACTGGACACGATCCCACCGGAGTTTGAGGTTAGGGAGGGTGCGACAACGCGCGCCATATAGGGAGGATGGACGGAGGCGGCAAAACACGCCATATAGGGACGATGGACGGGCGTGGCAAGGCGTGCCAAGTAGGAAAGATGGACGGGCGCGGCAACCATTTCGCACGGTTTTCTTAACTCCGTGGAGGCAACCATTTCGTACGGTGTCCTTAATTTATTAGGGTGTTGCTGTGTTTATAGCATTGAAATAACTAGCAAGTCTTTGCAGAAACTATGGAGCGTGACAAAGATCAAGAAGAGATATTGTAGGGTATGATAGCTGGTGAAGATATCACATCGCAGTATCTGAATGACTCCGGTGAGGGAGTGGAGGAGGATATCGAGCGGAAAGACGACTCCGGTGAGGGAAGATACGACTCCGGTGAGCGAAGAGACGACTCCGGTGAGGGAACCTTGACTACAAAGTTCGGCGAGGTATATAAATTAAGCCGCTGCTGACTAGATGCATTAATTGATTTGTATATACATAACGATTCTTTCTTCTTTTAGCCCTCCGGATCGAAGAAATCTACTAGAAGCAAACGAGGCCCGACAAAAAAGTTGGCCCCTGATGCTAGGTTCATGATCGAAGAAGTCGTTGTAGATGGCACCCCGATTACTTCTGCGCACAACATAAGATTATTTGTAATTCAATGCGGAGTTATTGTTAGGGACATCATCCCGATCACCATTCGAGAATGGAATAAGCCAAAGGCAGATGAAGTTAGTTATGTCGAGGATAAATGCAAAGATAATCTTTGGAATACGCTCATGACAAATTTCACCTTACCACCAGAGGTGGATCTAGAAAACAAAGTTATAGAGACAAAAGTCAAGGAGTGGGCTCTTAAGAACAAGTCCACACAATTCAAAGACCAGAAGAAAAGATTGTACAAGGTGTATGTCTAGAAAAAAAGACTCTAGAGTTCACCGGAGCGAATGAGAAGCTAAGAGATCACTTGGACGAATTTGTGGGGTACAAGACATCGGCTGAAGCTGTGAATAGGTCGAAAATAAACAAGGCAAATGCTTCACTAAAGAAATATCACCATGTTATGGGGACAAGTGGCTACAAGGCTGCCATGCCTAAGTGGGAGAAAGATGAGAACGACCCGATTGGGAAAAGGTATCGATCTAGAGACATCGGAGTGGACCGATTAGGCAAAGTCTTGGTTCTACAGGAATGGGGGGGAAGTTGAATCCAGAAATAGGAATGTGTCTTTATACAAAAGAAGATCTTGCAACATCCTTGCGAAGCCCTTAAAACTACAGCGAAGGATGTGGAGGAGGGGAAGTTCTATCCCGACAGAGAGAACGACGACCTGACACGCGCCCTTGGGAATAAAGATCACAAAGGATGAACAAGAGGCACTAAAGGCTCCGTTCCGTGGAAGCTCGGGTTTCCCGACGGCAGGAATAAATATCCCAATAAAAGCAATCGGAGGAGAAAGGACAGGGAGGCAGACTAGATGCAACATATAGAAGATATATTAAGGATGCAGCAGGAGCAAATAAACACACTTAGATAGAAAGCTACCGGCCCATCTCAGCGACTGGATGAAGATCCTGCATTCGATGCTACCGGCCCACCATCTCGGTGGAAAAGCAGCGTGTCTTCCCTGGAGCTCGCGGATGATGATGATGCACTGACGATGGCTCGTCTCTACCCTGTGGATGATATCACAGGTCCAGAAAATTGCGAGCTGCATGTGATAGTTCTGAACATATCCATAAAGGTGGCGGTCGGCTTTGCCTTACCTTCTGGATCTAGACCAACTTACCATTGCTCTCCAGTTCCAGATCACTACATTGTTGTTGGGGTGGATGAAGTTATGAAGGGATTTGAGCACCTGAAGCTTGACTTCCCTGCAGGTGAAGGGGATCTGACTGAACTAGGAGAAGCCAGGAAAGGCACCGTTATATGGCAAAAGGAAAACATCATGCTTCCAAATTGGACGCGAAGGCAACCGACTTATCCCAGTTGCAATCCAGCTCAATCTCCACTGCCTCAACCATCTTTAGCATGTCTGCAGACTCCACTGTGTCAGTAGACTCCGTCGCCTCAGCCATCTCTGGCACGTCTGCAGACTCCACCACATCAGCAGACTCCGCCGCCTCCGCCGCGTCAGTAGACTTTGCCACCTTAGCCCCTGTTGATGGCCCAAATTATATCGAGCTCGTTGGGGAACCCCAAGAGCAAGGTATGATGAGCACAGTAGCAAGTTTTCCCTCAGTATGAAACCAAGGTTATCAATCCAGTAGGAGCAAGGAAACACCCCAAAGGTGTAGCTAGCTGAACGTTGGCAGGGCGCTATCAAGTGCCAAAAGAACGTGGAGACCTGCACAACACAACCACAAAACTTTGCCCCCAACTTGCGATGAGGTTGTCAATCTCACCGTTTTGCTGAAAACAAAGGATTAAACGTATCGAATGGAAGGAAGTAATAGTTTGCAGAAAGTAAAAACAAAGCAGTAAACAGTTCCTAGAGTGAATGTAAAAGAAAGGACCGGGGTCCATAGTTCACTAGAGATGGCTCTCCTTAAGATAGATAACATGCTAGGTGAACAAATTACAGCGGGGCAATTGACAAACATCGAGAAAGCATACACGCATATACTAATCATCTTGATTCCTTTGAGATTCGATTGGGCATTGCAACATTATACATAGACCGTCATCCAACTGCATCTATGACTAATAATCCACCTTCAGGTTATCATCCGAACCCCCTCTAGTATTAAGTTGCAAGCAACAGATTATTGCTTTATGAATTGCGTGTAAAGTAAACAATACGATTGTTCTATGAATAAAGGATTGTTGTTTTCTCCCAAGTAGCAACAGCACATCTAGTACCTTAGAGATTTCATCACTTCCCAGATTACGGAGGCATGAACCCACTATCAAGCATAAATACTAACTCTTGGAGTTGCTAGCATCTACTTGGCCAAGATAGCTACTAACAACGGAAAGCATGCAAGATCACAAATAACAAAGACATGATAGAATCAATAATCAATCTGAAATAGCATATCAATATCCATTGGATCCCCGCAAACACAACATGTATGGATTACAAATAGATGATCTTGATCATGAACGGAGCTCAGAAGATCTAGACATGAAAGCACAAAGGAGGAGAACCAGCCATCTAGCTACTACATGGACCCATAGTCCAGAGATGAACTACTGACGCATCACACCGGAGGCTTGCATGATGATGAAGAAGGCCTCCAGGGTGAATTCCCCTCTCCGGCAGGGTGTCGGGAAGAGCTTCAGATCCCTCCCGATCTAGGGATGGAGATGACGGCGGCTATAGACTCTTTCGTGGAATTTTGATCGGGTACTTAGGGTTTCCGTATCAGAGGCAATATATAGGCGGAAGGAGAGGCCAAGGGGGTGCCTAGGGCGGCCAGACCACCCCCTGGCGCGGGCCAGGCCTGGCCGCGCGGCCAGGTGGTGTGGCCAGGCCCCAGCCCCTCTCCGTCTCGTATTCTGGCTCCAAGTTTCCCCCAGTAAAATAGTGACTTTGGCTTTTGTCATGTCCAATTCTGAGAATATTCATTTTCTGACTTCCTGGAACCAAAAACAGCAGAAAACAGGCAGCTAGCACTATGGCTCTTGTTAATAGGTTAGTCCAAGAAATCATATGAAAAGTATTCCAAAGTGTGGATAAAACATAAGAAAGTATATAAAACCAAGCATGGAACATCAAAAATTATGGATACATTTGCAATGTATTCACATCCCCAAGCTTAACTCCTGCTCGTCCTCGAGTAGGTAAGTGATAAAAAGAAAGAATATTTTTTGAGGTGACATGCACCATCATAAACTTGATCAAAGTATTTGTAAAACATTCGAAGCTGGGATCATAGTACTTCAATCATAACATGAAAGACAAAGTTCTAGCAATAAGACAAAGAAACTATGATGCAACATGAAAAGGCACAAACAAAAGATTCATGATTAACAATGCTTTGCAAGACGTTTGTTTGTTTCACATGAAGGAAACATAGCATAATAGTATTCAGCTTGTCCCTCATAGAGTAGCAAATATAAATGCATAGGACACCTTCAAAGTTCATAAGAGTGACTAGATACAAATAGTTTAAAACAAGCAATATCAAGGTATGCATCAATCAACAAGTCTTGGGACAATGCACATAGAACTAAGAATGACCACTATGCTCGCAAAGTAGGTGCATAAAGATAGAAGGTGGAGACTCAATATAATGGTGGAAGAAAGGCCTTCATTAAAGGAAGTAGGGATTCAAGTTTCATAAAGAGCTTCCAAAAATTATGGTACTTATAGCTTTTAGCTCTCATTGCCCTATCATAAGCATCTTGAAGGTGATTAAGGTTAAAGTGACACAACTAAGAGGATATGCTTGACAAGTTATAAGCCGAAATCTCATGCCCCTTACTTACGAAGACCGAACCTCATGCTACTCAACTTTAGTCACGAGTAAGCTCTTGTCATTGTAAGTACATATGTATCATAAAGAACCATGTGAGGTACCCCTTGCACATGATACATGAGCTATCCCATAATCAAAATGACAAGGCAAGCAGACAATGAGCATCTCAACGATCTTTTTATTTGCTATTTGCATAGGTTTTTATTGAGGATGCTTCATAGAGTGCTCATTATGGTGATGCTGCAAGTTTCCACCATGATTAGGCATGGCTTAGGCTAGCGGCCCGGGTGTTTCTCTAACACACATACAGACTCCATGATCTTACAAGTTCCACTTTTATTTCACACCGCCGACATCCATAAGCAAAAGAACATGATTTCAACGGGGTACAAAGTACATGTGCAATGTTGAAAGCGTTCCCCATGATACATGGTTCTACTAATTTCAACTTATAAAGCGCAAGCATATACACAACAAAGAAGGACCCAATGGTTCAAGTTTATTAAGTGCAAAAAAGTAAAGTGTGCCATGAAGTTCGTGAGAGCTTTAATCACTAGTTTTCTCATAACAAGTTTAATTTGGAAGGTAGACAAAAACAAGAATATACTTGGAATAGCATATGCTACTAGGTATGTATGGTGGACTCTTTGTAATAACTTGGTTTAAGGAGTTGTATGCATGAGTGGCACTCATACTTTGTTGTGGAGGCTAGCAAAAGACTAGGAGCGACAAACCAAGAGAGCAATAATGGCCATAATCATGCAGAGCGACAAAACATCACCGATCAAAGCATAAAGTGATACTACAAGTTGAAAACTAAAGGATCATCAAGGCTATGGTGACTTGATATAGTCATAATATGGTGTGAGCATGCGCCAAGTCAACCCAAATAAAGCATCAAAGGAGAATACCACAATACTATGCTTTAATATGCTAAAACAACACATGATTCATCCAAGGCACATTAAGCAATCTCAATTGTTTATAACAAGTCATGCTACAGCAAAGAATACTAAGCATAAAGCCAAAACAATATCAAGCATGGCATGACAAAGCATAGGCCACAGTCAAAAACAGGCTCTCTTTACCACTTAAGCATGAACTTTCCTACTCTTTTCCAATCCAAACCAAACTATTTGAAAACCAATGTATGAAAGAGGGGGTCCAACCAATTTATTTAGCAAACTAAGCAAACTAAAAACCAAAACGAAAACGAAAAAGAAGACGCTCCAAGAACAACACAACTGTGCATGAAACAATAAAAATGAAGCGTTTGGAAGAAACCTGGGATTTTTATTGATGAAGAAGGGGATGCCTTGGGCATCCCTAAGATTTGAAGCTTGTACTTCTTGGATATTTCTTGGGGTGACACGTGTGGCATCCCCAAGCTTGAGCTTTAGTCTATCCTTCATCTCATTACTCATTCCTTCCATACACCTGAAATTTTTCCTTCATACAAAACTTCACACAATCTTTATTAGAAACATTAGTGCACTCAAGATAATAGGTCTTTAGGTGTAGTTCTAACACCAATAAACTTCCAGTAAAACACAAGATACTGTAGCACTTCCCTCAAAAAGCTCAATTCCCCAAAAGAACTCAAAAAGGAACTAACAAGAAGCAAATGCAGAAAATGGCAGAAATCTGTAAAAACAGACCAGCAGGTAAAGACGAATTTTTTCGAAGACCTTATGTTGATCAAATAAAAAAGTGTTGAACTGACGAAAGTTAGATAACAACCTGAGGAAGAAGCACAAAAAATCATGCCTCAAAAGGACGTACAGAGATTTTACACGATTTTTTACGGTGAAGCACAAAAATCTGTTTTGGGACAACAACTTTCCCAATCATTACTTCTCTCTCATTAGAGGTTACTCTTGGCACAAAAGGCAAATAAAAAGGATAAGTAGCGGTTGTTACTGAAGTAATAACTTCTAAGACTCATCTAAAACTTTTGGGTTATCTCCCAATAACTATTTTTCTTTAACGCCTTTAAGTTAGGCATGATAGTTTGAGAAGATGCTCACATAAAAAATATAAATTGAAGTAAAAGAGAGCATCAAGAAGCAAATTCAAAACACATTTAAGTCTAACCCTCTTCCTATGCATAGGAATCTAGTATGCAAATAAATTGACATAGAACAAAGTGACATGCATAGAAAGATAAAACGAGAATAACTTCAAAACTTTCAGCACATAGAGAGGTGTTTCAATACCATGAAAACTTCTACAACCATATTTTCCTCTCTCATAATAATTTTCAGTAGCCTCATGAATAAACTCAACAATATAACTATCACATAAAGCAAGATTTTCATGATCTACAAACACTAGAGCTTTGTTATAAACATTTTCAAAAGAATTCACAGGAACATGACATTCGTCCTCCTTTGGTAAGCATGGGGGACAATCAAATAATGTAAGGGGTAAAGAGTTACTCTCATTAGAAGGTAGGGATGGCTAGATCCATTCTTCCTCCTCTTGATCATCACTCTCCTCCTCTTTTTCATCCAATGAGCTTCCAGTTTCAGCAATTTCTTCTTCCATAGGCTCCTGCAAGGCATTAGTCTCTTCCATTGGTGGAGAGCATCTATTAAGATATTCAAAAATATAGCCATTTTCTACCTTGTAGTTATCAAAGCAAAATTTAAGTATATCATAAACCTCATATTTATAAGGTAAATCATCAGTATTTTCAAGCAAACTAGCAAGTTCAAATGCACCCTTCCAAGCAACAAATTCTTCAATTTGTTCCACATCATAAAAGTCATAATTCCCTTTTACATAAGAAGATATGGTAACATTATCATTATACTCACATTGAAAAGGGAGGTGTTTATACCTCCTACAGCAACAAGATTTATCAAAGCAATAAGTAACATTATAGGTAGAGCACACATTTATAGCAATGGTACACAATTTATCAATTTGTTCCCATAAGTGTTTCCCTTTTTGTGGCAAGCGGGGTTCCTTATAATAATATTTTTGTTTTTCCGTGAACCCACCTTGCCAATAAGAATCAATTTCAAAGAAACCAACCATTGATAGAAAGCATGATAAAGCAAGACAATCATAGACCAATGAAAATAACAACTATAGTGGGAACTAATTTTTTTTGTATTTTTGATAAAGAAACAAGCAAACAAAGCAAAAGTAAACTAAGCAAAACAAAAAAATCAAAGTAAAGAGATTGGTTATGAGGGACTCCCCTTGTGAAGATGTCCTTGACTCCCTGACAACGGCGCCAGAAAAAGCTTGTTGATGGCCCAAAATATATCAAGCTCGTTGGGGAACCCCAAGAGGAAGGTATGATGAGCACAGAAGCAAGTTTTCCCTCAGTATGAAACCAAGGTTATCAATCCAGTAGGAGCAATAAAACACCCCAAAGGTGTAGCTAGCTGAACGTTGGCAGGGCGCACTACCGGTGCCAGCAGGAACGTGGAGACCTGCACAACACAACCACAGAACTTCGCCCCCAACTTGCGATTAGGTTGTCAATCTCACCGGTTTTGCTGAAAACAAAGGATTAAACGTATCGAATGGAAGGAAGTAATAGTTTGCAGAAAGTAAACACAAAGCAGTAAACAGTTCCTAGAGTGAATGTAAAAGAAAGGACCGGGGTCCATAGTTCACTAGAGGTGGCTCTCCTTAAGATAGATAACATGTTGGGTGAACAAATTACAGCGGGGCAATTGACAAACATCGAGAAAGCATACAAGCATATACTAATCATCTTGACTCCTTTGAGATTCGATTGGGCATTACAACATTATACATAGACCATCATCTAACTGCATTGATGGCTATTAATCCACCTTCAGGTTATCATCCGAACCCCCTCCAGTATTAAGTTACAAGCAACAGATTATTACTTTACGAATTGTGTGTAAAGTAAACAATACGATTGTTCTAGGAACAAAGGATTGTTGTTTTCTCCCTAGTAGCAACAACACATCTAGTACCTTAGAGATTTCTGTCACTTCCCCAGATTACCAGAGGCATGAACCCACTATCGAGCATAAATACTAACTCTTGGAGTTGCTAGCATCTACTTGGCCAAGATAGCTACTAACAACAGAAATCATGCAAGATCACAAATAACAAAGACATGATAGAATCAACAATCAATCTGAAATAGCATCTCAATATCCATCGGATCCCCGAAAACACAACATGTATGGATTACAAATAGATGATCTTGATCATGAACGGAGCTCACAAGATCTAGACATGAAAGCACAAAGGAGGAGAACCAGCCATCTAGCTACTACATGGACCCGTAGTCCAGACATGAACTACTCACGCATCACACCGGAGGCTTGCATGATGATGAAGAAGGCCTCCAGGATGAAATCCCCTCTCCGGCAGGGTGCCGAGAAGAGCTTCAGATCCCTCCCGATCTAGGGATGGAGATGACGGTGGCTACCGACTCTTTCATGGAATTTTGATCGGGTACTTAGGGTTTCCATATCAGAGGCAATATATAGGTGGAAGGAGAGGCCGAGGGGTGCACAGGCGGCGGACCACCACCTCGGCGCTGGCCAGCCGGCCAGGTGGTGTGGCCAAGCCCCAGCCCCTCTCTGTCTCGTATTCTGGCTCCAAGTGTCCCCCGGTAAAATAGTGACATTGGCTTTTGTCCCGTCCAATTCCGAGAATATTCATTTTCTGACTTCCTGGAACCAAAAACAGCAAAAAACAGGCAGCTGGCACTGTGGCTCTTGTTAATAGGTTAGTCCAAGTAATCATATGAAAAGTACTCCAAAGTGTGGACAAAACATAAGAAAGTAGATAAAACCAAGCATGGAATATCAAAAATTATGGATGCATTTGCAATGTATCAGTCCCGGTTGCAAAAGCGGGAGGGCACCGCCGCTTCGAGGGCTAGTACTACAGCTGCGGCGAAATCCTCAGAAAGGACAAGTAAGAAAGCCAAGAATACTCCTGCCAAGTTATCTTGCGAAATGACTGATGAGGAACTCGGAAGGGTCGTGGATGAAGATGTGAAACGCCAGCTTGCACCAAAACGGCCCCTGCCAAAGGAGTATATAGCACCCAAAACAGTGAAACACTATGTGGAATTTCTTGAGTGACCATGTCCATTAGAACTGGTATAAGTCTATGACCGCTCTGTTATGAGGTCACATAAGGTGAATGTGGAGCGGTCGACAAGTACTAGTAGAAGCGGGAAAAAAATTCCTCAGCTCAGAGAACAGAAAAACCAATTGTGCCCTCGCTGAACGTGTTTTCCGATGTAGGACTAGTCGCACAAACGGCTAGGGATCTTGGTATGCCTGTTGGTCAATACTTAGGCACGGAAGCCGCACCCAGGGCTGATGTAGCGTACAAATACGAGTATGGGAAGCCTCTCGTCAGACTTGAGGAGGTCCCGCTTCTACAAACACAAATGCAGAACTTGCATAAGTGGTATATGCAAGCCTCATAGAAAGGGGAGATCATGCTCATAATGGAAATTAGAGAGGACCATTACTTCTATGGAAAGGATGAGGTACATATTGACTTCACAGAATTATTTTAGTTATTCAATCAAGACGCCCTCGACAAATCTATCATTAGTTGCTATTGTCTGTAAGTGATTTATTTCTATAATTAAGTCTCTAGCTCAGCTCGTTCATTGCATGTATAATTATCCTCACTATATTATTTTGTACGAAATTATGAAGTATGAAGATTCTCAAATACAAAAGAGGACGAATCTATGACCTTGGGTTCATTGATCCAAATAACATTCATGAATATACGGTAAAAAAGAACGCCAGGGAAATAGAGGATTACTTGATAAAGTTTCGAAAGAAACAACAAAACAAAACGGAAATACTATTTCCTTACAACTTTTAGTGAGTGTTACTGTCTTATATACATTCGATTTCGTTTACTCGATGTTATGTCTAATTAATGAGTTATGCATGCACATGTTTCACTTTATTCTTCTAATCATTCGAATTGACCAAGGAAAATTACTTGTGATGGACTCGAAACATAAAAACCCCGAGAGATGGGCGTACCTCGTTTAAATGCTCCAGAGGTAATTTCAATCCTTATCGCACTATATCGGCATATTTCGTTCATTTCCTAATATCAAGTAATTAATAACTCATTTACCCATTTTTTTCGCCACCAGGGTTTGGAAACGGTTCATCACGGAAGTTAGGGGTGAATGGAAAGATGAGCTGCGATTTCAACAACTCAGTGTAAGTAGTACTATAGATAAGTCCACACATATCTTTAATTCTTGTTTCAATACCATTACCATGCTTGATTATAATTTTGACTGAACTCTATTCTCGTGAAGTGTTTGAGGCAGGAAGCCGAAAATAATTTATGTGGATACTACGTTTGCGAGTATATTCGCCAGACGACCTGTGAGCTGGGCAGAATTCCACAACAACCTGTAGTATGTAAACAATATTCATAATCTTATTTTATTACCATCAATTGTGTTGAGTTTTATTCATATATATTGATGATCCCCTTCTTTAAATTAGAGATGCGGGAGGATCTCTTACCAAAGGATCGCATACGAGCAATTAAAGAGGAATTAGCGGGATTCTTTCTTAAGGAGGTCAGAGATCCAACCGGAGAATACCATCGGAAATTTATATTTAAACATTAGGAATCGTAAGAGAAATTATATTGTATATATGCATAAAACTATACTGTATATAATATGTTTGACTAAGCACGAAGAAAGAGATCACTTCGATCTCTATATTCATGACGATGTTCTATAATGGTTCCTTCATTTTTGTAGTTGTATATATATCATCTCTCGGCACGTCACTTACGCCAAACCTCTCCCTCCCGCTGCGGCAGAAAATGCACAAAAACTCTGCCACGGTAGAACCTGCTGTCGTAACAGAGTTTTGGGGCTTCTTTTTTGCGGCAGAGCTCCTTTAGTCCCGGTTCGTGCTACGAACAGGGACTAAAGGTCCTTCACCCCCGCTCTCCACGGCGGTCACGTGGATTGCCTTTAGTCCCGGTTCATAATAGAACCGAGACTAAAGGCGGGTGGCTCTAGTCCCGATTGATTAGTCTCGGTTGCGCAACCGAGACTAAAGTCCCTTACGAATCTGAAATAAGCCTTGTTTTCCACTAGTGTAGTACGAGCTCTACGCTAATAAAAAAGAATGATGTACGAAGATCATCGCCGGCGACGACCGTGTCGGCGCGCCGTTGGGTCCGTCGAGCCATTGACTCGGCCTAGCCGGTGTACAGCTCGGCTTGGCCTTGCACATGTGTGTCTGTAGAGCTGGCGCGGCGGCAACAACGCGCGGAAGCAGCGGGAGAGTTTGGCGGCGGCGGTGGCTGGACAGTCCAGCAACTTGTGCGGCTGTCTAGACTGTCCGGTGACTTGTCCGGCGGCTGGCCGGACTGTCCTGCGACTTGTCCGGCAGCGGTGGTCGCGACGATGGCCGCCGATCGGTGATGGACGGTGATGGGCAGGCTGGATTGTGTGTGTGCGGGAATGCCGTATATTTACAGGTATGCAGGTCCGATCCATATGCCTCTAAGGGGTAATGCTCGGTTTGGATATATACATGGACGTATTTGTACGAGTTTAGGGGGAGGGGGAGTACTGGTTCAAACTCCATTTATAAAATGGTACTCTTTTCCTTTAGTGCGAAAAACCAGCAGGTTGGATGTGGCACCAAATGGTATCACTGTTCGGAATTAAATAGTTCCACTTTTCGTCAAAATGGGCGGTGACAAAAACGAAAAGGGTATCACCTCGAAAAATGTTGGTTGTATGCCAACAACTCTTCCCACCCCGCCCCCGGTCTTGTTCGTTCATAATCAAATTATTACCAGTTATACATATGACACCGTCACAACCAGATAACATATACAATGGCACCACCAAGGCCAAAACTATCTTTTCAGTAGCAAATGAGGAAACTAAATTAAACTACAGGAAAAACGATTAAGATGGTTACACTTCTTGATCCAAGGGAGGGCCCATGAAACTGACCTCGTCCTAAAATCTGGAATATAACATGTGATTTTCAATTATTGAGGAATTGAGGCTAGTATGGTATAGAGGGTTAGATTTGTCATCTTGCATTCTTTAGCAAAACAAAAGCTCATAAGCCTATGTCGAGGACCACTCGCATACAAATCGTATGCACTTGTTTAGGTGGATCTGTTAAAGAGTAAGCCATATGAAAAAATCGAGAAGTCATGGAAATAACCGAGATATTCGTAAGGATGAACACAAGGCTAATGTGCACTTTTTGCATGGCATAGATGCAATATATGATTTGACTAATTTAACCTAAGAGGATGAGTGCATTCACGTTCCTAATCTTATGGCAGCGTCTCTTACGATCCCGCAAAAAACTTAAGCTTTTTTGGACCAAAACTTCACCGTATATAGCGGTGCACCTGAACCGGTCGCCGGTACCTATTCCGGCAAAATTCCGTTGTGCCCTCGGGCCACATCATTGTCGTATTCCACCACGTCGACACGATTCCCATCCATTTATGACAAAATCGAAGCAAAATTGTGAAGGATATAGCCAAGGAGGAGAGAGGTTGTGCTCGCCTGTGGGGTAGGGGGATGGTTGACCTCGCCGCAACGGAGCAGGCAGGTGAGGGTTGGGTCCACGGAGGGCACCGACAACTGAGCAAGGGGGAGAGGTAGAGCGGCACCAGAGTACGAAGGAGAGAGCGGCTCGGGCGGAGGCGCAAGCGTCGTGGCTACGACAGGGAGGGGTAGGGTTGGGCAGTCGGCCGTCCGGATGGGAAGAGCGGTGGCAGGAAGCGGACCCACATTGTGGTTGTACACAACAGTGGAGGAGACACTATAAAAACTCATGGCATATCCTAGCGGATTTTTCGGACAAACGCGTCGTGAAACTACCTACAATAGTTTTTCTCCCGGCAGCTCGAACTTAAGACAACGGTTTTTTTAAAAAAAACTAGCTGAATGCCCGTGCGTTGCTACGGTTATGAAAGAATTAATTTAGATAAATATAGCAATACTTTGAAAAATACAATGATCTTATTAATTTCGGTATTAAAGTTTATTTTACCAGCACATATATAAGTATAATGGATGTAAATATTCTTATATTCGAGGAAAACACCTTCCAAACAAGGGAAAGAAAAATCTAATACTCAAACTATTTTGCAAAAGCTTTTGAAACAGAACACAAAATAATCAAAAAATGTTTTCTACGTGAGAGGCAGCCAACCCTACCTACCATCCCAACCCGCAACATCCCACCAGAGGCCTAGAGACGCACCCAGAGCAAACCCTAACCCCCTCCCCCACCCCACCGGTGCCCCTAGCGCATTCGTATTTACCTCCCCGCGCCACCTGACCAAAACCCCATCGGGTCCTTAGCCCTATCCTCATTATTTTCAAAGAGAACCCAAGCCCCGCAACATCCCTGGTCGCTCCTCTCAGCATCGCCTCCCTCTGGTGCTCTGTGTCGCAGCTTCCTCTTGTGTTCCAACAGCACGCTGACCGTCCTTGTCCTCAACCCGGCTCCAGCTACTCCGTCGCAAGCTCTGTTACATCCCTGCCTCGGCGTCGACCGTGATCGCCTCTCCGTCTTCCGCACCTGTCGGCGCTACCTTTCCCCTGAGCGCCACCTCGTGCTTCCCCATCGACCCCACAACGCCCTGTAAGAACCCCGACACGAGATCTCCTTCCAACTCTAGTCCGTCAGCTACAAAGACAAATCACCACCCACCAGCGCATCCTCGACGCCAACGGCCGCCTCCTCGATTCCCCCACCTCGGTGGCAGTGAGTCCACGCCAAGTTCTGTGTTGCTGCCTCCATGTGTGCAACAAATCCTCCGAACCTGACGAGGTCGGAGCCGAGAAGGGACGATCTGAACAAACTGTTCAGTTCTTTACTTGGCGGTGGCAATGTAGTAATATCTTCGAAGTGTGAGGGGCAAACTCCTCTATAAAAAAATTAACGAAAATTCTAGCACAAATGTCCGTCCGATTGATAAAGTTGATTTTTTTTAATTTTTTTAAAGAAATTCACAACAGAAACAAAATTACGAGGACAAAGCATTGGGACACAGCTCGTCCCGCGGTTACATGGTTAGCGAGGAGTTGCCATCTGACCATCAGTTCCAAAGTTGCACGGCTCTTATTCAGTCGTGCCAAAAAAATAAAATTATAACGTGCTTGTCGAAATTCTAGAATGAGAATGTACACATATTTTTGCACCTTTTTTAACTGCGTGAGGGGAGTTTAATTATTGTATCATACAGGGTTCTTGTGAAGTAGTACATTAACTATACGCATACATGCATGCATAATCGCTTCTTTCTTTTATACTGTGCCTAATCGCTTTGTTACCATCCGGAGATCAGGATTTCTGGTCTTATATACTGTGCCTAATCGCTTTGTTACCATACTATATATATATATTTTTTTCTATATAGGACATATTCATACTATTTCCGGGTGTAACTACACTCACGTGTGTTTCACACCATGTAGGTAGTATCTATCACACCGAAGAGTATGTATACGTAGTATGAAGTATTATAAGACTATTTAGTAGTATATATACTATTTTTGAGATAGTATGTATAAATTTTTTATATACTTTTATTTTACATACAAATATGAAGGGTATTTTGGAAATATAGTGCAAACTATGATCCGCTTGCATTTTTTCCACGTAAATTGATTTGAAGTATCTTAGATGTAGTATATGAACATACTCAAACCGATAAAATATCACCTATACTTTCGTATGGGAGTATTTGTAATACTTTATCTATTTGAGTATGTTCATATACTATATTTAAGATACTTACAAGCAAGTTATGTGAAAAATTGTAAGTGCACCCATAGTTTGAACTATATATATAAAATACCGCCATATTTGTACGTACAAAAGGAATATGTGAATAAAAATTACATACTACCAAAAAAGTAGTATATATACTGCCCAAATATTCGTATATACTTCATACTACCCATATATAGTCTCCAGTATGATAGATACTGTCTAAATAATACTCAAATAAATATAGGACATATTCATATTACACCCACACGTGTTTCACACTATATAGGCATATCTACCATACCGGAAGGTATGTACGTGTAGTATGAAGTATATAAGAATATTTGAACACTATATATCCTTTTTTAATAGTATATAATTTTTATTCACATAATCTTTTTATACGTACAAATATGACAGTATTTTACATATATAGTGCAAACTATGGGTGCACTTACAAGTTTTTCACCTAACATGCTCGTAAGTATCTTAGATATAGTATATGAACATACTCAAATAAATAAAGTATTACAAATACTTCCGTAAGATAGTATATGAGACGTGAGTGTAGTTACACCGGAAGTAAGAATTATTTTTCATATATATATATATATGTATATATATATATATATATGTATATATATATATATATGTATATATATATATATATATATATATATATGCTGCTGGAGCTTTGCCATATCGACTTGTGAAACAGATTTACAGAGAGCAGTGATATATCAGGCGCAACTGTATTGTACTCCAGCGGCACGTCGTGCTACTCCGCCTCACCGGCGCCATTGCGCCGCACACGCACCACGCCTACTGCCTCAGCGCGCCGTGCTCCAACGGAGTGGTGCTACTCAACAAGCTTCTTACAGCGATATCCTTTCTTCGCCCCTCTCTCCTCCTGTATCTTTCCCCTTCATTCCCGAAGCATATTCTGAAATTTCCATGGCCAAGACCAACCAATTTCACCCAGATCAGCAAACTCCACACCAAATTCCGATCCTCAATTTTCCATGACCAAGAACAATCAATTTCATCCAAATCAGCCAACTGCACACCAAATCTTGTAATTCTCTCATCCAAATCAGCCAACTCCACACCAAATCTTGTATTTTCTCTCCCAAATCCGGTGCTCAAAGAGAATAGGACCACCGTCAGATCTTTCGGCCGCTCGAGTAGCAATGGGCAGAGCTCGCCATGGCTGGCCTCCGGTGCTCAAAGAGAATAGGACCACCGTCAGATGTTTCGGCCGCTCGAGTAGCAATGGACAGAGCTCGCCATGGCTGGCCATCTGATGGCCTCCGCCCACGCCGGAGCAGCTACCACCAGCGGTGTGCAGTTTGCAGCGGAAGCTAGGCGATGGCGGCGGATAAGCCCCCAAACAGGGAGACGACATCAGGCGCTCCCATCCAGCTCAAGCCTGTGAGCTCCGCCCTCCTCTTGTTCGTGAGCCGCCGCCGCCGTTCAAGCCTGTGAGCCACGCCAATGTCGCCGACTGTGCTCTGGACCTGGTTATCCGCGACGCCGGCCTCAGATCGATCGACCCAGGAAAAGGTTTGACTTAGCGGTAGCATGACCTGTAGTATCTTCAAATTTGTAGGGGCAAAACGGTAAAAACGGAAATATCAGATGCGGCAAACATCATGAATCTTTTTAATAGTACTAGTCAAGTGTCCATGCGTTGCTACGGACGGGCAGTAGTCCAATTTTTTTTAAAACAAAACGGTAATTTGTCTCATTTTATTTAAAAAAGCAAGAGATTTGACCGGTTCATTACGGGAATCGGCCAAAAACCGATACAAATGCACCAATATCGTCATGGAACACAGCCCCATGGGGCACCACCATCATCGGCCGTCCTGGCCACCCACACGGAGCACATACACATACCACGAAGAAGAAAGGCCACCATCGCGGTTGCCACTGAGCATCATCGTCATCACTCCTCCGCGAGCCAACGACTCCGACTTCACCTTCGACACCTTCGACGACCTAAACGAAGCCTCGTTTCAATCGACGCCTAGAACCCATGTCGGCCCATGCCAACAATCGGCCACACACACCAAAGGCAGATAACTCCGACTTTGACGACGAGCCTCCCGAGAGAAATATGTCGGGCTTGCGCCGACCGAGTCTTGTGCAATGACCACTGGCCGTCGGTCATCGTCATCGCCTGGAGATGCTCCACCGCATCTCCGACTCCATAGCAACACAACGAGCACAAAAGAACCCATCAGACATGCCGAAAAGACCGACTACCGAAGCCCGAGCCACGACCCAAGCTTAGCTCGATGCATCATCATTGCCAAACTATACATCAGCGCCGTTGAGGAGCCACCTCAGCACCCACACGACGGCCCAACCACCATCCATGAGTCTCCATGCTCCAGTCGATCCCGAAAACGATGTCCCCAAGGAGGAGAAAGACATACATCGCCTTCATCGTCCGATCCCATGGATCTGAGGTTTGCCTCCACAAGACCACACACGAGGGGAGGAGCCCACAACAACAATTCCATGAAAGTCAACAGCACCCACGGGTGTCCCCGCCGCTGGTTTCGACCGTTGCCAGAACAAGGAATTCTCCCCGGGAATCTCCACCACCTGCAATCCAAAACTAACAGCCAACTGCAGCTGCCACCAAACTTCCAAAGCCACCTGACGGAAGACCCATTGACGGTCACAGCCGAGAACACACCACCTCCTCGCCTCCTTGCTGCTACCGAGCCATGGAGGGTCCAGCAGCACCACTTGTCTAGCCACCACCTGCCACCATCACCATGACCAGCAGGAACCAGCACCCAGCCTCGGCCGCCCACCAACACCACCGCGCCCCGGTGGAGGGCCCTCCTAGGCCCAGGCGGGCCCAGATGTCCAAATTTTACAGTCTATAAATTTGTGTCTCAAGTGTGACATCCTTCTGGTTTTCCATGTCTACTTTTCTGACATCCTTGTGATTTTTCATGTCTACATTTCTGATATTTTCCATGTCTATGATGACACAGACCTCCTCACAGCTCTTGCTTTGGCTTTCCATTCCGTTCCACTCAATGTTGTTCTGATGTCACATGGTCGCTTTTCTTGGTGAACATTGGACATCTCTCCTTCATATATGGAGATTATTCACACAAGCATATGCTAGTCGCTTGGTTAAGTTGTATTAACCAAGACTAAATTATTTCATGATCTATAAATATAAATAGAAGAACCAAGCAAGCTTTTGATTGAATTTTGCAAGCAAGAGAAGCGTCATCAACTTCTACCATATTTTCAAAAGAAGGGTTGTTCATGAAATCAGCTACTCGGGTATGCAAGTGTATTATATTTTCTAACATACTTCATCATAAAAATATCCGGTTATTGAATTGAGAAACTCGGAAAGTAAGACATAATATATTATGTACTGGACATGTAATCTGACATAATATATTATGCTACAGTTAAGAACTACTCCCTCCGTTCAGAAATATAAGACATTTTAGCTTTGTGAAATAAATGTATCTAAACACTTTTTAGTTTATAGGTTCACTCCGAACCACTACGAACCTATACACTAAAAGACGTCTATATATATTCGATTCACAAAGTTGAAACGTCTTATATTTCTGAACGAAAGGAGTAAAATATATGACATCAAGTACAATTTCTATTATGGTCTCCGCAACAACACATAGCAAAGTTAGTTGACATATTCTGAATTTGAACCAAAGTTAAGCAAACTAAAAATCTATGGTATGTATCTTATAAACCTGAACTAATGTTTAGCCAAAACCTAAAAGTGCCCTATGAATTTTCTAAATCTAAACCAAAATGCTTTTCCACCACCAACGAAAAAACTACACTCACTTCACTCGCATTTCAGTCTTCCTGTTGCACCTTCCCTTGATTGTATAAGTGTAAAGATAGTGATAGATCTTAGTGTATTGTTTGATCATGGTTGCACATCATCTTATCCTCGACAATTACTGCAGATTTCCCTAATCACCTAGCAGACCTCTCCATTAATTTGGAAAGCCCAATCTAAGAAGTAATACAAAAGCTTAGTAGATACAGGTAGAATCACACCAACAATGTAGAATATTTCTTTACATGTCATTCTAGTGTGAATCCACACATATTACAATACAAAAAACTATAATTAGTAATTAGTTCCAACAAGAAAAGAGAAAAGAGAAAAGAGAAAAGAAAACATAAACCTACCATAAACTTTGCAATGGCAGTCTCTTAAAAATTCAGACCTTTTCAGAGCTAACTTGATAGTATTCAGTGTTACAGATGCAGGTACAGTTTATAGTGCAATGCAAATCCAAGAAAATAAAATCCTAATAACTAACCGTCTTCTCTCTTTTTATATTGAGGAAGATGCAACATCTCTAGATTTTCATTAACGAGAATAACTTTACTCTCTACACAACCTACTGCTCTAGCATTATAAATAAAACTCATCTTTTACCAAAGAAAATTGCAAGACTTAATCTACATAGTGCGCTTACTTTGAAACCCTAGCAAACTTGAATTAGAAACACAAGATAAGGAACAACATGAATTCTCACCATCTAACAAGTGAAATCGGGAACTCCAGATTACATAAAGCAGAGCCTATGTCCAACTCTAAACATGTCTTGCTTCAAGAATTTCGAGAGATGGTTATCTTGTCCCCCGGCTTTGCTTAGATCCACACCGAGGTAAAATTTAAAACATAAGGATCTCACAAACAGTCTAATAAAATGTCAATAGCAAACAACTAGAGAACGCACTCTGCTATTTACCAGTTCTGTTTTCCGCACAAGTTCGGCTTTTACCATACTAACTGAAGCCAGAAAAAGCAAAGCATTTGTATATTGTGGCCAAACATATTTATTTTCACAATGAAAGTGGATTGGTTCATGTGGTTACCTTAAAATTTTCGTCAAGATGGCAATTTTATCCACTGTCTAGGACCACACATATTATTTCAATCCGCTCAAACTTCTTGTAGTTGTATGAGAAATAAAAAATCACATCCCAATTTTTGTATAGACCCGCCATTGCCTTCACTGAGCAAATAGAGAATCTTTCTACACATGATCCTTTGATCCAGAAACTACAAATACGAATAAGAAATAAAAGAGTTGGGATTAATAGATCAAGATGAAGAAATAAATGCCATGTGTGCTTCATATATTATCATCTTCACTTGGTATGAGAATATGTATACCTTTGAATTTTCTGCGGCTGCTCAAGCACAACTAAGTAGGCCGACTTGTAAACTAATGATTTCATTTACCTACAAGAACATCATCTGTCACATACTCACATATACTTGATTCACATGTCTGCACATGAGTTAAGTACAATAACAGTAAGATGGCCTATTGAATAAGTTATAGTCAGATTATTTATCTGCAACCATTTCTCAAAGTAAATTCTCGGAAATCTCTACATTTATTTTGCATATGATTGTAAGCAATTTTATGAATATTATCATTAAAAATTCTAGAACACCAACATATATCAAAAGGTCACAAGAACATATACTATAAATGTACAAATCATAGCCGGTAGCCATACTTATAAATTTATAAGTATTGCGAGTAGTCATAATTATAAGTAGTGAGCTACCATGGTATATCTTGATTTCACTATTGATGTTACTTTGCAATTCTTCACTGTAAAAACCAAATGCTTCCATTTAGATCCTTCCTTGTATAGCTTGATTCCACTACCGTGACTTTGGCTTTCTGAGCGCAAACAATACTATAAGACATACATGTTTACCTATGTAGTGCAAAATACAGGTTGGCACTTGTAAGTTTAACACTGACATCTGCTTGTTCATAAAGTAGCAGTGATCTAGCTACATATGGCATGCCATATAGTAGTGGAATATACAGGTTGGTACTTGGTATTCTACACTTACATCGTTGTTTCGAGCCTTTAGATAGTTTTATTTGAGCCCAGTTAAAAAATTAATTTATCGGCAACTCAGTTGTTTAAATGTAGACCTCCAGTCCTTGGAAAAGCTTCAAAGCCCGTGGACTGGTGCAAGAGATCACGGATAGTCGAGAAATTCTTGCCCACTCAGCGGAATTAGCCACACATGGTCTCTTAGAGAAATAGAAAAAACAAACAAACATTGTCTAAACCAATGTATCGTCTAGGAAGAGCGTGTTCGGAAACATCAGTAAGAAAGGAGCATCAGGAGTGCTGAAATTGGGGATCAATCTAAAATTTGAAATACCTAATTTGGCGCACGGCAATGCGGCAGCGTCTGTCCGTCCAATCTGGCAGCCTGACGGATCGGCGGCGGCATTGTATAGGGGGTGGATGCAGCAACACGTACCCCGGCAAGCCCAGCGTCGTGGTCCTCTCGAGGAGACCGAGGTCTTTTGCATCTGTTGTTTCTGCGTGGATGTGCGCCGTGGCGGATGCAGGGGACCGGCCATCGATGGGAGAGGCGTCGTCGAAGGGTACACCCATTGGCTTCTCCCACCGCCACACTGATGACCACAACAGCCCCATCACGTCATCCTCTCCGTCGGAAGAGAAGCATCAGCCCTTTTCCACGCCTGGTGACCTTGAGGAGTGCGGCGGCGGCCAGGCCCGCAAGGTGGGGGGAGACACCGTCCAGGCCAGGTGGGTCGCTGCAGGACATTCAGCATGTAGACCTCGAGTGCGGCGGCAGCGTCCAAGCCCGCAAGATGGGGGGCTGATGTCGTCGAGGCCAACATGGAGGGGCGGAAGCATCCAGTCAGAGGTGGGGGAGGCGGCAGCTACCGAGATCCATTCTGTTGCCAGGGGCGGAGGAGTAGGGAGTGCGCTACGGCGAGATTTTCCTCGAAACGGGGAAGTTAATGGGTACCTATTTTCTTTGTTTTTTTATGGCTGGTTTTGTGCGGGATGTACGCGGAGCCGACGACGGGATCCTTCGTCGAGGAGCGAAACGCTGTGGAGGCAGAACACGGAACGTTTCATCTTTTTTAAGTAGTAGAGATAGATTTCACCCATCTATTAATAATCATCAACGATAGTACAAAGAGACCCAAAAGTAATAAACGTTACAAATAGATCACTGGACCACCTAGCGACGACTACAAACACTAGCTCGAGCCGAAGGCGCGCCGTCCTCGCCTATCTATCACTGGAGCCGGATAAAGCTTATCGTAGTAGAGCTTGTTGTAGTAGATAGACGAGAAGTCGTCGTGCTAAGGCCACAAAAGACCAGCGCATTAGAGCAACAACCATCGCCAATAATTACATCCGTAGACCGGAGGAGACTGACCTGAAAACAAACTGACGAACACAAAAACAGACAGAATCCAAAGATCCGCCGGACAAACGACTCCAT
The DNA here is from genome assembly GCA_023614405.1 of Avena insularis. NCBI lineage: Eukaryota > Viridiplantae > Streptophyta > Magnoliopsida > Poales > Poaceae > Avena > Avena insularis. The sequence continues at coordinate 371,177,155 of CM042696.1, read as the reverse complement.
GCGCCCTCTTATCTCTCTCCTCCGTATAGTCAAACACGTGATGTTGATTAGTTAGGCATATCTCGCTGATATGTGTGTATCCCTCACCGACTAGTCATTTGAATGAGACTATTTATACACCACTATATATACCACACGTATACCCTTTGCCCCATTGGAAACACTAATAGTCTATCATCGTGATCTGACAAACTCCATGGCCCCAACCTTCCACAGAGTCGTTGGACGCCATTCCTATCGAGCTAAGCGGGAGGCTCTCCATCCCACATGTGGCGTGCCCCCAAGGCGAAGGTCATCGTCTACAGCATCGCCACCCAATAGATGAGGTCAGTGGATCATCTTGTGTTTATACGACGAGCTTCCGGCAATGGAACCAGGAGAATCCAAGTTGTTCGTTGGTATGTTCTGGGAACACTTCATGTACCGGTTTATCAGAAACACGCAGGAGAGAGCGGTCCCTGAAGAAGTGGCAAGAGCCAAGCTGAGAGCTTTCGCCGAGGGAAACCAACTAGAGCTTGGGATTATACTATGTCAGATATTTTTGTATTGGTAACAACGATATATGTAAGGTGATTATTGTTTTTAGATAGGGTCGAGACGAGACCCGAATTTGAATTAAGGAAGCCATCAACTGGCGAGGCATTATACAAGGCCACCACATAGCATCCCAACGATACAAGAACACACGTTGAACATCTTACAACTCAACGCTAAAAGCAAGCACTACATAAAAAACAATGGAGAGCAAAACTTGCTAAAGCAAAGACCACCACGCATCGGCACCAAGAACACCAACTAGTATAGGCATGGCGAGGAATTGCCATGGAGAATACTGAAAGTCTTGGATGAGAATAATATCCAAGATTGGAAGCACCAGAATACCTTCCTGATCCCATGTTGAAGAAGCCCCCCACCCTCTCGCCTTGGCTAGAAGACGTCGAACCATCGTACATGAGAGAATCTCACTCTAGAGATGGAGAGGTATCGGTATCGCGACCCAGAGCAGTCCTAGAGAACGACCACCTCGACAAGTTGAGCACACCACACCGGCCACACTGTCGCAGCCTTGGACACCCAAGAGCAGCAGGAAAGCTGTTAGGAGCAACTACAGATGAAGGGGTAGAAGGCCAAAGAGATGCAACCGTCGAGAACCGAAGCCACCCAAAGCTCACACCTATGACTCCCCACCCGAACCCAAACCTCCCCATGCAGCACCTCCAAGGAGTACTCGGGGCGCAGCGCGTCAACACAACCCAATTTGCGAGATTTTGGACTTCTGTTCGGGAGGCGAGTCGGGTGTGAATAGAAGGGACCACAACCACGCCTCCAAGAAGGAAGAATGTCGCATGAGAGTGTCGCCGCCGCTACGCCATATGGGCCAGCCTAGGGTTTCCCTCGGTCCCAAGCTACCCACTAGGCACCCACTGTGGCGTCCCGTAAAAACCACTACTAAAAAATCGCGTTGTTTTTGTGCATTGCATTATCATGACCGCATGCTCATGTCCTCATGCCACATTGCATTTGAACATCGTCATCATCATGCATATGTTTTGTCTAAAACTATTTTCTAAAAGCCTAGTTTTGTTTTCTAAAATATCTCCCGTCTTTATTCAAATCAAAACTTCGGTTTTTCCCGGGTCTTTTATTTGTCTAAAAACTATCTATAAAATCCTTTCTAAAAATAAAATAAGAAAAATAAATATTTTTGTGGGGGGCCAGGCAGCCAACGGCCAGGCCCGAAGGCCCAACCGGAGGCCACCCAGCCCACAGCCACGAAACTCTAGATCACCTAGAAACCCTAGCTACCCAATCCCTCCACCCCGCCTCTCTCTCTCTCTCTCTCCCGCCTGGCCCCACCTTCCCCTTTTTCCCGCCTAGCCACTACCTGCACATCCCCCACCCACACCTGGTCGCCACCTGCCCGCGCTCCCACGCGACCAAGACCTCCCGCCCCCACGCCCCAGCGACTCAGCCTGTCAGCCCGCCCCTGCCTGACCCACACACGCTGACGACCTCACAGGCGCGCCAGCCCGCTCGCCAGCCCCACGTTGACCCAGCCCTACCTAATCCCCCGCCCGTGTCTGCCTTTCCCTCCTCTCTCTCCCCACCTACCGCGCTACACGCCACCTGCCTCCCTCGGGAATTCCGCCCGGTCCCACCACGAGCCGCGCCCCCGCTCCTCTATCCTCCCGCACCAACCGCCTCGCTGCGATCGACGCTCGCCTCTCTCCTTCTTTCCGGCCACCACCAGGGGCGCGCCCTTCCTCGCCTCTGCGCCACCTGCCGTCAGAGCACGGCCGCCGCCTCTACCCGAGCCCGCCGCCTCGACCTCGCGCCCCTCCGCGAGTCGCCGCCTACAGGAGCTCCTCGCCGCTCCTCGCGCCGTCCCCCGGATCGCCGCCGTCCTCGACGCCCTCTCCTCTGCCTCTGCAGAGCCGCCTCCGCCGCGAGCCTCTAGTGCTGCCACCGGACGACGACCTCGCCTCCGTTGACCCCACCACCGCGGCTACCCGCGTCGGTTCCCGAGCGCGCCACGCCTCCACCGCCGTCGGGCCGCCTCTGCAACCTCCGCCGAGTCCCGCAGGCCGTTGGTAACCACCTCCCCGAGCGGCCTTCTCCGTGGCCAGGCGCGACCCCGCACGCGGATGACCTCGCCGGGGTCTTCCTCGTCCCTGTCCCATGCCAACCTCCCTCCACCGGCGCCCCCGTGTTGCTATTCCATTTGTTCTGCTTGTCGTTTAGTCCGTGTGATGTTCTCTGGTGCTGCCTAGTACTAGATAAAGGAACCACTTCCATATTTTGTCTCAATGCAAGATCTTCCGAAGACCGTACCTTACCCGATGGCACTAGACAAACCCGACAAGATCGTCCCCCAATCCGCAAGTCCTTGGCTTCTTCCGGATGCGACAAGACCCCGATGCCGGCGCCTCGGCGCCAAAACAAGTACATCGACAACGAGCCGGAACACCAAGATCTTCATCCCGGTACGACAAGAGCATCGCCCTGTACCCGAAGACCGAACCTCGACACGCCAAGATCTACTATCCGGACGCCATGACCTTCACGGATCCGATGCCCGAGAACCCGGAACGACAAGCGCTTCATCTCGGATACGCCCAGTTCTTCACCCCGGACGCCAAGATCGACCCGGTACGCGTACCTGACAAGATCTTCGTGACGACAAGAGCGACACCGACCAGGGAGAATCCGATGCGCCCCCGACGCCCAACCAAGTCCTTTGACAACCTCCGAAGATTGATCCCGTCGATCCGAACCCCAGATCCGACCCCCGTCGGACCCTGTCGAACCCCGAACCCCCCGGAACCCAAGATCTTCTGAACCCAGATGTGTGACCCTAAGCCCCTATTTTTATAATATGACATTATCAACTGTCGCATATTAAATTGTTCATGCATGCATATCTGTTTGTGGGTTGGGGGCATTATGCCGATTCACCTCATAATTAAATATAGAGTCCATCTGCGGGATACCTTTGTCTTATTCCGGACTCCATTTAAAGTGGTGTAGCGAACCGATGCCATGTTTCGCCCTGTTAATACAACATTTAAATTGCGGGGTAGTTAAATAACATGAACCGTGTAATTAATTATCGGGACACCGGTTCCTCTTAATATTGCCTAATTGCACTGCATCTGTGCCATGCCATGCATCATATCATAAGCATGCCAGATCTTCTGCCGTAGTATTAAATATTGCATCCGGTGTTTCTTCTAGTATTTGCTTCTTCGCGGATTAGGCCGATGAGTTGTTGCGAGTATCGACAAGTTCTCCGGCTATGAACCTTCGGCAGTGTTTGCCAGGCGAGCATCTCTTCCCCTTCTACCTATTTTGCATTTATAGTCTTTATTTCCTCCTGTTGATCTATTGCTATCCGTGTCCCGATGCTTTAGTTTCCGCACCCCAGTTCTATCCCGTGCAGCCTCTATATTGCCATGGACACCTCCTATTACCTATGTTTGTTAGATAGCTGGCCTTGCGAGTCGTAGTTGCTTGCTAAGGTACGATCTCGTGTTGTCAAGTACCACAGTTGTTGGAAGGTTGGCAGATGCTTAACGGTGGAGATGCTTATTGGTGGAGTTGATCATGACTTTCATTACAACTATTAAAATGCTAGATATAACTAATGCAGAGGCATTATTTGGTTCTTTCACGCTCACTTGTGTCCCATAGGAACCCGAGTACTTGATACCTGTTCCTTGATTTTTCGCACTATCCACATCCGGGAGGCCTTATGGACCCCCCTGAGCCAGAGCTTGATTCATTTCTATTTCTTAGGGCCACAAGTAGTTTGGGGCTTTATTACTATCCTGTACTTATGCCATGCTTTACCGCTTTATTTAAGATTGCGCGTGGAGCACCTGTACTGTTTTGGACCGCGACAAGATTTCGCGGTATCGACAAGCCCAGTCACACTTGCTGGTTCCCAGTTGTTTACAGCCGTTCTCGCAAACCCTGGGTCCGTTCCGGAGCCGGCCAACTTCGTTGCGGGTAGCTTAGTGGGGTGGCCCCCTGAAATATTTTATGAATCCTGTGATCGCTTTGTCGTGAATGCCTCGTTGGGTTTTGAGTTGGTTTTTCCAAGGTTGATCGAGTGTGTGTTGCTATTTGTGCACCCCTGCAGGGTAAAACTTTCTGAAAGCCGTGTCCACGGTTATGGATGACTTGGAGCACAGTATCTCGATCATAGACAAGCATAACTAAAGTAGTGCTATAAATTTGACTTAATATATGACTAGTAATCAGATTCAACTATAACGGAATGGATATTAAAAATGCCAACAGCTGGTGGATCTGTGGTGATCTGTGTCATACTATACTTGCCTAGTAAGTATTGCAACTCCAATGGAATGTGATAAAAGTGCCAACAACTGCTGGGTTTTGGGATTCCTCAGGACAATTATATCTGACTAGTAAATGTTCCCAACTATAACGGAATGGTTATTAAAACTGCCCACTACTTATGCTATCAGGATGACTCATGCTATCTATATCTGATTAGTAAGAGCTTCAACTATAATGAAATGAATAAAACGGCCAACTATGTGAGTTCCTTGGTCTGACTTCCTTGTTTGGTCTCGAGGGGGAAATACCAGGATGGGTTTGTTTGGTGTTAGCTTCAGGTTGGATCCGAATAGGTCTTTCTTATCCCTCTCTGATAACCGCCAGTTGTATCGAGTCTCTACAGGTTGTTGGGTGCCGCTGCGCTGCCGCTTCAGCCCACCATACCTATGTAGGCGAGAGCCGCCGAAATCTAGCCTCGCCGTGTACTGGCCTCAGTACTGACGCTCCTCTTTTTCCTTTGCCCTTTGTCGGCACCCCTTTTGTTTTAGCAGATTTGAGATCGTCGTCGTTAGCAGGGTTACCCTTCCGGCTTGGCCTGGGCAGGGTTATGGACGCCATTGGTTATTCTTCAGGGCTCTTAGCCCCATTTGCATCTTGTCCGTAGTCGGACACTCTATCGTTTCCAAGGTGATTTGGATCTTTGTGTTATATATCTGTATTCTTGACTCATGGAGTCGTTGATGTATATATCTGTTCTGTGGGTCCCATCGAGGACTGTTGTGTAATGTTATTACTTTGTTTTCCACCCGCACGAAAGTGCCTGGTGGGCGTCCTTGAATCGTTTCTATGCGGGTTTGGCGGAAAAGGCTAAAACTTGCATAGGGCCGATTGAAGGGTGTTTCAGAGTGGTATCAGAGCGCAGCAGTTACAATACCCCACAAGTCTAGCCTGTAGGATAACCTAGCTAACGGCCGATGTAGAGTGTCAAAACTATTTTGCAAAAATCGGTTGGATAGATCTGATTATGTCTGATTTTACTTCTTACCCCTCTGCTGTTCTCCTCTTACCTCTGCGTGTTTTGAATTCTACTCTCTTATCTTTTCTTCGAGTCCAGGAATTCTCGTGGTTGGGTTTCCGTCGTACCTTCAGGTTCTCGCCTCCTTTGGTAACGGTGATTCTGCATCCGTTCTTCATGCTATCTGAGTGATCCTTTATCTATGGTACCATTCTTTGTTCCTTGTTTGTGCCTTCCGGTGTTTTCCGATGCGACGACATCATCTACGCCAGATCCGATGCAGAGTCTGCATCACTCCTTTGTTTCGAACCTCGATTGTCGAGATCTTCAGTCTGATTCCGAGAATGGTTGCACGCTTTTCTACTGATTATGCGGAGTAATAGTTTGGGTGCGTGATGGATTGGCCCCCATACCGACTACTCATTCTATTTGCTCTTGCACCTTGAAGTGGATGAAAATGCGTCATTTCTCTCCTTCTATCGAAGCTAGAGGTGGCTTTATTGTTGATACCTCTACCTTCGTCCTCTGTTACTGGAGTGTTCTCCCGACGATCACGGACAACGACCTCTTGTTAGTGGTGTCACGAGGATCGACACGAAGCGAGAAGATTCAGATTGCCGGCTTTCTTCCCGGTACCATGAGGCGGATCTCGAGGGCGAGATCCTTTGTTAGTGGTGTCGAATTGTGGCGCCCCGCAAAAACCACTACTAGAAAATCGCGTTGTTTTTGTGCATTGCATCATTATGACCGCATGCTCATGTCCTCATGCCACATTGCATTTGAGCATCCTCATATCATGCATATGTTTTGTCTAAAACTATTTTCTAAAAGCCTAGTTTTGTTTTCTAAAATGTCCCCCGTCTTTATTCAAATCAAAACTCTGGTTTTTCCGGGTCTTTTATTTGTCTAAAAACTATTTATAAAATCCTTTATAAAAATAAAATAAGAAAAATAAATATTTTTGTGGGGGGCCAGGCAGCCAACGGCCAGGCCCGAAGGCCCAACCGGAGGCCACCCAGCCCACAGCCACCAAACTCTAGATCACCTAGAAACCCTAGCTACCCAATCCCTCCACCCCGCCGCCTCTCTCTCTCTCCCTCTCTCTCTCCCCCACCTGGCCCCACCTTCCCCTTTTTCCCGCCTAGCCACTACTTGCACATCCCCCACCCACACCTGGTCGCCACCTGCCCTCGCTCCCACGCGACCCGCACTCCCTGCTCGTGCCCCGACGCTCCCAGGCGACCCAGCCGACCCGCGTCGCGCGCCCCGCTCCCTGCCTGGACCCACACACGCGACGCACCCCGCGTGCGCCAGCCCGCTCGCCAGCCCCACGTTGACCTAGCCCTACCTAATCCCCCGCCCGCGTCTGCCTTTCCCTCCTCTCTCTCCCCACCTACCGTGCTACACGCCACCTGCCTCCCTCGGGAATTCCGCCCGGTCCCACCATGAGCCGCGCCCCCGCTCCTCTATCCTCCCGCACCAACCGCCCGCTTCCGCATCGACGCCTCGCCCCGTCTCTCCTTCTTTCCGGCCACCGCCAGGGGCGTGCCCTTCCTTGCCTCTGCGCCACCTGCCGTCAGAGCACGGCCACCGCCTCTACCCGAGCCCGCCGCCTCGACCTCGCGCCCCTCCGCGAGTCGCCGCCTGCAGGAGCTCCTCGCCGCTCCTCACGCCGTCCCCCGGATCGCCGCCGTCCTCGACGCCCTCTCCTGTGCCTCTGCAGAGCCGCCTGCGCCGCGAGCCTCTAGTGCTGCCACCGGACGACGGCCTCGCCTCCGTTGACCCTGCCACCGCGGCTACCCGCGTCGGTTCTCGAGCGCGCCATGCCTCCACCGCCGTCGGGCCGCCTCTGCAACCTCCGCCGAGTCCTGCAGGCCGTTGGTAACCACCTCCCAGAGCGGCCTTCTCCGTGGCCAGGCGCGACCCCGCACGCGGATGACCTCGCCGGGGTCTTCCTCGTCCCTGTCCCACGCCAACCTCCCTCCACCGGCGCCCCCGTGTTGCTATTCCATTTGTTCTGCTTGTCGTTTAGTCCGTGTGATGTTCTCTGGTGCTGCCTAGTACTAGATAAAGGAACCACTTCCATATTTTGTCTCAATGCAAGATCTTCCGAAGACCGTACCTTACCCGATGGCACTAGACAAACCCGACAAGATTGTCCCCAACCCGCCAAGTCTGTCTTCCGGATGCGACAAGACCTACTTCCCGGATGCCGAGACCCCCATACCCGAAGGCGCCTCGACGCCAAACCAAGTACATCGTCGACAACCGAAGCCGGAACACCAAGATCTTCATCCCGGTACGACAAGAGCATCGCCCTGTACCCGAAGACCGAACCTCGACACGCCAAGATCTACTGTCTGGATGCCATGACCTTCATGGATCCGATGCCCGAGAACCCGGAATGACAAGCGCTTCATCTCGGATACGCCCAGTTCTTCACCCCGGATGCCAAGATCGACCCGGTACTCGGACCCGACAAGATCTTCGTGATGACAAGAGCGACACCGACCAGGGAGAATCCGATGCGCCCCCGACGCCCAACCAAGTCCTTTGACAACCTCCGAAGATCGATCCCGTCGATTCGAACCCTAGATCCAACCCTCGTCGGACCCTGTCGAACCCCAAACCCCCCGGAACCCAAGATCTTCCGAACCCAGATGTGTGACCCTAAGCCCCTATTTTTATAATATGACATTATCAACTGTCGCATATTAAATTGTTCATGCATGCATATCTATTTGTGGGTTGGGGGCATTATGCCGATTCACCTCATAATTAAATATGGAGTCCATCTGCGGGATACCTTTGTCTTATTCCGGACTCCATTTAAAGTGGTGTGGCGAACCGATGCCATGTTTCGCCCTGTTAATACAACATTTAAATTGCGGGGTAGTTAAATAACTTGAACCGTGTAATTAATTATTGGGACACCGGTTCCGCTTAATATTGCCTAATTGCACCGCATCTGTGCCATGCCATGCATCATATCATAAGCATGCCAGATCTTCTGCCGTAGTATTAAATATTGCATCTGGTGTTTCTTCTAGTGTTTGCTTCTTCGCGGATTAGGCCGATGAGTTGATGCGAGTATCGACAAGTTCTCCGGCTATGAACCTCCGGCAGTGTTTCCCAGGCGAGCATCTCTTCCCCTTCTACCTATTTTGCATTTATAGTCTTTATTTCCTCCTGTTGATCTATTGCTATCCGTGTCGCGATGCTTTAGTTTCCGCACCCCAGTTCTATCCCGTGCAGCCTCTATATTGCCATGGACCCCTCCTATTACCTATGTTTGTTAGATAGCTGGCCTTGCGAGTCGTAGTTGCTCTCTAAGGTGCGATCTCGTTTTGTCAAGTACCACAGTTGTTGGAAGGTTGGCAGATGCTTAACGGTGGAGATGCTTATTGGTGGAGTTGATCATGACTTTAATTACAACTATTAAAATGCTAGATATAACTAATGCAGAGGCATCGGTGGGCAATAGATGTTATTTGGTTCTTCCACGCTCACTTGTGTCCCATAGGACCCCGAGTACTTGATACATGTTCCTTGATTTTTCGCACTATCCACATCCGGGAGGCCTTATGGACCCCCCTGAGCCAGAGCTTGATTCATTTCTATTTCTTGGGGCCACAAGTAGTTTGGGGCTTTATTACTATCCTGTACTTATGCCATGCTTTACTGCTTTATTTAAGATTGTGCGTGGAGCACCAGATGTTTTGGACATGCACGATTTCGCGGTATCGACAAGCCCAGTCACACTTTCGGGTTCCCAATCGTTTACAGCCGTTCTCGTAAACCCTGGGTCCGTTCCGGAGCCGGCCAACTTCGTTGCGGGTAGCTTAGTGGGGTGGCCCCCTGAAATATTTTATGAATCCTGTGATCGCTTTGTCGTGAATGCCTCATTGGGTTTTGAGTTGGTTTTTCCGAGGTTGATTGAGTGTGTGTTGCTATTTGTGCACCCCTGCAGGGTAAAACTTTCTGAAAGCCGTGTCCGCGGTTATGGACGACTTGGAGCACAGTATCTCGATCATAGACAAGCATAACTAAAGTAGTGCTATAAATTTGACTTAATATATGACTAGTAATCAGATTCAACTATAACGGAATGGATATTAAAAATGCCAACAGCTGGTGGATCTGTGGTGATCTGTGTCATACTATACCTGCCTAGTAAGTATTGCAACTCCAATGGAATGTGATAAAAGTGCCAACAACTACTGGGTTTTGGGATTCCTCAGGACAATTATATCTGACTAGTAAATTTTCCCAACTATAATGGAATGGTTATTAAAACTGCCCACTACTTATGCTATCAGGATGACTCATGCTATCTATATCTGATTAGTAAGAGCTTCAACTATAATGAAATGAATAAAACGGCCAACTATGTGAGTTCCTTGGTCTGACTTCCTCGTTTGGTCTCGAGGGGGAAATACCAGGATGGGTTTGTTTGGTGTTAGCTTCAGGTTGGATCCGAATAGGTCTTTCTTATCCCTCTCTGATAACCGCCAGTTGTATCGAGTCACTACAGGTTGTTGGGTGCCGCTGCGCTGCCGCTTCAGCCCACCATACCTATGTAGGCGAGAGCCGCCGAAATCTAGCCTCGCCGTGTACTGGCCTCAGTACTGATGCTCCTCTTTTTCCTTTGCCCTTTGTCGGCACCCCTTTTGTTTTAGCAGATTTGAGATCGTCGTCGTTAGCAGGGTTACCCTTCCGGCTTGGCCTGGGCAGGGTTATGGACGCCATTGGTTATTCTTCAGGGCTCTTAGCCCCATTTGCATCTTGTCCGTAGTCGGACACTCTATCGTTTCCAAGGTGATTTGGATCTTTGTGTTATATATCTGTATTCTTGACTCATGGAGTCGTTGATGTATATATCTGTTCTGTGGGTCCCATCGAGGACTGTTGTGTAATGTTATTACTTTGTTTTCCACCCGCACGAAAGTGCCTGGTGGGCGTCCTTGAATCGTTTCTATGCGGGTTTGGCGGAAAAGTCTAAAACTTGCATAGGGCCGATTGGAGGGTGTTACACCCACCAAGTTTCATAGCAGGCAGTGCAGTTGATGGGGGCATGCGAGTTGTGCTCCCGCACAGAGCCCCTGATGAGCTAGGCCACGCTGCGGTGTTGTTGATTTTTCTGATCGTACTTTTTAGATCAAAAGGGATCTTTCCCTGGCTCCATTTTAATCAAAAAAGAAACCACCCGAATCTGAGCTTACGACAGAAGGATAAAACCACACTCTTCTACAAGTTTTTAAAACTACAGAAAACTAGAGCAGAGCACTAGAACTCAAACCCAGAAGGGAGAGAGCAACTATCAAAGATAAAAGCTCGCAGCAACAGAGTTGAACCCATTACAGAAGAGGTCAGGGGAGGGAGCGTCAGTAGCTAGTACACCACATGGGAGGCATCTTCCTCCTCAGTGTGACTTCAAGTATTCCAGCGATGCACGACCTCCATATCTCGAGGAGGCTGTGGTTTTCCAAGTGGATATCCACTCGAAGATAGTGTAGATTAGCTCGCTAGGAGCACTAGAAGATTTTTTAGCATGCTTATCATCATGTCCATGAATAGAGAAATCTCCCCCTTCTAGCTCTTTGAATGGAACCTTCTAGTTTCTTAGGTACAGTAGAACAAGGCCCCACTGTTGTTTCATATTTATCGAGGAAAACTTTATTAAAAACTAATGTATTCCTATTATTCCAAATACTCCAAAGTACAATAGCATAAAAAACATTAAAATGTAAGGGCTTATTATTATCCAGCCATTTTGAAGCAACGGAGTCATAATTGAGTACTAGGATACCAAAAATATCATGAACCTCTATCCAAAGAACTTTGGAAACAATGCAATCAAAGAATACATGATGAACATATTTTATTTCTTTACAAAGATTGCATTTTTGAGGTTTAGGGATCCCCCTCGATCTAAGATTATCTCTAGTCATGATTTTATTCAGAGAGGAAAGCCACAGGAAAATCTGAATTCTTGGGGGTATCTTAAGTTTCCAAACAGCAGGTAAATAAATCTGGGTCATGCTCCTAAAATTAACTAGGGAATACATAGAACTAGAGGAGTAGAGACCTTTTGTTTCATATTGCCAAATCAGTTGATCATCACTCTCTGTACAAACTATGGATTGAGCAATTCCCAGAATTTCATGCCACTGAACCATCATATGTTCATTAAAAGTTCTTCTAAAGTCATATCTTAGTTGTGTTCTATCCCACAACTCAGATATGGTTTTGGTATGTTGATTGGAGAGTAAGTAAATTTCCCAAAATTGAGTAGCTAAAGTAGAATTACCAAACCTGATGTATTCCCAAAATTTAATAGATTTTCCATTACCTACACGCCATTTATAACCTATATCCACTTCTCTAGATGCCCACATAACCCCTTTCCAAAAGGTAGAAGGATGAACATCATGGCAGCATAGAATATTGGGGGCATTAGTTTTATACTTAGCATCAATAACTTTCCAAAGAGTCCCTTGTCCCTGGATATACCTCTTCACCCAAGATCCCAGTAAACATAAATTTAAATCTTGCAGATTTGGTATGCCCATTCCTCCAAAATATTTTTTCATACATAGAGAAGGCCAATTAGCTAGATGAAGTTTATGGTTACCCTCTTCATCATTCCTGAAGAAATTTGCCATGTGAGAGTCTATGAGTTTCAAGGCCCATTTAGGGAACTTGAAAAAAGAGACAAGATTAATGGGAATACTAGATAAGTAGGCCTAGATTAGAAACTTTTTACTACATAAGAGAGAAGTTCCCCTCTCGAGCCAGTAATCCTACTCGGAATATTTTCTATTAGAGGTTGTAAATATTCCCTCCTAATCTTATCAAAATGTAAAGAAATACCCAAATACTTAACATGGAAACTCCCCATTACACAACTAAAAATATCTAGAAATTTTATGATAGTTGATCCTCATCCCTGTTCAAAGTAGGTGAGAACCCACTTTAAGTAAATAGCTATTGTTTCATCAGGTTCTAGGAAGAGGAGAGTGGCATCTGCATACTACAGACAAATGACACCTCCTAGGAGAAAGTTTGGACAAAGACCTCTAATATCTCCACATGTGGAACCTTTAATTAACATCCCAGAAAAACCATCAATCATGAGATTAAACAGAAGGGGGGCAATGGGATCCCCTGTCTAAGACTTTTACCAATCAGGAAAAATCACTCTTAGTGTCATTTACTTTAACACCAATAGATCCTCTAAGAGAAATTTGTTTGATAAATCTAATGAAGGTAGGGTAGAACCCTCGAAGATACAAGACTTCAAAAGGGAAATCTAAATTACCCCTATCATACACTTTTTCATAATCTATTTTAAGAACTAATCCTTTATTTTTACTTCTATGTACCTCATGAATGATCTCATAAGAAGTGGCCACACTTTCTAGAATAAATCTACCCCTTGTGAAGGCCGATTGATTGGAATAAATTAGTCTACCTATAATGGTAGCAAGCCTATTAGTCAAAATCATGAAAATTTTGAAAGAACAATTAAGAAGACTTGTAGATCTAATTTTTTTCATTATTTTTGCATCATTTTCTTTGGGAATTAATGTAATCATAGCGAAACTGAGTCTAAAAATATCTAAATTATCTTCAGACCAAGCATTGAACATATTAATTTGGTCCCCTTTTATAATATCCCAAAAAGTCTAATGGAAAATGAAGGATAAACTGTCAGGTCCAGGGGTCCCTTCTGCATAAGAGGTAAAAACAGCTATCCTAATTTCCTCTTTAGAAAAGACAGCCCACAGATCTTGATTTTTAGTGTCACTATCTTTTTGTTCATCAGATTTTTTTGTTTCAACTGAATATCAGGTCTAGGTTCCTAGGCAAACAGATCCTTATAGTAATATGTAGCTACTTTTAACATATCATTGATCTTAGTCACAGGGCCTTCGGGACCATCTAGAACATTGATCATTTTCTTTGTTCTTCTCTGGCTAGTCACTACATGAAAATATGCACTATTTCTATCACCTTCTACAAGATTTCTATCTCTAGATCGTTGCCCATCCTTAGTTTCTTCCATAATCTAGTATGAATTTAACTCTCTCTATATCACATCTAGCCTATTCCTCTCATCATCAGGGAGGACTTGAGTTTCTGATTTAATGTCTAGAATATCATACTCCTCCATTAATTCTCTCTTATTCCTCCTAGTAGCAACTTCTATGTTAATATTCCAAACTTTAGCTAGTATCCTAAAATATATAACTTTACTTTGCCAAATATCAAGATGATCAATACTCTCAATTTTAGAGACCAAGCTTTACAGAAAATGTCTTTAAAATCAGACCTGCTAATCCACCATTATTCAAACCTGAAATTTGAGATTTTCAGGATGTGTTGCTCACCTGAATCCCACACTATGGGGGTGTGATCACTACCTATTCTAGTTAAAGATCTAGCACTAGCTAGAGGAAACTTTTCCTCAAAACCATAGAGAAAAACATTATGTCAAGTTTACACATAATAAGATCTTCCTGGTTATTCCCCAGGTGTAAGATCTTCTAGAGAGACCAATTTCCATCAGAGCCCACATATCTATCCAAGCATTAAACTTGTCCACCCATCTATAATCTACATTTCTGTTATTCTTATATGTAGGAGACCTAACTAAGTTAAAGTCTCCTCCTACCATAGCTAGGCCTTCCTAGTTAATAAAAAAGTCATGTAACTCAGAAATAAACTCTTGTTTTTCTCTTGATAAGAAGAGCCATAAACAGTAGTAATCATACAGATTAAATTAGAGACCTTATTCTTAATAGTAGCACTAACAGAAAAGGATCTAATATCCCAAGCTATAACATCAAAAATATATAAATTGACACCAACCAGGATCCCACCATAAGTCCCAATGGAAGGTAGGTGGTTCCAAGAAAAAAATTCTATTTCCTCATAAAATTTTCAGGAAGGAATTACTAAAGCTATATTTCTTGGTCTCTTGGAAACCAATATAATACACTCTTAAAGGAAGAATATTCTCTTCAATATACTTCTTTCTACCAGGAGCATAAATACTCCTACTATTCTAGAAAGCACATATCATGGATTTTTTCCTGGGGTGCTTGCCACGAGACTTGTACATGATTTCTACCCAACCTTTAGCTTCCTCATCTAAATCTCTATTTTTAAATGAGTAACTAGGGTGAAGGTTGGAACTACTCACACCAACACTAGTACTAGAATTTCCTTTAGGTGAAACATCTATACCTATATTATCATATAAGATTTCTATTTCTAGAGTAGAAAGGACTGTAAAAGGATTAGTCATCATGATACCTTTCATGTTCTTTAGAGCCTCTAGATTGTTGATTTTCTTCAGGTCCATGGCGTTTTCCAGAATGTTTTTTAGATCTGTCAAACCTGGTACTTTGCCTAGTTGGATGCACAGGCCCCCACTGTTTTTGTTTCTTAGGAGCCCTCTGTTTAGTCAAATAATCTTCTCTCTCTCATCGCCAGACCCTTGAAACTTGGCATAATGTCTTTAGGGAGAGAAGCAATCTGATTATCCACCTTCTGCTTTTCTTCAAGTTCCATTTTATGAGGAAATGGCATTTCTTTAGTATGTCCATGTATCCAGAATCTCTCTCCTTCCTGCAAAGCACCTGGAGAAATAGAGGTTTTATCCCAGTTGAAATTCCATTCCATGTCAAGAAAACCTTTATGGACTAGCAGCTGAAAAACAACACTTGCACTATGAGATGTATCACTAGCCATTCTAACCCTACTTGAAGTTTTACCTCCACTTCTTGCAAG
This sequence comes from Avena insularis, assembly GCA_023614405.1. Lineage (NCBI taxonomy): Eukaryota > Viridiplantae > Streptophyta > Magnoliopsida > Poales > Poaceae > Avena > Avena insularis. Next base: position 371,161,539 of record CM042696.1, on the reverse strand, counting down.
CCCACTATTACTTGCTTGCTATGGTGAAAATCCCACTTCTAGATGTGTCAATAGAACCATTCCCTCCCCTATGTCCAATAAAGTCTTCTTCATTCCTTTTGTTCTGTCCATTTTGATCATCTGCCTCCTCAAAGGCAGGGACAGATGTATCCAAAGCAAATCCCAGGTGAAACAGATGGCCATGGAAATTTAAAATCCTACCAACAGGGAGTTTGGTAGGATTCTTACACTTTATAACAACTCTAAATTCTTTTCCATTGTGTGTAAAATGCTCTACCAGTCTACATCCTCTAGAATTCCATATATAGATATAGCTTGGTTAAGAGTATTTTATTCACCCCACTTGGTTTGCAAACCTGTCACAATCACCCAGACCTTCTTCAAAGACTCCACTAGCTCTGGATCATCATTCCAAGCTTCCAGTTTCACCCAAATTTGAAACACCAAATTTGGGGTAGCCAATCTCCTGTTCAACAACAATATGTGGAGGGAACTTAACAAGAAATTATTCTCTGCACCTAGCTCTCTAATTTTCCAAGGTCAATTAGTTTTGTAGATCTTGGAGAACTCTTCAGCAACCTCTACAACAGTTAGGGATCCTTCTTCTATAAGCACAACTCCACAATTTTTGGTTGAAGCAATAGGGTTTGCCACCACTTCAGGAACCTCAATATGGTAAAAATCTAAACCTGGAGCACCACTACCAATATACTTAGCCATTTGGTGAGGCCTCTTCTTCACATGGCATTTCTCCACAACATGTGAGACACTCTTGCAGATGAAGCATAAGGGAGTATTTTCACAGGTGGCTTGAAGGAGTATTTTTGGTTGAAGCAATAGGGAGGCATGTTACTAGGGATGTACCCAAAAGGGGGTTGATTGGGAAAGAGTTGTGGATTGTATTGGCCAAACTCATAAGGATTATGTTGAACTAGAAGCTGTTGCTGCATCTGTGATTGCCCTCCTCGATCCATCTACCCCTTCCTTTACTCCCTATCCCACGATCTCCCATGTCTAGTCTACTAAGTTCCTCAAGGGAGAAAGGAAGAACCTACTATTCTAGACACTGCAAACCTGAGGTTAGTTCTTCCACCACCGCCACCATGAGAGGAGAGGAGTAAATCCTAGTTTGAAGGCGCATGTGGTCATATAGGGGGGACAAGTGGTCTTCTAGGTGGTGGTGGTGGTGGTTGCGGGTGTTGGCATGTGGGCTACAAAGGAAAGTGCCAAAGCTAAGAGAGAAAAGCTTCAATGCTCCCTTCATCAGAACAACTATCCAGCCCACCTCCCACCCTACTTCTAGGGCCCCTCCACAAACTGAACTTCTTCCTCTATCTTTCACTATAGACCCGAGGAACAGGTTCCTGCCATTGCCCCCATCTACAGCCAGCACATCCCATTACTGAACTAGAAGCATGGAATTGAGGATGTTGTTGACTAACGTTGCATGTAGATTGAGGTCTAGCAAGACTTTTGCTGCACCCAACTCTTTCCTCAAAACTTCCTGCACCATCTACATTGAATCGCACTGCTTCAATAGCGGTGTGCGGAGATTCTGCTCCAACAGCAAGAATGGCAACGTTGCTCTATACGGTCTTCCTCTCTTCCTATTCCCGGACCCACTCTTCTGCCCCTAACTTCCCAAGGTCAAACTCTGCGATCTTTTTAGCAGCTTGCTCAGGGAAACTATTTTCATGGTGATGGGGTTGTCCGCTTCAATGTGGATTGGATCAAAGGAACCGATGTAGAGGCTGAAGCCCCCATCACACGAGCAGCTAACAGAATCCTTACCGATCGAGGTTTCCGAACCCCACAATCGGAGTCGGGGCCAGAGAGAACTTGCATGAATTACCGCATACTCCCACTCCCTCTCATCGTCTCCTTGTGATGCAGATCCTTGATGCGAGCCTCTGCACGGCTCATCGGGGCCTCCATCTCCGAAGATCGCTAGCGTCAACCGTTAGAAAACTCCAGATCGGAAATAGATGTGTCGAGTCAGCAACAGAGAGCTTAGGGGTGCGTGAATGGAGATTGTGGGTGGATTGGGGGGAGGAGAGGCTCGTACCAACGCATGGTTCTAAGAGGCTGGTACCAATGCATGGCTCCGAGCAGTTGTCCCCCTTGGCTCTCCATGGGTTGAGATCGAGGTGCCCCAGCCATGAACAGGGCCTCATGTCAGAATAGTGGGAGGGGAGCATAACATCCTCGCGATTGTTTGATGGCTAGATGGGTTTACACTCGCATGACCTAGGTCATGTCGTGCATCTCCCCTACCTCTTCCTTTCTGATCGTCCTTGTCTACTACAGCTAGCGCCAACGGGCCAAAGCTAGGGGCAGACATTTACCAAATACTTTTTCCATGGGCTTTGGTTTCTACCCAGATCTATCACATGTCATATGGTGTACTAGGTAGGCCATCTATTTTGTCTCTGGATAGTAAAAAAATCTATTTTGTCTTCTGATGGCTAAAAATATATCGAGCTCGTTGGGGAACCCCAAGAGGAAGGTATGATGAGCACATCAACAAGTTTTCCCTCAGTTATGAAACCAAGGTTATCGAACCAGTAGGAGCAAGGAAACAAATCCAAGGTGTTGTTTCCAACTTGGAATCCTGCACAACACAACCACAGAACTTTGCCGCAACTTATAGCGAGGTTGTCAATCTCACCGGTTTTGCTAAAAACAAAGGATTAATCGTATTGTGTGGAAGATAGTAATTGCTTGCAGAAAGTAAACAGTAAATAGTAAATAGATACTAGATTGATGGTAAAAGAATGGACCGGGGTCCATAATTCACTAGAGGTGATTCTCCTTAAGATAGATGACTGATGACCCACAAGTATAGGGGGTGTATCACAGTATTTTCGATAAGTAAGAGTGTCGAACCCAACGAAGAGCAGAAGGTGTTGACGAGTGCCTTGGATCAGGAATTCTTTGTAAATACTTAGCAAACGGATTTTTAGGGGTTTTTGATAATGTAGATAAATAAAGTACGAGTAAATAAAAGACAATAATAATAGATGCAGCAAGTGGCCCAATCCTTTCTTTAGCAAAGGACAAGCCGGTTGTATTTGTATTACTTAAGATGACCAGATGTTCTCGAGGACACACGGGAATATCGTCAAGTGCTTTCGCTTCATATAGTTGATTAATCTTCTTTAGTTTGATAAGTGTTGTGTGGGTGAACCTGTGCTAATGTACTGACCTTCCTAGGACTAATACATACTTGTGATTATACCCCCTGCAAGCATACGCAAGTACAAGAAAGTAATTAAGGTAAAAACCTAACCACAACTTTAAACTCTAAGATCCTAGACTCCCTTGTGCAAAGGTTTCCTAATGGGGATTTAGGTTTCTGTCACTCCGGCAACCCCTACGATTAGTAGCCAAATATACAATGTATTCCCCTAGGCCCATAAAGGTGAAGTGTCATGTAGTCGATGTTCACATGACACCACTAGAAGAATAACACCACAACTTAAGTAACAAACCATTGAATCTTTCTCAACACAATTCCACTACTAACAACATGACTTCTCCCATGTCCTTAAGAACTAAACGAACTACTCACAAGACATCATATGGATCAAGATCAGAGATGAAATAATGATAAGTAACAATCTGAACATAACAATAATTCAATGGTTCCACTCAATAGCATCAACTACAACAAGTAATCAACACCGGGAAAGTTTCCCCTAAGAACTATGCAAGATTCAACCCAATTGTTACAACAGTATGGAGTGGTGATGATGGTGCTGGTGGAGATGATGATGATCGTAATAAAGCCTAGCTTGATGGTAGTGTTGATGGTGACGATCTCTCCTCTCCGGGAAGGAATTTCCTCGGTATATATCTGCCTGCCGGAGAGCTCTTTCTCTCTGCAGTTTTCCACCCCGCAGAGGTGGCGGAATCTTTTTGTGGTCGCTCCTCGAGTCTTAGGGTTTCGTGGGGATAATATACCCCAAAGGGGAGATACAGAGGTAGGCCAGGGTGGCCACACCACCTGGTGGCACGGCCTAGGGTAGCCCACGCCAGGGGGTGGTGTGGGCCCCCTGTGGCCCATCTCCGCTCCCCCTTCTGACATCCTTCGTCTTCTAGAAAAAATAGGATTTTCCATGTATTTTCTGGATTTTTTGATCTTTGTGAATTTTGCCTCCAAATAGTGCCTTTTCCATCAGAATCCTGACTTCAGCGGTCCATCCTCCAAAAGTTATCAACCATGCAAAAACAGATGAAATAACATAAGCATCATCTCTTAATATGAAATATATCAATGAATATCAGTAAATTATGATACAGAATAGTGATGCCAAATGGACGTATCAACTCCCCTAAGCTTATACTTCGCTTGTCCCCAAGCGAAAACTAAGATCAATAAACATGACCTCGGGTTTATGGAGTGAAGAGTCGATAAAATAATACGGACAAGAAGCATCACATTCATCAATACACAAATCATAATAGAATAAAACTCACTATTATATAACTTAACTTGTAATAAGTAAAGGAAACACAATAAAGATACACAAAGTAAATCATAATTGGTAATGGCAAACTTTGCTCTTGGTTAAAGAATAGTGAACAATTTGCAGGAGTTCAAACATAAAGGGGTTTTCAATGATAGCTTACAAAGTAGTACTCACTAAGATTGGAGCAATGTGCAAAACAAGGAACATAAGAAACATGATTGAATGAATCGGCATATGAATGAATGAAACACAACAACTCAAATACTTACTGAGATAAAAGGGAATAGGTTTACTGACTCAACTAAAATGTAAAAGATAGGCCCTTCGCAGAGGGAAGCAGGGATTTCAAGTTTCATAAAGAGCTTCCAAAAATTATGGTACTTATTAGCTTTCAGCTCTCATTGCCCCTACCATAAGCATCTTTAGGTGATTAAGGTTAAAGTGATCAAATATGAGGATATGCTTAACAAGTTATAAGCTAAAAATCTCATGCCCCTTATTTACGAGTACTGTTCCTCATGCTACTCAAGTTTAGTCATAGGTAAGTTCTTATCATTGTAAGTACATGTGTATCATAGAGAACCTCCACCGGGGTACCCCTTGCCCGATGATACGGAAGAATCCCCGTATCAAAATGACAAGGCAAGCAGACAATGAACATCTCAGCATCCTTTTATTTCCTATTTGCATAGGTATCTCTTTTTTTCTCTTTTTTTCTTTCTCCTTTTTTTCTTTCCTATTTGCATAGTTTTTTATAGGGAATGCTTCATAGATTGCTCACTATGGTTATGCTGCAGGTTTCCACCATGATTAGGCATGGCTTAGACCAGCCGCTCAGGTGTTTCTCTAACATATATACGAACTCCATGAGCCTTACAAGCTCCCCTTTCATTTATGTCAACACCCGGATTTTTAATCCCAGATGCCTGTTATGTCATTCATCGCAATCCCAGGATTACCATTTTTGCGAGACATAACAGATTGGATATCACAGTACATCATCCATTACAAACCATACATAAGGTCTTACACAAATAAGGATCTCATGATCCAGTCTTAATACAACAAGCAGCGGAATAAAATATGAGCGTAGCGGTGGGGTCCATCTTCAGGGGCACATGCAATGCTGACGAAGGCAGATACTCCTAGTTATCATAGTCGTCCTGCTGGCCATCATCTTGGTAATCTCCTTCATAGTCTGGCCATGAGAATAGCCAGGGACAAAAGCCATGAGTACTCTTTAAGTACTTGCAAACTACCACTAACAAGTAGTATAGTCCTAAGTTAAAGTGCTAACTCTATGTTTAACTATAAAGTTGAGTTTGAAACCTAAGCTGAGTTCAGAAGCAAAGAAAGATAAAATAAAGTTCTAGAATCACTTAAGTTGGGAAGCTATTTTCATAAACACAACCTTGTTGTGGTCAAGTCAAGATTCATCATTCCTTTCATAAGTTATTTTGAAAAATCTGACAATGAAACAGTATGGCCATTCCAACTGTCCATAACCGTGGACGCGGCTATTCGAATAGTTTGACACTCTGTAGAGGTGGTACACTTTCACCACAAGATTCGATACATCTGTCAGGGATAGCCCTGAATCATCATACTTAGTATGCAGACAATCAAACATAACCTTTCCTTTACACACCCTAGTATAAGCACCTCTCCTATGAGCATGGCCTCCCAACCATGACCATATGTCATCTTGGGCACTACATAGGTGGATAACATTGAGAGGTAGCCTCAGCTCAAACCTCTCCCGCGAGGGAACTAATACTAATGCATATAAACTTCCGGCTAAGCCTTACCCAATTCAGGTATTGTGGTTGCACGGTAAATTTGGAATTGTATCGCATCCGAATCCAACCATTAGTTTTTATAAAAGGGCTAAGGCTCCTGCCTCAACATTTTCACCATCATAAACCATTTGTGTTTCTCAACACATGTGAAAACATCTCAATAGAATGACTCATCATTCCAAGGTTTTCTCAATTCATTTTCACCAATTGTTCCCATCTAAAGTGACTCAAGTTTTTATCTAACTCTAAACTACTAAGTTAAGAGTGTTCACTAAGGTGGAAAGATGGGATCAATCTCATGTCATAGAATGACATCTAAAGTTATCTCTATAGGTCAAGTTTTATACTCTTTATGCGACCTTCAAAACAAGTAAAGGACTTTGTGTAAAGTAAAGGAAATAAAGCTTGGACATAATACTTGGGGTAAATACTAGTCAAAGTAGTTTAACCAAAGCATGCCTAAAGAATCTTTGCTAAACCATCTAGTTTAATCCTAGCTTGCTAATAGTAGCTTGCATTTTTAATGGTGGCTTGCTAAGTATAATACTTGCAAGTGTTAGCTTGCCTTGGTTGGTGCAGTGGTTGAAGTTTTGTTCCTCCTCTTGATATAACTCCTCCTCCTCGAAAGCTTGGTCGGTACTATCGTCTATAAATACATACGGAGTACACAATCACCAAACAATACTTAACTAGTATAATTAGCACTCTAAGGCACACATTGGATGATCTATTATCATCACAAGCATCACAAGTTTTATTAACTAGTTTCATTTTTTTTATTTTAGAAAAGCAATTTCTACTCATTGAAAACTTTACTAAGATTTAATATTCACCACTTAAAATATTGAATCATGTGGACACATGTCATCACCACATATTCCAACATGTGGGAATGTAATTTAAGGGTTGGTTCATAATTACTTTGGTTTAAGTTCATTATTTAATGATTTAAAGTGACTAGAAATGCCTATATAGCATTATTTTGGTACTAGTCCAAAGTCACCGCATGTAAACCTTAAAATTATTACGTATTCAGATAGGTATGGTTAAATGTGATTTTTGAGAGTTGGAATCAACTCAAAAGCTATCATGGTTGATTTTATAAAAATGTTTGAATGTGCAAAAGCTTCTGTCTTGTTATTTTTACTAGGAGAGATCTCTAACTCTAATTGAATTAATTCCAACGGGCTTGGGTAGATCTTTTCAGTAGCTTTCTAACAAAATTTGAATCACTCAATTTGGATTGGTAAATCTCTTTGAATTGAATTTCAAACTAGGGGACAGAACTAGGTTTAAACTAATATAGAAAAATCCTAATTCAAACTAAATGGGTCGCACGGGAAAGCTAACGGGCCGGCCCAGTGACACTACGCGGCACGGGGCACAACTGACAGGGGGTCCACTGGTCTGTGGCTCATAACATGCGAAGCGGTACAAGGTGATGTGGGCCGTTAGATTAGAATGGGGATCAACGGCTGGGGCTCATCGTCGACGACGAACAGGTCGCCGGCGAGGTCGAACCCTAGCGGCTCGGTGGGGGTGCTCAGGGGGCGTACCAGGGCTCCAGTGATGACGGCGAGGCAGGCAAACAGACTGGTAGACGATGGCAAGCTCAGGGGTGGTCGAGGCAGCTCTGGGGGTGGACGAAATCGACGTCGCCCTCTCCTCCTCTGCTGCGGGCTACTCCGGCCAAATTCCAGCGAGCAAGTGCTCGCGCTGCTCCGGCTAGAGGTGGGGAAGGGTCAGTGGCAAGAGGGGAGGTGAGTGGTGTGCACAAACTGGCTAGGGGTGGCCTCTATTTATAGCCCGACGATGCGACCGAAAGGCATGGGCGGGCAGCTCCGGCGAGGGCTCCACAACATGGTAGCGGCGTGGTTCGAGGTAGGGGATGGTGGCTGGTCTCCTGGCGGTGCTCTACAGAGTGAATGCGGGCCAAGGGACGGTGGTATGCGGTCGGGCGGTGCACACGCTCTGAGTGGCAGAGGCGGCGGTCTCCACGGCGAGCGGTGGATGTGGTGCGTTGGGCGGCGAACGGGCATGTCTGCGGTGTTCCTGGGGTCGTGGAGGAGCGGTGAACGCGGGCTGTGGTCAAGGGGAGGCGTGTGTACATGTGTCGGGCGCGGTGCTCTGGCGCGTGCTCGGCATGGCGCAGACGCACTGGGCACGGTGGTTCCTCGATGGTCCATGGCTTGGCCTGGCTCGGGGAGGGGACAAAGAGTGGCGGTGAGGTCGGGCTAGCTACTAGACATGGTGAGAGAGGGAGGGGTGCTCTGCTGCGGCGGTGCCATGGTCGGCCGACAAGCATGGTGCTCGGCATGGCATGGCAATGCCCCTAGGGGTAGGGGATGGGGTGTAAATGGACTGGTTGGATCATTTGGAGACAGTGGGAGTGTTTTGAGGACAATTGGGTGCAAAACCCTGTACAAAACAGTGAGCTAATTACTAGGTCTAAATCATGCCTGCCAAGTGTTTGTGGAAATGGCCGCAAGAAATTTATTTTTGAATTTTGAAAAGATTTTTGGTGGGTGTGATAGGCATAAGCTTGAGACTCTGTGGGTGCTTGGGTTTTGAAAATTGAGCTCATTTGAGTGGTTTTTGAAATAATGGGATCTTCCCATATGAATTAGATTCAATATTAAAATGCCATTTCAATATAGTGTTTGAATGTTTTTGGCAGATCACAAAGTGGGCCTTGGTACATCATTATGTGTACTAGCAAGGGGTGCAAATATCCACATTTTTTTCTGTTAGGTTTTGAGTACTAGGAATAGCCAAAGTAGGCATGATGATTAAATTGGCAAAAATGACCATTCTCATCTTTTATTCATTTTGATTTGTTTTTCTTTGGGATTTGTTTGGGAATGATCTAGATGATGTTTATTTCACCTAAGAATCATTTTACAAGCAATGGATCACTTAATCATGGCAATTCAAATCAACTCCTAATTTAAATGCACACACATATGAATGCTTTAATAATTTCACTTAGAAAAGTTTTTATTAACCCTAATTTTGATGATTTGGATCTTAATAACCTTGGATTGAAGTTTTGGGATGTTACAATTTCACGCCGCCGGGATCCATAAGCGAAAGATCATGATATAAACTAAATAAAGTGCAACGTTGAAAGCGTTCCCCATGGTAACATGGTTCTGCTAATTCACAACTTACAAAGAGCAAGCATATACGCAACATAGATGGGCACAATGGTTCAAGTTTATGAAGTGCAAGAAAGTAAAGTGTGCCATCAAGTTCGTGAGAGCTTTAATCACTAATTTTCACATAACAAGTTTAATTCGGAAGGTAGATAAAAACATGAATTTACTTGGAATAGCAATAGTGCTAATAGGTAGGTATGGTGGACACAAATGGCATATGTTTTGGTTAAAGGATTGGATGCACGAGAAGCATTCCCTCTCAGTACAGGTTTTTGGCTAGCAAGGCTCGGTAGTAAGCATAAGAGTTGAAGGAAAAAATCAAACATACAAGTGATAAAAACAAACATGCAATCTTCCTTGGAAGCACAAAAGATCTTAACTAGAGAACTTTATATTTCTTAAGAGTACTTTATCTTTTTCATTCAATTCTCATAATAGTGTTGCTACTGACCGAGCTAGGTTTGCCAAAACCAACTAAATTTATTTCATGATCCCAAAGTGATACCAATACTAACAACAAGATCAATCATATAACAGAAACTGAAAACTAATATAAGACATGCAAAAGAGTAAATGAGAGAACTTCTCATTAATATTCCATAACAGCAACTCACACCAAGGGATACATAGATAACTAACGAGAGGGGAGACACTTCCATAATGCAAACCATCCTACATGATAACTTATCTATTCATGATATGACTCTACTTAAAAGGTAAAAATATAAAAGATAGTGATGTGATACCATGGCACTCCTCCAAGCTTGGAACAAACCAAGGGGATGCCAAAACCTGATGACGAATTACTCCTTCGGTGGTGGTGGTGTTCTCTCGATCGGAGTGAGAAAATCTTCTAGGATCTTGCGAAGCCTGTTATTCTCTTCTTGTAGTATCTCCACCTTTCTCCTTCGGACTCGGTACTTATCGCAAAACTCATCAGTGGCCCATAGAGCTTGCACTGCTGCAGGGCTGGAACCGAGGTTCAGAATTGGAGGTATCAGCCCTTGTCCTTTCAGGCCTGCCGACATGCCCTTCACTTCCTCCTTGATGCTCCGATCCATATCTTCGTGCCTAGCTGTGATCTTTTCTTCTTCCACCCATCCTACGAAGGTCCTCTACTCAAGGTCGTGATGGAGCTCGCGCCGGCGTCGCATCTCATAGTCCTTCAAAAACGAACCCTGGAACGACATCTGAACAAAACAGATTGAAACGAAAACACGACAAGAACACGATATACGAACCTCGGGGAATCTGGGAGATTATATATTACGAAGTTTTACAACAAAAGGAAAGTACTGGTAGAAAACGGGTCGGAGACGGGCTCCGAGGTGGCCACACCCCCTGGTGGCGCGGCCAGGTGGGCCCACGCCATGGCGTGGTGTGAGTCACCCGGGCTCCGTTTCCATCCCTATTTCTACTCATTGCTTTCCTTGTTAGATAAAAACTGCAAAACAGTTACCTTTCCTTACCAGAACAGTTACCTATTCAAAAACAAACTCTGGAGGTCTCTGAACTTGGCATTGAATAAATCCTTCCGGAGTCACATCTTGAATAACATCAATATCTTCATCTTTATACACATATTGTTTGAGTCATTTAACCATTCACCATCTTATTACACCATTTTCTCCTATAACCTGGAAATTTCTTTTACACAAAACTTCGCACAATTCTCATTAGCAACATTAGTGTAAGCAAGGTAATAGACCTTTTAAGTTCAATTTTAACTGAAAACCATCAAAACATAAGCTACTGTAGCAACTCCTTCCGAAATCCCAAAAAGGAATTCAAAAAGGAAATCGGTATAAGAAGCAAATGCAAGAGTAGCAAAAATCTATCAAAACAGACCAGTAGGTAAAGATCAATTTTTTCGAAAATCTTCTGTTGCTCAAATCAAAAAGTGAAAAACTAACTAAAGTTAAATAATAACCTGGGACATGCACACAAAAAATTATAGATCAGTATGACGTTCTGGGATTTTTCATGATTTTTTATAGTGAAGCACAAAAATCTGTTTTGGGACAGAACTTCCCCAAATCTTACTTCTCTCTCATTAGAGGTTGATATTGACACAAAAACCAAACAAAAAGGATAATGAGAGGTTATGGCATAAGAAATAACTTCCAAGACTCAAATGAACAAAAACAAACTGAAAGCAAAAATGTATTGGGTTGTCTCCCAAAAAGCTCTTTCTTTATAGCCATTAAGATGGGCCTGATAATTTTAATGATGCTCACATAAGAATATGAATTGAAGTAAAAGAGAGCATCAAGAAGCAAAATACACATTTTTAAGTCTAACCCACTTCCTATGCAAGGGAATTTTGTAAGAAAATAAATTGTTGAAACCAGAGGCTGCTAGCATAGGAAGGCAAAACAGGTGCAACATAAAGACTTTCAGCATAAAGCGAGGAAACTTAATATTATTGAGATGCATGAGAACACTTTTCCCTCTCTCATAGTAACTTTCAGTATCATGCATAAATTTAACGATATAACTATCACATGAACCATTGTAGCAACGATCACTTATTCTAACAGAAAACACAGGGATACTAGCTCTCATAACACTACTTTGTGAAACAATATTAGAAGTATCCTTACAAAGGATAGTGTGTTCATCTTCTACATATTTAGTGACAAAGTCTTTCACATTTGCTATTATAGGTTCATCAGCTATTTGTTCATCAGGTTCAACAGCTTTATTTGTACTTTCATTAACCATACTAGCTATCATAGAATGTTCCTTTATCTTAACTAGGAAAGGCACTTTCTCAATGTAAGGTTCAGGCAAAATATGATTAGCAGTATAAACTTCGGTATCTCTTGTAGGAACACAATTAGCAATATCTTTATAAGGTTCATGATACTTATTCCACTTCTTTTTAGGAATTTCAATATAAGAAGCAAAAGCTTTAAAATAACTTGCAATAGCTTGAGAGTGTAGACCATAAGCTTTACTAATATTATGAAAGTCATCAGTTCCCATAAAAGATTTAATGCATTCATAATCATAATTTATACCTGACTTTCTTCCTTTATCATTCTCCCATGCTTCAGCATTGTCTTGAATACGGTCTAGAAGATCCCATTTAGCTTCTTCTCCCATGCGTGTAAATGATCTAGCACAAGAAGCATCCAATAGATCCTTATCATGAAGAGAAAGTCCTGCATAAAAGTTATTGATAATAATATTGTTGGGGAGCTCATGAATAGGACATTTAAGCATTAGTCACTTCAATATCCCCCAAGCTTGAGCTATACTCTCTCCATCACGAGGCCAAAAGTTGTATATTTGATTCTGATCTTTATGAATCTCACTAGGAGGATAAAACTTTGAATAAAAGAGAGGTACTACTTCCTCCCGTTCAGATCTTGACCATTCTTCAGCTCTTCCTTTAAGTGATAATGAGAATAACTTCTCCTTGACTTGATCTGTTGTAATACCTGCACACTTGAACAACCCGCATAATTCGTGTATAAAGAGCAAATGATCACCGGGATCGACAGTTCCATCCCCAAAATAGTAGTTATCCATAACACAATCAATTATTCTTGCAGGTATCTTAAAAGTATCATTGTCAGCAGGTGTAGGTTCATCTACTACCTTAGTAGTGGTAGTAGCATTACGAAATAAGAAACTAAGTGAATTATCCATATTGAAATAAAGTAACTAACACAAATAAACAATACTCACAGTAGAAGTTTCCTTTACCAGTTCCACTCTCCAATAGCACTTCACTCCCCGGCAACAGCGCCAGAAAATAGTCTTGACCCACAAGTATAGGGGGTGTATCGAAGTATTTTCGATAAGTAAGAGTGTCGAACCCAACAAGGAGCAGAAGGTGTTGACGAGTGGCTTGGAGTAGGAATTCTCTTTAAATACTTAGCAAACGGATTTTTAGGGGTTTTTGATAATGCAGATAGATAAAGTACGAGTAAATATAAGACAATAATAATAGATGCAGCAAGTGGCCCAATCCTTTCTTTAGCAAAGGACAAGCCGGTTGTATTACTTAAGATGACCAAACATTCTCGAGGACACACGGGAATATCATCAAGTGCTTTCGCTTCATATAGTTGATTAATCTTCTTTAGTTTGATAAGTGTTGTGTGGGTGAACCTGTGCTAATGTACTGACCTTCCTAGGTCTAATACATACTTGTGATTATACCCCCTACAAGCATCTGCAAGTACAAGAAAGTAATTAAGATAAAAACCTAACCATAGCTTTAAACTCTGAGATCCTACACTCCCTTGTGCAAAGGTTTCCAAACGAGGGTTTAGGTTTCTGTCAATCCGGCAACCCCTAAGATTAGTAGCCAAATACACAATGCATTCCCCTAGGCCCATAAAGGTGAAGTTTCATGTAGTCGATGTTCACATGACACCACTAGAAGAATAACAGCACAACTTAAATAACAAACCATTAAATCTTTCTCAACACAATTCCACTACTAACAACATGACTTCTCCCATGTCCTCAAGAACTAAACGAACTACTCACAAGACATCATATGGATCAAGATCAAAGATGAAATAATGATAAGTAACAATCTGAACATAACAATAATTCAATGGTTCCACTCAATAGCATCAACTACAACAAGTAGTCAACACCGGGAAAGTTTACCCTAAGAACTTTGCAAGATTCAACCCAATTGTTATAGTGGTATGGAGTGGTGATGATGGTGCTAGTGGAGATGATGATGATGATGATGATGATCTCGATGAAGCCAAGATTGATGGTGCTGTTGATGGCGACGATATCCCCTCTCTGGGAAGGAATTTCCCCAGTAGATTTCTGCCTACTGGAGAGCTCTTTCTCTCTCTGCTGTTTTCCGCCCCGTAGAGGCGGCGGAATCTTTCTGTGGTCGCTCCTCGAGTCTTAGGGTTTCATGGGGATAATATACGCCAAAGGGGAGAGCCAGAGGTGGGCCAGGGTGGCCACACCACCTGGTGGCACGACCTAGGTTAGCCCGCGCCAGGGGTGGTGTGGGCCTCCCTATGGCCCATATCTGCTCCCCCTTCTGCCATCCTTCGTCTTCTAGAAAAATAGGATTTTCCATGTATTTTTTGGAATTTTCTGATCTTCTCGAATTTCGCCTTCAAATAGTGCCTTTTCCATCAGAATCCTAACTTTAACGGTCCATCCTCCAAAAGTCATCAACCATGCAAAAACTAATGAAATAACATAAGTATCATCCTTTAATATGAAATATATCAATGAATAGCAGTAAATTATGATATAGAATAGTGATGCAAAATGGACGTATCAACGAAATGTTGGGTGATCAAATTACAGCGGGGCAATTAACAGACACCGAGAAAGCATACATGCATATACTAATCATCTTGACTCCTATGAGATTTGGTTGGGCATTACAACATTATACATAGCCCGTATTCCAACTGCATCTATGACTAATAATCCACGTTCAGGTTATCATCCGAACCCCCTCTAGTATTAAGTTACAAGCAACAGATAATTGCATTAAGCAAAGTGTGTAAAGTAAACAATACGATTGTCCCATGGACAAAGGATTGATGTTTTCTCCCTAATAGCAATAGCACATCTAGTACCTTAGAGATTCCTATCACTTCCCCAGATTACTAGAGGCATGAACCCACTATCGAGCATAAATACTCCCTCTTGGAGTTGTTAGCATCTACTTTGCCAAGATAGCTACTAACAACAGAAAGCATGCAAGATCACAAATAAGATAGACATGATAGAATCAATAATCAATCTGAAATAGTATCTCAATATCCATAGGATCCCCGCAAACACAACATGTAAGATTACAAATAGATGATCTTGATTCTGAACGGAGCTTACAGGTCTAAACAAGGTAGCACAAAGGAGCAGAAACAACCATCTAGCTACTACATGGACCCTTAGTCTAGTGATGACCTATTCACGCATCACACCGGAGGCAGTCATGGTGATGAAGAAGGCCTCGAGGGTGATCTCTCCCCTCCGGCAGGGTGCCCAGAAGAGCTTCAGATCCCTCCCGATCTAGGGATGAGGATGGCAGCGGCTACAGACTCTTTCATGGAATTTTGATCGGGTACTTAGGGTTTTCGTCCCGGGAGGCTTTTATAGGCGGAAGGGCAAGGTCGGTGGAGGCTCGAGGGGCCCACACCAGGTGACGGCGCGCCTAGGGCTGGCCGCGCCACCCTAGGGTGTGGCCGCCTCGTGGCCCCTCTTCGTCTCCCCTCCGGACTCCGTGTTGCTTCGGGTAAAATATTGCCTTTGGCTTTTGTCCGGTCCAATTCCGAGAATATTTCCTTACTAGCTTTTCTGAAACCAAAAACAGCAGAAAACAGGCAACTGGCACTGTGGCATCTTGTTAATAGGTTAGTTCCAGAAAATCTGTAAAAATACTCCAAAGTGTGGATAAAACATAAGAAAGTAGATATAAAACAAGCATGGAACATCAAAAATTATAGATACATTTACAACGTATTAACATCCCCAAGCTTAACTCCTGCTCGTCCTCGAGTAGGTAAGTGATAAAAAAGAATAGTTTTTGAGGTGACATGCACCATCACAATCTTGATCAAGGTATTTAAAACATTGATAGTTGGGATCATAGTACTCTAACATAGACATGAAAGATATAGTTCTAACAATAAGACATAGCAACTGTGTTGTGACTTGAAAAGGTACAAACAAAAGATTCATGAATAACAATGCTTTGAAAGACGTTTGTTTGTTTCACATATAGAAAGCATAGTGAGAATGGTATTCAGCTTGTCCCTCATGGTGTAGCAAAACATAAATGCATAGGACACCTTCAAAGTTCATAAGGGTGACTAGATACAAATAGTTTAAGAACAAGCAATATCAAAGTTATGAATCAATCAACAAGTTTTGGGATAATGCACATTAAACTAAGAATGACCACTATGCTCTCTCAATAGGTGCATAAAGATAGAAGATGGAGACTCAACATAAAAGTAAAAGAAAGGCCCTTCATAGAAGGAAGCAGGGATTCAAATCTCATAAATAGCTTTCAAAAATTATGGTACTTATTAGCTTTCATCTCTCATTGCCCCTATCATAAGCATCTTTAGGTGATTAAGGTTAAAGTGAGCAAATATGAGGATATACTTGACAAGTTATAAGCTGAAAATCTCATGCCCCTTACTTACAAGTAGCGTTCCTCATGCTACTCAACTTTAGTCACAAGTAAGTTCTAGTCTATGTAAGTACATGTGTATCATAGAGAACCGCCAACGGGGTACCCCTTGCCCAATGATACGGAAGCTTTCCCATATCAAAATGACAAGGCAAGCAGACAATGAGCATCTCAGCGATCCTTTTATTTCCTATTTGCATAGGGTTTTTTCTTTCCTATTTGCATTGGTTTTTTTATTGGGGATTCTTCACAGATTTCTCACTATGGTTATGCTGCATGTTTCCACCATGATTAGACATGGCTTAGACTAGCCGCCCAGGCGTTTCTCTAACACATATACGAACTCCATGAGCCTTACAAGCTTCCCTTTCATTTCACACCGCCAGGATCCATAAGCAAAAGAACATGATATCAACTAAATAAAGTGCAATGTTGAAAGCGTTCCCCATGGTAACATGGTTTTGCTAATTCACAACTTAGAAAACGCAAGCATATACGCAACATAGATGGGCACAATGGTTCAAGTTTATTAAGTGCAAGAAAAGTAAAGTGTGCCATCAAGTTCGTGAGAGCTTTAATCACTAATTTTCACATAACAAGTTTAATTCGGAAGGTAGATAAAAATATGAATATAATTGGAATAGCAATAATGCTAATATGTAGGTATGGTGGACTCTTTGGAATAACTTGGTTTTATTTGGAGTTGGATGCATGAGTGGAACTCATACTTGGTACATGTGGAGGCTAGCAAAAGACTGGGAGCGACCAACTAAGAGAGCAATAATGGCCATAATCATGCAAAGCGACAAAACATTATTAATTAAAGCATAAAGTGATATTACAAGTCGAAAACTAAATGATCATAGAGGCTATGGTGACTTGGTATAGTCTTAACATGGTGTGAGCATGCGCCAAGTCAACCCAAATAAAGCATTAAAGGAGAATACCACAATATTATGCTTTTATATGGTAAAACAACACATGATTCTTTCAAGGCCCATTAAGCAATCTCAATTGTTTATAATAAGTCATGCTACAGCAATAATAACTAAGCATAAATTCAAAGCAATATCAAACATGACATGATAAAGTCTAGGCCACAGTCAAAACAAGCTCCTTTTTGTACCACTTATAAGCATGAACTTTCCTACTCTTTTCCAATCCAAATCAACTTATTTGAAACTATGTATGAGTGCGGGGGTCCAACCAATTTATTCAAGCAAACTAAGCAAAAGAAAATTAAACAAAAACGAAGACGCTCCAAGAACAACACAATTGTGCATGAAACAATAAAAATGAAGTGTTTGGAAGAAACCTGAGATTTTTATTGATGAAGAAGGGGATGCCTTGGGCATCCCCAAGCTTTGACGCTTGTACCTCTTGAATATTTTTTGGAGTGACACGGGTGGCATCCCCAAGCTTGAGCTTTTGTCCATACTTCATCTTACCACATTGTTCTTCCCGACACTTTAAAATTTCCTTCATAACAAAACTTCACAGAATCTTCATTAGCAACATTAGTGTATTCAAGATAATAAGTCTTTAGGTTTAGTTTCAACACAAGTAAAACTTCCATTAAAACACAAGCTACTGTAGCAATTCCTTTTAAAATTTCAAGTGATCAAATAGAACTCAAAGAGAAAGAGCTTAAGAGGCAAATGCAAATAATGGCAGAAATCTATCAAAACAGACCAGTAGGTAAGAACCAATTTTTTCGAAGACCTTCTGTTGCTCAAATGGAAAAGTGTTAAACTAACGAAAGTTGGATAATAACCTGGGGAAGAAGCACAAACAATTACAGCTCAATCTGACATACATAGATTGTTCACGAATTTTTACAGCAAAGCACAAAAATTTGTTTCGGACAACAACTTTCCCAAGCATTATTTCTCTCTTATTAGAGGTTATTCTTGTCACAAAAACCACACAAAAAGGATAAGGAGAGGTTATTACAGAGGCAATAACTTACAAGACTCAACAAAAGAAAAATTTATTGACTAAAAATTTGGGTTATCTCCCAATAAGTGCTTTTCTTTAACACCTTTGAGCTAGGCATAAGAAGCAAGAATCAAGTATTCTCAAATGAAGAAGCATTAAGAGCAAATTTTGTTTTAATAGGAGAGGCAAAGGAATCTTCTCTCCCTTCTTAGGGAAGTGTTCTATACCTTTCTTGAGTGGGAATTAATATTTAATGGTGCCTTCTTTCATATCAATAATGGCACCAACAGTTCTAAGAAAAGGTCTTCCAAAAATAATAGGACAAGAAGCATTACATTCAACATCCAAAACATAGAAATCAACAGGGACATAGGCATTGTTAACCATAATAAGAAAATCATTAATGCTCCCCATGAGTTTCTTTTTAGCATTATCATCAAGTTGGATATTTAAATAACAATCTTCCAATGGTGGTAAATCAAGCATTTCATAAATCCTTCTAGGCATAATAGAAACACTACTATCAAGATCACATAAATCTTTGAGATCAAAATCATTCACTTTCATATTAATGATGGGTTCCCAACCATCTTGTAATTTCATAGGGATAGAAGCTTTATGTTTCATCTTTTCTTCTTTAATTTTTATGAGAGCATCAGTAATGTGTTTTGTAAAGGCCATATTCATAGCACTAGCATTAGGACTTTTAGCAAGCTTTTGTAGGAACATAATTACTTCAGAGATATTGCAACCATTGAGATCAAAATCATAATTACCATCCAAGGTAGTAGAGCTATTGTTTCCCGTATTTCGAAGAATTTCAGCATTTTTATTAGAAAAGGTTCCATTGGTTTTAGGCATTGTTGCACAAGGAATGGGGACTTCATGGGGTTTGCTAGCATCAACATTAGTGGTGGTGATAGTACAAATACTACTATTTCTAGCAATTTCATCTTCTCTTTCCCAATTAGCATGCAATTCAGCTAACAGTCTAACATTTTCATCAATTCTAACTTGTATGGCATTAGTAGCAGCAAAGGGATTTTCAATGGTTTCAGGTTTAGCAGCCATTTTATTAATCAAAAAGGATTGTGCTTCAGACAAACATAATATATTTCTTTTAGCATTTGAAAGTTTTTCCTCACTAATTTTATTGAAAGCAGTTTGTTTACTAATAAAATCTTTAAGCATGACTTCAAGTTCAGAGGGTGCACTCCTATTGTTGTTGTAGGAATTTCCATAAGCATTACCATTATTGGGAGGATATGTCCTATAATTATTATTACCAAAATTATTCCTGTAGGCATTGTTGCTAAAATTATTATTTCTAATAAAGTTCACATCAACTTGCTCTTCTTGAGCCACCAAAGAAGCTAAGGGAACATGATTTGGATCAATATGAGGTTTCCCATTAACAAGCATAGACATAATAACATCAATTTTATCACTCAAGGAGGCGGTTTCTTCAATAGAATTTACCTTCTTACCTTGTGGAGCTCTCTTAGTGTGCCATTTAGAATAGTTAACCATCATAATATCTAGAAGCTTTGTTGCAGCTCCCAAAGTAATGGTCATAAAGGTACCTCCAGCAGCATAATACAATAGATTTCTTGAAGAATAATTCAGTCCTACATAAAAGGTTTGGATAATCATCCAAGCAGTCAATCCATGAGTGGGACAATCCTTTACCAAAGATTTCATTCTTTCCCAAGCTTGAGCAACATGTTCATTATCAGATTGTTTAAATTTCATTATTTCACTTCTCATAGATATAATCTTAGCAGGAGGATAATATTTTCCAATCAAAGCATATTTGCATTTAGTCCAAGAATCAATACTATTTCTAGTTAGGGATAGCAACCATTCTTTAGCTTTTCCTCTTAAAGAGAAAGGAAACAATTTAAGCTTAATAATATCTCCATCTATATCCCTATGTTTTTGCATCTCACAAAGTTCAACAAAGTTATTAAGGTGAGCAGCAACATCTTCAATACCAACACCAGAAAATTGTTCTTTCATAACAAAGAGCAAAGTAGGTTTAATTTCAAAGAAAGTAGCTTCTGGAACAGGTGGAGCAATATGTGTACACATGAAATCATTGTTGTTGGTGCTGGTGAAGTCACACAACTTAGTGTTTTCAAGAGTATTCATTTTTTTTGTTTTTAATAAAAGGAAGCAAACTAGTACAACTATTTTTTTGTGTTTTTGATAAAAGGAACAAGCAAACAAAGAAGAAATAAACTAAGCAAAACAAAAAAGAAAGTAAAGAGATTGGTTGTGAGGGACTCCCCTTGTGAAGATGTCCTTGACTCCCCAGCAACAGCGCCAGAAAAAAGGCTTGATGGCTCAAAATATACCGAGCTCGTTGGGGAACCCCAAGAGGAAGGTATGATGAGTACATCATCAAGTTTTCCCTCAGCTATGAAACCAAGGTTATCGAACCAGTAGGAGCAAGGAAACAAATCCAAGGTGTTGTTTCCAACTTGGAATCCTGCACAACACAACCACAAAACTTTGCCCCAACTTACTGTGAGGTTGTTGATACGTCCAAAACGTATCTACTTTCCCGAACACTTTTGATATTGTTTTTCCTCTAAACTTGTGTGATTTGGATACAACTAACACGAACTAATGCTGTTTTTAGCAGAATTACCTTGGTGTCTAGTTTTTGTGCAGAAAATCAACTATCAGGAAAAATCCCGGAAAATATGCGAAAAATCCTATTTCACCAGAAGACTCACAGAGCCAGAAGACGAGACGGAGTAAGGCCACGAGGGGCCCACACCACCTGGCTGTGCGGGCTAGGCCAGGCCGCGCCTGGGGGTGGTGTGGCCGCCTCGGCTGCCTCCTCGGCCTGCCTCTTCACCTATAAGTTTCCTCTTGACCTAAAAATGAAGGGGGGTTCAATGTTTTTCCAGAAAGAGTTCCGTTATGCCACCACCACCAGATTCCATGATTCGGAACCAGAAACTCCATTCTGGCACC
Organism: Avena insularis; assembly: GCA_023614405.1. Lineage (NCBI taxonomy): Eukaryota > Viridiplantae > Streptophyta > Magnoliopsida > Poales > Poaceae > Avena > Avena insularis. The sequence goes on along the minus strand of CM042696.1, from coordinate 371,140,043 downwards.
CTGCCGGGACGGGGAATTAGAGGAAATCATCGCCATCATCATCACCATCGCTTCTCCATCAACCATCCATGTTTCCCCCATCTATGAGTGAGTAATCCCCCGCTGTAGGCTGTGGGGATGGTAGGGATTGGATGAGATCGTTCATGTAATGGCATCAGATTGTTAGGACATGGTGCCTAGTATATATTATTAGTGCTTTTTGACTTTGTGTAACTTGTTATGCTTAATGCTTGTCACTAGGGCCCGAGTGCCATGATTTCAGATCTGAACATGTTATTGATTCATTATGATAGTATTGTTTTTGGTCTTACCTGCAAGTTGTATACACATATTGTTGTCTGGAACCGAAGGCCTCGAAGTGACAGAAACCGGGATAACCGGAGGGAGTGGCTTTGATGTGAGGATCACATGTGTTCACGGAGTGTTAATGCTTTGCTCCGGTGCTCTATTAAAAGGAGCACCTTAATGGACAGTAGTTCCCTTGAGGCCCTGCTGCAAACGGGCTGACAGGACAAAAGATGTTGTGCAAGTTCTCATTGCGAGTACGTATGACTATATATGGAACACATGCCTATGATTATTTAATAGTTGGATGCTTTATCTTATTTATCTGCAAATGCCCTATGTCTTGATTGCCATTTGAATTGTCTTGTCCATGCAACGCCCGTCCATCCATCCCTATGCCTACCGTGCTTTAATCCTACTATTTACCGCAATTGTTACTACTTTCTTTACTTTTACTACTGCTATTACTCTACTATTGCTACTACAAAACTATTGCTACTGATAAACTGCTACGAGCAAGATTGTTTCCAGGTGCAGCTGAATTGACAACTCAGTTGTTAAGGCTTATAAATATTCTTTGGCTCCCCTTGTGTCGAATCAATAAATTGGGTTTCACTTCCCTCGAAAATACTGTGATATACCCCTATACTTGTGGGTCATTAAGACTATTTTTTGGCGCCGTTGCCGGGGAGCATAGCTTTATTTATCAAGTTCACTTGGAATCACTATTGTTCGCTGCCATCCATCCATCATGGGTAAGTCTCGTGATGGCAAGGTTCTCAAAAATGCTAGAAAAAGGGCGCTCTCGTGGGAGTACGCTCTGCGACGCTCCTCGTGGCAGCACGTGGATGATTTTGGTGCGTCCCGTCGATCGGGGGTGTCTTGTTTTATCAACACATGTAGTTCTTGTAGCACTTCTGGATGTTTGGGGTGGGGCATTCGGCGGTTTTCTTTCGTCACGGGACCTCGCCCGGTGTTTCGGCTTTTGCGGTTTTTTCTCTTTTCCGGTTCGTATGAACTGCGCTTTGTGTTGCGTGCACTGCTTATAGGAAGAGTTCTAGTTTATTGCTCGTAGGATAGGGAGGTAGTGCACAATAATCTGTCTTGGCAGTGGCGCAGTGCTATGGTTACTCTTTTGTGGTCCTGTTTTTCTCTTTGTCTGTCCTTTTTTTTCTTTTTTGGTAGTTAGTATCTGCTTTATCTCCTTTTATTTTTTTACTTTTATTTTATTTTGTTTCTTTTGTTTTATTTACCGGAAATGGAGATTTTGTGGGGTATAATGGGAGGGGTCCTACTTTGAACTCCGTTTTATCTAAACTTTGAACTAATTCTTTTAAGGGTATTGTTTTTAGTGCTATTGTGTTTCTAAAAGTAATGTGAGGCAGTGAAGTGTCTAATAGTAATGGAGGCAGTTCATCTTTTTATACCGTGAGCATCTGCGTTGTCTTTGGGCCGTACCTTTGCTGATGGAGTTTGAGTAGCTTGCTCGTAGGACAGGGAGGCAGTGCATTGCTTGTATCTTGAGCAGTGCATGGCGTGCAGTGCTAAGCATCTGTGCTTTGCTGGGTCGTGCACTGCTTACAGGAGGTCGTGCACTTCTTACAGGAGGTCGTGCACCTGCTTACAGTAGGCATTCGAGTGACTTGCTCGTAGGACAGGGGCAGTGCATTATTTGTATCTTGAGTAGTGCATGGCGTACAGTGCTGAGCATCTACACTTTGCTGAGTCGTGCACTCAGGAGGTCGTGCACTGCTTACAGGAGGCCGTGCCTTTGCGATGAGCATTCGAGTGGCTTGGTCGTGGGGCGAAGCGTGCATTATTTGTATCTTGGCGATTGCATGGCGTGCGATCTGAGCATCTACGCTTCTTTGAGTCGTGCACTGCCATGTGAGGTCATGCGCTTTTAGGAGGAGTTCGAGTGGCTTGCTGCGTATGCAGGGAGGCGATGCAGGTTGTAACGGCGATGCATTGCGTGTAGTCTTGAGCATCTGCGCTATCTTTGGGCCATGCACGCTAGGAGGCCGTGCGCTTCGGGAGGAGTTCGAGTGGCTTGCTGGTAGCACAGGGAGGCAGTTCACCGGTTGTAGCTTGAGAAGTGCATGGAGTGCACTGCCCAGCATCTGTGCTATGCTGGGTCGTGCACTGCTTATAGGAGACCGTGCACTGCTTACAGTAGGAGTTCGAGTGGCTTGCTCGTAGGACAAGGAGGCAGTGCATAGTTAGTATCCTGGGCAGTGCATGGCGTGCAGTGCTGACCATCTACGCTTTGCAGAGCCGTGCACTAATTACAGGAGGCCGTGCAGTGCTTACAAGAGATCGTGCACTGCTTAGAGGAGGCCGTGCACTGCTTACAGTAGGAGTTCGAGTGGCTTGCTCGTAGGACGAGGAGGCAGTGCATTTTTTGTATCTTGAGTAGTGCATGGCGTGCAGTGCTGAGCATCTGCACTTTGTTGAGTCGTGCACTGCTTACAGGAGGCCGTGCACTACTTACAGTAGGAGTTTGAGTGGCTTGCTCGTAGGACAGGGGGCTGATACATTGCAAATGTATCTATAATTTTTGATGTTCCATGCTTGGTTTTATCCACTTTCTTGTGTTTTATCCACACTTTGGTGTACTTTTCATATGATTTCTTGGACTAACCTATTAACAAGAGCCATAGTGCCAGTTGCCTGTTTTCTGCTGTTTTTGATTCCAGGAAAGTCAGAAAATGAATATTCTCAGAATTGGACGGGACAAAATCCAAAGTGCCTATTTTTCTGGAAGACTCACGGAGCCAGAATACAAGACGGAGGAGGGCTAGGGGCTGGCCACACCCCCCAGGCGCGGGTGCCCCCAGGCCGCGCCAGGGCATGGTGTGGGCCTCCCAGGCACCCCCTCGGTCTCCCTCTTCGCCTATAAGAAGCCTTCTGACCTAAAAACTCCGGGGGGTTCAATGTTTTTCTAGAAGGAGTTCCACTCCGCCACCACCACCAGATTCCACGAAACTACACCAGAAACTCCGTTCTGGCACCCTGCCAGGACGGGGAATTGGAGGAGATCATTGCCATCATCATCACCATCGCTTCTCCATCGACCATCCATGTTTCCCTCATCTATGAGTGAGTAATCCCCCGCTGTAGGCTATGGGGATGGTAGGGATTGGATGAGATCGTTCATGTAATGGCATCAGATTGTTAGGGCATGGTGCCTAGTATCTTTTATTAGTGCTTTATGACTTTGTTGCGACTTGTTGTGCTTAATGCTTCTCTCTAGGGCACGAGTGCCATGATTTCAGATCTGAACATGTTATTGATTCATTATGATAGTATTGTTTTTGGTCTTATCTGCAAGTTGTATACATGCGTTGTTGTCCGGAACCAATGGCCCCGAAGTGACAGAAATTGGGATAACCGGAGGGAATGGCTTTGATGTGAGGATCACATGTGTTCACGGAGTGTTAATGCTTTGCTCTGGTTCTCTATTAAAAGGAGCACCTTAATTACCAGTAGTTCCCTTTAGGCCCCGCTGCAAACGGGCTGGCAGGACAAAAGATGTTGTGCAAGTTCTCATTGCGAGCATGTATGACTATATATGGAACACATGCCTAGGATTATCTAGTACTTGGATGCTTTATCTTATTTATATGCAATTGGCCTATGCTCTGATTGCTATGTGAATTGTCTTGTCCATGCAACGCCCGTCCATCCATCCCTATGCCTACCGCACTCGAATCCCATTGTTTACTGGTATTGTCACTGCTGTCTTTACTTTACTATTGTTGCTACTTTGCTATTCCTACTACAAAACTGTTGCTACTAATAAACTGCTGTGAGCAAGATTGTTTCCAGGTGCAGCTAAATTAAAACTCAGTTGTTAAGGCTTATAAATATTCTTTGGCTCCCCTTGTGTCGAATCAATAAATTGGGTTTCACTTCCCTCAAAAATACTGCGATACACCCCCTACACTTGTGGGTCATCAGGGGCAGTGCATTGTTTGTATCTTGAGCAGTGCATGGAGTGCAATGCTGACTATCTGCGCTTTGTTGAGCCGTGTACTGCTTACAGGAGGTCGTGCACTGCTTACAGGAGTTCGAGTGGCTTGCAGGAGGAGTTTGAGTGGCTTGCTCGTAGCATAGGGAGGTAGTGCACAGGTTGTAGCTTGAGCAGTGCATTGCATGCAGTGCTGAGTATGTCAACTATGTTGGGCCGTGCACTGCTTACGAGAGGTCGTGCACTTCTTACTGGAGGAGTTCGAGTGGCTTGTTGGTATACTGAGGCACGTTGTAGCTTGTAGCAAGCGATTGCATGGAGTGCACTGTTCAACATCTCTGTGTGTCTTGAGCCGTGCACTGCTTACAATAGGAGTTCGAGTGGCTTGCTCGTAGGACAGGGTGGCAGTGCATTGCTTGTATCTTGAGCAGTGCATGCCGTGCAATGCTGAACATCTGCGCTTTGCTGGGCCGTGCACTGCTTACAGGAGGCCGTGCACTACTTACAGTAGGCATTCGAGTGGCTTGCTCGTAGGATAGGGGGCAGTGCATTATTTGTATCTTGAGCAGTGCATGGCGTGAAGTGCCGAGCATCTGCGTTTTCTTGAGTCGAATCGTGCTACGAGAGATCGTGCCGCTTACGGGAGGAGTTCGAGTGGCTTGCTGCGTATACGCGAGGCGATGCAGGTTGTAGCTTGAGCAGTGCATTGCGTGCAGTGCTGAGCATCTGCACTATGCTGGGCCGTGCACTGCTTACAGGAGGCCGTGCACTGCTTACAGGAGGAGTTCGAGTGGCTTGCTGGTAGCACAGGGAGGCAGTGCACCGGTTGTAGCTAGAGCAGTGCATGGAGTGCACTCCTCAGCATCTGTGCTGTGCTGGGCCGGGCAGTGCTTACAGGAGACCATGCACTGCTTACAGGAGGCCGTGCACTGCTTACAGTAGGAGTTCGAGGGGCTTGCTCGTAGGACAAGGACGCAGTGCATAGTTAGTATCCTAGGAAGTGCATGGCGTGCAGTGTTGAGCATCTGCGCTTTGCAGAGCCGTGCACTGCTTACAGAAGGCCGTGCAGTGCTTACAGGAGGCCGTGCATGATGGGTTCGTAGAATGGAAAACAAAAATTGTCTACCGCAAGTACGAACAAAACCCAGATCTAATCTAGATAAAAGCCAAGATCTAATCTATTAGACATGAGCAACGAGATAAATCGGTACTAACCCTCGTAGAACCGAAAGCGTTACGAGATTGATCTCGTGGATGATGTAGTCGATCACTTGCCGATCTCAAGATCGTGTGGACGATCCTTCCGGCGCTGCGTTCTAGCAGCGTTTCCGCAGACGGCCACACGTGCGTAGTCGAAGCAGACCTTCCTCTCCCCGTTCCAGCAAGCAGCAGAGGTAGTAGATCTTCTCCACGGAATCCTAGCAGCACGACAGCGTGGTGGTGGTGGAGTATAGAATTCTGCAGGGCTTCTCCTATGCCTGTGCAGAAGAAAGGTGGAGGAGAGAGGCGGCAGAGATTGGGTGTTATGGAAGAGAGCCAAGAGGGGGCGCCCCCTCCCTTCTATTTAAGGGAGGGAGGCACGCCTGGGGAGGGGGAGTCCTAGTAGGACTCCCCTCCTAGGGCCGGCGGTGGGAAGGGGGGAGGAGTCCTCCTCCCCCACGAATCCGTGTCTTGCCCCACTTGGTATCCTTGATCCCTTCCTTGGTTTTCAAGTAATCTCCAAGAAATCCTCTAGAATCTTCCAGAACATTCCGAAACCTTCTAGAATCTCCATACAAACACTCCGGAACATTTCCTAACTTAGAAAATGATCCCCAATATATGAATCTTATTCTCCGGACCATTCCGGATCTCCTCGTGATGTCCCAGATCCAATCCGAGACTCCGAACATCATTCGGTCTACAACGCATATTCCATATCTACTTAAAACAACTTCGAACCTTAGGTGTGTCACCCTATGGTTCGTGAATATGCAGACATGATGGAGACACCTCTTCGATCAATAACCATCAGCGGGATCTGGAGATCCATAACGGCTCCCACATACTCAACGATGACTTCGTGATCGATAGAACCATTAACATACGAAACCAATTCCCTTTGTCACACGATATTCTACTTATCCGAGGTTTGATCGTCGGTATCTCCATACCTAGTTATAACTCGTTACTGATAAGTACTCTTTACTCGTTCCATGTTATGTCATCCCTTGTGACCCAGTCACATGCTTGCAAGCTATCTAGATGACATTCCATCAAGAGGGCCCAGAGTATATCTATCTGTCATATGGATGGACAAATCCCAATCTTGGTCTATGCGCTTCAACACATACTTTCAGAATACCCAATGACACCTTTATAACCGCCCAGTTACGAAGTGGCGTTTGATGTTATCAAAGTACCCATCCGGTGATGGTGATTAACATAACCTCATGGTCGAAGGATTAGGTTACTATGTATTTGAAAGCTTACAACAATACGAACTTAATGACTTGATCTTATGCTACACTTACTATGGGTGTGTCTCCTAATGATATAACCTTGTTATTAATCACATCCAATGTCCATGATCAGGAAACCATGATCATCAATTAATCAACAAGCTAGTTCAACAAGAGGCTTACTAGGGACTCTTTTATGTTTACAAAACACACATGTATTAGAGTTTCCTTATAATACAATTATAGCATGGGATGTAAACATTCATCATAAACACAAAGATATAATAATAACCACTTTTATTATTGCCTCTTGGGCATATCTCCAACAGTCTCCCACTTGCACTAGAGTCAATAATCTAGATTACATGGTAATATACCTAACACCCATGGCGTTCTGGTGTTGGTCATGCTTTGCTCTAGGGAGAGGTTTAGTCAATGAATCTTCTACATTCAGATCAATGTGTACTTTGCAAATCTTTATGTCACCATCTTGGACATACTCGCGAATAGCATGGAAACGTAGCTTGATGTGCTTCAGCTTGCTATGTGACCTTGGCTCCTGTGCATTAGCTATGGCACCTGTGTTGTCACAGTAGATGGCCATCGGGTCCAATGCACTGGGAACCACGCCAAGTTCAGTAATGAACTCCTTCATCCATATGGCTTCTTGTGCAGCCTCCGAAGCAGCTATGTATTCCGATTCAGTTGAAGATTTCGCCACAACGCTTTGCTTGGCACTCCTCCAGCTAACTGCAGCACCATTCAAAATAAATACGTATCCAGACTGTGACTGGAGTCATATGGATCGGTGTTCCAACTAGCATCAGTGTACCCATTTACAACAAGTTGTTCATCACCTCCATAAGAAAGAACCATATCCTTAGTCCTATTCAGGTACTTTAGGATATTCTTGATCGCTGTCCAGTGTTCCATTCCAGGATCACTTTGATATCTGCTAGTCAAACTAACAACATGTGCTATATCTGGTCTTGTACACAGCATGGCATACATGATAGAACCTATGGCCGAGGCATAGGGAATTTTATTCATCTTTTCTCTATCTTCTGCCGTAGCCGGACTTTGAGTTTTACTCAAGGTCTTACCTGACAACATGGGCACGAACCCTTTCTTGCTCTCTTCCATTCTAAACTTCTTTAGAACTTTGTCTAAGTATGTACTTTGTGAAAGCGCTATTAGGCGTCTTGATCTATCTCTATAAATCTTGATGCCTAGAATATATGCCGCTTCGCCAAGATCCTTCATTGAAAAACTATTATTCAAATAGGTTTTGACGCTATTAAGAAGTTCTATATCATTCCCAATCAACAATATGTCATCTACATATAGTACTAGGAATGCTACAGAGATCCCACTCACTTTCTTGTAAATACAAGCTTCTCCATAAGTTTGTATAAATCCAAAGTTTTTGATTACTTTATCAAAACGTTGATTCCAACTCCGGGATGCTTGCTTCAGTCCATAAATGGAGCGCTGAAGTTTGCATACCTTATCAGCATCACCAGGATCGACAAAACCCTTGGGTTGTACCATGTACAATTCTTCCTCAATGTCTCCATTAAGGAACACCGTTTTGACATCCATCTGCCAAATTTCATAATCGAAATATGCAGCGATTGCTAACATAATCCTCACAGACTTTAGCTTTGCTACTGGTGAGAAAGTCTCATCATAGTCAACTCCTTGAATTTGTCGGGACCCTTTCGCGACAAGTCGAGCTTTATAGACGGTAATATTACCATCAGCATCTGTTTTTCTTTTGAAAATCCATTTGTTCTCGATAGCCTTACGGCCATCCGGTAAGTCCACCAAAGTCCATACTTGGTTTTCGTTCATGGATCCCATTTCGGATTTCATGGATTCTAGCCATTTGTCAGAATCTGGGCTCACCATAGCTTCTTCATACGTCGCAGGGTCATCAGTGTTGTCCACTAACATGACGTTCAAGGTAGAGTCATACCACTCAGGAGTGGTACGAACCCTCGTTGACCTGCGAGGTTCAGTAGTAACTTCGTTTAAAGTTTCATGATCATCATCATCATTAGCTTCCTCTCCAGTTGGTGCAGGCGGCACAAAAACATCTTCCGGTGCTGCGCTACTCTCAACTCCGAGAGAAGGTTCAATAACCTCGTCGAGTTCTACTTTCCTTCCAGTCACTTCTTTCGAGAGAAACTCCTTCTCCAGAAAGGATCCATTCTTAGCAACGAAAACTTTGCCTTCGGATCTATGATAGAAGGTATACCCAATTGTTTCTTTAGGGTATCCTATGAAGACGCATTTCTCCGCTTTGGGTTCAAGCTTATCAGTAACTTCTTTACATATGTAAGAACCCCAAACTTTAAGGAGCGACAACTTAGGTTTCTTACCAAACCACAATTGCACGGTGTCGTCGTTTCAACGGATTTAGATGGTGCCCTATTTAAAGTGAATGCGGCTGTCTCTAATGCATAGCCCCAAAATGATAACGGTAAATCTGTAAGAGACATCATAGACCGAACCATATCTAAGAGAGTTCGATTACGACATTTGGACACACCATTACGCTGTGGTGTTCCCGGCGGTGTCAACTGCGAAAGTATTCCACATTTCTTTAAATGCATGCCAAACTCATAACTCAGATATTCAGCTCCATTTAACGCAGAAACTTAATCTTCTTGTTATGATGATTTTCCACTTCACTTTGAAATTCCTTAAACTTCTCGAAAGTTTCGGATTTATGTTTCATAAAGTAGACATACCCATATCTACTCAAGTCATCCGTGAAAGTGAGAACATAAAGATATCCACCACGCGATGCTACACTCATTGGTCCACACACATCGGTATGTATTATTTCCAATAAGTCTGTAGCTCGCTCCATTATTCCAGAGAATGGAGTCTTAGTCATTTTTCCCATTAGACATGCTTCGCATCTTTCAAGTGATTCAAAATCAAGTGATTCAAGAAGTCCATCAGAATGGAGTTTCTTCATACGCTTCACTCCAATGTGACCAAGACGACAGTGCCACATGTATGTAGAATTATCATTCAATTTTATTCGTTTAGCATCTATGTTGTGAACATGTGTATCACTACTATCGAGATTCAATAAGAATAAACCATTCATCTCAGGTGCATAACCATAAAAGATATTACTCATATAAATCGAACAACCTTTATTCTCAGACTTAAAAGAGTAACAGTCTCGCAATAAACAAGATCCAGATATAATGTTCATGCTTAACGCAGGCACCAAATAACAATTATTTAAATTTAAAACTAATCCCGATGTTAGATGTAGAGGGAGCGTGCCGACAGCGATCGCATCAACCTTGGAGCCATTTCCAACGCGCATCGTCACCTCGTCTCTCGCCAGTCTTCGTTTATTCCGCAGCTCCTGTTTCGAGTTACAAATATGAGCAACCGAACCAGTATCAAATACCCAGACACTACTACGATTACTAGTAAGATACACATCTATAACATGTATATCAAATATACCTTTCTTCTTGATGTTGCCGTTCTTCAGATCCGCCAGGTACTTGGGGCAGTTACGCTTCCAGTGACCAGCACCCTTGCAGTAGAAGCACTCGATTTGAGCTTAGGACCAGCCTTGGGCTTCTTAGCGAGCGACAGCTTTCTTGCATCCTTCTTGAAGTTGCCCTTGTTCTTAGGCTTGCCCTTCTTGAAATTGGTGATCTTATTGACCATCAACACTTGGTGCTCCTTCATGATCTCCACTTCAGCAGTTTTCAGCATGGACGATAGTTCAGGCAACGTCTTGTTCATGCAGTGCATATTGTAGTTCATCACAAAGTTCTTGTAACTTGGTGGCAGTGATTGGAGGACACGGTGAATCCCCAATTCATTAGGAATCGGTATCCCCAACTCTCGGAGTTTGTTTGCGTGCCCAGACATGGTGAGCACGTGCTCGCTAACGGAGCTACCCTCTTCCATCTTGCAGGTAAAGAACTTCTCGGAAGCTTCATAGCTTTCCATGGCCGCGTGAGTCTCAAAAATGAGCTTGAGCTCCTTAATTATCTCAAACGGGTCATGGTGCTCAAAACGCTTTTGAAGCTCCGATTCTAAACCGTACAGGATGGCACACTGAATTTTGGAGTAGTGATGTTTCCGAGTGGCATAAACATTCTTTACGTCATCGGTGGCATCTTCTGCAGGTGGGTCACCTAGCGGTGCTTCGAGCACATAGGTCAACTGACCAGCCGAGGGCGATCTTGATCCACGGGACCAGTCCATGAAATTGCTTCCATTGTTCTTAAGCTTTTCTTTCTCTAGGAACGCATTGAAATTGATGGAAACGTTCGCCATAATCTACAACAAATATGCAAGTAGTTTTAGACTAAGTTTATGATAAATAGTGTTCAAATTTAATTCTTAAATTAACTAGGTGAACTCCCACTCAAAATAACATCCCTCATGTTGTCTTAGTGATTACACGAACCAAATCCACTACACCAAGTCCGATCATCGCGAGAGAAGATGTAGTTTCATTGGCGAACAATCTTCATGTTCATCATATCAATCATATGACTCATGCTCTACCTTTCGGTATTCCGTGTTCCTAGACCACGTCTGTACATGCTAGGCTCGTCAATATTAACCTTAGTTTCCGCATGTGCAAATCTGGCTTGCACCCGTTGTATACACACGTAGAATCTATCACATCCGATCATCACGAGATGCTTCGAAACGACGAGTCTTAGCAACAGTGCCAACTAAGGACGAACACTTTATTACTTGATATTTAGTGAGAGGGATCATCTTATAATGCCACCTTCACGATCTAAGCAATACAAGATGTATAAAGGATTAACATCACAGGCAATTCATAATTAGTGTGATATGATATGGCCCTTTCTTCTTATGCCTTTGATCTCCATCTCCAAAGCACGGACATGATCTCCATCATCACTAGCATTGCGTCAAGGTCAGTGGCGCCGCTTCATGGTTGTCCATCATCACTAGCAACTATTACAACTACTTGGAATAAAGCTATTACAAGATGAATAGACACACAGGTCTTAACAGAATTAAAGACAACCATTAGGCTCCTGCCGGTTGCCATATTACAAAAAGGATCATTGCATACATCAAATACAATCACAATCACATGATGGCCATATCACATCACAAAAACCCTGCAAAAACAAGTTAGACGCCTCTAATTTTCTTTGCAAGTTTTACGTGGCTTGGGGCTTTCAACTAAGAACAGATCTTACCTATGAAACTGAACCACAACGTTGATACAAGTGCTATCAAGTGCAAAGTGTAGATTTGATCTATACTATGATGGGAGAGACAGACACCCGCAAAGCCACTTGTGCAAAGCAAGTTGCACGTCAAGCGTGGAGCAAGTCTCATGTGCGATGACATGTAATGTTAGCCCGAGCCGCTTCATCCCACCATACCGCAAGATGCAAAGTACGCAAATAGCAAAAGACGGCACGAGCACCAACGCCCACAACATCATTGTGTTCTACTCGTGCAATAGATCTATGCATAGACAAGGCTCTGATACCACTGATGGGTTCGTAGAATGGAAAACAAAAAATTTCTACCGCAAGAACAAACAAAACCCAGATCTAATCTAGATAAAAGCCAAGATCTAATCTATTAGACATGAGCAACGAGATAAATCGGTACTAACCCTCGTAGAACCGAAAGCGTTACGAGATTATATCTCATGGATGATGTAGTCGATCACTTGCCGATCTCAAGATTGTGTGGACGATCCTTTTGGCGCTGTGTTCTGGCAGCACTTCCGCAGACGGTCACACGTGCGAAGTCGAAGCAGACCTTCCTCTCCCCGTTCCAGCGAGCAGCGGAGGTAGTAGATCTTCTCCACGGAATCCCAACAGCACGACGGCGTGGTGGTGGTGGTGGAGTATAGAATTCTGCAGGGCTTCGCCTATGCCTGTGCAGAAGAAAGGTGGAGGAGAGAGGCGGCAGAGATTGGGTGTTATGGAAGAGATCCAAGAGGGGGCGCCCCCTCCCTTCTATTTAAGGGAGGGAGGCACGCCTAGGGAGGGGGAGTCCTAGTAGGACTCCCCTCCTAGGGCCGGCGGTGGGAAGGGGGGAGGAGTCCTCCTCCCCCACGAATCCGTGTCTTTCCCCACTTGGTCTCCTTGATCCCTTCCTTGGTTTTCAAGTAAACTCCAAGAAATCCTCTAGAACCTTCCAGAACATTCCGAAACCTTCTACAATCTCCATACAAACACTCCAGAACATTTCCTAACTTAGAAAATGATCCCCAATATATGAATCTTATTCTCCGGACCATTCCGGATCTCCTCGTGATGTCTCGGATCCAATATGAGACTCCGAACATCATTCGGTCTCCAACGCATATTCCATATCTACTTAAAACAACTTCGAACCTTAAGTGTGTCACCCTATGGTTCGTGAATATGCAGACATGATGGAGACACCTCTCCGATCAATAACCATCAGCAGGATCTGGAGATCCATAACGGCTCCCACATACTCAACGATGACTTCGTGATCGATAGAACCATTAACATACGAAACCAATTCCCTTTGTCACACGATATTCTACTTATCCGAGGTTTGATCGTCGGTATCTCCATACCTAGTTCTAACTCATTACTGATAAGTACTCTTTACTCGTTCCATGTTATGTCATCCCTTGTGACCCAGTCACATGCTTGCAAGCTATCTAGATGACATTCCACCGAGAGGGCCCAGAGTATATCTATCCGTCATATGGATGGACAAATCCCAATCTTGGTCTATGCGCTTCAACACATACTTTCAGAATACCCAATGACACCTTTATAACCGCCCGATTCACGAAGCGTTTGATGTTATCAAAGTACCCATCCGGTGATGGTGATTAACATAACCTCATGGTCGAAGGATTAGGTTACTATGTATTTGAAAGCTTACAGCAATACGAACTTAATGACTTGATCTTATGCTACGCTTACTATGGGTGTGTGTCCATCACATCATTCTCCTAATGATATAACCTTGTTATTAATCACATCCAATGTCCATGATCAGGAAACCATGATCATCAATTAATCAACAAGCTAGTTCAACAAGAGGCTTACTAGGGACTCTTTTATGTTTACAAAACACACATGTATTAGAGTTTCCTTATAATACAATTATAGCATGGGATGTAAACATTCATCATAAACACAAAGATATAATAATAACCACTTTTATTATTGCCTCTTGGGCATATCTCCAACAGTGCACTGCTTAGAGGAGGTCGTGCACTGCTTATAGTAGGAGTTCGAGTGGCTTGCTCGTAGGACAAGGAGGCACTGCATTTTTTGTATCTTGAGTAGTGCATGGCGTGCAGTGCTGAGCATCTGCGCTTTGCTGAGCCGTGCACTGCTTACAGAAGGCCGTGCACTGCTTACATGAGGCCGTGCACTACTTACAGTAGGAGTTCGAGTGGCTTGCTCGTAGGACAGGGGGCAGTGCATTGTTTGTATCTTGAGCAGTGCATGGAGTGCAGTGCTGACTATCTGCGCTTTGCTGAGCCATGTACTGCTTACAGGAGGCCGTGCACTGCTTACAGGAGTTCGAGTGGCTTGCTCGTAGCACAGGGAGGCAATGCACTGGTTGTAGCTTGAGCAGTGCATGGCGTGTAGTGCTGAGCATCTGCGATGTGCTGGGCCGTACACTGCTTACAGGAGGAGTTCGAGTGGCATTGTCGTAGCACAGGGGGGTAGTGCATTGGTTGTAGATTGAAGGTGCATGAAGTGCATCTTGACTTTGGCTGGGCGTAATCGCATATAGGATGAGTTCTATTGGATTGCTCGTAGCACAGGGAGGCAGTGCATTGGTTGTAGCTTGAGGAGTGCATAGTATTCAAGGTCCAAGATTCACATATGCAATATTTAGAAGATGATAAAAGTGTTCAACTTACTGAGTACAGTCATTAACATTACAATAGATAAAAGATGTTCAACTTACTAAACAACACGAATACAATACATTTCAGTACTAGATTAAGCAAGGAAAGATGACTATCTGAACAATGTTTTCCCAAGTTAACCACTAGATGACAATCTCAACAAAGTTGAGACCAAGGTGCTCCTGGATATGCTCTACTTTCATGAGAAGTAGTGATGCCCATCCAACATCAGCAGCAAATGTGAAGTCAGGCAATCCTGTGGTGAAGCTGACACGTCCATTGTCCCTTTGTACAGTATTTGCACATGCAATAAAATTCTCTTCTTCTCCTTCAAGATCATGTCCTTGCCTGTATAGATGGGCTATGCCCGGAGTTGGGTACCTGAAACCATCTACAACCTCAATTGGCATGAACTACAATAAAGAAAAAAGTTAGTATTTTAACAAGCATTCTAGATTAACAAGTTCATTAAATTATATGTTGAATCTGAACATAAAATATGATTAAATATGTGGAAACTAACTAGTACATTATGGTCATGGTTATCCATATTCATCTTGTGTACCTAGAAATGCTTTTCATCTTTACTTTCAAAAAACTGATGTTCTGTGACATGAACATCTTTGTAAATGCCAAATAAGATCGAAGACATATGCTGCTTAGTTAGTGCATTTATGTCTGAGAAGATGGTCCTGTGCAGAATGCTTCTGATGGATGTAGGCACATCTCCCACCTCTGATGAATGAGCGGAAATACATGTTGAGTATTAAAGAATGTTATTATGATGATCTAGTAGTAGGACAAGGAAAAACTGTATGTGCAAATTATTTACAGTAAATAAGGAAAATACCAGTTGCTTCATGAATCTTTTTCTCTTCACCATTAGAGTAAACAGTGACATGAAATAAGTTGGTCAAGTTCAAACCAACATGATCAAGTGGGTCGTCATCATATTCAAAATGCACTACATCTCCAAGTGCTATATCATAAACCCTCATCAGGGACTTCCAGTATGGACCACAAATTATTGTACTAACATTAGACTTCTTGAGGAACAAATCAAAAATCCTTCATGCTTCACTATTTGCAACCATCCAATTATTTGGAGTGAAATCATTCAGTCATTCCCTAAATGAGCATGGCACTACCTGAAGGTAAACAACATGGTTCAGTTCATGTGACAACAAGACAGTAAAAGAAACAGTACATAAAATGAAAATTTCGAACGTTTTGAATAAAACCTTCAAAAACCTTCTCGTAAATATGTAAAAACTTAGCACACCATTGATGGCAAAACCTTGAAAAATGTTAACCTGGAAGCTGGCTGCTCTCCTCTGTGCCCTACCACAATTGTTGGCAGGTTGCCCGCACACTATATAGTCCATTCCAAGAAACACCTGATAAAATTAATAATGCATTTAAGGAGTGAACTGTGCATTAACTCCTAATCTAGAAAGTATGAAACAGATCAATTATCAGGCATAAATTAGACCATAGTATTACGGGGATAAGATGATAGGAAGAACACATAAAGGATTATGGGGAAACTAAAAAAAATGGAAGTGTGATGCAAAACTCACCGTCGAGTTGTACTAAGACAATGGAATGGAGATTCAAATAAAAGAACAAAGCTTCTTAAAATGAAGAAACAAATAAGGATTAGAACTCAAACCAATAAAGAAAAGGAAAGGGATATGGTATTAGAGGAGAAATCTCGATTGGGAGGGGACGAACTTTTCTGAGAAACTGCTCTGCTCTGAGGAACTGTTCTCGGGAACTGTTCCCGGGAAGTGCTCTGGACGTGCGTAGTGGGAGAGCGGTGGAGAGAACTGAACGGAGTCCCTTCGGTTTCCCAGCATTTATAAATCAACCAACTAAAACGGTTATGTCCTAACCTGACAAAATTGAAAGTCTGACAGACTAACAACAAATCTGAACTTGTACATCGAGACAGTGCATAGTTGACACTTTTGGCAGTGCATAGTATCTGCGAGGTATGGTTTATTTTTTTACGGTAATTACTATTTCCTTTATTTTTTTTCATTTCATATTATGTTTTTTTATTATTTTATTTACGGGTAATTGAAATTTTATAGTTCATTTTACTCAAAGTAGTATACTTTTTATCAAATTTCTACATTGAGTACTGCACAGTTTATTCGTGTGCACTGCCATATTATTAGCTTGTTGAAGTGCCCTAGTATTGAATTATGTTGAACTTCTCTATTTTTATTGAAGTGCCATGCGCATTGTTGTTCGCAACCTCGGTAAACTTAACTTTTCCGCGTGCGCTGTTTCATTCGCTGAATTGTTAATTGCGTTTATATTAGGCATAGTATTATAGCTTTGGTCAATCTTTGATGTAGGATGATGTGTGGCATGTGTTTTATTGTTGGTAGGTGAGACGAATGTTCAATGTGTATAAGTACATGACAAATTCAGACGTCGATGCTTAACATTTCACATTCCAGGCCCAGTTCCTCTTCTACTAGACGGTTTGTTTTCCTCTAGACGGTTCTTCTTCCAGTTCTATTTTTAGTTCTTTCTGCCATGGATCCAATAAGGAAGCCTTTGTCTAGAAAGCAGCAGATAGCTGTTACGAAACGTTTGGAAGCTGCTGAGCGGAGGAGACGGGGCGCGGAGGGCGCTGCCCTGCTGCCCACCATCGAGGATTCCTTCGCCGAAGGTTCGTCGTTGTCTCGATGCAACCATCGCAAGATCGACGAGTCTGGGTTAGTTTTGCTTTTTTATCTTTTCTTGTATTCATTTCTAATTTTTCGGATTAGGTTTTTGAAGCTCTTGTTGTGTCGTTAACGTTTGGAACTTACATATAGAAAAGATGACTATTACTGTAGAGTGTGACTGTCTTCAACACGAGATCGTCAGAATGCAACACATTGTCGAAGATGCTGCTATGATGAAGGTGGAGCTCAACAAGTATAAAGCTGGCGCTGCAGCCTGGGACTTAGAGCGGGATACTCTGATGATGGATATGGATCAGCTACTAGCTGATAGACAGAAGCTTGATGAGCAATTGGCCGACATGATAGCCAATTGTTTTGAAGACATTGAAACAACAAAAAATGCACGTCTTGACAGGTTACATGCAATGCAATCACTGAAGGACATTCTTGAGCGCCGTTCGTAACTGCAAAGAGTGCATGGACGACATTCACAAAGAGGTCAAGGATCTTGATAACAAACTGTCCAAATAACTTGTGAAGCGTCTTCCATATTTTAAATGCTAGCAAAATTTGGCCTATCATGATGTAAGTGTTTGTAATGGTGTTTGTGAGAGCACTTAATGGATGTGATGGAGCAAGAATGTATGTAATTAAGTAAGTATGTAAATAATGAAGAAAGTGTTTGTCTGTCAGTGAATTTTTCTATTTGCACATCTCTGACTAGCTACGGTGCACTGCTGTGTTCTTTCCGTGTGTGTTATATAGCTTATTTGTTCTGCCTTGACCAGACTGGTTGCACTGCCTTATTTACTCATGTACGCATGGTTCTATGGTAGTGCAAGGATATCTATTTAGGCAGTTTTTAAAATGATCATCTAGAAGCGGTTTATACTGTGTTGACTGCGCTGAAAATATAATTTTTACACATGGGGATGGAAGAGTGTTTTTAGTGGTGCATGCACTACCCACGTAGATTTAGATGCACTGCCTCGTACATATATATATTCTGCCTTGTGCTGATTTTTTGCACTGCCTTCTTTACTTATGTATGCCATTTGTCCATAGCAGTGCAATGATATCTATGTAAGCAGTTTGTTTAAAGACCACCTAGAAGAAGTTTATACTGGGTTGATTATGATCGTCATGTGAAAGTAGTTTATACTTGGTTCAGTGTGATGAAAATATAATTTTTACACATAGCTATGCAATTGTTTTTATCGCTGTATGCGTTTGTGATATGCATTGCTCACATAGATGCAGTTTTTACTTGGTTCAGTGTGATGAAAATATAATTTTTACACATAGCTATGCAAGAGTGTATGCATATGCACTGGCCCATAGATGCCGATGCACTGCAAATAGATATTGCACTACCAACTTAAAATCAGAAAACAAGTTATCTGTTACAGATTAACAAGCGTCTACTTACGCCCATAGATATTGTAATTTCCTTTGCCTTTGACTAGTTAGATACAATATGTGCAATCAGGTTTGACGAAATAATGTACATGTTTCGTAATTTTGTCCTAATCACTTAATATTATTGCAATTTCTGGCATCTCCACGTCTGGACCCAACTCCCTAAGATCTTCTGATAGGTTCTTCAGTGCTTGGTTAGATATGTGGAACAACATTGTGTACAGTTGTTCATCTCTGATACTGGAGCATGTGTCTTGATAAGTATTGTAAAGTCTTGTTACTTTTCAAGTATATGTAATCAATTTTTTGAAAAATTTCTATCTAACTATTGCTTACACTTGACATCTTTCCTTTTTCTAATTTCGCCATTGTATCTCTGCAGGTAATATATTTTCCACAGTGCACATGTGTCTTCATCTTGTTTTTTAGTTCTCATGTAGCGTACACTTTTGAGTGATGCACTCCATCTTGGCAATGTCTCATCTTTATAAATGCACTCTAGCACTTGTTCGAACCTGCTGAGATGTATATTGAAACATTATAGTGACATTGTTAGATAAAAAGGGTAGTAAGTTCTAATATGTTTTTATTTTTTTGAGAAATAACACTATGACTCTAGTAAAAAAATTCTAGTAATGTCTACATTTTGGTAGGAGTCTTACCATAGTTTGTCCTATGTTACTGTGGTAATCCTGCATCTCTTTAGTGTTATTGTATGCGAAGGAGTCTATGATCTCAACCTTTGGATTCCGAGCAGACCCATTTAAGACATAAACTGAAAAATGTTTCTTGCAATGAACCAGTAGTAGTATATGTGTATGGAAGTAGATATAATACTCAAGTAAGTTTTAAACATTTGATAATTTTTAATTTTATGAGGTATCTTAATACTAAATATAGAAATTTATGCTTATTTCTAAAATAACTCACCGTGCCTGCTTTTGTAAGGTTGTCTGTTCCTATGAGGTAATCAATTGTGTGAGCAATGTCTTCAGGTTCTAATTTTTTGTTTTTGTCCATAAAATCTAATACTGATGTTACCTGTGTGGGTAGGATTACCCTTTTACCTTCTCGGAAAAGATATTTGAACTCATCATTACTTCTCCATGTGTGGATGACGGCATCTAAAAATTCATTGTTTATCCATCCATTCTCTTTGAAACTGTCTGCTAGTTCATGTGCAATATATGTCAGATTAAAATCTCTTGATTCATTGGATGCAGTTGTCTTGATTAAAACTCTCCTGTTGTATTACAAAAAACAGGATTAGTATTACAGGGGTGTTAGTTTAGATTAGAACAAAAAAGATCTAGGCTAATTAAAAGAAATCTAGCTGTACCAAGTTAAGCTTTACACTTACTCTCCGTAATCTGGTTTTGATGCATCTTCGATTAGTTTTTGCCATACTTTCCTTGCATTCTCTGTTTCTTTAAATTCAACTGGAATGAAAACAAGTCTTTCTTCTGGATTTCGATTTTTTCTGTTCTTCCATCGAATCCTTGCACCTTTTTGGATTTCTTCTATATCTTTCTCTGAAGATCTCTTTCTCCCGTGTTTCTTTCAGTTGTATCATTGATTTGTTTGACATCTTGTTTTCTTTCTCTTGAATTCCTAGCAATATATCTCTCTTCAAGTCTTGAAAATCTCTTCTTGTGAATAGCTCTTGATATTCGGAATGGCCTGTAGATGCTGCAAATTTGTAAATACTTATGTTGCACTTGATAGTAACAATGCTATGAAACAACATACTATAGTATGAACAATACTAGTCAAAAATATGTGTAAAGGATTACCTAATATTCTATCATTTAATGTTCCGATGTTTATGCTGAAGATGTCTGATGTTAGCATCCTCATGAGAAGCATTTCCTTGTAATCCGGAATATCTTTTTTTTGTGAATTCCAGAACGTGATCTCTGGTGCAGTTCTCGATCATATAGAGCATGAAGAACCCACAGTCACAGCTGCATAACATTTTACGTTTTAGTTGTTGTCAGATGGTTAAAAGTTGACAAAGATAAGTAGTTCAATGTAAGACTAAATTTTATGTTATGTATGAACATTTACCCATTATCTTGTAGGGGCATGTGTTCATATACTACCTCAAAATCATCCAGCGTTTGGACTTTTGTTTCTGTTGTTCCAAAACCTTCGCTCCACAATGTCTTTATTTTCCTGATCAATACTTTTTCAAGATCAATATCCCCTGGCTCTCTCAATGAATCATAAATTCTGAACTTCTTCTCCAAAATATCTACTGTCAATTTGAACCAATGACCTACTGAACCTGAACTTCCCTTAGGAGGTCGCTCGAGGAATGGAAACATTATCTGCACGAGCAATTATTTAAAATTTATTAACATATTTTTCTATTTAAAAATTGAATATACAAGCTTGTATTTGCAGTATGGTGTTCTTCAAGTTGTCAAAATATATACTGTAATGAACATTATTGTTCTACTTACTAGTTCGTATTTGTATAGACGGCTGCTGCGTCTGGTTTAAACAAGTCCTCTACCCAACGCATACTTCTTTTATCGTCTTTGACTGTGGTAATGTTAATAAGTTTTTGCTGCAAAACAACTGTTAGTTTGTTTTCTCTGAATATATAAAGACTTTTGTTTATTATTTACAGTTGCTTTTTCTATAGTACTTACAGTTGCTCTATAATGAATAATTTTCTTCTTCGACTTGGATCTCCTAAGTTGTTCTTCAAGATAGGTTAACACCAATTCACCCTCTATATCGCCTAGCAGTCCTTCCTTTCTGAAAGCACTTGATATGTAATAGAGTGGCACCTTTGTATTGGTTTTCTCGTGCTTCAAGATATACCGAGATCTGCAGAGTGGAGTAATTTTTATTATAACACAGTATGGTTCTGGAAAAATATGCAAAGTGCAAAATGATAATTTTTTTAATCATCTCACTTTAATATAGTTGTATCTTCTTCTAACAGTTTTTTGTCTGTGAACTTGCATATCAGGTTATACAATTTTATCCAATCAGATTGTTTTTCCTGCTGTCCTTGTTTGCTTGGTATCCACTATCTGTATCTATGGAAAGAAAAAAATGCTAGTTTGTGAAAAAATGATGTGTAGAAAAATCAGTGCAATGAGTAATGTTAGGCAGTGCATCAGAATGGTAGTTGGATGACAGTTCAGTTACAGTAGTTGAGGCAGTTTACTGGTTCAATAGTCGTGTTTGACGAGTGCAAATGGTAGACTGGCTAATACTTTGCTGTTGTTGTTGGGTTCGCACATAGAAAAAAAAAATTCTTACGATGGGAACTATCGCCAAGAACTATCTATTAGATACAAGCAACGGGTGGATATACATCCATAGAGAACTTACCCTCAAAGACAACAAAGCTTTGTTAACAAGATGGAACTCGTGGATGATGTAGTCATACACTTGTCGATCTCAAGATCGTGATGAAGTCCAGCAGGTCCAGCTCCAACACGTCCATCAGATCCAGCTCCAGCAAGTCCAGCACCACCAAGTCCAGCACCACAAAGCAGCGGTGCATCCGTGATCGCACACACGTCCGGTACCCCGACAACCTCTGTCCCTCGCTCCAGCAAAGCAGCGGAAGCAGCAACTCCTTTTTAGATAAAGCCACCGGGAACATGTATCTCGCTAATCCGAGACCATGGAGAATAACTAGAGGGTGGAAGAGATCCTTCACGAGGAGGTGTGTGTTGTGAGAAGGAGAGAGGGGCCTTTTATAGGGAAGAGGGGGGCAGCCAAGGGCCATGGCATGGCAGCCATGGTGGTGCCCCCACCTCTTCCATCATTCATGTGGTGGATGCTCCACTCACATAAATATGCCTCCACTCACACTTCCACTCACATGCATTAAATTTCCACCAAATTTAATGTAAGTTGTCATTAAATAAAACTATTTTATTTATTTTATTCAGAATTTTGTTAATTACTTTAATTAACAAACATTCACATAAAACCCCCTACAACATTTCAATATCACATGCAAAACCAGTTTCTGCAATTTCACCCGAAACAATTCCGGTTTCCATCGAAATGATTCCAGCGCTTTCTTAAATCTTTATCTAAAACATATCTGCTCCAAATGGTGTCGATATCCCTTAAGTGTGTCACCCTACGGTTCACAAATAATGCAGACATGGTCGAGACCCCTCTCCGAACAATAATCAGCAGCGGGACCTGGAGATTCGTACTGACTCCCACATATTCAACGATGACTCTTGTGATCGTGTGAACCTTTAACGTCGTAACCAAATCCCTTTGTATTGTGATATATTACATGTCCGAGATTCGATCATCGGTATCCTAATACCTAGTTTGATCTCGTTACCGACATGCACTCTTTTCTCGTTCCCGTGATATAACATTCTAGTGATCACATCACTTTCTTACAAGCTATTCTCAATGTGATATCACCGAGTGGGCCCAGAGTATATCTATCCGTCATCGGGATGGACAAATCTCACTCTTGATCCATGAGCCTCAACATAACACCTTCGGAGTATCTGAACCCACCTTTATAGTCACCCTTTTACGGTGTGACGTTTGATGTTATCAAGTCACTCTTCCGATGTTAGCAATTAATATGATATCATGGTCTAAGGACTAAGATTACTTCGTATGATGTTATAGCAATATAAACATAATGACTTTGATTGTAATGCTATACTTCGGATGAATGTTCATCACATCATTTCATAAATGCCGCGACCTCGTTATTAACAACATCCAATGTCCATGATCAGGAAACCATGATCATCTTGTTAATCAACGAGCTAGTCTATAAGAGAGGCATAACTAGGAACCATTTATTTCTTTATTAAACACACATGTATTGACGTTTCCAATCAATACAATTATAGCATGCAAAATAAACATTTATCATAAACAAGGAATAAGATAATAACCACTTTATTATTGCCTCTCGGGCATATTCCCTTCAGTCTCCCACTTGCACTAGAGTCAATAATCTAGTTTGAAAAACTTTGTGTATTGAACACCTATGGCTTTCTGGTGTTGCATATACGCGATTGCTAGTGGTTAACATAATCTCCGGATCTGACAGTTTTAGGTCCGTGTATATTTGCATGTCTTTGCGTCTCTACGCATCACTCATTCTCAAATGAGATGGCATTGTATAAATTTGGTCCTTTGGTGAGACCTTTAGTTCGTTCTGGTTAAAATATGTTGATATTATTGTCATACAATATATCTTCATAGTATTAGCCCACTTTGAACCACACCTAGTTTGATAACAAACTACTTAACACAAATGCTCTCCTTTGCTGCTACTATATCAGTCATATACTTAGCCTTTTGTTGTAGTATCCGTCACAATGTCTCAACTTTGGAACTCATCCAAATTCATAATGGAACATCCTTTCCATTACATTGTGCCACCCATAGTATAAAATGAGATAAATTTAATTTGTATCCTGTGACAAAAGTAGTATCAATGTAACACTTTACAATGAACTACCTTCAACTATTTGTCACTTATACATGATATATTCTTAGTTCTTCCAAAGCTCATAAGAATATCTTTACTATCGTCCAATGATCATCTTATGAATCATTCTGGTATGTGCTCATAACATTTAGAGCATAGGACATATCTGGATATATACATATCACGGTATAATCGATCAAAATATTCATGTGATTTTACTCACCAAGTGTTGAAACACTTGAATCATGATACAATCCTTTCTATGCAGCAAGAACCTTTCTTGTTGTTTCCATATTGAACCCTTTCAATATCTCATATATGTATGTCTGGCATAACCATATTAGCGCCTCAATCTATCCATATAGACATTGATGCCAAATATTCTGGTTTTGCCCAAGTCTTTCATCGAAATCCTATTTTAATGAAATTCTTAACTTGTGTCAATAAAAGATACATCATTTCCAATCAACAATATGTACTCTGCATAATGTATTGGAAATTTGTCTCAGCGTTCCCACTTAATTTCTTGCAAATGCAAGCATCTTCATCATCTCCGATGAAATTAAACTCCTTTAACATTTTCATCATGGTGAAGATTCCAACTTCGCTATGCTCACTTCAACTATTGAAGTTTGCATGCCCTTTCAGCAACCTTTGAATTAACAAAACCCTTCGGACCGTGTCATGTACATGTCATAGGTAACCATTCTATTAGAAGAACCTTGTTTTGTTTATTCAACTACCATATACCAAATTATGTGTAGTGGTTGCTACATTAATCCGTCAAGACTAAATATCGCTATGAAAGATCAAATCTTCTCATAGTCAACTCCTTGAACATTGTCGTAAACTTCTTTCCGACATGTCGACTATTTCATAGATGTTAAACATCCATGTCTATTACTTTATAGATCCAAACATGAACGATAGGCTTCACGCCTTTCCGGAGGGTCTTCCAAGTTCATAAACTTGATTTCTCGTGTATGGATACTATCACGGATTCTATGACTTCTTAGTCATTTTATGGAGTCAGGGTCCATCATCGCTTCTTTGCATGCAGTCGGTTCATCATTGTCAAAACAATAACGACTTCTGTTTCAAATCTTACTATTTGATTCTTACCGACCCACATGGTTCAATAAGAACTCTAATCTCCAAGATCACACCCTTTGTAATCACGGGAGCCATGAGCATTATGGCCGCCACCGGGACACTTTCCGGTGCTGCGCTACTTAGCACATATAGCTAAGGTTCAACAACCTTATCAAAGTTCTATTGTCCTCCCACTTAACTTTTCACGAAAAATTCCTTCTCAAGAAACTTGATGTTCCAAGCGACAAACTCTTTTGTCCTCGGTGTTATGGAGGAATTCCCAACAAATTCTTTGGGATAACCTACAAAGACGTGCTTATCCGACTTTTGTTGTAAACATTTTACTTATGCATAGCATACCAAAATTTAAGAAAAGACAATTCGGGTTTTATCCCAAACCATAACCCATATGGTGTCATTTCAACGGATCACGATAGTGCTCTTTTCAGTGTAAAAGCGGTAGTCTCTAAAGCTTTAATCCTTAAAACATAATGGCAGTTTTATAAATGACACCTTTGATCTTACCATGTCAAACAAGGTTTGATTTGATCTCTCGAACATACCATACTCATGTGGTTTATCGGGAAATGCAAATTCATGGAACAATTCCCGAAATCTTAGGTGTTTTGCTAAAACTGTAACTCAAATATCTTCCTTTATGATCAAATCATAAACTCTTTTATTTTCTTATTACAATGATTTTTCACTTCATCTTGAAAGTCTTTGAACAATTTTCAAATGTTTCATACTTCTTCCTTATTAAGTAAATATATAGATATATTCACTCAAAATTTCTGGATAAAGCATATGAAGCAAAAAGATCCATCGCATATGGCTACACATAATGGACTATATACATCAACATGCATAATATCCAATAAGTTAGTCATCCGTTCCTCTTTGGCCTATGTACGGAGTTTCAATTGTCTCGAGGAAAGTTTCACAAGCATCAATTGATCAAAATCAAAAGACTCCAAAAATCCATCAGCATGGAGTTTCTTCATGTTTACTTCTTAATATAATTCAAACAGCGATGTCACTTCATAAGTGATCTTCCAATCATTTGTCTTATGTCGTTTTAGCAATATTTTTTATGGATGTGATTTCTCCAACTAGACTTGTAAAAGTTCATCCATCCTTTATGGAATACGGTAATTATTTGAACAACCATTGTTCTCGTAATACCGGAACAAAATAACAATTATTAAAACAAAATCTTGAAGGCTAGGTTTGACGACAATGAAAACACAATAACACTTTATTTGTTTTCGATGAACATCATCACTAATTCTCTTGCTAGTTACTTAGGCCATTGTAGTTCATGAATTGTGTTGTTCTGTATGACACTTCACACCAACCAATTCAGTATCCAATACCGGTATCCAATACCTCAAAACCACATTGTTTAATAAGCAAGGAATACAGCCATAACATGTATATCTTCTATATACCTAAGTTGGACATCTCCAAGCTTTTATTTTCTGCCAAATATTTTATAGATTCTCTTTCAACAATTCCTTTTCTTTTAAAGGAATCTATCAACATCAATAGTGGTGTCATTCACATGACACATAGTACAAAGTATATATAGTCAAATACTAATACCTTTGGACTTGCACTTTGAAGTGGATCACCATCATCAAATGTTTGGTGTTCTTTCAAAAATCCATTCTTTAGTAATCTATTAGTGTAGTAAACATTTTACTTACATCTTCTATTCATCCTTATCATGAAAACTTTCATGATCAAGCTACTATATCCTATAAGGAAGAATCGCGAGTATAATGTTAGTTCCCAAAACCTTTTTGGGAGATCCGGATGCCTAGCATCTCCATCCTTCACAATTTTTCATACAATATGAGAATATGTATTTTGGTAAATTATACTCTATCATAATGCAACCAAAAACATTGTTTCAAATATTACAATATCTTACACACATGATGGTTTCTGAAACAATTTTTCAGCTCCTAGATAATCTTGATATTAAAACAACTTTTGAATATCAATAATCATGGAGGCAAACATGATACTTTAGATACTAACATTGGAATTGTTACTCTTGATTTAATACTACTTATTAAACTTCATGGAGTAGATAGAGTTTGCTGAAAGTTTGCAATAGGACTTCTAAACTTTAAATTGACATTCAAAACAATACGATACCAGTTTGTAAAGTAAATATCCAGAATTCTATAGTTCTATTATCTCAATTAAAACTAAGCATACGGTAGTGAACAGATGCCAATAACTACAACAAATTATGCAAATTCACTTTGATTTAGTTTATGACAAATTGAGTTCGACTAATCCAAATTAGAAATGAACTCCCACTCAAATACGACATCCCTCACGCCTTTTTGGTGATTACATGAACCAAATCCACTACACCAAGTCCGATCATCACGTGAGTCGGTGTAGCTTCAAAGGCGAGCATCAATATGGGCATCACATCAACTATATGACTCATGCTTAACCTTTCGGTCTGTGTTCCGAGGCCATGTCTGTACATGCTAGGCTCTCCAAGTAAGAACCTTAGTATTCGTGTGTGTAAAACTGTCTTACACCCGTTGTATGAAAGCGTAGAGTCGAGTACACCTAATCATCATGTGATGTCTCGAAACACGATCCATAGAACGGTGCATACTTAAGGAAGAACACATTTTATCTTGATATTTAAATGAGGGATCATCTTATAATGCTAGTAAAACGCCAAACTAGAAATATAAGATGCAAACATCATATGTGTAAAGTGGAATGATATGGTCCATGCATTTGATCACCATCATATGCAACATGGTATGATCTCTATCATTCCTTTGTGTGTAAGGCCAAGGTCTATGGAACTTACATGTTAAGTTTGTTGTGAGGGTATCTACCATACATCAACTTACAACATTACCATATCATGACACTAGCCCAGCAACAATCTAAACTAGACGCCTCTAATTTATCCATTGCAAGTTTTACGTGGCTTAGGGCTTTCGGAGATAGAACCGGTCTTACCTACAAACATGGAACCACAACAATGATAACTAGTTATCAGCAACTCGTTGTAAATCAGATATTGCCTATAGTAGGAGAGACAGACACCTGCCAGCCACTTATGCAAAACTAGTTGCATGTCAGTCGTGGAACCGGTGTCATGTGCGATGACATGTAAGGTTGGTCCAGGCCGCTTCATCCCACTATGCCACC
Organism: Avena insularis; assembly: GCA_023614405.1. NCBI lineage: Eukaryota > Viridiplantae > Streptophyta > Magnoliopsida > Poales > Poaceae > Avena > Avena insularis. Next base: position 371,111,593 of record CM042696.1, on the reverse strand, counting down.
AATATCCAAAATACATGAAAGAAGCAATACCATGATCATCATCGCCCACATATAAACATATGTGTACTACCCGTGCAAAGCACCTACGCATAGATCAGGCTCTGATACCACTGTTGGGTTTGCAGCATAGAAAACAAAAAAATTCCTACAATGGGAACTATCGCCAAGATCTATCTATTAGATACAAGCAACGGGTGGATATACATCCATAGAGAACTTACCCTCGAAGACAACAAAGGTTTGTTAACGAGATGTAACTCATGGATGATGTAGTCGTACACTTGCCAATCTCAAGATCATGATGAAGTCCAGCAGGTTCGGCTCCAGCACGTCCATCAGATCCAGCTCCAGCAAGTCCAGCACCACCAAGTTCAGCACCACAAAGCAGCGGTGCATCCGTGATCGCACACACGTCTGGTACCCCGACAACCTCCGTCCCTCGCTCCAGCAAAGCAGCAGAAGCAGCAACTCCTTTCCAGATTAAGCCACCGGGAACATGTATCTCGCTAATCCGAGACCATGGGGAATAACTAGAGGGGGAGAGAGATCCTTCACGAGGAGGTGTGTGTTGTGAGGAGGAGAGTGGGGCCTTTTATATGGAAGAGGGGGCAGCCAAGGGCCATGGCATGGCAGCCATGGTGGTGCCCCCACCTCTTCCATCATTCATGTGGTGGATGCTCCACTCACATAAATATGCCTCCACTCACACTTCCACGCACATGCATTAAATTTCTACCAAATTTAATGCAAGCTCTCATTAAATAAAACTATTTTATTTATTTTATTCAGAATTTTTTTAATTACTTTAATTAACAAACATTCACATAAAACCCCCTGCAACATTTCAATATCAGATGCAGAACTAGTTTTTGCAATTTCACCTGAAACAATTCCGGTTTCCATCGAAATGATTCTAGCGATTTCTTAAATCTTTATCTGAAACATATTTGCTCCAAATGGTGTCGGTATCCCTTAAGTGTGTCACCCTATGGTTTGCAAATAATGCAGACATGATCGAGACCCCTCTCCGATCAATAATCAGCAGCGGGACCTGGAGATCCGTACTGACTCCCACATATTCAACGATGACTCTTGTGATTGTGTGAACCTTTAACATCGTAACCAAATCCCTTTGTCTCGTGATATATTACATGTACGAGATTCGATCATCAGTATCCCAATACCTAGTTTGATCTCGTTACCGACATGCACTCTTTTCTCGTTCCCGTGATATAACATTCTAGTGATCACATCACTTGCTTGCAAGCTATTCTCAATGTGATATAACCGAGAGGGCCCAGAGTATATCTATCCATCATCAGGATGGACAAATCCCACTCTTGATCCATGAGCCTCGACATAACACCTTCGGAGTATCTGAACCCACCTTTATAGTCACCCTTTTACGGTGTGACGTTTGATGTTATCAAGTCACTCTTCTGATGTTAGCAATTAACATGATCTCATGGTCTAAGGACTAAGATTACTTCGTATGATGTTATAGCAATATAAACATAATGACTATGATTGTAATGCTATACTTCGGATGAATATTCATCACATCATTTCATAAATGTTGCGACCTCGTTATTAACAACATCCAATGTCCATGATCAGGAAATCTTGATCATCTTGTTAATCAACAAGCTAGTCTATAAGAGAGGCATAACTAGGAACCTTTTATTTGTTTATTAAGCACACATGTATTGACGTTTCCAATCAATACAATTATAGCATGCAAAATAAACATTTATCATAAACAAGGAATACGATAATAACCACTTTATTATTGCCTCTCAGGCATATTCCCTTCAGTTGTAACCATAATCGTTCATACAAATCTCTTCATGGTCATTACACCCAGATTTTTTGATATGTTTAGCAAGCTCTATTTTGCAAGTGTAACCTTAATTGATTCACACCAGTGGAAACATGGTATATTTACAAATGAATCAAATTATTTAGCAAATTAATTTCATAAATATAAGTTGCATCTACGTCATATGACCTTCTGCTGTCAGATTGGTACTGACTGGCAGTAAATCTTCTGCTTTGTGTCCAACTTCACTGCCTTTAACTTTAATCTTCTTTTTTCTTTATCTTGTGTCTGATGTTCCTCTTGTTTATCCTGTTCTTGCATGTTCACCGTGTTAGATGAGCGTATGCTTGTTTCTGTTGCTGTTGATGCTGCTTCATCAGAGGGAGTTTGGTTGTTTGTTTCCCCTCCTGTGTCCTCCTACAATCAGAAGTTTATATTAGTTCTTTGTTGAATTGTTATGAATGTTATAACATCATCAGATTTTTCTTTTTGTTTTATATTATAGAAAATTTTCCCATTTCTTCTAAATGAGCGTCTACCTTTAGAGATTTGTCTTTTGTTATTGTTGAGGTTGCGTGCTCCTGTCCTTTTGCTACAGTTTAATTATTGGTATCATCTGCCTGATTGACCAATGCATTAAAAACAAATAATACAACATTGTTGAACTAGTAACAATCATTCTTATTATATCATGCAATAAGTATATAAATTACCTTTGTAGCTTCGATCATTGTGTCTTCTGTTTTTTAGACGTATCAAGACTATTAGAGTTGTTTTTCTCAGTTTCATTCTGCGGCAATGAACATGATGCAGGATCTTCCATTATGACATGTCCTCTTTTTGCTGTTAATCTAACTGCTATATCTTTTGCCGACTGCATGTATAACTTAAGCTTATCCATTGAGTCTAGAATCTCGAGTCCTACTCTGTTGACATCTTGTTTGTAGTTACTGATGAGGCCTAGTTCGGTGTCAGCTTCTAATTTTTGACATATGTTTTCTGGGTTGTCTGCAATCTGTCTCAGGAGATCTATTGCTTGCTGCATCTTCTCAACATCTATCATGAGACCTCCGATTGGATTTGGCTGGACAGAAGGTTCTTCAGTTGGAATGTTTGAGTTGTCTCCGGCAACAACTATTGCATACTTGTTCTTCCCGTTCTCCTGGTCATTATCCACCACTGTAGTTGAGGAACTATTTTTCTTTGTATGAAAACCTTTGTTGTAGTGCTGCAGCTCGGAACTAGTCTTAACCTGTTTCATCTGAAGAGGACAATTTAGATATTTTGATGCTCAATCTTCTTATGTTACAAAATGAAATCAAATATGCAATAAGGAAATACAAAGATATATATATTATCAGTATGTGTACTTACATATTTCAATGCTCCGAATTCCTCAATGTTATGTTTCTGTCTGTCCTTCTTCACAATGGATGACAATAATTCATTGTCAAGAACATGCAGCCTTGGTGTTTCAGTTATGTTGATTTAATTCTCACACCTTTTAGTGTCTAGATAGACTATTAAAGACAGAATTTCGTATCCCTTAGCTCCTTTGGTATTTGTTTTTCTACAAGACCCTTACCCTTTTTCTTGTTTCTGTTTTTCTTCTCTACAAAAAAATTCTGAACTCCTCTCTTCAGTTCATCCACTACTACGCGGCAGATATCCATTTGATGAAGCTTCTTGTAGTCTACATTGTGTACCATTCCAGCCTCTCGGCCTATCCTTGCGTGTAGAGTGGGGCAGACAATACACTTGAAAATCACCAGAAATATGCATTGCATTGTGAAAGGACGTGTGTCACCTTTCTTTATTTGCTTATACAGATCATTAAGTTGAACTTGTTTTGTCGCTGTTATTCCAAGTTCTTTCCTTATCCATTTGAGAGCTTTTGTGTTACCATCCACTGATGGTAATGGAGCTGCGTTAGGTCCGTCAGGGAAGCCGAACACTGATCTCACAATTCTGGTGTTATTTCAATGTCCATGCCGGCTCCAAGTTCCATTACCATTGTAACTCTATCAATTTTCTCGTATAACCACAAGATCATTGGCCATGACAGGTTTGATGTTACTCTGTAATTAAATAGGAATCCCCACCCAACATTTGATAGCTTGTTTTTTTGATCATCGTTAAGGACCTCTGTAAGCAATTTGCTGAGCTCTTTGAGTGAACACCTTACTGTGTAGTTTGTGTCTGTGTCCTTGCGTAGATTTTTGTCACATATTGTCAAGGTACCTTGAATCATATTCTTGCTCTGATCCTTGCGTTTGTGTTTTCTCCCAGTTTGCTGCATGTAAGATTTTATGTTGTCAGTTCATGCTATGGATTTTCCAAAATGAATGTCATATGATTAATTTATTTATGTAAATCTTTACTAACCTGACTATCCAATTCTCCTCCATTTTCTTCTGTATCACCTGCAGCATCATCATCATCTTCTGTTTCAGATTGTATTCCTTCTGGAAGAATGTTGTAGTCTTCATCATCGTCATCAGTGCTCTCATCCTCATCTTTGTTGTTCTCTTGCTCTTTGAGATGTCCTTTTTCTTCCTTTGATATTCTAGATGCTCTCCTCTTTTTTTCCTGAGGGTTATATTGCTCTTCTGGAACTATTTCTTTCCGCCTTTTCAATCTTCTTGTATTGGACTATAAATCTATTGTGGTACTGTTGTCTGGAAGCTGAACACTCAGTGGGATTGGGTCATCCTGGGGTATGTTTTGTTCCTTTTTTTCATTGTCCACACTTTCTTCAGAGGTTGATGCAAGAGGTAGTTTCTTCTTAACTTTATCCAGCTTCAATTTTCTTTTTTGTACTGCTTTCTTCTTCTTTTTCGTCTCTTCCTCTTCTGCTAGTTGATCTTCCACTTGCCATTCTTGTCTGGGTGTTTCTGTGCAGTCCACACTTTGTGATGGTGTTATTGATAGCTGACTGGTGTGGACCTGACTGCTGTTCTGGTTATCTGTTTTGGGGCAATATTTTTCCTTACTATATGAAGAACAAACAGTAATAATATGTACTTTTACTTTGTTTTATAGCATTACCTTGGGTCAGCAATGACTTTTTTGTCAGCATCAGTATTATTAGGTATGTTCTGCAAAAAAGTTGTATTAAATAAATGCCATTTCTATATTTATGTTAGTGATGACTACAAGGTATGTGGTATATTGCTCTATACCTTTTCAGGGCTAGCACTTCTGTTGTCCTCCATTTCACCTAATAATTAAATAATATTTGAGCATAAGACAATTCTTAATAAGTGTGGCAGAAAATTAGTAATTCTTTATGCAATCTTCTAATCCTTAGTAATTATTTTCACCAATTCGATGTTTTAATATATTTGTCTATCCTTTTTATATACGAATTCTATTTTCCTATTTTTTTCAATAATTACTTATGAAAAACAACTATATATATGTAATCTCTAAACTGTTAGTCACATATGCTTTGTATGGCGATAAGGAACTGAAATGAATGGATTAAAAGTGGAGTTAGATAGTATGTACTATAAATTTTACTTTCTGTTACAGATTTGTGAAGAATCTAGTGTTAAACGGGAATTATATGATTTTGATTGATATGAATTCTGTGTACCTCTTGTTGTAGGTTACTACGCTTACTTGTTTTCTTGACTAAGAGGAAGCAGGGGCCTTCCGCCGGTCTCTCGCCTTCCGCCGCTTACCTTTTTTGTGAATGTATCCTCTCTATCGAGGTCGTCGGGAGTTCTGTTCCAAATCAGTGCAGGTTGTTGGGGACGAACTTGCTACCGTCGGAGGATTGTTTGGTACGGGCGGTGGTGGGTTGGATTTGAAGGGTTGGACTTAATTCCATTGGGGTGGGTCGGCGGGGGCGTGGCGATCTAGGGTGGTTGCTGTTGGCAGAGCGTGGTGTGTGTTGTTGGTGCTGGGGGTGTGGGAAGGTGGGTGTTTTAACGGTTGAGGGCGTTGGGCGGTTTGTTTCTGGATGTTGTTGCTTCTGGTCGACGGCGACAACGGTAGCAGAATGACTCTGTTTTCCACCGATTTTCTTCGGACTACCTTTCCGTGGGTTGGATACTAGAGGGAACATGAAATCGTGTATGGGTTGGTAGTTTTGGTTGCTCTGCCTTGTTTATATGCAATGAACTGCCTTGCGTCTGCTTAATTTGACGCCTCGGGTGATCGTGAGTGATCTACCGTAATTATATTTGGCGAACTGCCTTATTATATTTCATTGATGCACTGCACAAGCTCTACCCAAGTTATACGGAGTGCACTGCCTAAGTTGTAATTCGGGCACTGCCTTCTTATTAACCAGTATATGTTTACTTGTATTTTCTTGCACACAGTTTATTTTTGAGGTATGTTCTATTTACTTTAGTGTTGGGGGAGTGACATTATATTCTCTTAGTCGGCGTTTTACGTTGTGGGGTGTAATGGGAGGGGTCCTACTTTGAACTCCTTTTTATCTATACTTTGACCTAATTCTTTTAAGGGTACTGTTTTCAGTGCTATTGTGTTTCTAAAAGTAATGTGAGGTAGTGCAGTGTCTAATAGTAATGGAGGCAGTTCATCTTTTTATACAGTTAGCATCTGCGCTGTGCTCGGCTGTGCACTGCTTACAGTAGGAGTTCGAGTGGCTTGCTCGTAGGACAGGGAGCCAGTGCATTGCTTGCATCTTGAGCAGTGCATGGCGTGCAGTGCTGAGCATCTGCACTTTGCTAGGCTGTGCACTTTGCTACGGAGGCACCTGCCTTTATACGAGGCCGTGCTTACCGATGAGGCATTCGAGTGGCTTGCTCGTGGGATGCAGTGGCGATGCATTATTTGTATCTTGAGCGATTGCATGGCATGCGAGGCTGAGCATCTCAAGGCTTTTTGAGTGCATCGCTGCCTTACGAGGCCATGCACTACTTACATGAGGAGTTCGAGTGGCTTGCTCATAGCACAGGGAGGCAGTGCATAGGTTATAGCTTGAGCAGTGCATTGCATGCATGGCGGAGCATCTGCGCTGTGCTGGGCTGTGCACTACTTACAGGAGGCTGATGACCCACAAGTATAGGGGGTGTATCGAAGTATTTTCGATAAGTAAGAGTGTCGAACCCAACGAGGAGCAGAAGGTGCTGGCTAGTGGTATGGATCAGGAATTCTCTGCAAATACTTAGCAAACGGATTTTTAGGGGTTTTCGATAAAACAACTAAACAAAGTACGAGTAAATAAAAGACAGTAGGAATAAATGCAGCAAGTGGATCAATCCTTTATGCAGCAAAGGACAAGCCGGTTGTATTACTTAAGATGACCAAACGTTCTCGAGGACACATGGGAAGACTGTCAAGTGCTTTCGCTTCATATAGTCGATTAATCTTCTCTAGCTTGCTAAGTGTTGTGCGGGTGAACCTGTGCTAGAACCTCCCCATCCAAGACTAATACATACCTGTGATTAAACCCCTTGCAAACATCCGTAAGTAGAAGAAAGTATTTAAGGTAGAAACCTAACCATAGCTTTAAACTCTAAGACCCTTACGTCCCTTGTGCAATGGTTTCCTAACAGGGGTTCAGGTTTCTGTCACACCGGCAACCCCTACGATTAGTAGCCAAATACACAATGCATTCCCCTAGGCCCATATAGGTGAAGTGTCATGTAGTCGATGTTCACATGACACCACTAGAAGAAGTACACCACAACTTAAATAACAATCTATTGAATCTTTCTCAACACAACTCCACTACTAACAACAAGACTTTCTTCCATGTACTCAAGAACAAAACGAACTACTCACAAGACATCATATGGATCATGATCAGAGATGGAATAATGATGTATAACAATCTGAACATAAACAATAATTCAACGGTTCACTCAATAGCATCAACTACAAAGAGTAATCAACACCGGGAAAGTTTCCCCTATGAACTATAGCAAGATTCAACGCAATTGTTACAGCAATATGGAGATGGTGATGAGGGTGCTGATGGTGATGATGGTGATGATGATGATGGTGATCCCGATGAAGTCCAGCTTGATGGTGGTGTTGATGGCGACGATCTCCCCTCTCCGGGAAGGAATTCCCTCGGCAGAAATCTGTCTGCCGGAGAGAGCTTTCTCTCTCGGTGTTTTCCGCCCCACAGAGGCGGCGGAATCTTTCTGTGGTTTCTCCTCGAGTCTTAGGGTTTCGTGGGGATGATATACGCCAGAGGGGAGAGGCTAGAGTGGGCCAAGGCGACCACACCACCTCTAGGCGCGGCCTAGGCCTGCCCGCGCCATGGGGTGGTGTGGCCCCCCTGTGGCCCACCTCCACTCTGGAAAAATAGGATTTTCCATATATTTTCCCGGATTTTCTGATCTTCGCGAATTTTGCCTCCAAACAGCACCTTTTCCATCAGAATCCTGACTGCAGCGGTCCATGCTCCAGAAGTCATCAACCATGCAAAAATAGATGAAATAACATAAGTATCACCTCTCAATACGAAATATATCAATGAATAATAGTGAATTAAGACATAGAATAGTGATGCAAAATGGACGTATCAGAGGTCGTGCACTACTTATAGAAGGAGTTCGAGTGGCTTGCTGGTAGCATAGGGAGGCAGTGCACTGGTTGTAGCTTGAGCAGTGCATGGCATGCACTGCTCAGCATCTGTGCTGTGTTGGGCCATGCACTGCTTACAGGAGACCGTGCACTGCTTAGAGGAGGCCGAGGACTGCTTACAGTAGGAGTTCGAGTGGTTTGCTCATACGACAAGGAGGCAGTGCATTCTTAGTATCGTGAGCAGTGCATGGCGTGCAATGCTGAGCATTTGCACTTTGCTGAGCCGTGCACTTCTTACAAGAGGCCGTGCACTGCTTACAGGAGGTCGGGCACTGCTTACAGGAGGAGTTCGAGTGGCTAGTTGGTAGCACAGGGAGGCAGTGCACTGGTTGTAGCTTGAGCAGTGCATGGCGTGCAGTGCTCAGCATCTGCGCTTTACAGGAGACCGTGAACTGCTTATAGGAGGTCGTGCACTGCTTACAGTAGGAGTTCGAGTGGCTTGCTCGTAGGATAAGGAGGAAGTGCATTGTTAGTATCCTAGGCAGTGCATGGCGTGCAGTGCTGAGCATCTGCGCTTTGCTGAGACGTGCACTGCTTACAGGAGGCCGTGCACTGCTTACAGGTGTTTAATGGGTCCTACTTTGAACTCTTTTTTATCTATACTTTGAACTAATTCTTTTAACGGTACTGTTTTCAGTTCTATTGTGTTTCTAAAAGTAATGTGAGGCAGTGCAGTGTCTAATAGTAATGGAGGCAGTTCATCTTTTTATATCGTGAGCATCTGCGCTGTGCTGGGCCGTGCATTGCTTATAGTAGGAGTTCGAGTGGCTTGCTCGTAGGACAGGGAGACAGTGCATTGCTTGTATCCTAAGTAGTGAATGGCGTGCAGTGCGGAGCATCTGCGCTTTGCTGGACCCTTCACTGCTTACAGGAGGCCATGCACTGCTTACAGTAGGCATTCTAGTGGCTTGCTACCGTCAGCATAGGTTTTATGTTAACTGTTTCTAGGTTGGCGTAAGCACTGCCATAGATGGTAAGATCAGTATGTGTGTTTAGATAAGTTTTGCACTGCCGGTCATACAGTTTATGTACTTCCCTGATAAGTTATTTTTTCCACTATGTTTTCGGCTTCCGAGTTCCCAATTTTGATGTACCGCACAAGTTCTGCCATTTCCACTACCTAGGTTTTAAAAGGTGCACTGCCTAATTTATGTGCAGTTTTGTGTTAACTACTTCTAGGTTGGCGTATGTGTTTTGACACAAGGTTTGCACTACTGGTCATACGGTTTATGAACTGCCTAAATTTTGTTTTTGTCCACTATGTTTTCGGCTTCCAAATTCTGATGCGTGGAGTGATACTGACTGATCTGCCTTAACTAGGTAATATGCACTGCCATTGAGTGTTCGTGTATGCACTGCATTTTTACTTGTATTTGCATCTTTATTTATTTTTGTATTCTATACAGTTAATTAATGAGAATAATCACCATAATCCTACACAAACTAGAAGATTGTATTTAAAGTGGATTTATGATTTGTTTTACTATAATAAAACATTCAGAATGCACATATTATATAGAATTACACATTGTTCAAAGTATTACACACACTAAGCAGGGTTTGAAGCTTGTTAAACTACTATTGTTCGGAAAATATCAAATGCTAAATCAAAACCACATTTTATATGTGGTTATCAACTAAAATCACCATACCGATATAATATAGTAGCCACACTGTGAAAGTCTTTACTGAATTCACATTCCCTTCTAGGCATCTTCTTGCTTCTCCGATCTGTCGACATTGATACATCCATTTTGCATCACTATTCTATGTCATAATTCACTATTATTCATTGATATATTTCGTATTGAGAGGTGATACTTATGTTATTTCATCTGTTTTTGCATGGTTGATGACTTTTGGAGCATGGACCGCTGCAGTCAGGATTCTGATGGAAAAGGTGCTGTTTGGAGGCAAAATTCGCGAAGATCAGAAAATCCGGAAAAATATACGGAAAATCCTTTTTTTCCAGAAGACCAAGGAAGCCAGAAGGGGGGCTGGAGATGGGCCACAGGGGGCCCACACCATCCTCGTGCAGCCCTAGGTCAAGCGCCACAGTGGTGTGGCCGCCTGCCCACCTGTGCTCCCCTCTAGAGTATATTATCCTCCCGAAACCCTAAGACTCGGGGAGCGACCACAGAAAGATTCCGCAGCCTCTGCGGGGCGGAAAACACCGAGAGAGAAAGATCTCTCCGGCAGACAGATTTCTATCAGGCGAATTCCTTCTCGGAGAGGGGAGATCGTCGCCATCAACACCACCATCAAGCTGGACTTCATCGGGATCATCATCATCATCATCACCATCATCACCATCAGCACCCTCATCACCATCTCCATATTGCTGTAACAATTGCGTTGAATCTTGCTATAGTTCATAGGGGAAACTTTCCCGGTGTTGATTACTCTTTGTAGTTGATGCTATTGAGTGAACCGTTGAATTATTGTTTATGTTCAGATTGTTATACATCATTATTCCATCTCTGATCATGATCCATATGATGTCTTGTGAGTAGTTCGTTTTGTTCTTGAGGACATGGGAGAAGTCTTGTTGTTAGTAGTGGAGTTGTGTTGAGAAAGATTCAATAGATTGTTATTTAAGTTGTGGTGTACTTCTTCTAGTGGTGTCATGTGAACGTCGACTACATGACACTTCACCTATATGGGCCTAGGGGAATGCATTGTGTATTTGGCTACTAATCGTAGGGGTTGCCGGAGTGACAGAAACCTGAACCCCCGTTAGGAAACCATTGCACAAGGGAGTAAGGGTCTTAGAATTTAAAGCTGTGGTTAGGTTTCTACCTTAATTCTTTCTTGTACTTACAGATGTTTTCAAGGGGTATAATCACAAGTATGTATTAGTCTTGGATGGGGCGGTACATTAGCACAGGTTCACCCACACAACACTTAGCAAGCTAGAGAAGATTAATCGACTATATGAAGCGAAAGCACTTGACAGTCTTCCCATGTGTCCTCGAGAACGTTTGGTCATCTTAAGTAATACAACCAGCTTGTCCTTTGCTGCATAAAGGATTGGGCCACTTGCTGCATTTATTCCTACTGTCTTTTATTTACTCGTACTTTGGTTACTTGCTTTATCAAAAACCCCTAAAAATCTGTTTGCTAAGTATTTGCAGAGAATTCCTGATACATACCACTAGCCAGCACCTTATGCTCCTCGTTGGGTTCAACACTCTTACTTATCGAAAATACTGCGATACACCCCATATACTTGTGGGTCATCAGACATCTTCTGCTAGACTGATGCCGTATTGCTCCTTTTGCCATATCTTCTTGGTATCTTCTAATGGAACTGCTTGTTTATGTCGTTTGTACGGTTTAGAACCTCCATGACAACTGATGCATAGCTTGTTATCCAAGATTGTTTTATCTAAACCGAGGATATTCCTGATGAATGATATCCTCTTGTACAACTCGTATGTGACATATCCATCTATTGCTGAGTAACGCAGATTCTGTGGCGGCATTGGCTTCCACTCCCATATGTGATGCATGTTTGAGGCATGGGCTAGTGTCTTCATCTGAATGTATGACCTATCAATGAGTGTTGCTGCAAGATTATACATGCCATCCCTTTGATTATCTCGTGGGACTGACTTGAATATATCATGTATGTCGACGTGGTACTCGTTAGGGATATCAAATTTCTCTTTCTTCATCATCTTTATATCTGTCCTCTTGTCCACACTAACGAACGTGATATGTCTTTTGTTGAGAAAATGTCGTAGCCCCTGGCATTCCTTCGTTCTCCTGGCGTAATGATACACTAGGACGTGCTCTATCATGGCGAGTTATACTACGGCGATGGTTTGTTGTTTGCCTCTAGGAGTGTATTCGAGGTCGGTCCTATGTACCTGCTGTTGTCGTCCTGTCAAGTAAAATTTGATCATTTAGTAAGTAGCAGAATATAGTGAAACATTTTGATTCTTACAGCGTGAAGAACGTAGGAGTAGGGAAACATGTAGGATTGCATTTTCCATACCCACTCTAAGGCTCCGTTTGGCTTCTTGGCTTTTGTCAAACCAAAGTATTCTGAAACCATAGTATATCAATGTCGGGAAATCAATACTACAGTTTGCACAAAACCATATTATTTATAAAAAAATAGCTCCAGACCTCTTTCTTGAACCGTGCAAAAAACCTTAGTTTTTGCAATACGACAGTTTTGAAACTTTGGTATTTTACTGTGGCCAAACGCCCAAACTATCGAAAATTACAGTATTTTAGATACTACGTTATCTTCCGAATATTGAGAAAAAACAGCAGGTGCCAAACATGCCCTAATGCTATATTAATTCATATTACAAATAGTTTGCTTGATCATAGGCAAAAACAATGGATTCTGAAAAAGGATGTATGGGGTTAATGTTTGATTCGAATGAAAACTAGTTCAAAGTACTGGTTAGGAAAAAGTATTGCAAATTTTCTGCATAATTCTTATGCAAACCTTTTCAAACAAATAAACGGTAAGTTGGATCAGTACTAACCTCGTCAAGCCAACCTTCGTACATTGCGAGTATTTTGTCCACTGTGGATTCCTCGTTGGTGTATACCACAGTAAGAACCGTCATTCCATGAGCAGGACTGTGATGAATCTCCGTTGTCTGAAGCCCGTCGTCCATGGGAGGAAGACGTATGGTGCCACGCCTTGAATCTGTTTATTTCCGCAGTCGGAAAGAAGGATGGATCTAATAAGAACAAGTATGTGATGAACTACAAAATAATATATAATTATGCGATAGATAGACACCTTGGTTTTCTGAGTTTTGGCGCCGCAAATGATGAACTGGTGCGCCGTTGTTGCAACTTACTCCTTTACTGCTTCCATGACTTCTCCTATCCTTATAACCAACCGATCATGCAAATCGCAGTACTAATTATATAAAAAAATCCCACTACGAAATTATCCATACGAGACCTCAAAACTTCGCAACCATACAACTGTTCCTTATATACAAGAAAGGCCCACTAATATAATTCACAGGCCCATAGTTATTTGCAACATAGCACTGCTTCTCTAAAGTATTATGCAATGCCTCATATTACATAAAAATTAAAAAAACTAATTAAAAACACTACATTTGAGACCTTTAAAGTACGTAACCATAGCTCTGCTTGTTAAACACAGGCCTGTTATTCACAGGCCCATTTGATTTGGTAACAAACTACTGCATTTCAAACCTGCTATGCACTGCCTTGGTTTGTAAGATCCGGATGTATATTAATGAAGGTCATGCACTGCCCGGTACGATGATTATGCACCGGATTTATTCCTTGGTTACCGCTGAATCGATGGCATTTTACGAAATTCAGATAAATTAATAGTCCATCCAAATCAAGAGATATTTTACAAGATTTGAATGACATTTATGGATATATAAACAAAAACCTAATATAAAGTTAGATCCCCTAATCGTCTTTGTCGTTGTATATGTGGATGACGTATGATGGACCTGCCTCGTCATGCTTCGCCGCCGGAGCTACGGCCGCTATGCCGCTACTGCTGTTGGTTGCTCCTTGCCTCCGCTGCTTGTCGAAGTTGATTGGTCATCTCCAGAACTGCTAGGCTGTTAGCCTCGTGAACGGCGGCCCTATGCGCCATATAGGCAGCGACCCTCTCGCGGTTCCGGGCATCCTCCCGCCTCTTGTTTTCCATTTCGAATGAGTTGACCTCCTCCTTCTCCTTCTCGACCTCCTCCTTCTCCTTCTCCAGCGCCACTGGAGCAGAGATACTCTCGCTCTCCACGGAAGCGAGGAACACGGTCTGTTCCTCGCGGTTCCTCACATCCTCCCGCCTCTTCTTCTCCTTACCAAACGAGTCGACTTTTGTTGAGGTTGGCGGCAGCATCAGGTCGTTGGATTGGTGGCTGTCGGCGGAGGAAGAGCCGTATTCATGTAGGTTCTTGTAGCTCCACTCCTCCTCCGCAGCGGCTACCACACCTTGAGCCGTGACCGGCTCCTGCGACGATACCTCATCTTCTCTTCTTCATCGTCGGAGCTAGGAGGCGTTGGAAGTGGTATGCGAGCACCCGGAGGGAACTTGGCCCAACAGGTGGGTAGGAGACAAGGCATTATGAAGCCGGTGGTAGGTAGGGGAGATCGAATCGTTATCCCTAGTACTGATGTTGTTTAGAAGTGTGAAGAGGTGGCGGAACTATTTATAAGCCTGGGAGGAGGAGGCGAGAGGTTTACAACCTTAATTGCACGCTTATACAGTTCACACCAAATTCATAATGCCTCGCCGCTTGGGTGGTGCGCTATCTTTAATAACGCTGACCGACCGTTTTTAACGCGTGCACAGGCAGTCCACTGACCGTAGAATGGACTACACCTACCATGCACACCGAGATACACTGCGTGCACCACACCTATGCACTGCATCTCGGATGGTAATTTATACTGCACTGATGACTGTAGAAGATGTTCTTCACCTTTGAATTATACAATGCGTCTCTTTGGTGCGCCACACGTATGCATTGCATCTCGGGAATGCACTGCCTGTGAGAGGCATATGCACTGCTGGTTATCCTAATGCACTGTCCAAGACAGCCGTATGCACTGCCTGTGTGTGCTACATCTTGTGTGCTATAATATAGTGATGTGCGGACTGTCAAATATGTTCTCCACCTGTGGAGGACATGAACACGCACTTGTTATGAAAAATGAATGCATCTCTTCGCTATCTAGGAAGGCACTGCTCTTGACATCTATATGCACTGCCTGTATTGCCTGCATGTCGTGTGCTACAATATAGTGCTATATGGTCTGTGCAAGATGTTCTCCACCCGCGATGAACGTATGGTTATGCAGAACGTATGCACTGCATCCTTATGCTCGAATGCACTAAACCTACCATGTAGCCGCATATGCACTGCCTGTGGAAATCTTATGCACTACATCCCTAGGCAGGAGTGAACTGCCCTTTCTAACCATATGCACTGCCTATGCGGAGTGCATGTCGTATGCTACAATATAGTTATGTGCGGACTGTGCAATGTGTTCTCCACCTGCGGTGGACACGGACACGGACTGTTCATTTAGAACACATTTACTGCATCCCTATGCGGTGATGCACTGCCCGGAACAGGCATATGCACTGCCTATGTAGACTGCATGTCGTGTGCTACAATATAGTGTTGTGCCAACTGTGCAAGACTTTCGGCACGTGCGATGGACACGGACATGTACTATTCATTTAGAACGGATGCACTGCATCTCTAGGCCGTAATTCACTGCTGGCTCAAGTAATATGCACTGCCTGTATTGCCTGCATGTCGTGTGCTACAATATAGTGTTGTGCGGTCTGTGCAAGATGTTCTCCACCTGGAATGAACGTATGGTTATGCAGAACATATGCACTGCATTCTTATGCTGGAATGGACTGAACCTGCCATGTAGCCGCATATGCACTACCTTTGGAAATCTTATGCACTGCATCCCTAGGCAGGAGTGAACTGCCCTTTCTAACCATATGCACTGCCTATGCGGAGTGCATGTCGTGTGCTACAATATAGTTATATACGGACTGTGCAATGTGTTCTCCACCTGTGGTGAACACAGACACGAATTGTTCATTTAGAACGCATTTACTGCATCCATATGCGGTAATGCACTGCCCGGAACAGGCATATGCATTGCCTATGTGGACTGCATGTAGTGTTCTACAATACAGTGTTGTGCCAACTGTGCAAGACTTTCGGCACATGCGGTGGACACGGACACATACTATTCATTTAGAACGGATGCACTGCATCTCTAGGCCGTAATTCACTGCTGGCTCAAGTCATATGCACTTCCTGTATTGCTTGCATGTCGTCTGCTACAATATAGTGTTGTGCGGTCTGTGCAAGTTGTTCTCCACCCGCGATGAACGTATGGTTATGCAGAACGTATGCACTGCATCCTTATGCTGGAATGCACTGAACCTACCATGTAGCCGCATATGGACTGCATATGGAAATCTTATGTACTGCTCTTTAAGTCTTTAATATAGTGATGTGTGGACGACGCAAGATAACGTGCAACGGCAGTGCATTCACCGTGGAATGGAATCGACTTGCGATGCAAACAGGCATATGCAAAATGTATGCACTGCATACATAGTACTGTCCGTATAGTTTAGATTGTACTACTTAGGGGACTGTGCAATACAACGTGTTTTGGCAGTGTATCACCTAACATAAAGGCCATACACTTATATATGTAGTGTCAGGCGCGTGGTTGCCCTTCCCATCCCGACCTAGTCGTTCCCAGCCGCCAGGACTAACAGAGAGAGCTCGCCTCCTATTCCCATCTCCCGTCCCTCTCAATTGCACCCCTAAAAACCATCGGATCTGAAAAATTTCGCCGTTGTTTAGCTCCCCAATATCCCTCTCAAGGTATGCTCATCCGATTCCCTCGTTTTTATCCTATAAATCTTGCACATTTTAGTCTTGTTTGTTTCGAACCATAGTTCTAGATAAGATGGATTCATATTTTTGGTCGATTCATATTATAAATTGTACAGATAAAAATGTTTGACAGTGTTTTAGATATTAAGTTTTTGTTCAATTTGTATATATATGGAGATATGGGTTTTTGATTTAGCATGCAATGTGATGATGCAATGAGGATACACTTTTAGGTTGATTATGATTTTGTACTTTCATTTTTCTATTGATTAGTTACAATATGATGATGCAATGAAGGGTTGTTGTGGTGTGATTGAGGCTTATGGTATATGAAAAAAAAAATTGTGCATCCTACTTGGCTCACTTACTTCGTCCCTAAAATTTCTTTATGTTCATTCTAAATACGATGCCCTTTTTTATCTTAGCTAGACTTATCATAAATTAACGAGTGCTTTTCATTTTTTTAGGACATGGCACTGTGTCAGGTTTGTTTCACAGACTGCAGTAATGAAACAATGTCAGCCTCGTTATTCCTTGTCCGTCTTGTACATGGTCGATTTGAGCGTTCATTGGTATGCATATAATTCTTGCTATTTACATTAATTGAATTTTCTTTCCATACTATTGTCATTTATTTAATTATTTTATTCATTTTAGACTGTCCCATGCAATATAAGAAGAGAATTCAATAGAATAACAGGACAAAGCGTGGAGTTTCAAGCTCTTGGGCGAATGTATGTTGTGGACGTGCGCAAAGAGCGAGCAATGACTCGCCTTGCAGGTTCTTCATGGAGAAGGTTTATTTCTAAAAACCAAATCGACTCTGGTGTGTATCTGGTTTTTTCAACGGGAGCTCCTTGTCCAAGTATCACTGTTATGTATATGAATGACGAGGGGGGTGAGGACGAGGATGATGAGACCGAGGAGGATGAGTGTGATGATGAGGATGAGGGCGAAGAGGATGAGTCTGATGAGGAGGATCAGGAGGATGAGGAGCAAGAAGGACCATTGGATTATACAATTGTTGCTCAGAGATGCAAGCTTACCAAGAGTAAAAAGTACTATCTTATCCACATCATTCCTTCAAAATAATTGTACGTTGGCCTAGCACTTGTTACTCGCTTGACCAGGACGCATGTTCAGCGTCATGATATGGTATGTTATTAATTATCATTATTTTTTTACTTCCTATTATATTTTTTATTGCTTATTAGTTATTAGATTTCTAACTTCTGCAACTTAATTAGAAACTACCTTCCAGAATGGGTTTTTCTCTTGAAATTGCTGAAGAAGGCGTGGCTGGAGTACGGCTTGGTGCAAATGGTGTCGTAAGCTTCATTTCATACAAGACAGAGAGTGATGGTCAAATCATCTTTAGCACCCCTGAGTGGAAGACCTTTGTTGAATCTCATCATGAATGTCTTGAAGTTGGGCAATCCATTCTCCTCACTGGCAGGACCACTTCAATCCGAAACATTGAGATAATGTTTGTCATAGACATCATTTTATGTGATGACTGCAGTTCCTTCTGATTGTTTATTAGTGCAGATGTAAGTTGTGTTGAACCGCTTGTTGTTATGAACCGTTTGATGTATGTTGTGAACCGCTTGTTATGTGGTAATGCATTTCGTTATTTCTATTGATTTATTTTGATGTGCTGTGAATATTCAACTGGATGCATCAGATTTCGTTTCAATTGTCAAAAAATCAGTCGTGTCCCTCTCATGATAAGGGGACTGCGACTATTATGATATGTAATGCCACCACTCTTTCTTACCAGTAGCGTTTGATTAGTGGTTCGCGCCATCGACCGAATTGCTGTTGCAGCATGTATGTACTGCATCTTGGTTGATTCATTATAATGTTGTGTGGAGTGTGCAGGATTAGTTTTGTCAATAGTGCACTGAACGTGCCATGCACAGAGATACACTGCCCTTGTAGAACTTATGCACTGCCTCTTGAGTACTTCATTAGTGTACTGATCAAAGAAATATTTGTGCATAGAACTATTCTTATTCATTTTTTTAATACTTAGTTTATAATTGTGCCTTGGTGGAATGGTTGTATGCTCTATTGTTGGTAGGTAGATAATTAGTACTGAACAATTTGTTTAACTATGAAAGTTCAAGTAATTTTTTAGAAAATTTTAACTTGTTAATGCGATTTTGCTTATTTATTTGCAATTAACTTGCTTGCCTGCGAGACCAAATTAGGAATATACATATGAAATACAACTATACATTCATATGCTGTAATTACAAACATTATGGGATAATGATAAAAAACTAGTATAATTTTTACACACACACAAATAAATTACATTGTTCTGCAAATATAACATACTAGATCATAACCACTTTTCTTTAACTGAATTAACAAACCGATTTAACACACTGCTAGCAGATCGTACTCACATTATCATAGTCTTTAGCTAAATTCAGTATTCTTCCTCGTCGTCTCTCTTCGTCCACCATGCATCGTTCTTCATCCACCTGTCAATATCTGCTGCTCGACACATCGTGTATTCGTCCTCCCACTTATTATTGCTATTAGCTGATGGACCTGCCTCCAAAAAACGTTTGTAAGATTTATATCCTTTACCTCCTTTACACCCGATGCACAGCCTATCATTGAGAATTTCTCTTTCTAAACTGATGCAGTAGCTGCTGAATGTTATTCTCTTGTACAACTCGTATTTTACATACCCATCTTTTGCTGAGTAATGCAGATTCTCCATTGGCATTGGCTTCCACTCCCATTTGTTATGCATTTCTGAGTCACTTGCTGCTATCTTCATCTCAGTGTATGATGAATCAATGAGTACTGCTGCAATACTAGCCATGCAATACCTGTGATTGTCACCTTGGAATGTATTGAATATTCCCTGTATGTCTACATGGTACCCTTCAGGGATGAAAAACTTTTCTTTCATCAACATCTTTGAATCAATCCTCTTGTCGATGCTAATGAAGGTGATCTATTTTTCCTTCAAAAAATCATGGAGTCCCTGGAATTTTTTCATGCCCCTAGCGTAATGATAAACTAGAACGTGCTCTCTCACGGTGAGTTGTATGACAGCGATGGTTTTTTCACTTCCTTGAGCAATATATCTAATGTCTAGTCCAACGTACCTGCTCTTATCCTGGTGTCAAATGAAATGTGATTATTAGTACTAGAGTCTGGTGAAATGAACAAGAGAAGGATACAATTTAGAACTTGTATTATTGATTCTTATGACATGAAAGACGTAGGAGTATTGATAATGTAGGAATACATTTCCTATATCCTCTCCAATCATGTAGAGATTCATATGACACATAGTATGTTTGTTTCTACCATTGGAAAATTAAGGGATTCTGATAAAATATGTATGGGTTGATGTTTGATTTGTATTTAAACTAGTGAAAAGGACTGTTTAGGAAAAACTAGTTCAAATTAATATGGCAAACTATTTTATACGAATTAAACAACCTTGAATTCATTAGCATAATTCATATGACACTCATTTTAATAAAATCATAGGGTAAGTTGGATCAGTACAAACCTCTTCAAGCCAAGCCTCATACATGGAGAGGATTCTGTCGACCGTTGATTCCTCATTGGTGTACTCAACAGTAAGAACCGTCGTTCCATGAACAGGAAAGTTATGAGTCTCTTTGGTCTGAAGCCCATCGTCCATCATGTCTGGGACGAAGATGTCTGGTACCACGCCTTGAATCTGTGTTTTCTCGCTGTAGGGAACAATGATGAATATATTAAGAACAAGTATGAGATGGAGTAGAAAAAGAATAAATAATTCAGCACTAGAGAAGCACCTTGGTTTTTTGAGTTTCGTCGGTGTTAATGATGAACTGTTGCGATCTTGTTTCAACTTACGCCTTTTCCGCTTCCACGACTGCTCATATCCTTATAACCAACCAATCGTGCAAATCGTGCTAGTAATTATAAAAAAAAGCCCACTACGGAATTATCCATACGAGACCTCAAAAGTTCACAACTATAAAACTGTTGCTTCCATACAAGAAAGGCCCACTAATACAATTCATAGGCTCATTGTTGTTTGAAGCATAACACTGCTTCTCTAAAGGATTATGCACTGCTTTATTTTGTTTTATCCGAATGTATTTTAATGCACTTCATGGACTGCCAGTGATGTTAGTTATGTACTGCCCTGTTTCCTTGGCTAATTCCCTGTTTCATCTGTTAGATTGTGATTGCATAGATGTACGAGTGTTCTATCTTATAGTTTGTAAGAATAATATTTAAATGTTCCACTTTTTTTGTTAAATAAAACATTTCTAGTTGCTAAGTTTGTATGATATATATATAGTGCAATTCTTTTTTTAAAGCATTGTTTCATTGAATATCCGGTACAGAACTATTCTTTCGAACTACAATAGATTGTTGTAGGAGTGTCATGGCTATTGTGTCTAATGTTTTTATCTTATTTACAAAATTGGTATAATGCTATATATGGTTGTAGTCAATGTATCCTTTTTATACCAGTAAATAACAAGTAATGCTATAATACAAAAAACATTCCTCTATAACTTTATGATAACTTGATAAAAATAAAAAATATGCTGTATAATTTCTTACATTTATTATGATTGAATTTGTAATTCTGAGTCTATCTGCTACAAAAAAATATTTGTATCATGACCTGTTCCTGCTGCTTCTCCTGCATAAAATAAAGAAACATTGTTAGCAAATTTTTTTATAACATGTATGTAGAGCAAACTATTTGGGGAATCATAATTGTAATGTTTTAAATATTATGAAATATAAAACTTGCCTTGGCTCTTGAACTTGTCCAGTCAAATACCATTGTAGACAGCCATGTCCTTTTCTGGGGATTTTTAAATAGCTTGTGCCTTCCTTTTGATTATTGTTGCTGGTCCGATCACTGTCGAGATCTTCATCTTGAATGGTGCTTTGTCTTGTTCTAACGGTTCTTATCACCGGACTTTTGGTACTGTTCCTTTTATGTACATTGAACTGTACTGAATTCACAGGACTGCTTCTTGTTTGTACATTCCTCTCAACTGATGCTTGAGGGCTTTTGTGGCTTGACATAGATGTCTACACTGGACTGCTCCTTGTAATCAGTATTCTTTTTATTTGGTTTTTTGTACTGCACTTCCTCTTTGGATTGTTTGTTGCTTCTATCGTTCTGCAGCTTCTTTCTGTATGTCCATAACTTGGTGAAACATTTCCATCATTTCCACTGAGGTTAGCATCTGTCTGAGGGATTTCATACATATTCAGAACATTCCGCGTGGGATATGGATGAGATCTTTCTTTTCTGATGTTAGAATTTTGACTTTCAATCCCTCGTGTACAATTGCTTTCTTCTCTTGATTTTTGTGCAGTTCCTACTGAACTTCTCATCTACTTCTGTGGTTTTGATATCATCTGCATCACATGTATCAAGCGTTTTATTTTCACGACTTAACAAATATCATGTCCAATAATTTTCCTATTTTCAAAGACATCAGCTATAAATTCCACATAATACTTACTCTAGATGAATCAGTAGAATTGTTATCACTTGATGTTACTGATGGACTTTGTTGATCCTTATCTTTCCATACTCTTCTTCTTTTCTGTGGTGTCAAATTTTTCTTTAGAAAAAGGAGATAAAATGTTAGTCTTGCGTGGTTACAATCAAGTTCAAGATATGATGTAATAGGTATCATTGTGTACAATTAGCTTACTTCATCTGTACTAGTGTTGTCAACATAACTGCGTCCACGTTTTGCTTTACTTTGCTGGCTTTTATTTTTCTGAAAAAATCTTCTCTTGGGTGGTGTCAAGTCGTCCTGAAGATTATTGGTTAAAATATTAGTTTGACTTAATATATCGAATTACAACAACTTACACCAGTAGCATCAGTCGTCTCGTAATCACTGCTTGAAGTTGGACTTTTTTCTGTTGTAGTTTTTTTATCTTATCTTACACTTCTTTTGGATCATTCTGGCCTGCAAATAAAATTTAATATATAGTTAAATAACCTCAATCTATAATAGTAAAAACTACATAGATATACTTTGTCTCTAGGTACGATACTTTGTAAAATATAAGAAAAATTATTCATGTGTATATATATATACCTCTCTCTCCTTAAGCCAGAATTCACATTTAGGTTTTGTGTATCCTCTCTTTCCGCAGGTACCGCATTTTCATTTCGTCTTCTCTGACCCTGGTTTTATTCTCTGTCCTTTTTTCCTACCCTTTGTTTTGATGATCGGGGGATCTCTCAATGCAGTACGCATTGTTTTATTTAAGTTATCAATGCCATCTGCCATGCCGTCTGTGTTGCTTTGCTCATCCTAGTCTACTGAAGCATTCACTTTCTTCTCAATATCATCGATGCACTCTACCAGAAGTTAGTATGATTTGTCTGTACTGCATGCTTTTGAGCAAATCTTAGCAAAACGAGTCAACTCAATCACATAACGTATTGGACCTGCTGCGTTGCTCTTGTTACCGTTAGGAAGACGAAAAACATAGTTGGATGGCTGATGTGGGTTGCATCTTTTCCATCTAGGATTCACAAAACTATCTGGCATCGTATGTACTAAACCAAGACGTACCACAACCCTGAGGACGTGACAACACTGGATTCCATCCCTTGACATTTTTTTGCAGTTGCATGAGAAAATCTTATTCTCATTATCCACTTCAACTATAAAAACATCTATGTTGAAATCTGGATGTGTGACATGACCTCTTTTGGTCAGTTCGTATTTCATTCCACTGTCAGTTGGTTCTTCCCTTGTTTTTTCGAAAGTTGTGTTATCTGCTAGTTTCTTCTGAAACTTGAGAAATATGTCTGTAGTGTAAATGTTTATTGCATCTGTCTCAAGTCCATATCTGCTCCATGTTGGTGTTGTCTTCTCTGAAATCATGTTCCTTTTCCTGTCGAGCGCACTCAAGCTTTTCTCCTGAATTGCCTCATATGAATCTAGGAATTTCAGTATTGTGTTTGTGTGGTCGACATAGTCTTTCCACATGGAGTTGGTGCTCTCGCTTCTTGTCGTTGACGAGGAAAAAGGATAGAAACAGTCCATGAAGTAGGCTAGCACCCAGTGATCTCTAATATCCCATAAATCTAGTAGATGCTTGTTGTTTGCAATTCCGTATTTTTCCAATAATTTCCTCCAGCATTTTTCAAACTCTTCTACAGTCAATGAGTTCTTTATTACATGTCTAAGTTCTTCTGACAGACCTTCATTTCTTTCTAAAATGGTAGCAAGCTTTTCTAGCATCTTTTTGATGATGTGCCACAGGCAGAACCTGTGGATTGTGTCAAGCAGTATATCCAGTTCATCAATTGCTTTCTTCATTGCTCTGCACTGGTCAGTGATTACGTACTTTGGTGCTTTACCACCCATTTCCAAGACAAAAGTTTTGAACAACCACTTGAACATTTCAGCTGACTCGTCCTGCAGGAGACCGATCCCAAACAAAACTGTATTCCCATGGTTGTTCACGCCAATGATTGGTGCAAAAGGCATGTTGTATACATTGGTCTAGAACGTTGTGTCGAATGACACATATTCACCATATAGTTCGTAGTTCATCCTGCACATTGCGTCTGTCCAGAAGATGCTACGAACGGCGTTTGTGTGGTCAGTGTCGAATTTATATGAGAATCCAGGAACCTTTGATTGAAGACGGGTAAACCTCTTCAAGCATTCCTCTATATCTTTATTTCTGTTGTCTTTCTTGTCAGCATACTTAAGGTTAGACACGTCTTTGCCGTCGAAACCAACTCCTCTGTTTAAAAGTTTCATTCCACTATATATTTGCATCACTCTCCTCGGTGGATACTTTCCAAGGTGTAGTATACATATAAATTCCTTGTCTTCCTGTGTCATTGACTTGTGGCATTTTGAAACCTAATGAGCTAATCTGTTGGGTGCAAAGGGTGATTGTGGTCCAGTTTTACTATTTTGTACATCCATCATTTTTCTGTTTTCTTTACCACAATGGATACAGGGCAAGACTCACTTATTTGAGTCTGACCTTGTTTTGTGCAAACAAATGTCTGTTTAATCATTTCTCTTGTTTTCTTGGAGTTAAGGTTGGTGTGCATTCTTATAGAAAAAACGGTTTTCCTTGCATACAGTGCAAAGAATTGGAAAGCATCTTCCCTTGACTGAAATTCCATTCCTTCTTCCGGTGTCGTGGCATCACCAATTTCATCCACAGCTGGGTACTCATTCTTAAACATTCTATCTATCTCTAACTCTTCTTCTCTAGGTTCTCCTGGATTAATCTCTTTTTTAGGAATAGTGTCATCGCACTGGGGCACAGGCTGATCATTGCTCATTGCTTCCGAGTTGGTGTTAGTGCATACAGTTTCTGTCGGTTCCTCTGAACAATTGACATTCTGATGACTTGTATTCTCTTCTCTTTGTGGGTTCATCGTGCTGGTTGAATATCTCTTGCCTGCATCCGAACAATTAGCTCTATCAATGCTTCCAACTTGTGAATCTACTGTACTTGTAGCGATGGTTGCTGGCTGCACTGGAAAAAAATGTTGCTGACTGTTTCACTTGCAACACTCTGCTCATGTGTAATCTTCTCATGTGTGATCTTCTCTCCTGAATTTGTTATGCTACTCTCGTATCCAGGATATACTGTCTTCCTTTCGATTTGTTTCTCATCGTTGCTCAGCGCTCTCCTAGCATGGCAATTTTGAACAATCATGCTTGATTTGAGTATGTTGGTTGTGATGATTGTTTTTGTTTTGTCTTCTGCAGAGCTACCAGCATACCTTACTAAATCTTCTCCTTCTATGCCACTCACTGGCATTCCGACAGCTATTAGGTCGATGTTTGCGTGTGTCTGACCATTCTGTCTTGAAGCATTCATGAGGATTCTTTGGCTTGCAGGAGCTGCTTGCACTGTATCTGATTTTTTCTCGATGTACTTGAACTGAATGTTGGTTACTGCATTTGTGTCCTTTGATGTCCTTGTCTATGCAGAAGATGCTGAAGTAGTACCACTGTTTTGTTGCATTGAGAGCATCACATCAACTTGCACCTGACAAAACAAAAATACAATAAAATGATTGTTAGCAGTACTCATGCAAAATTATTTTCATTTTTAATTTGTTTACTAATTGCAAGAGCAAACTCACCAAACTATTATCATTACACTTTGCATCTTTCAATTTACAACCAGTCTTGACTGCATTGTTGCCTTTCACTGATCCACCTGATTGATCTTGGCATCATAGGTTTGTTTTACCACTAGGGTTTTTGGAAATTACTTGTGAAGCAGACATTGTGATGTTAATTTTTTCCACCTTTGGCTTCAAGTTTACGCGTGCTGCGTTACATCTTCATACATTTTCTGTTGATGCTGCGAGAGCTTTCAATTTCTTCTCACGCTCTTTATCCCACGTATCATGTAGTGCTCTAAGATGTCTCTGCCATGATATAATTAATATAGTAGCACCATAATTATTCACGGTCAATCTTTTGATATTTAAAACATTTAAATAAAAAAACAAAATTGGGATATTATTCTTAAAAGTATATGTACCATCCTGAATTCACGTGCAACACGTTCTGTTACACCTGGAGCTTGGAATTTTGCACCTTTCATCATCTCTATTTCAGCCAATGTACGATCATTCAAATGAGATAATCTGGGTCCCTGCTGAATTTTGCAATTTGGTGTAATGCAGCATATATCGCATTCTCTAGATTTAGTGAAAAAAACAACACACAGAGAAAAAAGCAGCACTCTGTTTGCGTATCTGTAACATCAACAGTTATAATTTATCTTCTATATAACTGATATAAGTATGCTTCGATGCAAAAACAATCAGTTGAAATATGTATGCCGACATATTTTGAAATTTACTGTGGTATTATTTCCTCCTTTTACCTTTTCTGCAACAACCACCAACAACCTTGCTGATTATATACATAATAATAAATAGTATTTGTCAGGAATAGCTAAATTATATTTAGAGCATAGTTTTATTGTACATCGATTGAACTTCTCATTGTATTGTATAATCTCTTGCTATTAAGTACAAAAAGTAATACGTTACTTTGATAGAAAATGAACGAATCTGTGTAGCATACAATTGATGTGATCCACTATGAAAAAGTTTTTGTGATTACACATAGTGCTATCTGCTGCTCAAACTACATGCGTAGCAAATGGTCTTGTAGTTTCATATATAACTATTTCCGCTATATCAATTGTACTATACTATGATGGTTATTAAACGGTTCCAATGACTGTAGAAACTATGCTCCGTGCTTTAAAACTAGGAAGTTATATCTCCTTTGAATGTCAAGATAAAAATCAGCTACGTTGTTAGCAAAAAAAATTGTTGCTTTGTCGCTACAATGTAGCTACCGGCCATGTCTACCATGTCTACCATATGTAGAGACGAAGTACAAGCTGAATCGCCTCATCACATATATCCCTAGAATTTCAATCGTTTGAGCAGGTTCGGTATCTGGTTACCTGATTTGTGGCGCCAGTGATGATGATGTCTCTCTCCATTGTCTTGCCTTGCTAAGATGGAAATATCTTACTGTTTGTTTTGAAGCGTGGTTCAAACTTTCCCTAGATCGACATGCGGGCGGCGGCTGAGAAAGTTATGGGTTGTTCCAGCATTAGCTGGTTATAATAGTTTGAAGAAGATACGTTTCCTACCTTCCCTTCCTTCTTTAAACACCAACGACGGGTGGAAAGGTTTTATCTCCGAAAAACAAGTTATCTGATAGGTGGGTCATAATTCAGTACGAAAATGCATTACCCCTTTTCCAAGAAAAACACTTCAATATTGATAGCGATATATATATGGGTCTCTTTGTCATACCGGTTCTTCGCCAGAGAAGCGTACATTTGTCTTGGTTTAGTAGCTTTGTTTATCCGTTTTGCACTTTGCTCATATACAACCAGCAATGTGCACCAAGATGCCTTTTCGTATACGGATGCACCGATCGAAAGTGCTTGATATCTTGCTTTTATAATGCCAGGCACAACGAGATACAGTGCAAGTCAACTATATATGAAGTCCCTTACAAGTGCTTCCTAATGCACTGATCATCAAAAAAATATGAGCTGCCTCTTGAATGCTTCATAATGTGATGTACGCATGGTGCAAGATAACAATCTTTGGCAGTGCACTCACCTTGCAATACACCTCACAACTTGAATATCATTTATGCACTGCTCGTTGGGTGCTTCATCATATTGTCATTATAATGTCATACACAGGAGATGCACTGTCCTAAAGCTCTAGATGAACTTCCTAAGAAGTGTTTTATAAGCTGTTGTGCGCAAAGGTCCAAGATAACATGCGATGGAAGTGCACTTACCATACAATGCACCCCGCATGCTACGCACACTTGTATGCACTACAGGTAAACAAAGTATGCACTGCCTACGGAGTGCTTCAGGATACTACTAATACAATACGGTTAAAAACAGGTATACACTGCCATTGAAGTACATATAAACTGCCTTCTAAATGCTTCATAAAGTGCTATACGCACGGTGCAAGACAAGATTCTATGGTAGTTCAATAACCGTGCAATGACCCCACCTGCTATGCGCAGCGAGGTGCTCTGTCCGTGTATGTAGTATGCACTGCTAAACGTTATCTGTATCGATGTAGACTTCTGACATGTTGGGTCTTGGTTCAATAATTAGTACCTTTTCTTTTTTCACCTACTATGCACTGCTTGGTGAAAGATAATATGAAATGGCAGTGTACTAGCCGTGCAACTCAATCCCACCTGCTATATACATTAAGATGCACTGCTCGTTAAGTGCTTTGTGATACTCTCATTATAATGCCAAGCATAGCGAGATGCATTGACATGAACTGTAGATAAACTGCCTACGAAATGCTACGTAAATTGCTGCGTGCATAGGTCCAAGTTAGCATGCGATGGCAGTGCACTTACCATACAATGCACCCCCACATGTTATGCATACTTGTGTGCACAGCTGGTAAACAAAGTATGCACTGCCTACGGAGTGCTTCATGATTAAAAATAGGTATGCACTGTCCATGAAGTACATATGAACTGCTATCTAAATGCTTCATAAGGTGTTGTACGCACGGTGCAAGACAAGATTCTATGGCAGTGCAATGACCGTGCAATGCACCCCACCTGCTATGCACAGCGATGTGCACTGCCCGTGCACATAGCATGCACTGCCTAAAGTTATTCGTACCCAAGTAGAGTTCTGACATGTGGGGTCTTGGTTCAATAACAAGGACATTTTGTTTTTCGACCCTCATGCCTTTGCTCGGAGAAAGATAATATGAAATGGCAGTGCACTACCCGAGCAATGCAATCCCACCTGTTATGCACACCGACATGCACGGATTGAATATCAATCATGCACTTCTCGTTGAGTGCATCGTCATACTGTCATTATAATGCCATGCACACGAGATGCACTGCGCTGAAGCTCTGTATGAACTGCCTTAGAAATGCTTTGTAAACTGATGTGCGTAAAGGTCCAAGATAACATGCGATGATAGTGCACTTACCGTACAATGCATCCCGCATGCTATGCACACTTATATGCACTACAGGTAAACAAAGTATGCACTGCATACAGAGCGGTTCAGGATACTACTACAATAATGCGGTTAAAATGAGGTATGCACTGCCATTCAAATACGTATGGACTGCCTTCTAAATGGTTCATAAGGTGTTGTACGAACAGTGCAAGACAAGATTCTATGACAGTGCAATGACCGTGCAATGCACCCCACCTGCTATGTATAGCGATGTGCATTGCCTGTGCACATAGCATGCACTGCCTAAAGTAATCCATACCCAAGTAGAGTTCTGACATGTGGGGTCTTGGTTCAATAACGAGGACATTTTTATTTCTGACCTACTGTGCACTGCTCGGAGAAAGATAATATGAAATGGCAGTGCACTGCCCGTGCAATGCAATCCAACCTATTATGCACACCGACATGCACGGATTGAATATCAATCATGCACTTCTCGCTGAGTGCATCGTCATACTGTCATTATAA
Source organism: Avena insularis (assembly GCA_023614405.1). NCBI lineage: Eukaryota > Viridiplantae > Streptophyta > Magnoliopsida > Poales > Poaceae > Avena > Avena insularis. The sequence continues at coordinate 371,081,745 of CM042696.1, read as the reverse complement.
TGCCATGCACATGAGATGCACTGCGCTTAAGCTCTGTATGAACTGCCTTAGAAATGCTTTGTAAACTGCTGTACGCAAAGGTCCAAGATAACATGTGATGGCAGTGCACTTACCGTACAATGCACCCCGCATGCTACGCACACTTATATGCACTACAAGTAAACAAAGTATGCACTGCAGACGGAGCGTTTCAGGATACTACTACAATAATGCAGTTAAAATAAGGTATGCACTGCCATTCAAATACGTATGAACTGCCTTCTAAATGGTTCATAAGGTGCTGTACACACGGTGCAAGACAAGATTCTATGGCAGTGCAATGACCGTGCAATGCACCCCACCTGCTATGTATAGCGATGTGCACTGCCTGTGCACATAGCATGCACTGCCTAAAGTTATCCATACCCAAGTAGAGTTCTGACATGTGGGGTCTTGGTTCAATAACAAGGACATTTTCATTTCTGACCTACTGTGCACTGCTCGGAGAAAGATAATATGAAATGGCAGTGTATTGCTTGTAAACAGAAAATGCACGGCCTACGGAGTGCTTCAGGATACTACTAATATAATGATGGTAAACAAAGTAGAGCTCTGACATGTGCGGACTTGGTTCATTAATAAGGACCTTCTTGTTTCTCAAGAATCACGGGTTGCAGCAGGCGGATATAGCGTTTAACGAACGCTGCTCTCTCCTTGTTCTTCTTTCAGGGTTGTTCTTCCACATTTTAAAATCTACTTCAATTGGCGAAGTTCATCTATTCATCTCGCATCCCTCCACGTCTATGTGATTCGTCGTATCCCAGGAGGTTGATTTTCTGTCTAGCTCATGTTTAGATCTCTGTATTATGCATATGTTTAGCTACTTCATATAAATCTTTCCGTGCTCACGACGAAAGTATTTGTTGCTAGCGATATATTACTTGCACATCCCTAATTAAGAACGATATAGGACGAGGGTAGGTTAAGCACGCTTCAATTTCTGTTTATTATTTCATTTATGCTCATTGTATAGTGTTTGCGAGGTGAATTTTGTTTTGAATTTCAAATTATTTTTTTGTACTGGTTCTATCCTGTGTGCTGTGTCGAATGTATAACTTTGAAATCTGACATATATGACTTACTAAAAAAATCCATACCTTGTTAACTGATAACTTGTTTTTTACCCTGTCGACAGAAAAAAATATTCTCATACACAAATGGCTGATCATGCTTTCACCACTCAGTTATCCCTTACAAAGTTTATAAAATTGGTGAAAAGGCTAACTAATGACCAGAAGGTTTTGCTAAGGAGCATACAATTTGATGGTATGCTTGGTATGTGCTGTGAAGAGTTGCCAAGGTCACTAGTTTTGTGGCTTATTGCTCACTTTAACGTTACTACAAGAAGTTTTGAATTTCCCAACGGATGCGGCTTTGACTGAAGTCCTTCCACTTCAACAAGATACTTGGCATCCCCTTTGGGGGTAGAACCATAAAGAAGGCATGTTCGCAATGGATAAGCGATATGGTCAGAGAATTAACTCATTGTGCAGGGCCAACACCAACTATCAGTGAGCTGAAAATGACCATTACTCCTAACCTGGTAGGATATCAATTCAAAACATGTTTTGTTCTATTTGCAAACACTGTTACGCTGTGTCCGAGCACATATGATGGAGCCAGCCCAGACTACTTCTCTGCATTTGGAGTGTCTGATGAGATTGACTGCTATGACTGGTGTCTTGCTGCATTCAACAAGCTCATTAGCTGTATTGACACTTTCCAGAAAAATGGTTTGAAAGGTGCACTTGGTGGTTTCCTTCCAATTATCCCGGTTAGTTACCCACCGTGATACTTAATATTAGTTGTCAGTGGTTTCTATGGATTTGTTGTTTTAATATGGTTGTAACAATTTTAATGTAGATAATATACTTTGAACTACTGGACACAAATGCTCTGCTTCTAGGCCATGCACTGCCTATAATATCTTTCTGGACAACTGAAAATATGGTGTTGTATGAGAGTCTTGACCAGATGCCTCATCAACAAAATGTTTATGGTGTTCACAAGGCAAGACTCCCATAGTTATTCATATTATGTACAATTATTACTACGGTCTTGATGCTTCTTACTTATATTATTGTATTGTATTTTCTGTTTTGTCCATATTGAATATCCAGTTGAAGGATATAAATGAAACTGTGTTTTCTAATGCCTAGCTGAACAAAGAGATAGTTCAGAATGTTACAACTTTCATTGAAAAGGTTGTAACAGACCCACTTATGCATGCGGAGGTAAGAATTTTTATAATCTTCACAATTCTTTCATTCGTGATCATGACGAATCTTCTTGTGTTTGTGTTCTACATATACATTGCCTACTTGACCTTAAACATTCATGTTTTTAATTTCTCGACCTTGTTCTAGTAGAGTATTAAATTCTCTCATCATTGCATTGTACGATTTTTCTTCCTGCTTTAGCTACTTCCTACCACAATGAACATTCTTTCTACAGCTGCATGTTCTACTAGGTTTAATTAGGTAACCATACTACTGGTGTTTGATCATAGTGTTACTTATTCAGTTATCTCAGCAACGCAGTGCTATATTTATGATATTAAAAATAGACGATAGCGATAGTGTTTATAATGTCAAAACTTCCAGGCTGGCAGAGAAATACAGGACATAATGATGGACATGTATGCTGACATGTTGTCTGCGATGAATCTTAATATGAAGAGAAACATTAAAAAGATTTCTAGAATATCTATGCTCAATCATGAGAACGGGGGTATGTACTCTACACCTCAAGGGTCCCTATACGTAAGAGAAGATAATGAGTGTGATGTTGAAGACAAAGGCAGTGTTCTGGATAAATCAACAGATAGGCTAACATCTGTATATAGAAGGCTAGTAGAAGACTGTGAGCTGCTTGTCAAGTTAACTTCTGCAGAACAAAGTTATGGATCCCCTGATAATATGAAATATACGTAGGAGTTGGAATCTTGTTGCGAGGCCGTGGTACATATTTTATCGACACGTGATAATTTGTCCAGAATTGAACAATTACCAAAGATGAACTGTGAACCAACCGATTGTAGTGCTACTGCTGACGTCCTGCTGTCAGATGACGTGATAATTCCTGTCGCAAGTTCAACACAATCCATGTAATCTGTCACAGAATATGTAGGTCAGGGTTTTGGTAACGGGATGATCGCTAAGCCTGCTACAGCTAGAAATTGTGTAGCAACAAGTGAAACTTCAATTGAAAATCAGCAAGTTCATACAGTTATTGTTCAGGGCAACACTAGTACAGTATGTGCAGCGACTTCCATTACATGTACTGAAAATGAATCCTGGGCAGAGCTTTCGTCAGGAACAAGGTGTATAGAGCATGCAATGAACGAGATGGACACTATAGATACAGTTCATGTGTCAGAAGGAGCATCTCAATGGAACAGAACTAATGCACAGATTGCCGTGTCGGCTGTATCCAATGGCATGTCAAATACATTTGACAATGAAGAAAGATCAAGAATTCAGTCAGCAACTCATTCCGCACAAGATACTTTTGATGAGAGACTGCCTGGTTCTGAACATACATTACGTGATGCTCAAATGATGGGCTTGAACCACCTTAAGGTACAGGTCGGTGCAGAAGCTGCTGGTTCGGTGCATGCTGCATCATTTGACATTACTTATCTAGTTAAGGTTCCTGTGCAAAAACTGGATATTGGAAATTACGAAAGACAGCTACAAATTTCCAACCCACAACATGTTCCTGTGCCTGGTACGGATGTTTTCAACCGCTTGAATGCAAGCCTTTGCATTCCATGCGGAAGCAGGACCAAGTCATCATGCAAGTGATCAAGAAGAAGAGAGGCAGCCTACTGCAAATGGTACATATACATTTCAGGTCTTACAGAACTCCAACTGTCTCGCTGAAAAAACGGGTGGTTGTGAGATCACTGTAATTTGAGTTTGATCTTGTTTCTGATGCTTGCATTTCAAAGAAACAGAAGACAGAAGATAACAGTGATGATTCGTTTTCTTTCTGGGATGGAAATGATGAATATTGGACAGAAGTTTCAGATTTGGCTGACCTTACGCAGAGAGGGAAAGAAAAACCTGTTATCACTTTAACAGCGCAGCCTGAAATAGAAGCTAATCCAACACAACTTAACTGTCTGTCAAGTGAAACGTATGGACCAGTATCTGCAAATGTGCATTCATCTGGTATTCAGCACGACGGACAAGTCTCTGATAATTATGATTCATATGGTTCTATATTAATAAGTGGCAGCACGTCAGTGGCAGACATGTCTATGACACTGAAAAATATAAACCTAGGCAATGATAATGGCGACGCGAGAATATTCTCCCATTCAGTGCAGCTTCAGCAGTCTGCCAAAAGTTATACACCAATTAATGGAGCTTCTGCCATGAAAAATTTCTCTAGAGAAACCAATTCCAGCATAAGAGGTTCATGTACCGATAATTTATCTAAAGGAATCAATTCCAACATAAGAGATTCACTTACAAATGAAACCACAGATAACAGGAAAAGGTATAATGGTACGGCAAATCCTAATTTTGCAACTCAGATACCAAGAGTTGATACTATTAACAAGTCAAACAGTAGCGCAGCCTGCCATCCAACTTTCTATTGGAATGCTGTATCAGGAGAAAAATATGTCCAACCGCAGCACGTTGTGCAACAGACATCCACACAGGGTCCTAACATGTTGAACAACAGAAGGTATACAGATACAGCAAGATCCGATAAGATTGCAGAACAGAACAAATCAATGGATGGATGTGGCTTCATAGGCCAGGACGGAGGAAGCGGAACAAACTCAAGAACAACATTGCAAGACCATGACTCTGAATATCTAGGAAATACACATCACAGCGATTTTCATACATCAAGTCAGTGTTCAAATTCGTGTTTGTGCATACAAATGCAACAGCAGTACGAGGCAACACATGCTACTACTGGGATGGCAGTATCTCAGAGCCAACTACCAGGAAGTAGTTACTCTGTCAGACTAATGCACCAAGCTTACAGTCCTCGGCATAACATTGCTAGCAGTCAAATGTACAATGAAAATACAAGATCCTCAAGTATTCCGAGGTCAATTTTGAGAAATACTGGAAACCAACAACCCAACTACACAACAAGCTATCCTGAACGAGAAAACTCTCGAGACCCTAGACTGCAGCATAATAATGTATCATTCTGCACAGCTAGAGCATCATTTGAGCAGGAAGCTTGCAGAAGACATGTCTATTTTGCATCAGCATCTATACCAAGCATTGGATCAGCTACGCAAACAAACAGTACTGACAATGCTAAAACAAGAACAAACATTAATCGCCGCCGAATTCCTTATCATGCTGTGAAACGATCAAAAGATGTTGAAGTAGCTTTAATTGAATACATTGTACAGACCACTCCAAATCAAAAGGCGAGAAGGTAACGTTTTGTCTCGCATACTTTACTATGAAAATATATTTAATTATTTTCATCGTATTGTAATAATGGAGTATTTCGATTCCATTTTTCTGTATTCTACCAGCGACAAGGTGGTTCTGTGTAGGAAGAAATGGGCATGCCAGAGAGTGTTTGGTTTATCAATGCAGGTTTATGGAAGTGTGAATTCACACATAATGAACTATATGGCAATGCTGGTCATGACAGAACAGAAACACAACCTAGATAATAATCAACACAATCATGAATTGTTCCGAACCAGGTATATTATGATGCATGAAGATGCGGTAAGTGAACGTACAAAGTTTTTTTAGTAACACCCGTTCTATCTATACATGTTTTCACGTGCGACTGAACATGCATCCATCGATCCATGAACCCAGAAATTATGATATCTATTAATTGGTTTGTTTTTTTCTAATAGCTTTTGCTCAGAAAGCCAGAATTTAATCCAAGATCGTTCAAATGATACTTATCAGAGAATCACACTAGGTGGAACCTGGCGAATGTATCAATGGTAATTTTTAAATTTTAGTGTCTATGTTATTTTCTGGTGACATTGTTTTTAGATCTGCAACACAATTGTTTTGGCTCTTAGTTTGTTTAGATTATCATACCTCTACGGCCAAATGATGTGTGGTACGCCGTGATTGCTAACCTTTAAGGTCGGAAATATGATACTGTTTGTTCAAACATCATGAACGAGACTGTTGAAGAGGAAGCAACCATTGTGGTAAACAACTTCAAGCTTGCATTTGAAGAATCATACAGTTTTTCGTACAGGTTGAATTTCGAAATATGAGAACCACACCTATTCAGTGGATATCTGACAATGAGAACCAGTTAAGTATCGTTAACACTGCGTGATCATTGCCCTATTAAAATTTATATATTAAACAAGTAACTGAAATATAGGTCTGTCTATGAAATGAGGAGGAAAGACAGCGGAGTAGGTTTGCTTAGGTTGCTCAAATCTTACGATAGTGTTGTTGACCATTGGTTCCAGTTTGTAAGTATAATTTTGAGGCAGACTTAATTTCGTACTTGCACTAGTATTAAACAACATTAAATTATAATTTATTTCATATGAACTTTTATTTGTATAGACTAATACTAAAGCCTTGCAGGAACAGCTGACGTTTGACATGGTTGTGTCAAAGTTCAATGAAAAGTACACAAAAAAGATTAAGAAACTTGTCAATAAATACAGATGTATGTACTTTTATAATTGTACCAAAATAAAAACTATTTATTCAGTGTTGGTCACCATTCAGTGAAGTTTTATTTGTTTTTTGTTTTATTCGCAGGAGTGATGAATATGATGAATAATGCTGCTTCATACAGAACCAAATTCCAGACATGTGTTTCCGGGATGACTAGAAATTTATCGATGAAATTGTTGGCACTCCAAAGAATAGTCCGAATTAATTGTAATAGGGATTACTAACATTTCAAATTTCAGACCATTGTCGGATCATTAAATTTATAAATTTGTTTTAACAATGAATTTGCTTGTTTTGTATGTGATTGTATATTCCTTTTAATTGAAAATAACGAATTTCCATTAATGATTTACGCTGGTGAAGAATTTGAACAGTCCAACAAAGGTTTTGCATGACAAATATTAGAGCATTGCATGGTATACACAATCAGGTAGTCCATAATTGTTGCATTGTACTAAATACTAGTTGCTTATTCGTCTGAACGAAGTGCGGTGCAGTATAGATGGAAGTGCTATATTTGTAATATAGGCAGTGCGTGATTTAGTATGTTTTTTCGTTAATGATCACCTTTTTATTTCTCACCTACTGTGTACTGCTTGGTGCAAGATAATATGAAATGGCATTCCCACTTGCTATGCACACTGAGATACACTACTCGAATACAAATCATGCACTGCTCGTTGAGTACTTCGTGATGCTGTCATTATAATGCCATGCACACGAGATGTACTGTCCTAAAGCTGTAGATGAACTGCCTTAGAAATGCTTTATAAACTGCTGTACGCAAAGGTCCAAGATAACATGCGATGACAGTGCATTTACCGTACAATTCACCCCGTATGCTACGCCGACTTGTATGCACTATAGGTAAACAAAGTATGTACTTCCTACGGAGTTCTTCAGGATACTACTACTATAATACGGTTAAAATCAGGTATGCACTGCCATTGAAGTACATATGAACTGTCTTCTAAATGCTTCGTAAGGTGCTATACGCATGGTGCAAGACAAGATTCTATGGCAGTTCAATGACCATGCAATGCACCCACCTGCTATGCACAGCGACGTGCACTGCCCGTGTATATAGTATGCACTGCGAAACGTTAATAAAATCAGGCATTACAACAGTTATTATGGATGACAGGAGACACGGTTCTCCGTAATTGTATCTAATTATCCTTCATCTGCTTCCTCTACTATCCATCTGTAGAAGAGAAACAACTCTTCCGTAGATTGCGGAAAATTTGTAACAGAACGAACAGGTGGTGCCGTCCTCTTTCCGAAGTAAGGATTCTCTGTAGCAACTTAACAAAACATCCCCATTGATAAGGATTCAAGATCATCCCTGCTACTACTCAATTGCGAAGAACTTACCGCTCTTACTTGATAGCAAAGATTTCCTTGTAGAATCATTGATTCGTCGTCCATAATATGGAAACCTTGGTACTGAGATCCAGTCCACGATAAAAGGAAAGACTATTATAGTCTAAATTAGTTTTTCAAGCTTGTTTCAGCGAAATACGATTCTAGACACTATTTAGTATATAGATACATCCAAATTCAAACTAACTTGTGACATCCTTTTTAGGACGGAGGGAATAGATTAGTAAAATTTAAATATCGAAACCCTAGCTTTCTATATCTAATATTTCATTACGACATTATATTTTTTCTATGAGAAATCTTGTTGCATAAATCATCCGGTAAATAGAAAATATATTTATTATGCACTCGGACAACATACACAATATTTTTTACAAGTAGAATCAGCTTCAATAAATTATATTTTACTGTTACTTCAAGTCAATTCCGATATTCAATGAATGATTATTAATGCGTTCTGGTTAGTATAATTTTTTTCGCAGTTTTTATTGCATGCATAATTTTATAACTATTTAAACCTACACGTGTCCTATTCTGCAACTTGATGTTACACTGTTAGTTACAATTTAAAGTTTAAATTAAGCATATTGAATTGAAGTGCTTCAGGTGCTCGGTTCAAAAATTAAAACGTGTAATAAGATTGGCACGTTTTTTCCACCAGGGAAAAATGAGCTCTTGAAGTGCTAGCGATGGAGAATCTTCCAACGGTATGGTCTAGACTGACGATGAGTTTGATGTGTCAGAAAATAAACTTAACAGGAAGATTGAGAATTACAAAACAAAGCTGGAGCTGAAAAAGAAACGCAAAATATGTTCAAACGTTAAAGGCGGTGTATGTAAGAAAAAACGAAAGATTGGTGGAGAACAACATGGCAGTCCGAACAATCAGAATAATGGTGTCATGGTAAGCTTACGTAGTGTTAGTGCATGTCATATTCCTTAATCGAGACTATAGTATGCACTAAGAAATTTAGAAATAAGTTTATAAATATTTGATACATTTTTTTCGTAAACTACCAGGATATATCCAATAATCAAGTGATGGCAATTGAAAAATATACGAGGGACAAGAAGAAGCCCCGTAGTAAGACTGGATTAAATTACACAGTAAGGTGCTCTCTCAAAGAGCTCAACAGATTGATTAAATATGATCTGAACGATCTCCAGAAAGTAGAGCTGGTGCAGATTGGCTGGGGTTTCATCCTGGAATACAAGTTGGATTCAAACATTAGTAGGCCCCTGATCATTAAGCTATACAAGAAGATTGATGTAAAAACTCTGAAAATGGAGTTTGCCGGTGGTAGGATGATAGCTCTGACAACAGATGTAGCGCATTCTGTCCTTGGTCTACCCAATGGCAGTATAAAGGCGCCTCGACCTTCAGAAGCTGGCGATACCTTTGCTCTACGGTGGCTTAAGAAGAAATTTGGTTTGAGAGATAGGGACACTGCAACGGTGCAACACCTGATCCGTCATATCAAAAAGGGTGCAACAGACAAGTTTACTATGAAATGCATAATACTTATAATCTGCACAAAGTTGATATTTCCAGGTATAAACAACCACATCAGCCGAGAAGTTCGGGTAGTGAAAAGCCTTGATATTGAGAACTCTAGAAAAATGGACTTTTCCAGCTTGTAATTGACGAGATCAAGAGGGCGACACTAAAGTTTTATGTTGATGATATGAATCAAAGTGTTGCCGAAGGTTGCACAGTCCTTCCTCTAATAATATACCTGGATTCACTCAAGTGCAGAAAATCACTTATGACAAAAGAAACACCTAGAGTCAAATACCTGGACAAATCAGATTTGCTTGCTATCTTGAAAGCGGATGTCATTGACAAAGAGAGGTGGGGACGACTGGACGTAAGTATTCTACTTGACCTCATCTTGTTTCATTTAAAGAATTATTCTAGCAAATCAAATATTTTAAAATTACCTCTTCTGACAGTTATTCACGATCCATGAAAATAATATTTGTTTACTGTTTGTAGTAGAAAAGCTATGACGAAAGGAGCTATTATTTGAAATCTCCTGTGGCAGAAACTAATTGTAACAAGATAACCTCAACTTCTAACAGAGAATTAGAGGGTTCAGGAAAAAATTCCCAGAGGCTAGATCAATGCATGGACCAGTATATAGATATACTTCTAGAGGAAGAACTAGGTGATGAAATCATCACTGGTGATACAAATGTTGCAACGATATATGAAGAACTCACCAAGAAGCACAGGGACATGAAAAGAAGTAAACTGGAAGCAATGGCTAACTGCTTTTGAGCATACCATCAGTGTGCAACTAATGTACTGAGATGTTTTGACAGATACGAGAATGACCTCACCAACGTTGCAAACATTTCAGGCACCAGTCGAATCAATCAATCAAAGCATACAGACAAGGCAGCAACTCATGAGCATAATGTTGGGAATGAATGCTCTGCTACAGGCAAGTTAGCAGCGGTAACAGTGGATAAAATGGATTCAGCTAATAATAACATGCCCTGGAATTTTGACAATAGAGGAATCATGTACATGGACAGAATAAAAAATATAGTAGCACCAGAAGAGGAGCATGACATTGTCACCGCAATAGCCTTGGATGAACAGGTTCGTATATTTTATACGTGTATTTTAGCAACTTACATCACATGAGCACATACAAATAAGAATCTATGAAATATAAGTGTAATGTAATAATTTGTCCATTTTTCATATTTTTTACTGATATATTTAATGTGCTATTCAGAGTTGTTCTGCGTGCATGGCGACACCGATACCAGTTACAACGCATACTACAGGAGAAGGAGTAGACAATTCTAAGCAATTTGAAACTGACCAATAGCGATCAACGGCACAGCTAAGCAATGGTATTGTTGTATTCTGTAGATATGCTGGTAATGGCAAAATTACTAGTGGGCTTGATAGGAAAACTACTTGTAATAATGATGCAGGAGGAAACTCATCTGAACAAGCACAAGGATGGAACAAAGACGCAGTAGGAGCCGAGGAAGACAGTTTAACCACGCAGTTCAACAATGGTACTGTCACATTATGTCAAGATGCTTGGTTTTTACATTAAACGATGTTTTTTACATTAATAATAGGTACAGAGGAAATAACACAGTTTTTACGAATATTGCTACAGGTGTGACCATGTTATTACCAGAAATTGCTGAGAGAGAAGGTTCCTCTAACCATGAGGTTGCTATTGTTGAAAAATCAATTCAGAAAGGACATCCGCATGACACAGCTGATGTTAGAACACAGGTTGACAATGCAGACACCTCGTGTATCGAATCACAACACCAGGAAGAAGATACAACTAAAACATTTCCGTTGCCAGAGCAAGGATTAAGAACACCTGTTACAAGGAGCAAGGCTCTTGGACATAATTCCCCAGATAATATCAAATCTTACAAGAGGCCTCTACAAAACATCTTAAAACTTAAGTTGCCTATGTATGTTCCCCCCACGTTTAAATACAAGGGAGATGCCGCGGTTGCTCGTAGATTGGTACTAAGCAAGGATTTTCTGGAGAAGAATGAAGAGTAAGCACCAAACTATGCTTTGTGGTCTCCTCTAGTAAAATCTATATGTATGTTACCACACAAGCATGGATCCCAGTTTTTATATTTGATCCTTTTTTTCATTTGTCTGTGGAAAATCTCAGGCTGGTTATGGTGAAATATTCGTCAACTCTGGAACAAGGCCTGGAAATACCAAAATATTGGACTGCAGCAAGGCTTGCAGCATGTTTCAATGGAAATGGCAAGCTAGATGATGACATGATGGACTTCATAATTTCAAGCTGGCACGGTATCCCAGACTCCAAATGTCTGTTCAGGAATCGGAGGATAGTACTGCCACTAGGGGTTGCTCGTTTATGTGACATTGGGAAAAAGGAGAATTTCACAAATGCTGGAGGAGAAGATGAAATTTATCATTATGAAGCCGTCTCCAAGATTGAACAATTCAAACTTCTAATTGGAAATGTAGACTTGAGCAAAGCTAAGACGGTACGTTTTTTAATACATAAATCATTAATAACATAAAAAATATTCCGTATTTTAATTTATAACATGTAATCAATGTGACTGTTTTCCTTGTGAATCACAGATATTTCTGTCTTTGTCATTTGATAATCACGTGTCTACTTACATCCTAAACAACTACCCCCAAGGTGGTTGCGTTGAAGTTATTGATACACGGAATTACAGAACACAGAGAAAAGGATTGTCTAAAACATCTTACCACAACCAAATTGGAGAAAAAATGGTGTGGTTTTTTTACATTTATAACTTTATAATACAGCTAAAGACAATCTGCATAATTTGGAAAAAATTATGTCACTATTCTCTACATACTCATTTTTTAGCTAAAGAGATTTGACAAGCTAATTGACGAACTCTACCCAAAGAACAAGCTTCCAAAGTGGGGAAATATTGTATCTGGATCAAAACATGTGAAGGTACACAAAGGAGGAGTTGAAGAAATGAATGGTTTTTGGATTCTAAAGAGCATTGAGAACTACAACGGCATTCAACTTGTACATGATCTTAAAGATGTAAGTAATGCCAGTTTTGAATCAAAAGTTTTACCAAATACAAATTTTTGATTGACATTAACAAAATATTATCTTGATTCGTTTGAACCATTCGACCAGATCGACGTGAGCTCAGTCATGGAGGAGTATCTGTTCTAGGCACTGTTCTCCGAGGCCAACGAAGCAAAAGATGAACTACCAGAAGAACTTAGAGCTTTAGCACCTAAGTCGAGCTGAAAATAAACAACGATGCTGTATACTATGGTGTTATACAAAATGATGAATTAATTTGTTTATTATGTAGCAGTAGAGTTGTTGTTTTCCAAGAAGTACAGTTCACTGTGGTAAATAAAAACAACTTATCCCCGTGTATTACATAGGCACCGCCGTGCCGGATGCAAATATATATGCACTATCTACACTTACCTGTTTACAATAAGAGTTTTGTACATAACTAACTTACCTGAGTTCGAGATGCAGAACTGAATGCTGTTCAGACCATGAACTACTAAACGGCTTTCGAAATGAAAGCGTTTACAGTAAAAGATATTTTATATTTCGTTTGAATCTTATGGATTAACCACCATTAGATATACTTGATTCGCCATATGCTTCCTTTTCTTGGCTGTCACGGAGAGCATGGGTATCACGTCTTTCTCCATAAGTTCATCAATTTTTCCCGTCGTCTTTCTCGATCAGATCATCAATCTTTCCCGCCACTAACATGTATTTATCCCGCCATGCAGGAAATTTAGCAACACTAGATTTCTATTTATAGCCCTCAGCATTACCTAGCTGCAACTACACCTATCTAGAATGTTTCGCCATCACCAACAACGCCACCCACCTTCGCCCTTGTCGCCAGACCCAAACGGAGCAAACTCCGCCAGCTTTACACCTTTTCGATCAACCAAGAGATGCTACGCGCATAGATCTGAGTTGCCCACACCAGTAGTACCATAAATGGAGGAGGAGATCCAGGAGGAAGGAGTTGTCGAAGAAGCGGTGGAGCCCGACACGGAAGTAGCAGAAAATCAACAAGGACCTCAAGTAGAAGAAGAAGAAGACGATGAGGAAAAGGATCAGGAAGAGCCTGGTTCACAAAATCAAGATTCAGAAGATGATCCTGGTGTGGTTGAACCATCCACAGGAGAAGAACAAGGTGCCGATCCAGAAATTTCTGCCGAAAAGGGTCATACAATTTCCTCATAGATTCAACAATGCAAGAAAAAAAGTTGATCAATAGTATCCTCTTCTAAGCATAAGTTCGTGGAATGTATTAATTCAGATGCTTGTTTGCAGTACAAAATTGTTTCCGTGCGTGTGTATAGGAATATTACTATCAGAAAAATTTCATCTTCCGTTTGTGTTTATCATGTGGCTTGAAATCATCGAGATAACAAAGAGATCATTCAAGTCTATACCTGTACAGTTCCTTGTAAACATATACGTAAGGATACTTCTCTATTCGTTCTTTACACTGCCTGTGGCAATTATATCGCACTGCCGAGACTATAGCCGTAACTATAGATGTAGATGATTGCGCTAAAGCTGGGAAAAGGGTGATTTCTTAACACATAGTGTTATACTCTTGTCTGCTCTTGTGCATGTGCACTGCCTTGTGAACAAATAATGCACTGCTCTTCACATTGTAGTATAGTTTATTCTATAGTCGGTGTTTGCACTGCCTATACTATGAACGTAGAGATATATGACTTACCTCGGGCAGTGCACAGGGTCCATATTGCGTCGGATGGGCTGCTTAATACATTTTTTTAACGATAACGTATTACTGCCTCATCAATTCATAGCGCATTGCTTTTGTATATGTGCACTGCCTCGTACCAATAGTTGTACTGCTTATTTTATTTTTTCATAAAGTTGCTTCCTATAGACGTAGCTGGCTGCACTAAACCAGTGATCAGGTTGTATAGTGCGTCTAATGAACTTATTAATAACTATGACATATTACTGCTTTCTTAACGCATACTGCAATGTTATTGAACCTAAGCACTGCCTTGTGAACAAATATAGGACTGCCTATACTCTTGACGTAACCATATATATTACTGTGCTCACGCAGTGCAAAGGGTTTATAATGCATCGGATGAGCTAATTAATAAATTTCTAGACTGAAAAATACTACTTCTTTCAGAACACATAGTGCACTGCTCTTATAGATGTGCACTGCCTTGTGACCGAGTACTGTATTATTTTTTTGCATTGTTTAATGATTTCTTCTCTAATCGTTATTTGCACTGCCCGTGGTTATTCCATCCAACTACCTATAGAAATGTAATTGTGCTCACGGAGTGCACAGTGTCTATTTTACGTACGATAAGCTGCTAAAAGGCATTCTTTTCTACCGCACCATATTACTGCCTTGTTAACACACAATGCACTGCTCTTATTATAATCTTTAACTTTGTTAGTGTATAGTTATTTGCACTATTTATGAACGTTCTATCGCACTGTGTTGAATATTGCTACAATATTCAAGTGCAATATATTGTTTTGTCCCACAATTAGGTTAACTGAACTTCCGTCCGAGCACGAATTTCAATGTTTTTTATATTCTAATATAGTTGGTTCTCTTATGGCTTTATGCGCTGCCAGTTTCAGTTATATCCTCCTGCCTGTAATATGGACTAAAAGATATAGTTCTGATTATATTTCTATCAGACACAAAACAATACAGTGGAATTTATAAGATTAAAGTTCGCTTAATTTTGTCTTCACTGCTCCTCATAGTACAATAGCTCTGCGTTCAATCTTGACAACTTTTGATCAGGTAGAATCTATCTATATTGCTGGCAATCACGAAACAATGCACAGACATTTTTAAATGTATTGTTTCCTGGTATTTTTGTATAACTGATAAAGATAATAACAAAACTTAGGTGTCCTACAACACAACTCACATAACGTAATAACACAAAAAAAACGACCGCGGTGAAATACAGTTTCTAGGTGGCTAGTAATTCTTCAATCATTCAACGTGGATGCACTGCCTTGTGAACACAAATTGCCCTGCCTATTACGTTTTAACACAATTGTTTCGCTGTAGTTTATTTGCACTGCCTCTAGTACTACTATTGCACTGCGGTGAAACTCGATAAAATAAATTGATATAGGTGCCTCTGTTACACAACTCAAAATTTTCGTAGATCCTGATGAACTATATGTTGCATTTATCAAGTGTGAGAATATACTTTATTACTTATCTCCAAGCAGTGCACCTACACATCCAGAGGCAGTGCTTCTTTGTTGGGCTCATCTGTAAACTACGTGGCGTCAACCCGCTGACGGTTAACACGTGTGCATATAGCAATACATCCCAACGGACGGCTATGATTAGACTGTTACTCTTTTTTCCTCTTCTTCCTGTTGTGTCCTTCTCCGTCACTGCTCCACTTTCTCTCTCTTCCTCCATCGTAACTGCACAGGGGCAAGCAACAACGGTAATGCCTTGGCAGCGAAAAGCTTCACCAGTGCTAAGGACTAGTGCTACTCCAGATTCTCGACTGGCGGTACGGCGACAAGACAGGTATCACAGATTTTCCCTTCTCATTGCATATTCGGCCTGGTGTTGTCCGAAATTCCACGAAGTAGTTGGGACACGATTTTACAAGCACTAATTGAAGTTTTATTAGGGTTTTTTTAGGAGGAAAAGGGATAGATATAATGCGAATCAAAATTTCCCACAGAAGATTCCTGGAATTTTCATCCCCAATACAGTTATTCATCGATTTCATGGCTGACGAAAATTGCAGTCACGAAGGTTCAATGCAGGTATTTTGATTATTTCTGGCCATAGTTTAGAGTGAAGCATATATTTAAAAATAGCCAGCACACATGGTTGGACCAATTTTGAGAATAATAAACCACGAGCAAGAAACCACTAATCAAAAAATCTAGGGTTTCTTTCGATTTATTATTTTGAATGTCCGTAGTGAAGTAACATTTTTCTCAACAACTGGATTGAAATTCAAAACAATGACATAGTTTTCAGATAAGAACTGCCAATTATAACTTCAATGAACTGCTCCTCTACCGAGTACACAGATTAACAGTTCAAATTTTGGTGGGAAAGTTTGCTCCTTTGTTGCACCAATTCAGTAACTGAAATACACTGCCAGGAAATTTGTTGACGTGTGTTGCTTTCGTACTAGTTGATTCTTCTTGATTCATGAGCTCTTTGCTAACTATACATCTTTTTATTTATTCACTTGATTCTAGTAATTTAAATTACATGTGTGTTTAACTGTTGATCTGTTACTAATTTTTTTAATAACATCATAGTGTAAAATATATATTATAATGCATGATTTAATTTTTTCAACATAAACTTCTGCAGTTGAGTATTTGTTCATCTCACGGAACACGACGATTAACCAAGAGGAAACACAACAGTGTGGACGAAAACATAGAAACTGGGTCTGGTACTCAATATAACCTTCATGCTGCTCAAGCTTTGGTAGAGAAACCTGGTTTCAAGAAGCAAAAAAGTGACACAGTTCATAAAGAACTGGCAGACATGAAGGATGGTGAGATCATAGTGAGAGGGTCACTTTCAGAATTACACAACTTTCTCGAAAACTATGTAACAAATGAATAGTAGATATTTTTGAGGAACCATGGCTGTGATTTCATACTTGATTTCAAATTGAACGGCAACATTTCCAACAATTGTTCTTGAACAAGGGAAAGAGCTTGAAATAACAGAAGATGTGGTGCAAGCAATGTATGGTTTCCCAAACAAGGATATGTTTGAAGCTCCATGACCTTCAAGTGACCGGGATACAAAAGCTTTGTGGTGGCTAAAACAGCAGCTCAGTTTGAGTGAGTCAGATAACATTATACCGAGTAAGCTTTATGGTCATGTGAAGAATGGTGGAACATCAGATCTGGCAATGAAGCTCATATTTCTTGTGTTCTTCATCAAAACAACATGCGCAACGAGTAACGCACGTATAGGACGGGAGGCAGGTATGATTATGGATCTCGATATCAAGAAAATTAAACAGATGAACCTCTGTAAAGTTATCCTTGATGAGCTAAGGAGGGGGCTGAGAAAATACCAAGATAAGAAAGGAAATAAAAACATAGCTGAGGGTCCAGCAGCATTGCCTCTCATCTATTATTTGGATACTCGTGCACACATCAAAGCAAACTTGACTAACCTTGCACCAAGAGTTGGTCACCTCAAATTGGAAGATTTGGAGGAAATCAGATCAGATGACTAGAACAGTGACACTAGAAGCTACGAAAGCCTTAGGGTAAGTTTTCTTTGTTATAAAAATCATGTATATATCTTCATCTAAGAATTTTTCTGGTTTGTTTTGAGTCAAATAAATTTAAACTATGTTAATTATTCAAGTCAAAAAAAATTAATCACTATTAATAAACAATCTAAACTAATGCAACCAAACACCTACGATAAAGAACATATCGTCTGACTGTGTTTATTTATTTATTTTATACTGCATGAAGGAAGTGATTATCAACTTTCAGACTTAATTAGATGTGTCAACACTACTTGCCTAACGGTTTGTCAAAGCTCAGATGCTGCCGCAGGTTCTGAAACAACAAATACCAATTTCACCAAAACCATCAATATAATTGGTAACAACACTCCATTGATACAAAACATAGACGATGAAGCATCTAACCAAGAGGAGATTGATAAGCTCAATGAGATTGTTCGGTCAAGAAAGGAGGATCTGGAAGTATCTCTGGCTAGATTAAGGATTGTCAAGATTGACCTCATAGAAAAGAACAATATTATGGCCAAGGAGAAGGACATGGCCATTTCAAACATCATCATACACAATGCAGAGTATGAATAAGTGCTGGCAAACATGGACCAAATGGACCAAGTGGACCAAGCAGATCAACCAGAGAAGGTGGTGCTAAATGAATCTACTGAACCCTCTTCATCTAAACCAGAAGCAGACGATGGTAAATCAGACAACGACCAGTCAATGAAAATACATGTAGCTCAAGAACTTGTTGAAGCTGAAGTACCAAATAATGATGTAGACAACATAGTTCACAACAACTTTAAGATAGGCATTATGGATGAGGTATTTACACATTGCCATACGTTAGGTTACACAAAGAATACAGAGATGGCAGCAGAGTACAAAAAAATAGTTGATTCAAGTGAGGAGCATCCCACCATACATGCTGAAGACACCGCCATACCGTCAGTCTCTCTGCACTGCCTATCCTATCTACCGATAACTGCATAAAACGGAAGTACACGAAGGGTTTCATTGAAATAATTAGCATTATAGTATCTTTCTATAAAACGAAGCGACACAATCGATCCATTTAATTACTCCTTTTCCAACTTCCTCTAAAGCTCGTTCCTGTTTCTGCCGCCACCAAGAAATCAACTCCTAGCCGAACTTCTGCCACCGCCTTGAACGAAAGATCATCGATTCACCACTCCCACGTCTTCGGTAAGCAACCAACATCGTTAAATTTTCTAGCAAATCGTTTATATTATACAAACATTAGAAAAAATGTTTGCATGCTTATATTCCTCAAGATCTAAATCAATGTACTTAGATTTATACTGTCCAGATTTTCACAAATATGAGTCCATTAGTATGAGTTAAAGATAGAACATGATATATCTATATGATCTTGAACTAACACTAAAGTTCCTATACTTTAATTAATGGTATGATAAGAATGTTCATTTGTTTAATTTGATAAACATCAATCGTAGTTTAATTATTAGATTAACCTTACTTTATTAGTTCCAGTCTAAACAAAAAACTATCGCATCTACTAGATACATAAACAACTTGAACCATATGTATAGAATCACATTATTAGAAGGAGCATAATTATAAAATATAAGAAAAATTCTAGCCACAAATTATAAATTATTTGATATATGTATAGACATTTAATAACACACAACTATTTTTATTACAGAACAAATGGCGCCATGTGAAGTTTGTTTCAGTCACTGTGGTAAAATTTTAGGACATTCAGGCTCAGAATTCATTGTTCGTCTCGTAGAAGGCCGGTTCGAGCATTCACGGGTATGTATACACTACGTTTCAATATATATAAATCCATTTCTTAATTTTTGTTAACATAATAGTATCTCCTTCACTATATCATTTCACAGACTATACCATGCAATCTAAGGTTGCAATTCAATGACATAACTGGACTTGGAGTGGAATTCCAAACTCTTGGAAAAACATATTATGTTGAAGTCCACAAAGAACGCACAATTACTCGCATTACAGGTCCAGGTTGGACAAGGTTCGTCACAGAGAACATGATCGGCGCAAGGGCAAACCTATTATTTTCATTGGGAGCTCTAGGTCCAAAGATCACTGTGATATATTTTGATTCTGAAGAAGATAACAGCAGCAGTGATGCTGAAAATAGCAATGTCCAAGTGCTTACTTCTACAATTTTTCCAAGACATGCAACCTTACAGATTCTGAGGAAAATTACTTATTCGATATCTTCCCCTCAGCCAATTCATTTGTAGGGTTGCCATTTGTGACTCGTTTGACAAGAACAAACATTAAACAACACAATATGGTATGTTTCTAAATTTAACTTTATTAATTTGTTTATTGATTTCACATTGGTTTAATACCTTCATAACGTTATTCCTAAAAACCGTCTTCCTTCTATTGCAACTCAAAAACTACCATTGAAGTTCATTTCTACACTTGAAATTGCTAAAGAAGGTCTTGTTGGAGTACGCTTAGGAGCAAGTGGTAATGTCAACACCATGGCGTACAAAACAACAAAAGATGGCCGCTTCTCATTCAGCAAAGACGCATGGAAGAACTTCGTTGAAACTACAAATCTCAGTGTTGGACAAGCAATACTGATTACAGGGAAAAAAGATTCACAACTTAAGCTTGAAATGATGTTTGTCATGAACATCATTATTCATAGTAGCCAGGCATTAGCAGAGTCGTCAGAATCAAACTCTGATTGATAATTTTCTTATTTCTTATGTCTGTTAAGAATATGTACTTGTTTATCTCTTATGTCTGTTAAGAATTTGCAATGTACTGAAACAAAATGTTTGTGTCATGCTGTTATCTCGTAATACTATTACTAGTGCTTTAACTATGCACTGACTGTTATAAATTCTATGTGGAATCAAATTTCTAGAATATAAACAATAGACGTTGTGCTCCTACAGATTTGATTAGTGCATAATATACATATTAAATATGAACATATTGTAATTACAATGGAAAAAATTATAGTAGATTAAATAATGATTATCTGCTATAAGTGTATAACCATACAATTAAAAAATATATAACTCGAGCGGTACATATACAAACCAAGTTTTCGAAGAACTGCAACATCTAAACTGCTAATTTAGCCCAACAAGGCCCACCAAACGGAAACCATAGAACAACTAAGGAATTGTATATAAAGACATACAACGACCACACCAAGTCTCACACAGCTCAGAAGCCGCTATTTTGCAGCATGCTACGTGGGTCGATGAAAAAATACATGCTAGTAGATGGAATCATAGGAGCAAGAAATATTAGATACAAATCAAATTGTTCAACTAGAGGTGAAGCCAACCAGAGAATTACATATATGAAGGGATCTATCAATTCAAGAGCAAATCAATATCATCAAGTGCATCTGCCATGTCCAAGTCATTTTACACACCCAAGATACTACTTTATGTATAAGTTTAATACACAGTAGCGATATACAAAAGTTAATATGCTATAGATTTCTACTAATCTTGGTGTATGATTCAAACACCTAACACTGCTACCATATCTAAAAATAGATATATTATTTCGGTCACACTGTATAAGAAATCCTTTGTACGAGAGGGATATCAGCATGCTTGCAAACCTAGACCTTGAATACAGAGGTTCGAGTTTTAGCTGGTAAGAATAAATGAATGAACACTCAAAAAATATAACTCATATGCTTAAACTAATATATTTGTTTTCTACCTTTGTCTCTACAGGGTGCATCATATTGTCAGCACATCACAATTTGTTCTACAGCCGTTGCTGCTGTGATGTTTTGGTGCACTGCATAAGATACATTTTTAATTAAGAGTGTCTTATACAGTGTGACCGAAATATCACATGAAGGTGATGAAGATTGAACTATATTATGTACAAATCAAGAATATTAGTCTGTAATACATTGACCGCAATAGAAACAACGAACTAATGTGCTACGACTGTGTATTATAACTGCGCTACCATTATATTCATATATGTCATGCTCTTCGTAATGCTGCGCGCAGAATAGTTTAATTTCAAAGCACTGCACTTGTTAGCCTGTGTGCACTACCTTATAAAGAAATTACTTGCAGTCATATAGAAAACTGTTTTTGCTTGTGTTGTAGATACACCTCTGTACTTTCTAAGAACTTCCCTAATTATCATGAGTGCACTAGATTACCAAAAAGTTAGAGTGCACTACAAGTGTACACTGGTTTAGTTTAGAAGCACTGCGCTTCTACATTAAATGCACTGCATGTGCAACCAATTAACCGTGGTGTTCTACCAGCACAAACTAATATGCTACGACCGTGTACTCTACCTGCACTGTCATTATTTAAATATATGCACTGCTGTGTGAGATGATGCAGCCAAATTAGTTTACTATATAGCACTGTGCTATTTAACCCTCGCGTCTGCCTTGTACTCTAAATATTTGCACTGCCTTTAGTTCGACAATTGCACTGCTCTATGTAATGCTGCAGGTACACTGGTTTCTGCTCGAAGCACTGCGCTTCCTCAGCCACATGCACTATCGTAACTAGAAATTCCGGCGTGACTATACTAGCCCGAAATGAATAC
This sequence comes from Avena insularis, assembly GCA_023614405.1. Classification (NCBI taxonomy): domain Eukaryota; kingdom Viridiplantae; phylum Streptophyta; class Magnoliopsida; order Poales; family Poaceae; genus Avena; species Avena insularis. The sequence goes on along the minus strand of CM042696.1, from coordinate 371,059,275 downwards.
GGGAAGACCCTGCACTCTAAGTGCACTGCCCGTATAGTCATCTACACAGATACACCTATGTACTTTCGAAGAACTGCCCTATTTATCATGCGTGCACTGCCCTGTACTCAGACTACTTGCACTGCCCTTCGTTCGACAATTGCACTGCTCTATGTAATGCTGCAGATACACCGGTTTCTGTTTGAAGCACTGCGCTTCCTCAGCCACATGCACTATCGTAACTAGAGATTCTGGCGTCACTGTACTAGGCCGAAATGAATGAAGACCCTACACTCTAAATGCACTGCCCGTATAGTCATCTACACAGATACACCTATGTACTTTTGAAGAACTGCCATATTTATCCTATGTGCACTGCCCTGTACTCAGACTACTTACACTGCCTTTAGTTCGACAATTGCACTGCTCTATGTAATGCTGCAGGTACACTGGTTTCTGTTCGAAGCACTGTGCTTCCTCACCCACATGCACTGCCTTACCTAAAAATTCTGGCATCACTGTACTAGCCCGAAACGAATGCGGGAAGACCCTGCACTCTAAGTGCACTGCCCGTATAGTAATCTACACAGATACACCTATGTACTTTCGAAGAACTGCCATATTTATCCTGTGTGCACTGCCCTGTACTCAGACTACTTGCACTGCTCTATGTAATGCTGCAGGTACACTAGTTTCTGTTTGAAGCACTGCGCTTCCTCACCCACATGCACTACCTTACCTAAAAATTCATGCGTCACTGAACTAGCCCCTAACGAATGCGGAATGACCCTGCACTCTAAGTGCACTGCCCATATAGTAATAAAGAAAACTGCTTTGTACACAGATACACCTATGTACTTTCGAAGAACTGTCATATTTATCCTGCGTGCACTGCCCTATACTCAGACTACTTGCACTGTCCTTAGTTCGACAATTTCACTACTCTATGTAATGCTGTAGGTACACTGGTTTCTGTTCGAAGCACTGCTCTTCCTCACCCACATGCACTACTATACGTAGAAATTCCTAATGTGCTACGACTGTGTACTCTACCTGCACTGCCATTATTTTCATATATGCACTGCTTTGTGAGATGATGCAGCCAAATTAGTTTACTATGAAACACTGCGCTATTTAACCCCCATGTGGACTGCCTTGTACTCAAACTACTTGCACTGCCTTTAGTTTAGTAGCCAAAATGATTGTGCAATCTATGTACACTGCTCATATATTCATATATGCATTTCTCTGGCTGATACTTGCACTACATCAATTAGCAATTACCATGGCAGTACTGGGACGTCAAATTTAGCATACAGTGCAAGAAGATTACAAAAAGCAACATAGTACATAATTGGATGCAACATACAGTGCTAGAAGATCACAAGAAGCAACAAAAGGCTTAGTGTACTCACATTACAAAGACATAATTAATTTTGATTGCATTTCGGTCAATCACTATAGAGCAGGTGGCCAGGCTCCAAACATTGAAAAAGCACTACAGACAACTAATGGTGTAGATAACTTAGATAAAACTGATACAGTCTTCTTCAGCATGTCTGCACAGAACAAGCCTACATCAAAATCAACTGTCATCAGAACATAGCGACCATCAACTAACATTGTTATAACACACAATAGACCACAAACTGGGAGATTGCAATTCTCACATATACTACCAAGTCTTTCCTTCCAGTAGTTTTCAATATCCCAGCCAAAAGCAGTTCTGCATGCAACAGGCAGATCTAACATTGTCTGGATGATCCACTTATTTTGACAATTGTTGTAGTCAAGGTGCCAAGTTGTCAGTATACCATCACTAGAAAAGGCAGCTAGTAAAATGCTTCCTGATCTATCCTATGAAATACAAAAATTCCTCTGATCCTTTGTTATCAGCCTGACTGATTCAGGGAATTGTATCACAGAAGTTAAATGTGTGGATATGTTGTAACACAGAAGAAGGCCTACAACATACGCCATAAACAGGTCTTTGCCTATCAGAATTCCTTCAGGCCGACTAAGGTATGTGGCTGCGGTTGGCACAGGAATTGGATCAGAAATATGCATCTCCCATTGACCATTTTACTGAATACAAACATGCAAAAATATGCTAGATGTTGTATTAGCAGTAACACCATGATATGAAACCTTGCAAGCATTGAATATATTTCTACGAAAGAATGTCATTCCTGAGCTAGCAGCACTTGGAATCAAACAGAATTGCCCATATGAATGATCTGTATCACTCTTCGACATTGATGGCATTCATGTAACAGGTGAGGCAAGGAAAGTGAACAAATTTGGAGACCTGGAAGGATAATTAACATAGTACCCAGGATCTTTAGAACCATGTGGAAAGACCTGAATGAGGACTGCTTCGTTTCGACAGCAGACGACCAATTCTCTTAGAAGATATGTTAAATCTAAGTTCAAAGAAATAGCTAGAGATGTTTCATCTTTAGATTAATATTCAAGCTCCTGTAGCCTATTACCAACCTCAGGCATCCAATGATAATCAACAAGAAATCCTAGGCATGATGGTGAATTTTTCTTCATATATCGCGAAAGAAATCCAGGCTCTTTGAGTGCTGTATATCAACCTTTGTTGAGGATACTGCAACGGATCAAAGATTTCGTAGACGCTAACCTTAAAACAATCTTCTGCACCAAACCTAGGTCCTCGCCCACGCGACTGATCGAGGAACTAGATCTAGTAAAATCCATCGCTATTCAATAGATTGTTTTCTTTTGCTCGAGACAGAAGAAGAAGGGTTTGTTTCTTTTCGTGGAAGAAGGAATATATTGAATGAGGTCGTAACGTCCTATGCTAGCCGTATCCATCGGTTAACATCCAAGCTAAAATATATGCAGACAATGCAGAATACACTGCTATGTAGGAACGTGCGTACTACTCTATAATTGTAGATGTGATAGCCGGTAAACTGCTCTGTTAACCTACGTGCACTGCCCTACGAATAAATTTTTCTCCAAAGCACACAGCGCAACAAAATACAAACCTCTCCGAAATACAAGGCGCTCTGAAATACACGGCGCTTCAAGATCTATATGAATGCTTGATGCGCCGAAGGCGCCGTGCCATGGGCTGAGCCCGCAACACACACTCCGAAATACAAGGCGCTACGAAATACAATGCGCTCCGAAATACAGGGTGCTCAGAAATACACGACGCTTCAAGATCTGTATGAATGCTTGATGCGCCGAAGGCGCTGTGCCACGGGCGGAGCCCGCAACACACACTCCGAAATACAAGGCGCTATGAAATACAAGGTGCTCTGAAATACACGGCACTCTGAAATACACAGCGCTTCAAGATCTATATGAATGCTTGATGCGCTAAAGGCGCCGTGTCACGGGCAGAGCCCGCAACACACACTCTGAGATACAAGGCGCTATGAAATACAAGGCGCTCCGAAATACAAGGCGCTTGAAGATCTATACGAATGCTTGATGCGCCTAAGGCGCCGTGCCACGGACGGAGCCCACAACACACACTCCGAAATACAAGGCGCTAGGAAATACAAGGCGCTCCGAAATACATGGCGCTTCAAGATCTATACGAATGCTTGATGCGCCGAAGGCGCCGTGCCACGGGCGGAGCCCGCAACACACACTCTGAAATACAAGGCGCTAGAAAATACAATACGCTCCGAAATACACGGCGATCTGAAATACACGACGCTTCAAGATCTATACGAATGCACGATCTTGAAATTAGCTGCCTAGAGCCCATAACACACTCCGAAATACAAGGCGCTACAAAATACAAGGCGCTCCGAAATACACAGCGCTTCAAGATCTATACGAATGCTTGATGCTCCGAAGGCGCCGTGCCACGGGCGGAGCCCGCAACACACACTCTGAAATACAAGGTGGTACGAAATACAAGGCGTTCGGAAATACATGGCGCTTCAAGATCTATATGAATGCTTGATGCGCTGAAAGCCGGTATCACAGTGAGCCCGCAACACACTCAAAAACAAGGCACTCTGAAATACACGGCTCGAAATACACGGCGCTTCAAGATCTATCTGAATGCGATCGCCAAAGCGCCGCATACCTGGGAACCCACACTCCGAAATACAAGGCGCTACGAAATAAAAGGCGCTCCAAAATACACGGCTCTTCAAGATCTATACGAATGCTTGATGCGCTGAAGGCGCCGTGCCACAGGCGTAGCCCGCAACACACATTCTGAAATACAAGGTGCTCCGAAATACATGGCGCTCCGAAATACACGGCGATTCAAGATCTATACGAATGCTTGATGCGCCGAAGGCGCCGTTCCACGGGTGGAGCCCACAAGACACACTCCGAAATACAAGGCGCTCTGAAATACAATGCGCTCCGAAATACACGGTGCTTCAAGATCTATATGAATGCTTGATGCGCCAAAGGCGCCGTGCCACGGGCGGAGCCCGCAACATACACTCCGAAATACAAGGCGCTAGGAAATACAAGGCTCTCCGAAATACACGACGCTTTAAGATCTATACGAATGGTTGATGTACCGAAGGCGCCATGCCACAGGCGGAGCCCGCAACACACACTCCGAAATACAAGGCGCTCCGAAATACAATGCGCTCCGAAATACAGGGCGCCTCAAGATCTATACGAATGCTTGATGCGCTGAAGGTGCCGTGCCACGTGCGGAGCCCGTAACACACACTCCGAAATACAAGGCGCTACGAAATACAAGGCACTCTTAAATACATGGCGCTTCGAAATACACGGCGCTTCAAGATCTATATGAATGCTTGATGTGCCGAAGGCGTCGTGCCACGGGCGGAGCCTGTAACACACACTCTGAAATACAAGGCACTAGGAAATACAAGGTTCTCCGAAATACATGGCGCTTCAAGATCTATACGAATGCTTGATGCGCCGAAGGTCTTACACTGCAGTGAGCATAACACACTCCAAATACAAGGCCTGAAATACATCTGTGTACTGCTCTTAATATACAAATGCACTGTATTAGTGTAACCCGTTCAAAGTCAATACATTCTGCTGCGCTAAATCATCTGTGTACTGCTCTTAATATACAAATGCACTGCGATACTATAATCCGTTCAAAGTCATTACATTCTGCTATGTTGAATCATCTGTGCACTACTCTGAATATACAAATGCACTGCGTTAGTATAATCCGTGCAAAGTCAATACATTGTGTTATACAAACCAGACCCCTCCCATTACACCCCATAAAATCTCCATTGCCCGTAAAGAGAAAAGAAAGATAATAAAAATAAACGAAAAATGAAAAAGAGAAGAATAAAAATAAATGATAATGAAAAAAACATACTAAAAACGAAAGTGAGAGAAAGTGTATACCTAACGTGTGGAGCGGACAACAGCGAAGAAAGAGAAAAAACCGGCGACATGTGCGCGAGCAGTTTCCCTGGTTGATTCCGCGTCGACACGTGTCGCATATGCACGGCAGGTCGCTCGCGCGTTCTCGCGGCGCGCAGCACGCGCACGCGCTAGTCGCTCTCCAAGGTTCCTATTTTACCATCCACTACAAGAAGAGGTACGGTTCTGAACACCTCTGTTGCTCTTGATTCACCATCTGTTATGAGTATGCTCCTTACACCACCACATACACATGCTACACACACTGCTACTACTGCTGAATCTAAAACTGCTGATACTTATGATGCTGCTTCTACTGTGCTTGATAAGAGTGGTTCATTAGGTCCTTTCCTAGATGCTACGATTGCTAGAACTATAGCTGGAAATACTAAAACTCCTAATGAAGACACTACTACACCTATCAGTTCACCTGAGTCTAGAGAGAGCAATGATATTGAAGACAATTATATTGAGATGACCGATGAATTTATTAAAGAATGTCAAAACACCCATGATATGAGTGCTATTAAGAGTCTCCTCGAGAGGCGTACTATAAAACCCAAATTGTCTCCTAATGCTAAGTTTGCTGCATCTCCCATAAACATTAAAGATAAGGATTATGATTTCTCTCTTAATCTATCTTACATAGCTATTGTTGAGAAAGAACCTTTTTGTGGGACTAAGAATGAAAGTGCGGTAGCACATATGACTGAGCTTTCTACCATGAGTGGCCTGTTTTCTGATGATATTAAGATGCGCACCTACTTTGTTGCTAAAATTTTCCCTTTTTCACTGAAAGGAGAAGCTAAAACTTGGTTTAATAATTTACCTCCTGGATCTATTGATAGCCCTGATTGCTTGATTAGTACTTTCCTGCAAAAATATTTTCCTCCTAGTGCTAGACATGCTATTCTGCAGGAACTTTTTGATTTTAAAGAGGGAGAAAAATAGATATTGCCTGAACCATGGGCAAGGTTTTGTGCTTTGATTCATGCACCTGCTAGATGTCCATTACCTAAGAATGAGCGCCTTGATATATTTTATAATGGACTAACTAAAGAATCTAGGACATACCTGGATAATTGTGCTGATTGTGTTTTCAGGAATAGGACCCCCAAGGAAGCTGAGGAATTAATGGCCAAAATAAGCCAGAATTATGAAGATTGGACTCCTCCTGAACCAGCTATACCTGAAACAATTATACTTCAACCAGCTATACCTGCGCCTATACCATCATATAAGAAGAGGGGAGTTATTGAACTAAATGATGAAGTGATGAAGGAAGCTAAGAAAATGTCTTAAGGAGAAGGGAATTAAAGCTGCAGATGTGAAGAATTTACCTCCTATAGAAGAATTATGTAAGCCAATCTCCCACTCATCCACTATTGAGGTATGATATGTCCAAAACGTATCTACTTTCCCAAATACTTTTGCTATTGTTTCTCCTCTATACTTGTGTGATTTGGATGCAACTAATGCAAACTGACGCTGTTTTTAGCAGAATTGCCTTGGTGTCTACTTTTTGTGCAGAAAATCAACTATCAGGAAAAATCCCGGAAAATATGCCAAAAATCCTATTTCACCACAAGACTCCCGGAGCCAGAATACGAGACAGAGTGGGGCTGGGCCAGTGCCACCACTGGCCATGGCAAGCCAGGGCGCCAGTGGTCTGGCTGCCCCAGACTCCCCCTCGGCCTCTCTCTTCGCCTATAAGGAGCCTTCTGACCAAAAAACTTGGGGGGCGACGTTTTTCTAGAAGGAGTTCCGCTCCGCCGCCACCACCAGATTCCACGAAACAGCACCAGAAACTCCGTTCTAGCACCCTGCCGGGACGGGGAATTGGAGGAGATCATCGCCATCATCATCACCATCGCTTCTCCATCGACCATCCATGTTTCTCCCATCAATGAGTGAGTAATCCCCCGCTGTAGGCTATGGGGATGGTAGGTATTGGATGAGATCGTTCATGTAATGGCATCAGATTGTTAGGGCATGGTGCCTAGTATCTTTTATTAGTGCTTTATGACTTTGTTGCGACTTGTTGTGTTTAATGCTTGTCCCTATGGCCCGAGTGCCATGATTTCAGATCTGAACATGTTATTGATTCATCATGATAGTATTGTTTTGGGTCTTATCTACAAGTTATATACACACATCGTTATCCGGAACCTATGGTCCCGAAGTGATAGAAATCAGGGTAGCCGGAAGGGAAAGGCTTTGATGTGAGGATCACATGTGTTCATGCAGTGTTAATGCTTTGCTCCGGTGCTCTATTAAAAGGAGCACATTAATTGCCAGTAGTTCCCTACAGGCCCCGCTGCAAACGGGCTGGCAGGACAAGAGATGTTGTGCAAGTTCTCATTGCGAGCACGTATGACTATATATGGAACACATGCCTAGGATTGTCTAGTACTTGGATGCTTTATCTTATTTATCTGCAATTTCCCTATGTTCTGATTGCTATGTGAATTGTCTTATCCATGCAACGCCCGTCCATCCATCCTTATGCCTACCGCACTCGAATCCTAATGTTTACTGCTTTTGTTACTACTGTATTTGCTTTGCTACTGCTGTTACTTTACTATTCCTACTACAAAACTGTTGCTACTGATAAACTACTGTGAGCAAGATAGTTTCCAGGTGCAGCTGAATTGACAACTCAGTTGTTAAGACTGATAAGTATTCTTTGGCTCCCCTTGTGTCGAATCAATAAATTGGGTTTCACTTCCCTCGAAAATATTGCGATGCACCCCCTATACTTGTGGGTTATCAAGACTATTTTCTGGCGCCGTTGCCGGGGAGCATAGCTTTATTTATCAAGTTCACTTGGATTCTCTATTGTTCGCTGCTTTCCATCCATCATGGGTAAGTCTCGTGATGGCAAGGTTCCTATTTTACCATCCACTACAAGAAGAGGTACGGTTCTGAACACCTCTACTACTCTTGATTTACCGTCTGTTCTGAGTAAGTTCCTTACACCACCACATACACATGCTACACACACTGCTACTACTGCTGAATCTGAAACTTCTGATGCTTATGATGCTGCTTCTACTGTGCTTGATAAGAGTGGTTCATTAGGTCCTTTCCTAGATGCTACGATTGCTAGAACTATAGTTGGAAATACCGAAACTCCTAATGAATACACTGCCACACCTGTTAGCTCACCTGAGAATTATGATGCTGAAGAAGATTATGTTGAGATGACTGTTGAGTTTATTGAAGAATGTAGGAACACCCATGATAGGAGCGCTGCTAAGAATCTCCTTGAGAGGCGTACTATTAGACCCAAATTATCTCCTGCTGCTAAGTTTGCTGCTTCTCCCATAAACATTATAGATGAAGATTATGATTTCTCTCTCGATCTATCCTACATAGCTATTATCGAGAAAGAACCTTCTTGTGGGACTAAGAATGAAAGTGCGGTAGCACATATGAATGAACTTTCTACCATGAGTGGCTTGTTTTTTGATGATATTAAAATGCGTACTTACTTTGTTGCTAAGATTTTCCCTTTTTCACTGAAAGGAGAAGCTAAAACTTGGTTTGGTAATTTACCTCCTGGATCTATTGATAGCCCTGAGTGCTAGACATGCTGTTTTGCAGGAACTTTTTGATTTTAAACAGGGAGAAAAATAGGTATTGCCCGAATCTTGGGCAAGGTTTTGTGCTTTGATTCATGCACAGGCTGGAAGTCCATTACCTAAGAATGAACTACTTGATATATTTTATAATGGACTAACCGAAGAATCTAGGACATACCTAGATAGTTGTGCTGATTGTGTTTTCAGGAATAGGACTCCCAAGGAAGCTGAGGAATTAATGGCTAAAATAAGTAAGAATTATGAAGATTGAACTCCTCCTAAACAAGTTATTCCTGAAGTAATTGTAACTGAACCATCAAAGAAGAGGGGAATTATTGAATTAAATGATGAATGATGAAGGAAGCTAAGAAATGTCTTAAGGAGAAGGGAATTAAAGTTGCGGATGTCAAGAATTTACCTCCTATAGAAGAATTATGTAAGCCTATTCCCGACTCACCCACTATTGAGGTATACTCTCTCCAACACTTTGATGAAGGTGATATCCCTTACTTGAAACCTCCTAATCAATGCTTAGAAGAATTTGATATCTTTATTGTTAAGCAAGATAACTTTAATAAAAGGGTGCAAAATCATCTTATGGAAAACACTAGAGCTATTGTTGAGTTGAAAGATATTGTGGAAAGAACCTCTAATGATGTTAAAATGATTGTTAAACACTTTCAAATGGTTCAAACTCAAATAGATCAACTCGTTAAAGTGCAAAACGACTTGCTAGTTAATGCTGCTAAAGAAAAACATGCCTATGAAATTAGAACTAGAAGTGGTGCTGCTACCCAGGATCCTCTATATCCTGAGGGGCATCCCAAAAGAATTGAGCAGGAGTCTCAACAGGCTGAAAATAGTGGTTCTACTCGTAAGAAAAGGAAAAAGAAACATAAAACTGTTGTAGAACCCTCTGAACCTGCTATAGATCCTAATAGTATATCTATCTCTGATGTTGAAACTGAAAGTGGTAATGAAGAAAATGAAGTTCCTAATGAAGAAAAAGTTGAAGAAGAACCTGAAAACCACACTAAGACTACTAAATACACCAAAGAAGATTTTGTTGCTAAGAAACATGGTAGTGAAAGAGAACCTTGGGTCCAAAAACCTATGTCTTTCCCTAATAAGAAACACAAGTCAAAGGAAGATGAACACTATAATAAGTTTTGTGAGTGGATGAAACCTTTATTCTTGCAAATTCCTTTGACTGATGCTATTAAATTGCCTCCTTACTCAAAGTATATGAAGGACATTGTCTCGAATAAAAGGAAGATCCCTAATGAAGAAATCTCTACTTTGCTTGCTAATTATTCCTTCAATGGTAAGGTTCCTAAGAAACTTGGAGACCCAGGGATTCCAACTATCCCTTGCTCTATTAAGAACAGTTATGTTAGAACTGCTTTGTGTGATTTGGCAGCTGGAGTTAGTGTTATGCCTTTCTCTCTCTATAAGAGGCTTCAGCTTGAAAAATTGATACCAACTGATATATCTTTGCAAATGGCTGATAAGTCTACCACTATTCCCATGGGTATATGTGAGGATGTACCTGTTCAGGTGGCTCATAATTGCTTGATATTAACTGATTTTGTTGTGCTTGAAATGCCTGAAGATGATAATATGTCTATTATTCTTGGGAGACCTTTTCTTAATACTGCAGGAGCTGTTATTAATTGTAAGCAAGGAAAGGTGACCTTCAATGTCAATGACAAGGAACATACTGTCTATTTCCCCAAGGAGATTGAAAGGACTTATGGTTTAAATTCAATTGAACATGTTGAAGGCATTCAAGTTGGAGAAATATCTTGTCCCATACCAAAAGAAAAAATTGAAACTATTATGATTGGGACCATTGCTATCAAAGTTGAGGTAACATAATCATTAGTGGAATACAAGGTTTTGTCTCATATGCAACTGTTTTGGTAGCAAGACTTGATCAACCTTGCTAACAAAAGGATTCCATTGAACAAAACAATGTTTTCATTATGACTATCTCCGTTTATTTCTATCCTTTGTATTTTAGTTTTTGCTTTCGTTTAGTTTTCTTTGTGTTGTTAGTTTGCTTGCATGCTAGAACTTATGTAGTTATAGCCTTGTTTTGTCCTTTCATCATGTTTCCAAAAAGAAAAAAAAATCTATCTGTCAGAAAAATCATTCTTCTATTTCTGAAAAATGCCAAAAATTAAAGTGTCTCGAAAAATTCCAGAAAATTCATATTAAATTTTTACATGAAAAAAGGGGCAGAGGAGTACCTGGTAGGTACCCGAGGGCCCACCAGGCAGGCACACCACATGGTGGCGCGGCCAGACCTTGGTGGCGCCATGCCTTGGTGTGGGCCACCCCTGCCCCCCACTACCTCTCTCTCCTGCCACTTTCTTCTCTCTCCCGAGTAAGCTCTAGTTCATAGCTCAAAATCGCGTTCTCTCTGTGCTTGCCCTCGATTTCTTCGATCTCTTTGCTCAGCCTATCTTTCTTGCTGAAATTTGGAGCAATTGTTCCTTGGTATGTGACTCCTCCCCTTGCCCAAGTAGATTTGTGTTTAGTGGATTGAATGTTGAGTATTTTGCTACTGTAGGTGACTGGTTATGAGAGCTTGTAAGCTTGTTTGATGCTTAGAGATATAGTTTTGATGCATGTTTAGGCCTCTTGCTAGTCCATATGAGTAGAATCCTTCATTATAATTACTTTGCAATCACTTGTTTAATAGGTGTTTAAATTTCAGAATAAAAGATGAGTGAACACCACCTAAACCAACATGAGCTTTGGGTGCCTGAAGTCATGAAGGTCCACCGGGAAGAGGAAGTTTTTCCCTCCATTTATCCATGCTCTGAGTTCATGAGAGCTGCAGGAATTCTACAAGACTTACACACTTTGGTTTCTAATGCAGAGTTAGAGCACTTTTTGGAAGATGAGCCTTGTCAATTTGTGAAGCTAACCATGTCTGTGGTGCAGGATTTCAAATTTAGTCACTCTTTGCCTAACCCCATGGTCCATTACAAAATTTACAATATAGCTGTCGATCTTTCTCTCGATGATTTTTGTGCAGCTATTAAGGTACCTCAATGGGGATCATGTAAGAAGATTAAAGAGAGACCGGAACCACTCATGGATTTATACACAGAAATTTGTCAAGGGAGTAGCTTCTCAAAGGAGAATGGAAAAATCCGTAACATTCATCTTCCCTCCATTCGCTACTTTGCCTATTTTATTGCCAAGTGTGTTCTTTCTAGGAAAACTGCCAATAAGTTATCTTCGTTTGATCTAGCATTTATCTCTGCTGCTCTTAGACGAGATAGGTCCTACAACTTGGGTGCTTTGATAGCTTTCCGTCTTGCTGCTAACCATGAGAAGGGTGGAATTTGTGGAGGCCTCATTGCTTCTCGTTTGCTAGCATTGCATGGTTTAGTGCCTCATCATCTAGACCAACAGTTTCCCGTAGAGAGGCTTGATTTTAATTCCATGATACAGCATAAATTTATTTCCTGTGGGCTAGTTTGAGTGAGATGTCTTATCAAATAACCTTTCCCAAAGCTGGTTGGAGAAAGAGCAAGTCCGAGCGTGTTGTTCTTTTGCCTGCACCTGTTTTGTTTAACCTTGATAACAGGGAAGGATGGTCCCTCACTGAGGAGGAGCTTGACACGTACTTGGGAGAGCTCTCCCAACAGGAGCAGGACACTAGAAGGGAGGTCACGGATGATTCGGTCCAGCCCTCGAATGAGGGAGAGTCTTCATATCAGCAGCCCACTTACGATTGGGGAGCTTCCTCTTCTTCTCATGGTCCTAGCTACGACCATTCTTACCAAGATCCGCCCGCTTGGAACCCCTATTCATACATGGATTGATACCCACTTAGGCCAAAAGCCTAAGCTTGGGGGGAGGTACGCCGACACTGCACTCATCTCCATATCATGTTGCGTCGGTTCTTTGTATATTCATGCTTTCGTTCTCTTTTTAGTTTTCGTTCTTCTTTGCTTTTGCTTTCTAAAACACAAAAAGACCAAAAATATTTTTGTTGTTTCTCTTTGGTTTGCTTCTTCTTTTTGCTTTGGTTTGCTTGTTCCTTTTTGCTTTGTTTGAATTGTTCGAAAAACCCAAAAAGATTTTGCTTTGCTTGTTTTTCTCTTTTGGTTTTTGTTTAAAAATCGAAAACACCAAAAATATTTGTCTTTCTTCTTTGGTTTTTGTGAGTTGGCTACAGGGTTCAGCAGTTCTCAGTGGATTATTGGTTTCATATTATTATTCAAGCCACACAAGTGAAGAGCAATAATGAGGATTAATGACAACTTGAGGCGTGGTAAGAGGCTGGTAACGAACTCTATTTGTTTTCATTTTTGTACGTATACTCATCATTGTGAGCTTGCTTAGTCCGTTCATGTAGAGTGTATGTTATCTTTGGATATTTAGTAGTTCTTGCTTTCTTGTGATTAGCTCCAGCTCACTAATAGTTTGTAGCATGTCTCATGAATGTTTGCTTGCATTACTCTATTCATAAATTGGTATGACACTGTGGTATCCTCCTTTGAATGTTTCATTTGATCGACTTGGCACATGCTCATGCATGCACATGACTGTCATAATCAGTTAAGCCTTGACGAATTATTTTGCCTTGAGGATCTTGAATTATTTTCATGCCATGAGTAGTCTTGTTTTGTTGCAAGCATGATAATAACAGCTATTGCTCTCTCGTTTGTCGCTCCCTTACTTTTGCTAGCCTTCACTTCCACTGAGTGTCTTACTCATGTTTCCAATTCCCTAAACCAAATATTTCCAAAGTGTCCACCATACCTACCCATTAGCATCATTTGCTACTTCCGTGCATATTCAATATGCCTTGTTTACTTCTGAATAAAATGTTTGCTTGTTATGAGAAAGTTAGTTAGTAAAGCTCTCACGAACTTGATGGCACACTTTATTTTCCGTACTTAATAAACCTGAACCATTGTGAACTCTCCATGAAAGATATATGCTTGCTAATTATAGGCTGGGGATTAGCAGAACCGTGCTGCCACGGGGAACGCTTTCAACACTTGTAAATATATACCCAGTTGATACCTTGCTCTTTTGTTTGCGGATGTCGTCGGTGTGAAATAAAAGGGGAGCTTGTAAGTCCATGGAGTTATGTATGTGTGTTAGAGAAACGCCTAGGCCGCTGGTCTAATCCATGCTGACATGGTGGAAACCTGCAACGTAACCATAATGATATCTATGAAGCATTTTTCTTATAAAAAAAGAGTGTTATAGCTATTGAGAAAAAGAAAAAAAAGAGTTTTATGAAAAGAGGAAAGGGAGAAAAAAGCACCATTTTCCCATGGTAAATAAGAAGATTGCTGAGATACTCATTGTCTGCTTGCCTTGTCATTTTGATATGGGGATTCTTCCGTATCATCGGGCAAGGGGTACCCCGTTGGCGGTTCTCAATGATACGCACATACTTACGATGACAAGAACTTACCGGTAACTAAATATTAGTAGCATGAGGAGCGGCCCTCGTACTGAAGGGACTTGGGATTTCCAGGTTATAGTCTGTCAAGCATATAACTCAGATTGGACCTCACTTTCACCTTAACCACATTAAATATGCCTATGATAGGGGCAATGAGAGCTCAAAGCTAACAAGTACCATACTTTCAGCATTTGGAAGCCTCTCAAATTTCTCAAAACCTTTTTCTTCTACTTGTTGAGTCTCCACATATTCTTTGAGCACCTTCTTGAGAGCATAGTTGTCATTCTTTATGTTTGTTTCATTACTTGATTATTTGTGTTATGACTTTGATTCTTGTATCCTTGATATCTTTACTTATAGTCATCACTTGAACTTCAGAGGTGCCTTGACATTCATAATGAAAGGCAAGCGAGATACCACTCTATCATACCTTTCTATGAGCATTGTAATGTTGCTTATGTTTGTGCTTTGTGCTACTTATTATTCTTGAGTTGGAATCTCTTCATACCTTGCAATGACTACTAAGTAGACTCAGTTGCATACTCTTTATTATGAATTGTCTAAGTAGTTGATCACATTGCTGAGAATATTTACATCATATGAAGCAAATGTGTTTGTGAAAGTTCTTTTATCGCACTTAGTTTTCAACTAAATTGCTTGAGGACAAGCAATAAGCTAAGCTTGGGGGTTGATCGTCCAAAACGTATCTACTGTCCCGAACACTTTTGCTATTGTTTCTCCTCTATACTTGTGTGATTTGGATGCAACTAATGCGGTAGACGTTGTTTTCAGCAGAATTGCCTTGGTGTCTACTTTTGTGCAGAAAATCAACTATCGTGGAAAAATCCCGGAAAATATGCCAAAATCCTATTTCACCAGAAGACTCCGGAGCGAATCTGAGGCCGGAGGGCTGGGGCTGAGCCACACCACCTAGGCCACGCCGGTGGTGGTCCCACCCCAGTCCCCTCGGCCTCTCTCTTTGCCTATAAAGCCTTGACCTAAAAATTTGGGGGGTTCGACGTTTTTCCAGAAGGAGTTCCGCTCCGCCGCCACCACCAGATTCCACGAAACAGCACCAGAAACTCCGTTCTGGCACCCTACCGGGACGGGGAATTGGAGGATATCATCGCCATCATCATCACCATCGCTTCTCCATCGACCATCCATGTTTCTCCCATCTATGAGTGAGTAATCCCCTACTGTAGGCTATGGGGATGCTACGGATTGGATGAGATCGCTCATGTAATGGCATCAGATTGTTAGAGCATGGTGCCTAGTATCTTTTATTAGTGCTTTATGACTTTGTTGCGACTTGTAGTGCTTAATGCTTGTCACTAGGGCCCGAGTGCCATGATTTCAGATCTGAACATGTTATTGATTCATCATGATAGTACTGTTTTGGGTCTTATCTACAAGTTGTATACACACGTCGTTGTCCGGAACCTATGGTTCCGACGTGATAGAAATCGGGGTAGCCGGAAGGGAAAGGCTTTGATGTGAGGATCACATGTGTTGACGGAGTGTTAATGCTTTGCTCCGGTGCTCTATTAAAAGGAGCACCTTAATTGCGATAGTTCCTCCTGAGGCCCCGCTGCAAACGGGCTGGCAGGACAAAAGATGTTGTGCAAGTTCTCATTGCGAGCACGTATGACTATATATGGAACACATGCCTAGGATTGTCTAGTACTTGGATGCTTTATCTTATTTATCTGCAATTTCCCTATGTTCTGATTGCTATTTGAATTGTCTTATCCATGCGCCCGTCCATCCATCCCTATGCCTACCGCACTCGAATCCTACTGTTTACTGCTTTTGTTACTACTGTCTTTGCTTTGCTACTGCTGTTACTTTACTATTCCTACTACAAAACTGTTGCTAGTGATAAACTGCTGTGAGAAAGATTGTTTCCAGGTGTAGCTGAATTGACAACTCAGTTGGTAAGGCTGATAAGTATTCTTTGGCTCCCCTTGTTCGAATCAATAAATTGGGTTTCACTTCCCTCGAAAATACTGCGATACACCCCCTATACTTGTGGGTCAGCAAGGTACACTCTCTCCAACATTTTGATGAAGGTGATATCCCTTAATCTAAACCTCCTGATCAATGCTTAGAAGAATTTGATGTTTTTATTGTTAAGAAGATAATTTTAATAAAAGGGTGCAAAAACATTTGATGGAAAACACTAGAGCTATTGTTGAGTTGAAGGATATTGTGGAAATAACCTCTAATGATGTTAAAATGCTTGCCAAACATTTTAAAATGGTCCAAACTCAAATAGATCAGCTTATTAAAGTGCAAAAAGACTTGCTAGTTAATGCTGCCAAAGAAAAACATGCTTATGAAATTAGAACTAGAAGTGGTGCTGCCACCCAGGATCCTCTATATCCTGAGGGGCATCCTAAAAGAATTGAGCAGGATTCTCGACAAGCTGAAAATAGTGGTACTACTCCTAATAAAAAAAGAAACATAAAACTATTGTAGAACCCTCTGAACCTGCTGAAGATCCTAATAGTATATCTGTCTCTGATGCTGAAACTGAAAGTGGTAATGAAGAAAATGATGCCCCTGATAAAGAAAAAGTTGAAGAAGAACCCGAAAGGCACACTAAGAATACTAAATACACTAAAGAATATTTTGTTGCTAAGAAACATGGTAGTGAAAGAGAGCCTTGGGTCCAAAAACCTATGCCTTTCCCTGATAAGAAACACAAGTCAAAGGAAGATGAACACTATAATAAGTTTTGTGAGTGGATGAAACCTTTATTCTTGCAAATTCCTTTGACTGATGCTATTAAATTGCGTCCTTATTCAAAGTATATGAAGGATATTGTCTCGAATAAAAGGAAGATCCCTAATGAAGAAATTTATACTTTGCTTGCTAATTATTTCTTTAATGGTAAAGTTCCAAAGAAACTTGGAGACCCAGGGATTCCAAGTATTCCATGCTCTATTAAAAATAGTTATGTTAGAACTGCTTTGTGTGATTTGGGAGCACGAGTTAGTGTTATGCCTTTTTCTCTCTACAAGAGACTTCAACTAGAAAAAATAATACCAACTAATATATCTTTGCAAATGGCTAATAAATATACTACTATTCATGTTGGTATATGTGAGGATGTACCCGTTCAACTGGCTCATAATTGTTTGATATTAACTGATTTTATTGTGCTTGAAATGCCAGAAGATGATAATATGTCTATTATTCTTGGGAGACCTTTTCTTAATACTGCAGGAGCTGTTATTAATTGTAATCAATGAAAGGTGACTTTCAATGTTAATGACAAGGAGCATACTATCTATTTCCCCAAGAAGATTGATAGGACTTATGGTTTGAATTCAATTGAACATGTTGAGGGCATTCAAGTTGGAGAAATATACTGTCTCATACTAAGAGAAAAATATGAAACTATTATGATAGGGACCATTGCTATCAAGGTTGAGGTAACATAATCATTAGTGGAACACATAGTTTTGTTTCATATAAAATTGTTTTGGTAACAAGACCTGATCAACCTTGTTAACAAAAGGATTTCAATGAGCAAAACAATGTTTTCACCATGATTATTTTTGCTTACTTTCATTTTATCCATTTTAGTTTTTGCTTTCGCTTAGTTTACTTTTCTTTTGCTAGTTGCTTGCATATTAGAGTGTCTTAGAACTTATGAAGTTTTAGTTTTGTTTTGTCATTGCATCTTTCCAAAAACATCTTTATATCAGAAAATCATTGATCTATACATGAAAATTGCTCAAAAATAAAGTATCTCGAAAAATTCCAGAAAATTCATATTAAATTTTTACGTGAAAAAAGGGGCACAGAAGTGCCTGGAGAGTACCAGGGGGCCCACCAGGCAGGCACACCACCTGGTGGCGTGGCCAGCCCAGGGGCGCGCCTAGCCATGGTGTGGGCCACCTCTATCCCTCCACTCACTCTCTCACTTCCCACTTCTTTCTCTCACCCGAGAAAACATCAGTTCTTTGCTCGAAATCGCGTTCTTGCTGTTCTAGCCCATGATTTTTCGATCTCCTTGCTCAGCCCATCTTTGTTGCTGAAATTTGGAGCATTTGTTCTCCGGTATGTGACTCCTCCGCTTGTCCAAGTAGATTTGTGTTTAGTGGTTTATATCTTGAGTATTTTGCTGCTATAGGTGACAGGTTACGAGAGCTTGTAAGCTTGTTCAATGCTTATATATATTGGTTTGATGCATGTTTAGGCCTCTTACAAGTCCATATGAGTAGTTCTCTTGATTATGTATTCACTTTGCAATCACTTGTGTAATGAATGTTTAAATTTCAGAATATCAAAGATGAACAACCACACATTTGGAGAAATATTTGAGAGGGACACACCTAGGAGGTCAAGGCCCTCAAGATCAGCCTCTCAGTTTAGGCCTTCGTACAATGAAGATCTCATTGCACCACGCTTTGGCAATGAAGGAGCTGAGGGGGATGCTTACCCATCTACTTTTCCTTGTTATACCTTCTTGCAAGCTGTAGGGATCCTCGATGATTTCTTACTACTGGTTCAGAGGGTCGGTTTGACCTCATACATGGAAGATGAGAGTGAGCAATATGCCATGCTCACCAAAACTTTCGTTGAGAGTTTCATTTTCACTAACACCCCCTATCAGTCAACTGTTTCTTTCAGAATTTATAATCTGCCTATTACCATGTCATTGGAAAGATTTTGCAGCATTATAGGTATAGGCATGACGGGGACCATGAAGAAGATCCAAGGGCGACCCGCTGATTTGTTGGAACCCTATCGAAGTGTGACAAATGACGATGACCACGTAGCTCAGCGTGGGAAGATAAGAAACATCCAACTCCTAGCTCTTAGATACTTTGCTTATTATATTTCTACTAGCATTCTTGGTAGGGAGAATACAAGTAATATCTTCAATTATCATTTAGCCTTCCTCGCTGCTGCACTTAATAATGATACTCGGTACAATCTTGGCTCTCTCATTGCTCGCCGCCTAGCTGCTAGGGGGCCTATCTATGGGGGTATTATTGCTTCACGTATGGTTACTGCGTTAGAGCTTTCTGTGGATCCTAATGATACTATATTGGCACCACAAAGGCTTGATCTTGCTTCCATGAAAACACATCACTTCGTCACTACTGACTCTGATACGGACAGTTTAGTATACAGGATGTTGTTTACTGACGGGGATGAAAGGGAGATTCCTTTGCCGCAATCTACTTTGTCCAGTGTTCACAGGAGGCCGTGGTCGCGTTCGAAGGAGGAGGTGGACGAGCAGCTCCGCCTGCTTGGTTTCCATAGGCAGCACCAGGAGGATGTGCCTTCTTACGACTACTCTGCACACTACGGTGGGGCGTCCTCGTGCTCATACCAGGACGACGGTACCTCCTCGCCGTACTACGGAGGCGCTCCATGTTGGCTAGATTGGGATTGATACCCACTTAGGCCAAAAGGCTAAGCTTGGGGGGAGGTACACCGACATCACACTCATCTCCATATCATGTTTAGTCGGTACTTTGTATGTCCATGCTTCGTTCTCTTTTTAGTTTTCGTTCTTTCTTCACTTTTGCTTCTAAAAACACAGAAAGATCAATAATATTTCTGTTGTTTCTCTTTGTTTGCTTCTTCTTTTTTTTCCTTGGTTTGCTTTTTCCTTTTTGCTTTGTTTGAACTATTTGAAAAACCCAAAAAGATTTTGCTTTGCTTGTTTTTCCTTTTTGTTCTTGCCTTTGAAAATCAAAAACACCAAAAATATTTGTTGTTATTCTTTGGTTTTGTGGAGTTTGTTGCAGGGTTCAGCAGTCCTCAGTGGAATTTGGTTTCATGTTATTATTCAAGCCACACAAGTGAAGGGCAATAATGAGGATTAATGACAACTTGAGGTGTGGTAAGAGGTTGGTAACAAACTCTATTTGTTTTCATTTTTGTACATATACTCATCATTATGGGCATGCTTAGTCTGTTCATGTAGGGTGTATGTTATTTATGGATGCTTAGTAGTTCTTGCTTTCTTATGATTAACTCCAGCTCGCTAATAGTTTGTAGCATGTCATATGAATGTTTGCTTGCATTGCTCTATCCATAACTTGGTATGACACTATGGTATCCTCCTCTGAATGTTTCACTTGAATTGACTTGGCACATGCTCATGCATGCATATGACTAAAACAATAATCAGTTAAGCCTCAATGAATCATTTTGCCTCAGGGGTCTTGCATCACTTTCATGCCATGATTAGTCATGTTTTGTTGCAAGCATGATTATGACAGTTATTGCTCTCTCGTTTGTCGCTCCCTTACTATTGCTAGCCTCCACTTGCACTGAGTATGAGCTCTACTCGTGTTTCCAATTCCCCAAAACCAATATTGCCAAAAGTGTCCACCATACCTACCTATTAGCATCATTTGTTGTTCCGTGCATATTCAATATGCCTTGTTTTCTTCTGAATAAAATGTTTGCTTGTTATGAGAAAGTTAGTTAGTAAAGCTCTCATGAACCTGAACCACTGTGACTGTCCATGAAAGTTATATGCTTGCAAATTATAGGTTGGGGATTAGCAGAACCATGCTATCATGGGGAACGCATTCAATGCCTGTAAATATATACCCAGTTGATATCATGCTCTTTTGTTTGCGGATGTCGTCGGTGTGAAATAAAAGGGGAGCTTGTAAGTCCATGGAGTTATGTATGTGTGTTAGAGAAACACCTGGGCCGCCAGTCTAATCCATGCCATCATGGTGGAAACCTGCAGCGTAACCATAATGAGTATCTATGAAGCATTCTTCTTATAAAAAAAGAGAGATAGCTATTGAGAAAAAGAAAAAAAAGGAAGAGATATGAGAAAAGAGGAAAGAGAGAAAAAAGCACCATTTTCCCATGGTAAATAAGGAGATTGCTGAGATACTTGTTGTCTACTTGCCTTGTCATTTTGATATGGGGATTCTTCCGTATCATCAGGCAAGGGGTACCCCGTTGGCGGTTCTCTATGATACGCATGTATTTACTATGACAAGAACTTACCGGTAACTAAAGTTGAGTAGCATGAGGAGCGGCCCTCGTACTCAAGGGACATGAGATTTCCAGTTTATAGTCTGTCAAGCATATAACTCAGATTGTACCTCACTTTCACCTTAACCATTTAAAGATTCTTATGATAGGGGCAATGAGAGCTCAAAGCTAATGAGTACCATATTTTCAGCATTTCGAAGCCTTTCAAACTTTTCAAAACCTTTTTCATTTCCTTGTTGAGTCACCACCTATTCTATGAGCACTTTCTTGAGAGCAGAGTTGTCATTCTTAGTGTGATGTGCTTGTCTCAAAACTTGATTAATTGTGTCATGACTTTGATGCTTGTATCTTTGACATCTTTACTTCTAGTCTTCACTTGAACTTCAGAGGTGCCTTAGCATTTATGTTTGCTCTACAACCAAAGGCAAGCGAGATACCACTCTATCATACCTTTTTATGAGAATTGCAATGTTGCTTATGTTTATGTTTCATGATACTTACTATTTTTGAGTTGAAAGCTCTTCATAGCTTGCAATGACTATTAAGAAAACATAGTTGCGTACTCTTTATTATGAATCGCCTGAGTAGTTGATCATATGCTGAGAATATATACATCTTATGAAGCAAATGTGTTCGTGAAAGTTTCTTTTATGGCACTCAGTTTTCAACTGAATTGCTTGAGGACAAGCAATAAGCTAAGCTTGGGGGGAGTTGATACGTCCAAAACGTATCTACTTTCCCGAACACTTTTGTTATTGTTTTTCTTCTAAACTTGTGTGATTTGGATACAACTAACACGGACTGACGCTGTTTTCAACAGAATTACCTTGGTGTCTAGTTTTTGTGCAGAAAATCAACTATCAGGAAAAATCCCGGAAAATATGCCAAAAATCCTATTTCACCAGAAGACTCACGGAGCCAGAAGACGAGACGGAGTAGGGCCCCGAGGGGCCCACACCACCTGGCTGCGCGGGCCAGCTCAGGCCGCACCTAGGGGTGGTGTGGCCGCCTCGGCTACCCCCTCGGCCTCCCTCTTCGCCTATAAGTTGCCTCTTGACCTAAAAACCAAGGGGGGGTCGATGTTTTTCCAGAAAGAGTTCCGCTATGTCGCCACCACAAGATTCCGTGATTCAGAACCAGAAACTTCGTTCTGGCACCCTGCCGGGACAGGGAATTGGAGGAGATCATCACCATCATCATCACCATCGCTTCTACATCGACCATCCATGTTTCCCCCATCTATGAGTGAGTAATCCCCCGTTGTAGGCTATGGGGAGGGTAGGGATTGGATGAGATCGTTCATGTAATGGCATCAGATTGTTAGGGCATGGTGCCTAGTATCTATTATTAGTAATTTTTGACTTTGTTGCAACTTGTTATGCTTAATGCTTGTCACTAGGGCCCGAGTGCCATGATTTCAGATCTGAACATGCTATTGATTCATTATGATAGTATTGTTTTTGGTCTTACCTACAAGTTGTATACACATATTGTTGTCTGGAACCAAAGGCCCCGAAGTGACAGAAATCGGGATAACTGGAGGGAATGGCTTTGATGTGAGGATCATATGTGTTCACGGAGTGTTAATGCTTTGCTCCGGTGCTCTATTAAAAGGAGAACCTTAATTGCCAGTAGTTCCCTTGAGGCCCCGCTGCAAACGGGCTGGCAGGACAAAAGATGTTGTGCAAGTTCTCATTGCGAGCACGTATGACTATATATGGAACATATGATTATGATTATTTAGTACTTGGATGATTTATCTTATTTATCTGCAAATGCCCTATGTCTTGATTGCCATGTAAATTGTCTTGTCCATGCAACGCCCGTCCATCCATCCCTATGCCTACCGTGCTTTAGTCCTACTGTTTACCGCAATTGTTACTACTGTCTTTACTTTTACTACTGCTATTACTCTACTATTGCTACTACAAAACTGTTGCTATTGATAAACTGCTGTGAGCAAGATTGTTTCCAGGTGTAGCTGAATTGACAACTCAGTTGTTAAGGCTTATAAATATTCTTTGGATCCCCTTGTGTCGAATCAATAAATTGGGTTTCACTTCCCTCAAAAATAGTGCGATACACCCCCTATACTTGTGGGTGATCAGTTGTCAATCTCACCAATTTTGATGAAAACAAAGGATTAAACGTATTGTGTGGAAGATAGTAATTGCTTGTAGAAAGTAAACAGTAAACAGTAAATAGATGGTAAAAGAATGGACCGGGGTCCATAGTTCACTAGAGGTGATTCTCCTTAAGATATATGACATGTTGGGTGAACAAATTACAGCGGGGCAATTGACAGACACCGAGAAAGCATACATGCATATACTAATCATCTTGACTCCTATGAGATTTGATTGGGCATTACAACATTATACATAGACCGTAATCCAACTGCATCTATGACTAATAATCCACCTTCAGGTTATCATCCGAACCTCCTCCAGTATTAAGTTGCAAGCAATAGATAATTGCATTAAGCACTAGTAGCAATAAGATTGTCCCATGGAGAAAGGATTGTTGTTTTCTCCCTAGTAGCAATAGCACATCTAGTACCTTAGGGATTCCTGTCACTTCCCCAGATTACTAGAGGCATGAACCCACTATCGAGCATAAATACTCCCTCTTCGAGTTGCTAGCATCTACTTGGCCAAGATAGCTACTAACAACAGAAAGCATGCAAGATCACAAATACATAGACATGATAGAATCAATAATCAATCTGAAATAGCATCTCAATATCCATCGGATACCCGCAAACACAACATGTAAGATTACAAATAGATGATCTTGATCATGAACAGATCTCACAAGATCTAAACATGGTAGCACAAAGGAGGATAACCAACCATCTAGCTACTACATGGACCCGTAGTCCAGGGATGAACTACTCACACATCACACCGGAGGTAGTCATGGTGATGAAGAAGGCCTCCAGGGTGATCTCTCCGCTTTGGCAGGGTACCGGCAAGAGCTTCAGATCCCTCCCGATCTAGGGATGGAGATGGCATCGACTACAGACTCTTTCGTGGAATTTTGATCGGGTACTTAGGGTTTTCGTCCTGGGAGGCTTTTATAGGTGGAAGGGCAAGGTCGGTGGAGGCTCGAGGGGCCCACACCAGGTGGTGGCGCGCCTAGGACTGGCCACACCACCCTAGGTTGTGGCCGCCTCGTGGCCCCTCTTCGTCTCCCCTCCGGACTCCATGTTGCTTTGGGTAAAATATTGACTTTGGCTTTTGTCTGGTCCAATTCCGAGAATATTTCCTTACTAGCTTTTCTGAAACAAAAACAGCAGAAAACAGGCCACTGGCACTGTGGCATCTTGTTAATAGGTTAGTTCTAGAAAATGTGTAAAAATACTCCAAAGTGTGGACAAAACATAATAAAGTAGATATAAAACAAGCATGGAACATCAAATATTATAGATACGTTTACAACGTATCATCTTCTTATGCTAAAAAATATATATATATATATATTATCTCCTAATACTGATACAATTAGGATTTTCTTCAAATAGATACAATTAGGAATTAGGCATGTGAAAAAATAGGAATTAGGATTAGGTAATATAGTAGGCATTAGGGTCTGAGCATCACGTAAAACAAAAAGGGGACCTGCGATGCGACACAAAGTTATGATATTGCTGCATGATTGCGAGGGTTCGGAGGATGCCCCGATTGTCGATCACTTTACTGTTTGGCCTTGTTGCTTTGTTTTTCTTTTGGTGTTCGTTATATGCCCATGTAGTTTCCTTGCTAGAAATTGAACCACGGATCCCAGTCACACACTTCAAATATATTAGAAACTATTAATTATGATATTACTCCATTGTCAGTTTCTGCACTCAAATTGTTTGAATTTCTTTATATTGTTTTGTGCCACATCTACTCTTTTTACACTAATATTTGATATATTTCCAAATTTTGTATTGTGAAATAAAACATCTAAAGTTACATTATGGATTGGTTTTATTAGGGGTACAAGTTCTAAAAACGTTTATGGTCCCGATTTACAATTCGCACAGAGGCCCCCAATTTCTAGACATGGCCCTGAGAGTAGGTAGCAGAGTCACATCTACAGGAACCGACAAGGGAGGGAGAGAAGGAAGGGAGAAGGGGATGGTGTGCTGGAACACTAGTCGCCCCACGGGGGCCTTTTGAAACAGACACGTCTTGCCTGCGTCCAAGCCGTGCGCCCATCCGTGCACCCACGCTACATGGACTCCATCCTGCGGCTCCACAAATATCGCTACACGTTTGTGTGTATCGTCTGAAAAAATAACTCCTAAATACGAAGAATCCCATCTCCGTGGTACTCGCACCTATCGCGCCCAAGTACCGGACTCAATGCATGCTGTCCTCCACCAGACCACTATCGGAGTATCGGTACCGGGGGTACCCCGTCCCACCGGGTAACCGGGTCGGCATAGATGACCTCTCGAGGGCTCTCAAAGAGAGTGGGCCTTTGAAGGAGGGGAGATGCCAGAACTCTCCATGGGTGCTCAAGACTACAACAACTGGGCAGCGAGACGTACCGTCATGACCTCTAGACGGAAACCTCGCAAGGCTCGGGCGTGCTCCACAAGGCGACACCCCAACAGTCGGTCCAAGTGATGACCGGTCCACCCGAAGAAAGCAAGGCATGCAGGGGGAGTGGGATGACAAAGGAAGAAGGCAGATTCTGACATAGCCGTTTTGGTCCAAGAAGACCAGGATGGCGACGTAAAGTGGAGGGTATCCGACCACCCCCTAACACGACAACCACTCGGCGGTCACAAGAAGACAAGCTGGGACCAAATCCATTGGCGGGAATGTGATGACCCTTCCCGCCCAAGAGCTGGGGGATGAGGCCCGATGCCTCCCTATATAAGGAGCCCTTCTATTGGGTTCGCAGCATAGAAAACAAAAAATTTCCTACGATGGGAACTATTATATGCCAAGATCTATCTACTAGATACAAGCAATGGGTGGATATACATCCATAGAGAACATACCCTCGAAGATAACAAAGCTTTGTGTATGATATGGCACTCGTGGATGATGTAGTCAAACACTTGCCGATCTCAAGATCGTGTGGAAGTCCTAGCACCACAATCAATAGCGTATCCGTCCTCGCACACACGGTCGGGCCACCGAACAACCTCCATCTCCTCTCTCTAGCAAATTAGCGGAATCAGCAACTCCTTCTAGACGAAATGCCACCGGAAACATGTATCTCTCTAATCCGAGACCATGGGGGAATATATCTAGAGGGGGAGAGAGATCCTTCACGAGGAGGTGTGCTTTGTGAGGGAGGAGAGGGGGGCCTTTTATAGGAGAGGGGGGCTCCTCCCCTCCCATGGCCGGCGCCCATGGTGGGTGCCCCCACCTCTTCCTTCATTCATGTGGTGAATCTCCACTCACATAAATCTAGCCTCCACTCAAATTCCCACTCACATGCATTAAATTTCCACCAAATTTAATGCAACTCTCATTCAATAAAACTCTTTTATTTATTTTATTCAGAATTTTGTTAATTAATTTAATTAACAAACATTCACATAAAACCCCTACAATATTTCAATATCACATGCAGAACCAATTTCAGCAATTTCACCCAAAACAATTCCGGTGTCCATTGAAATAACTCCAGTGCTTTGCAATTATTTTGTCTGAAACATATTTGCTCCAAATGGTGTTTGGCAATCCTTAAGTGTGTCACCCTACGGTTCACGAATAATGCAGACATGGTCGAGACCCCTCTCAGATTAATAATCAGAAGCGGGACCTGGAGATCCATTCTGGCTCCTACACATTCAACAACAACTTCTGTGATCGTGATAACCTTTAACGCTAGTAACTTAATCCCTTTGTCTCACGATATATTACATGTCCGAGATTCGATCATCGGTATCCAAATACCTAGTTTGATCCTGTTACCGATATGAACTCTTTTCTCGTTCCCGTGATATAACATTCTATTGATCATGTCACTTGCTTGCAAGCTATTCTTAATGTGATATCACCGAGAGGGCCCAGAGTATATCTATCCGTCATCGGGATGGACAAATACCACTCTTGATCCATGAGCCTCTACATAACACCTTCATAGCAGTGAACCCACCTTTATAGTCACCTTTTACAGTGTGACGTTTGATGTTATCAAGATACTCTTCCGGTGTTAGTGATTAGCATGATCTCATGGTCTAAGGACTAGGATTACTTCATATGATGTTATAGCAATATAAACACAATGACTTTGATCGTAATGCTATACTTCAAATGAATGTTCATCACATCATTCACCATTGTTGTGACCTCGTTATTAACAACATCCAATGTCCATGATCAGGAAACTTTGATCATCTTCTTAATCAATGAGCTAGTTTAAAGAGAGGCATAACTAGGAACTTTCTATTTGTTTATTAAACACACATGTATTAACGTTTCTGTATTAATACAATTATAGCATGCAAAATAATCATCTATCATATACTTGGAATACATATAAGAACGACTTTATTATTGCCTCTCATGGCATATTCCCTTCAGTCTCCCACTTGCACTAGAGACAATAATCTAGTTACATAGTGATAAATCTAACACACATGGAGTTCTGGTGCTGATCATGTTTTGCCCTAGGGAGAACTTTAGTCAATAGATCTGCTACATTGAGATCCGTGTGTACTTTACAAATCTTTATATCTCCATCCTTGACATGTTCACAGATGGAGTGAAACCGGCGCTTAATATGCTTGGAATTCTTGTGAGAACTTGGTTCCTTGGCGTTGTCTATGTCTCCATTGTTGTCACAATAGATCACCATTGGGTCCAACGCACTAGGAACTACACCTAGTTCGGTTATGAACTCCTTCATCCAAACCGCTTCATGCGCTGCTTCTGAAGTAGCAACATATTCCGCCTCCGTCGTTGATCCTGCCACCACCGGTTGTTTGGAACTCCTCCAACTAACTTCTGCTCCATTCAAGAGAAATACGTATCCGGATTGAGACTTAGAGTCATCCGGATCGGTGTCAAAGCTAGCGTCAACATAACACTTAGCGACCAGCTCTTCTTCACCTCCGTATATAAGAAACATATCCTTAGATCTTCTTAAGTACTTAAGGATATTCTTGACCGCTATCCAGTGTTCTGAAACTAGATCAGATTGGTACCTACTAGTCAAACTAATAGCATGTGCCACATCCGGTCTTGTACATAGCATGGCATACATTATAGAGACTATGGCTGAAGTATAGGGGATCTTATCCATTATCTCTTTCTTCCGCCGTAGCCAGACTTTGAGTCTTACTCAATGTCTCGCCTTGCAACATTGGTAAGCACCCCTTCTTACTTCCGTCCATTTTAAACTTCTTTAAAATATTATCAAGGTATGTACTCTGTGATAGCCCTATTAGGCGCCTTGATCTATCTCTATAGATCTTTATGCCTAATATGTATGACGCTTCACCTAGGTCCTTCATTGAAAATTTGCTGTTTAGATAACTTTTAACATTGTTTAAAAGATCTATATCATTTCCAAAGAGTAATATGTCATCCAGATATAATATCAGAAATGCCACATTGCTCCCACTCACTTTCTTGTAAATACAAGCCTCTTCATAAGATTGGACAAATCCAAACTCTTTGACCACCTCATCAAAGCGGAGATTCCAACTCCGGGGTGCTTGCTTCAGTCCATAGATGTATTGCTGAAGCTTGCATACCTTGTCAGCATCCTTAGGATTGACAAAACCCTTTGGTTGTATCTTATACAACTCTTCTTTAATGTTACCATTGAGGAACACAGTTTTGACATCCATCTGCCATATCTCATAACCGAAATATGCAGCAATTGCTAACATAATCCTAACCAAATTTAGCATTGCTACGGGAGAGAATGTCTCATCATAGTCAACTCCTTGAATTTGTCGAAACCCCTTTGCGACAAGTCGAGCTTTATAGATGGTCACATTACCATCAGCATTAGTTTTTCTTTTGAAAATCCATTTATTCTCAACGGCCTTTCGGTCATGAGGTAAGTCCACCAAAGTCCAAACTTGGTTTTCGTACATGGATTCCATCTCGGATTTCATGGCTTCTAGCCATTTGTTGGAATCCGGGCTCATCATCACTTCTTCATACATCGTAGGGTCATGTATTTCATCAACCATGAAATTCATAATAGGATTTCCGTACAGTTCAGGAGTTGCACGTGTTCTGCTTGACCTGCGAGGTTCAGTAGTGTCCTCTTTTAGAGCTTCATGATCATTATCATTAGTTCCCTCTTCATTCGGTGAAGTCAACTCCAGAACAATTTCTGGCACTGTGCCACTCGTCGTTGCATGAAGAGAAGGTTTAATAACCTCTTCGAGTTCTACATTCCGACTACACACGCCTTTCACGAGAAACTCTTTCTCTAGAAAGAATCCATTCTTGGCAACGAAAACCTTGCCCTCAGATATGTGATAGAAGGAATACCCAATAGTTTCCTTTAGGGTATCCTATGAATATGCATTTTTCCTCTTTGGGTTCGAGTTTATCCGATTGAAGTTTCTTCACATAAACATCACAACCCCAAACTTTAAGAAATGACAGCTTACGTTTGTTTCCAAACCACAATTCAAACAGTGTCGTTTCAACGGATTTAGATGGTGCCCGATTTAAAGTGAATGCAGCAGTTTCCAGTGCATAACCCCAAAATGACAGTGGTAAGTCAGTCATAGACATCATAGATCGAACCATATCTAATAAAGTACGATTACGATGTTCCGACACACCATTACATTGTGTTGTTTCGGCAGGTGTGAGTTGTGAAACTATTCCACACTCTTTCATATGTGTGTTAAACTCGTAACTTAGATACTCACCTCCACGGTCAGACCGCATAAATTTGATCTTTCTATTATGATGATTTTCCACTTCATTCTGAAATTCCTTGAACTTTTCAAAGGTTTCAAACTTGTGTTTCATCAAATAGATATACCCGTATCTAATCAAATCATCCATGAAAGTAACAAAATAACGATGTCCACCTTGCGCCGACACACTCATTGGACCACATACATCAGTATATATGATTTCCAATAAATCAGTCGCCCGTTCCATTGAACCGAAAAACGACGTTCTAGTCATCTTGCCCATAAGGCATGGCTCACATGTATCAAATGATTCAAAATCAAGTGATTCCAAAAGTCCAGCAAAATGGAGTTTCTTCATGCGTTTAACACCAATATGACCTCGACGACAGTGGCACATATATGCAGATATATCACCATCAAGTTTAATCCTTTTAGCATCAACATTATGGATATGTGTAACACTATTATCGAGATCCAACAGAAATAAACCATTCATCACAGGTGCATGACCATAAAAGATATCATTCATATAAATTGAACAACCATTGTTTTCGGACTTAAATGAATAACCACTTTGCATCAAACACGATCCAGATATAATGTTCATGCTTAGTGCAGGCACCAAATAACAATTATTCAGATTTATAACTAATCCCGATGGTAGGTGGAGAGGCAGCATTCCGACGGCGATTACATCAACTCTTGGTCCATTGCCGACACACATCATGAACTCATTCCTTGCTAGTTGTCGCTTGTTCCGCAGCCCCTGAATCGAGTTACATATATTAGCAACCGATCCTGTATCAAATACCCAGGTGCTACTGCGAGTACTAGTCAAGTACACATCAATAACATGTATATCATATATACCTTTGTTTGCCTTGCCGGCCTTCTTGTCTGCCAAATACTTGGGGCAGTTGCGCTTCCAATGGCTAGTCCCCTTGCAATAGTAGCACTCGGTATCAAACTTAGGGCTAGGTCGGGATTTCTTTTCAAGTGCGGCAACAGATTTGCCGCCCTTCTTTCCCTTCTACTTACCCTTCTTGTCTTTCTTGAAACCGGTGGTCTTATTGATCATCAACACTTGATGTTCTTTCTTGATCTCCACCTCTGCAGTCTTAAGCATTGACAGAAGCTCGGGGAGAGACTTCCTCATGCCCTGGAATTATAGTTCATCATGAAGCTCTTGTAGCTAGGTGGGAGAGATTGGAGAACATGATGTATGCCTCAGTCAATGGGAATCGTTATTCCCAAGGACACAAGCCTATCCGCGTACCCAGACATTTTGAGTACGTGCTCGCTAACGGAGCTATTCTCTTCCATCATGCAGCTAAAGAACTTTTTAGAAGCATTATAACTCTCTACAGAAACATGGGTATCAAAAATCATTTTTAATTCACCCATGGTATCAAAGGCATTGCCATTTTCGAAACACTTTAGAAGTTCCGGCTCTAGCCCATACAGTGTGCCGCAATGAACTAATTTGTGGTCCTCATGATGAGTCAAATAGATGTTCTTTTCCTTGTCAGGGGCATCAGGAGCTGGTGGGGGGCCTAGTGGCTCTTCTATCACATATAGCTTGTGTGCAACATTGAGGAGAATCCTCAAATTCATGGCCCATCCGATAAAGTTGCTACCATTTGTCGCAAGTTTCTCTTTCTCCATGAACACATTGAAATTAAAAGCAGGTGGTGCCATCTACAACAAAATTTGTAAAATTTAGACTAAATTTATGATAGATCGAGTTCAACTAATCCAAATTACAAATGAACTCCCACTCAAAAACAACATCCCTCATGTCTTTTTGGTGATTACATGAACCAAATCCACTACACCAAGTCCGATCATCACGTGAGTCGGTGTAGCTTCAAAGGCGAGCATCTATATGGGAATCATATCAACTATATGACTCATGCTTAACCTTTCAGTCTGTGTTCCGAGGCCATGTCTTTACATGCTAGGCTCGCCAAGTAAGAAACTTAGTACTCTCGTGTGTAAAACTGTCTTACACCCGTTGTATGAAAGCGCGGAGTCGATTACACCCGATCATCATGTGATGTCTCGAAACACAATCCATTAAACGGTGCATACTTAAGGAAGAACACATTTTTATCTTGATATCTAAATGAGGGATCATCTTATAATGCTACTAAAACGCCAAACTAGCAGTATAAGATGCAAATATCATATGTGTAAAGTGAAATGATATGGTATATGCATTTGATCACTATCATGTGCGTCGTGGTATGATCTTTATCATTCCTTTGTGTGTAAGGCCAAGGTCTATGGAACTTACACATTAGGTGTGTTGTAAGAGTATCAACTATACATCAACTTACAACATTACCATATCATGACACTAGCCCAACAACAATCTAAACTAGACGCTTCTAATTTATCCATTGCAAGTTTTACGTGGCTTAGGGCTTTCGAAGATAGAACCGATCTTACCTACTAACATGGAACCACAACGATGATAACTAAGTTATTAGCAACTCGTTGTAAATCAGATATTGACTATAGTAGGAGAGGCAGACAGCCGCTAGCCACTTATGCAAAACTAGTTGCATGTCAATCGTGGAACTGGTCTCATGTGCGAGGTTATGTAAAATTAGTCTGGGCCGCTTCATCCCACTATGCCCCCAATATCCAAAATACATGAAAGAAGCAATAACATGATCATCATCGCCCACATAAACATATGTGTACTACCCATGCAAAGAACCTACACATAGATCTGGCTCTGATACCACTGTTGGGTTCGCAGCATAGAAAACAAAAAATTTCCTACGATGGGAACTATTATACGCCAAGATCTATCTACTAGACAAGCAACGGGTGGATATACATCCATAGAGAACATACCCTCGAAGAAAACAAAGCTTTGTTAATAAGATGGAACTTGTGGATGATGTAGTCGAACGCTTGCCGATCTCAAGATTGTGTGGAAGTCCTAGCGCCGCAAATCAGCAGTGCATCCGTACTTGCACACACCTCCTCGCTCCAGCGAATCAGCAGAAGCATCAACTCTTTCCAGACAAAATGCCACCAAGAACATGTATCTCGCTAATCCGAGACCATGGGGGAATATATCTAGAGGGGGAAAGAAATCCTTCATGAGGAGGTGTGCTTTGTGAGGGAGGAGAGGGGGACTTTTATAGAGAGGGGGGCTCCTCGCCTCCCATGGCCGGTGCCCATGGGGGTTCCCCCACCTATTCCTTCATTCATGTGGTGAAGCTCCACTCACATAAATCTAGCCTCCACTCAAATTCCCACTCACATGCATTAAATTTCCACCAAATTTAATGCAACTCTGAAAAGTTTCCTTCCGCAACGACTTGGCCCGACGGTCGTCATAGAAGGCGCGTCTTCCGCGATGAAATTCTCGGCTCGGTCGGCTGATGGAAAACTTTTTTTTCCAGTTTCACGGCCCGCTACTACGGATCTGCTATAAACATGGAGGAAGCTCGGCCAGCGCGTGGCAGAAGCAAGATTTTCGTTTCCTCACACGATGTTGACTTGCCGAAGTCTTTTGAGGCGTGTGGGTCCCAGACATTAATGTCTGTAGCAAACCATACTTTTCGGTCGCGCCTCCCTGATTTGAACTCGATAACGTTGCTCGAGGCGTCTGCCATTTAGTCAGGCTGCTAGGTCCCACATGTCAGCCTCTCATTAGAAGGATCGTGTGTATGATGGAATTTTTTTCCTTTGCTCACGCTACGCTGTTCCGAAGTTGATAGCGCTACTCGATGCATCTACCATCTAATCAACCTCCTGGGACCCACATGGCATCCTCTCATTATAAGAAATGTGTGTATGATGGAATTTTTTTCCTTAGCTGGCGCTAACCCGTTTCGAAGTTGATAGCACTGCTCGACGCATCTACCATTTAACCAACCTCTTGAGCCCCACATGTAATCCTCTCATTAGAAGAAATGTGTGTATGATGGATTTTTTCCCTTCACTCGCGCTACCCTGTTCTGAACTTGATAGTGCTATTCGATACATCTTCCATTTAATCACGATGGTGGGCCCCACATGTCATCCTCTCATTAGAAGAAACATGTGTATGATAGATTTTTTACCCTATGTCGCGCCTTCGTGTTCCGAACTTGATAGCGTTGCTCGCTGCATCAGCCGTTTATTCAGGCTGGTGGGTCCCTTATGTCAGCCTCACATTAGAAGAATCGTGGGTATGATGGAGTTTTTCTTCTCTAGCACTACCCTGTTCCGAACTAGATAGCGTTGCTCGACGAATCTGCTGTTTGCTCACGCCGCTGGGTCCCTCGTTTCAGACTCTCTTTACAAGAAACGTGTGCATGCTGAACTTTTTTTTCTCGCTCGCGCCTCCCAGTTTTGAATTGGCATTGTTGCTCGATGCAGCATCTGTATAAGGTCGCGCTGCTGGCTCCCACATATCAGCCTCTCTGTAAATGAAACATGCGTATGATGGATTTTTTTGTCCATGTCCGCTGTTTTGACCTTGGCAACTTGTTGGGTCCCAGATGTCAACCACCTCTATGCAGGAAACGTGTCTATGCTGGGTCCCAGCTGACAGCCTCTATTTGAAAGAAACGTGTGTATGTTGGACTGTTTTTTTGGGTCCCAGATGTCAGCCTCAGAGTATAAAAAATGCTCATAAAGGCCAAATTAAAAAGATTCTGGGCTAACTCGGGGTGGATGCCCTATTCCTCATGGCTTATATTCCATGGGCTCACTCCTAAATTGAATAGGCTATGGTCAGTAGCCACAAGACCATGAAAATGCCAAATTAGAAGGTATTGGGCAATGCTTGGGGTTGATAGGCTAATTTCATGGGTTATGCTTGGGCCTGCTTGGTCCAACATGTCAACTTCTCTGTAAGTGCAACGTGTGTATGATGGACTTTTTTCTGGCCGCGTCCGCTGTTTTCACCGTGGCAGCCATGTATGGTCTTACTGTTGGGGCCCTTATGTCAGCCTCTCTGGCATGTTCTGGCTTGTGGGTCCCTGATGGAGCCTTGTATGTTCTGTTTGGTGGGTTC
Source organism: Avena insularis (assembly GCA_023614405.1). Classification (NCBI taxonomy): domain Eukaryota; kingdom Viridiplantae; phylum Streptophyta; class Magnoliopsida; order Poales; family Poaceae; genus Avena; species Avena insularis. The sequence goes on along the minus strand of CM042696.1, from coordinate 371,024,041 downwards.
CTGATGCGAGCGTCTCTGTACAAGTATTTCAATTTTATTTTCGAACCCACCCTCAAAACAAACTCCACGGATGCTGCATACGGGTGGGTCCATGATGTCAGCCTCTCCGTAATGTGATATTGCTAGAAAAAAATATAAACCTAAGATATTTATAGAAAAAATGATCTTGTTTTGTGTGCGTTTCCACTACAATACAAAGGCGATTCAAACAAAAGACCTTCAAATCAAATAAACATAAACTAAGTGCGTTTCCACTACAACAAAGATATTTATAAAAAATATCATTAAACTTTTATTAGTACTACAACTTCTGTATTAGTGTTCTTAAAATATTTTGTGTGTCTATGTTTATCTCTTTTAAAATATAAAAGGACAGCGCTCCTGGCATCTCAATTTATAAAATGCCACATAATGGGGTATTTTCTTAAAAACATGGGTAGGCAGAGTTTTATTTATTATGAGAGGTGCGGGAGCAATGCCCAAAAGGCCGAATTAAAAAGAGTTTGGCTATTTCTCTACGTGGGTTATATTCCATGGGCTATGCTCCATGGGCTTCATTCTCAAATTTCACAAGGATACTCAGCAGTCCGCTGACCCCTAAAAGGCTGAACTAATATGTTCTCGGCTATGCTCCATGGGATCCTTTCTAAAATTTCATTGGGCTGTGGTCAGTAATACCTGACCCTGAAAAGACTGAATTAAAATGTTTTGGGCTAAAGAGGGGCCGAATGAGCTACTCCCTCCGATCCAAATTAATGTTCTCAGATTTGGCTAGATTCAGACGTATCTAGCACTAAAACATGACTAGATATGTCAAAATCTAGACAACACTACTAGGAAAACGCACGTCTGTGGCGCACCTACTTTCCCCTTCTGTGGCGCACTAGGGGTGCGCCACGACTTCTGCGCTACGGCTAAAAAGTGCCTGTAGCGCACTGCCAGGTACGCTACAGGTATCTCGAGTTAGTGGTAGCGCACTGTCTTGTGCGCCACTACTGTTTTTCCTGTGGCGCATGACCTAGTGCGTTACTAGTATCTAGTTAGTAGTAGCGCACTGGCTGGTGCGCCACTACTGTTGTTCCTGTGGCGCATGACGTAGTGTGCTACTAGTATTTGACCACGTGCGCCACAAACGTGGTGCGCCACTAACCACGTATATGTGCGTCATGGCTGAGCTTTTCAAAAAACAAAAAATACTCAATACAGATTATATACAATATAGCTGATATACACAGATATACAGTACAGAAATAAATACACAGACAAGATAGAAACAAATACATATAGATAAGTCACATACATAAATACACAGTATAAGTTATATTATTTCGATCGAGTTACAAAGTAGCTAGTGATGACATGAATACATGTCTCAACCAAGTTAGAACTCTCGGAAGCTCGCCTAGACATCTAAAGTAGGAACATGCAGGACAGACAACCAAGGACGATAACCATCACCGTGACGGAGGTATAGGTCTTCATCCGGTTCCTCGTCCTAACTCCCGCTAGATAGTGCTTGTATCTAGCTTCCGTCTCTGCCATAGTGTTGTATCCTTTGTATCTATTGCCGCTGAAACGGTGTACCTGTCTCCAGCAGTCTTCCTAATCATCATAGACTCCAGGAACCCGTCCCTTGTACACGACGTACCACGTCATCTAAAAGTTGGCAATAATAATTAAATGGTGGTGAAAAACAAATAAAAGTCGCATATAAAACAAGTACACGATGTACGTGCGCCATGGATGTGCGTATTACCTATAGCCGTTTTCCTAGAATTGCAAATGTGAGAACATTAATTTGGATCGGAGGGAGTACTAGATTTCTTCTCCTGGTTAATAAAAATTGCATTGTGATGTGCTCTGCCGGATTCAAAACAAAGACCTCAGCAAGGGTGGTAGAAAAGCGATAATTCTTTTTGGTAGATATTTATGTCAAAATTTAGCAGTACAAAATAAGGTCGAAAAATTATCAATAGATTCGAAGTTAATATTCGGGAGCACTTGACCAATTCAGCAGCATTTCAAACGTGACCAATGCAGCAATATAGACAATGAAATACAATACCAATACATTATTATTAGTTGCACAAATGCTTTAGTAATAGCAATGATAGAACATTTGAGAGATTCCGTAGCTTTCCTGCTTGAAATTCAATAGCAGTACAGAGAGAATCAGTTCTTGTTCCAGCTAAAAAATCCTTAGCCCACGATCAGTTTGGCATGTTCTCTGAATAGACTCAATCATTGGAGCAAGCAAAACTGACGATCAAGTCTGCTTCTGTGTGAGTACCTCCTGCTTACGTCAATGCCTGTGTGACCGCCCATAGCAACCAAAAATGCCGAAGACTCATCTAGATAATTGTAACAATGCTAAGTTTCAAAAGAAAAGCAAGACAATCTGATGCACTTTATCTAACCAAGTACCAGTACATCATAGTTTGTTCTACAAAATATTGTACTAATAGTAATGACAGAACATTTGACAGATTCAGTAGCATTTGCAAGATTCAGCAGTATAGAATAGACCGTAAAAGTATCAGATAGATTCCTGGTTCATATTCATCAGCACTTGACAGAGTCAGCACATCATTTCAAAGTGACCGGTTCTGGCAGTACATAGACAGTGACCAAAATAATTAACAGATTCAGCAATGCCGACATTGAAATTCAATAGATATAGCAAGGACCGATTCAAAAGGAAAGCGAGACCATATTCTGCACTCGACCGGTCAATCTGAACAACTACCAAACAAAACTTTTGATAGGTTCAGTAGCATTTGAAAGATGCAGCATTACATAATAAGAAAGAAAAATATCGACAGATTCACAGTTCACATTCAGCGCCACTTAGACATATTCAGCAACATTTCAAAGTGACTGATTCAGTTTGTCCTTTTCTCCGTATACTTGATCATTGGAGCAAGCAAAACTAATGATCAAGTCTGCTTTTCTGTGCATGCCTCCTTCTCACATCAATGCAAAGCCTCGTCAATATTATGAGTTTATGACAAGACCAAGTTACAAAATAAAATCAAGACCATCTACTGCACTTGATCTAAAGAAGTAGCAGTACATCAGTATTAGTTCTATAAAATGCCAAGTTCCAAAAGAAAAGCAAGAACATGTATTGCACTTGGTCTAAACAAGTAGCAGTACATCAGTATTAGTTCTATAAAATGCCAAGTTCCAAAAGAAAAGCAAGACAATCTGCTTCACTTGATCTAAACAAGTACAAGTACATCACAGTTAGTTCTACAAATATTGTATCGTACGTACTAATAGTAACAAAAGAACATTGGATAAATTCAGTAGCATTTAAAAGATTCAGTAGCATTTAAAAGATTCAGCAGTACAGAATAAGATCGACAAACTATCGACAAATTCCCAGTTCATATTCAACAGCACTTGATAGATTCCCAGTTCATATTCAGCAGCACTTGACAGATTCAAAAACATTTCAAACTAACCGAATTAGAAGTACACACACAATAATTGACAGATTCAGCAATGCACACATTGAAATTCAATAGATGTGGCTAGGCCTGATTCAAAACTAAAGCGAGACCATATTCTACACTTCATCGGTCGATCTGAACAAGCACCATTACATAGTTATTATTGCAAAATAGATTAGCATAGGAAGAACTCCATAGAAAATACTCAGAACTACCTTAAGCTAGGAACCACGTTTCCCAAAATGATAAGTACCAGTACATACAGTAGGTATTACTACAAAATACATTAGCAGTAGTTGAACTCCATAAAAATACTCCTAAGAACAACTACTAAGAACATGTAGTAAGTCTTTCTAGCAGTTCAAATACTCCAACGAATATTAAGATGTGTTTATCTCACTCATAAATCCTGTTAATCTGAAGAAAGTATTCCAGGGTGAACACCAACGGTTGACGAGAGACCAGGTGCGACACCGGCACCGGCAGGAGCGACTGCAGCTCATCAAACGGGATGTTGTCGGGAGACGCAGTGCTCTCCGGCACGTATAACCCGGATTTTTTATCCTTCTCCCCTTAATCACAGTCGACAACCAAAACATCACCATGTACCGCGGCGACAAGCACGCCGCCGACCTGACACATACGACGTGTTGCGTTTGGTGCGTGTCAAATCGCACCATGAACATAGTACCATCGTCCCTGGATCCGATGATATCTACTGTCCGTAGGCCTGTTGCAGATAGAGGCTTAGAGGAGTACTTGCGTGTTTTGTTGTAGCGGAAACTGTGCACCCTCATCGAGTGAGCTTCACAGAGGTGGGCGAGGAGTGCCACTGGCAAGGCGGCGAAAATGCGGCCATCCTCCATGCAGTTCAAAGGGCCGTGCGCGCACGCAATCTTGTGGTTGTGGACCTGACGGTAGGCGACCAATGTCATGCAACCATCGTTGGGGCATCTGCTACCTTTTCCGCTGGTGACTCGGAGGTTCCACTCCTTGGAGCATGCGGTCAGCCGGACAACGCTGGTAGTGTCCATACGCATAGCGATCTCGTCGAACACGTCAGCGCCGACATTGCTCCATCCGCCGTACCACCGGTTGGGCCCTAAATCCACCATCATGTCCTGATGGTTTGGGGGCGAGGCGGATCAATCTATGACTGTTGGGAGGTTTTGGAGGAGAGGGGTGGCGGCCTGGAAGGACCGATGCTGCGAGCGAGGCGAGGAAAATGAGTGAAGCGCGTGTTGGATATGATACCAAATACCGACGGAGATGGGGAAGACGGTATGGCTCTTTGAACGAGGAGTTTTTTGTGTGTTCCTTCATCGGTCTTCTGCTGCAGGGCGCAGCTACATTGACGAGACTTTAATTATTAGCTAGCTAGTCTAGCACGCCAATGTTGTCTAGTACTACTGTAGTAGCATCGAGGAAACTTTACTAGTAGTAATTAGCTAGCTAGTCTAGCACGCCAACACTGTCTAGTAGAATGCATATCATCACAATATAAAATTGTACTACTCCATAAAGTAGTAATAGGTAAAGCTGAGAAAATAATTATATTTTCGAGCCGCTTCCATAAAGTATCAGGTGTATATTTGGTTCTTGTACTTATGCATAGCGTTCATTGTGCTAAAGTCTAGTATCAATGGAATCTCCTACTTCCTACGTTTCAAAATATAAGATGGTTTAGCTTTTGTGAAACAAATGTATCTATACATCTTTTACTATACACTAAAAGTAGTGTGTAGGTTCAGAGTGAACCACACACTAAAAGTCATCTAGATACATTCATTTCACAGAAGTTAAAACATCTTATATTATGGAACAGAGTGAGTAGATGCTAGAATAGAAAAAAAAGATTCGAGGGTAAGCAATGTTGGAATTTGCTAGTCTTGATACAACGGTTAATGTTGAAAGTAAACCGTAAACTATATAGTGGTAAGATAAGATAAGATAAATCTCTAAAAATATGGTCTCGTCATGTCAGCTTAACCAAAGACTAGTGCATGAGGCTATAATCGTTGAAGCCAAGGTTGTTTTCATAGAGTACGACCCTTACACAAGCATTGAGGTGATTGTTCAAGTGTATGGCATGTGGTCCGTAACATCCTGTTGATGCTAAAATTTCCATAATTTCTAAAATAACTCTAGAATTAGCGGACTAAAGTGCATTATGCTAAAGGTCCAAAAAAATATAGTCACGTTCATACGAGTAAATAAACATAGTACCGATATAAGGACATGTTTCAAAAGAGAGGAGACCAACAAGTTGAAAGCCGATGACTTCAGACAACCTAACAACATAAACAGTTCAACATGGTCCAGAACTATTTCTCGGATTGTAGTACCAACTAATACATATGGATTGCATCAGTATGTACTGTGGCAACCTGTCTTGTTTCTTAGTTAAGCATGAGGCCGGTTCCAATCAACAGTGTTCGTGAAGGTTGGTACGAACCAAAGAGGATGCTTCACCGTTCTTGTCTAGAAGCGAGGGTTACTAATTCCCTCAAGGACATTGATTTCAGAAGTAACACCGCGGTCTTTACCACTAAGACTGAAGCGGCATAATTTAGGTTGCGCCTCTTTGGAAAGCCATGTTGCAGTTGGTAAGATGTAGACACAGTTGCTTCTCGTCAGATAACCTGAGGTAAGATCTGCACATCCTACGCGCATGATAATCGAATAGTTCACTCCAAGGAAAAGACAATATGATCCAAGGTCAGCAATCCTTTCCCATGGATTAGCTTGATCAACCTGACCAGTGTTCATTGAGAACACCAAGCAGCCAAACCCGAAAGTATAAGTGGATATAGTGTGACCGCAGTGTACAACACGAGGATGAGAAGCACCATTACGATGGCGGCAATGACAAGTAAGACAGTTGGGATCATAAGAAGTGCCAAGCGTATATATATGAAGAAGTCTAGAACCATCTGCAGATCTTGCTAACCACCAAAAACCAAAAAAGTAGTCGTGCTCGTCTCCAGTAGCATTAAGAAATGAATCCACCAACTGATCCGCGGCAGCTGGTCACGCCAATACTAGTGCAGGACCTTGAAAAAGGTAGCCAATGTGATAACTTATGATTCCGGTAGCATGATATAGTGAATCCTAGTGAAAAATTTCCTTCCAATTGAACTACATGCAAATTAGCTCGAACATAGGAAAAACAACTACAGCCTAGAATCGTACAAAGGAAACAAAGCATTATATAACAGGGAAATTTCCTAGATAACTGACTCATCTTCTGTTTGAACAAGACGGGTAATTTTTGGCTCGTTTTGTCTAAAGAAGGCAAATAGAATTGTCCGGTTCATTTGCAGGAGAACTTGCCGAAAACCCGTGCAAATGCAGAAAACATAGGATAGGAAACACACAGGATTTTACATTTGCATGTCCATTTATACTCCTGCAGGATTGCGGTGTGTTGAATTACATTGCACGGAAAAACCATTGAACGGATTCTTTTCAAGAGCTTGAAGTATATCTTAAATTCCTATCGAATGAATCAAAATACACCTAAAAAAATCTACTGTGCATAATTCAATCCGATGAATCAAACGACTGCTATAAGAAAAAATCCTATGGAAAAACTATGATTCGTACAGTTCATAGTCTAAAATAACTACTCGTATTTTCATTTAAAGGAAACACTCCCTATGTCAATTCAGTACAATAGCTTGGGCAAATGAGTAATTAAACCAGCACACTACATATGAAGGAATAATTACCAGGATGTAGAGGATCCCAAACATGACCGTTTCCATACAGAGTTGTGGCGAACACCAGTCCGCTGTGGGTAATTCCATCATTGTAACTGTAAGGGCTCAGGGTGTGGTTATGAGGAAGTGGAAGAACTGTCCATCCATCATCACCACCCTGAAGGATCGAAATTCGGACGTTGAAGACTGCAACAAGCGAGAAATCTTTATATCTCCTAGCAACTGTGGGAACTTGGCAAATAGCAATCTTCTACATTATAGCTGGAAGATCATTATCCAACAAGAACATGGTTGGCTAGTCGGTTGCTTGGAACGATAATGCTGGGAGAGGAATCTTGGGACGAATGTACACGTTTCAAAGCTCCAACTTGCCTCTGAAGCCAGCCGTGACAATCTAATCTCCATTGGCGCCTATCCACTGCCCAGAATTATAGTCTGGTGATGGCCCAAAATATATCGAGCTCGTTGGGGAACTCCAAGAGGAAGGTATGATGAGCATAGCAGCAAGTTTTCCCTCAGTACGAAACCAAGGTTATCAATCCAATAGGAGCAAGGAAACACCCCAAAGGTGTAGCTAGCTGAACGATGGTAGGGCGCACTACCGGTGCCAGCAGCAACGTGGAGACCTGCACAACACAACCACAAAACTCTATCCCCAACTTGCGATGAGGTTGTCAATCTCACCCGTTTTGCTGAAAACAAAGGATTAAACGTATTGAATGGAAGGAAGTAATAGTTTGCAGAAAGTAAGCACAAAGTAGTAAACAGTTTATAGATTGTATGTAAAATAAAAGACCGGGATCCATAGTTCACTAGAGGTGGCTCTCCTTAAGATAGATAACATGCTGGGTGAACAAATTACAGCAGGGCAATTGACAAACATCGAGAAAGCAATACATGCATATACTATTCATATTGACTCCTTTGAAATTCGATTGGGCATTACAACATTATACATAGACCGCCATACAACTACATCTATGACTAATAATCCACCTTCAGGTTATCATCCGAACCCCCTCCAGTATTAAGTTGCAAGCAACAGATTATTCCTTTACGAATTGCGTGTAATGTAAACAATACGATTATTCTATGAACAAAGGACTGTTGTTTTCTCCCTAGTAGCAACAGCACATCTAGTACCTTAGAGATTTTTGTCACTTCGCCAGATTACCAGAGGCATGAACGCACTATCGAGCATAAATACTAACTCTTGGATTTGCTAGCATCTACTTGCCCAAGATAGCTAGTAACAATGGAAAGCATGCAAGATCACAAATAACAAAGACATGATAGAATCAATAATCAATCTGAAATAGCATCTCACTATCCATCGGATCCCCACAAACACAACATGCAGAATTACAAATAGATGATCTTGATCATGAACGGAGCTCACAAGATCTAAACATGAAAGCACAAAGGAGGAAAACCAGCCATCTAGCTACTACATGGATCTGTAGTCCAAGGATGAACTACTCACGCATCACACCGGAGGCTTGCATGATGATGAAGAAGGCCTCCAGGGTGAATTCCCCTCTCTAGCAGGGTGCCGGGAAGAGCTTCAAATCCCTCCCGATCTAGGGATGGAGATGACGGCGGCTACAGACTCTTTAGTGGATTTTTGATTGGGTCCTTAGGGTTTTAGTCCCGAGGGCAATATATAGGCGGAAGGAGTGGCCGAGGGGTGCTGGGGTCGGCCAGACCACCCCCTAGCGCGGGCCAGGCCTGGCCGCGCAGCCAGGTGGTGTGGCCCGACCCTTCTCCTCGTGATACGGCATCGATGACTTCCGGAAAAATAGGCACTTTGGCTTTTGTCCCGTCCAATTCCGAGAATATTCATTTTCTGACTTTCCTGGAACCAAAAACAGCAGAAAACAGGCAGCTAGCACTGTGGCTCTTGTTAATAGGTTAGTCCAAGAAATCATATGAAAAGTACTCCAAAGTGTGGACAAAACACAAGAAAGCGGATAAAACCAAGCATGGAACATAAAAATTATAGATACATTTGCAATGTATCAACATCCCCAAGCTTAACTCCTGCTCGTCCTCGAGTAGGTAAGTGATAAAAAAGAAAGAATAATTTTTGAGGTGACATGCACCATCAAAGACTTGATCAAAGTATTTGTAAAACATTCAAAGCTAGGATCATACTACTTCAATCATAACATGAAAGACAAAGTTCTAGCAATAAGACAAAGAAACTATGATGCAACATGAAAAGGCACAAACAAAAGATTCATGAATAATAATGCTTTGCAAGACGTTTGTTTGTTTCACATAAAGAAAACATAGCATAATAGTATTCAGCTTGTCCCTCATAGAGTAGCAAATATAAATGCATAGGAGACCTTCAAAGTTCATAAGAGTGACTAGATACAAATAATTTAAAACAAGCAATATCAAGGTATGCATCAATCAACTAGTCTTGGGACAATGCACATAGAACTAAGAATGGCCACTATGCTCTCAAAGTAAGTGCATAAAGATAGAAGGTGGAGACTCAATATAATGGTGGAATAAAGGCATTTTTATAAAAGGAAGTAGGGATTCAAGTCTCATAAAGAGCTTCCAAAAATTATGGTACTTATAGCTTTCAGCTCTCATTGCCCCTATCATAAGCATCTTGAAGTGATTAAGGTTAAAGTGAACAAACTATGGTGTACATGCTTGAGGAAGTATAAGTTAGAAATCTCATGTCCCTTGTATACGAGGGCCGCTCCTCATGCTACTCAAGTTTAGTCACCGGTAAGTTCTTGTCATCGTAAGTACATGTGTATTATAGAGAACCGCCAACGCGGTACCCCTTGCCCGATGATACTGAAGAATCCCCATATGAAAATGACAAGGCAAGCAGACAACGAGCATCTCAGCAATCTTCTTATTTGCCATGGGAATATGGTGCTTTTTTCTCTCTTTCCTCTTTTCATAATCTCTTTTTTTTCTTTTTCTCTTTTTTCTCAATATAGGACTCTTTTTTTTATAAGAAGAATGCTTCATAGACAGCTCATTATGGTTACGCTGAAGGTTTCCACCATGTCAGCATGGATTAGACCAGCGGCCTAGGCGTTTCTCTAACACATATACATAACTCCATGGACTTACAAGCTCCCCTTTCATTTCACACCGACGACATCCATATACAAAAGAGCATGATAATAACTAGGTACAAGTACCAAGTGCAATGTTGAAAGCGTTCCCCATGAAAGCATGGTTCTGCTAATTCCCAACAAATAAGTGCAAGCATATACAACATAGACGACACAATGGTTCAAGTTTATTAAGGGCAAGAAAAGTAAAGTGTGCCATCAAGTTCGTGAGAGATTTAATCACTAGTTTTCTCATAACAAGTGTAATTCGGAAGGTAAACAAAAGCATGAATATACTTGGGATAGCATAAGCTAGTAGGTAGGTATTGTGGACTCTTTGGAATAACTTGGTTTAGGGAGTTGGATGCATGAGTGGAACTCATACTTGGTTACAGAGGCTAGCAAAAAGGCGGGAGGCGACAAACTAAGAGAGCAATAATGGCCATAATCATGCAAAGCGACAAAACATCATTGATCAAAGCATAAAGTGATACTACAAGTTGAAAACTAAAGGATCACAAAGGCTTATGGTGACTCGAGATAGTCATAACATGGTGTGAGCATGCGCCAAGTCAACCCAAATAAAGCATCAAAGGAGAATACCACTATACTATGCTTTAATACGCTAAAACAATGCATGATTCATCCAAGGCACATTAAGCAATCTCAATTGTTTATAACAAGTCATGCTACAGCAAAGAATACTAAGCATAAAGCCAAAACAATATCAAGCATGGCATGACAAAGCATAGGCCACAGTCAAAAAAAAGATATTTTTACCACATAAGTATGAACTTTCCTACTCTTTTCCAATGCAAACCAAACTATTTGCAAACCAATGTATGAAAGAGGGGGTCCAACCAATTTATTCAGCAAACTAAGCAAACCAAGCAAACAAAAAACCAAAACAAAAACGAAAAAGAAGACGCTCCAAGAACAACACAACTGTGCATGAAACAATAAAATGAAGTGTTTGCAAGAAACCTAGGATTTTTATTGATGAAGAAGGGGATGACTTGGGAATCCCCAAGCTTTTACGCTTGTACTTCTTGGATATTTCTTGGGGTGACACGCATGGCATCCCCAAGCTTGAGCTTTAGTCCATCCTTCATCTCATTACTCATTCCTTCCATACACCTGAAAATTTTCCTTCATACAAAACATCACACCATCTTTATTAGCAACATCAGTGCACTCAAGATAATAAGTCTTAAGGTTCAGTTCTAACACCAAATAAACTTCCATTAGAACACTAGCTACTGAATCACTTCCCTCAAAAAGCTCAATTCCCCAAAAGAACTCAAAAAGGAACCAACAAGAAGCAAATGCAGAAAATGGCAGAAATCTGTCAAAACAGACCAGCAGGTAAATACAAATTGTTTCAAAGACCTTCTGTTGCTCAAATCAAAAAGTGTTGAACTAACGAAAGTTAGATAACAACCTGGGGCAGAAGAACAAAAATTCACGCCTCAAAAAGACGTTCAGAGATTTTACACGAATTTTTACGGTGAAGCATAGAAATCTGTTTCGGGACAGCAACTTTCCCAATCATTACTTCTCTCTCATTAGTGGTTACTCTTGGCACAAAAAGCAAATAAAAAGGATAAAGAGCGGTTATTACTGAAGTAATAACTTCCAAGACTCATCTAAAACTTTTGGGTTATCTCCAAATAAGTACTTTTCTTTAACGCCTTTAAGTTAGGCATGATAATTTGAGAAGATGCTCACATAGGAAATATGAATTGAAGTAAAAGAGAGCATCAAGGAGAAAATTCAAAACACATTTAAGTATAACCCTCTTCCTATGCATAGGAATCTTATACGCAAATAAATTCACAAAGAACAAAGGGACATGCAGAGGACGATAAAACGAGAGTAACTTTAAAACTTTCAGCAAATAGAGAGGTGTTTCAGCACCATAAAAACTTTTACAACCATACTTTCGTCTCTCATAATAATTTTAAGTAGCCTCGTGAATAAACTGAACAATATAACTATCACATAAAGCGTGCTTTTCATGATCTACAAACACTAGAGCTTTATTATAAATATTTTCAAAAGAATCCTTAGGAAATGACATTAGTCCTCCTTTGGTAAGCATGGGGGACAATCAAATAATGTAAGGGGTAAAGAGTTACTCTCATTAGAAGGTAGGGATGGGTAGATCCATTCTTACTCCTCTTGATCATCACTCTCCTCCTCTTTTTCATCGAATGAGCTTCCAGTTTCAGCAATTTCTTCTTACATAGGCTCTTGCAAGGCATTAGTCTGTTCCATTGGTGGAGAGCATCTATTAAGATATTCAAGAATATAGCCATTTTCTACCTTGTAATTATCAAAGCAAAATTCAAGTATATCATCAACCTCATATTTATAAGGTGAATCATCAGTATTTTCAAGCAAACTAGCAAGTTCAAATGCACCCATCCAAGCAATAAATTCTTCAATTTGTTCCACATCATAAAAGTCATAATTTCCTTTAACATAAGAAGATATGGTAACATTATCATTATACTCACATTGAAAAGGGAGGTGTTTATACCTCCTACGGCAACAAGATTTATCAAAGTAATAAGTAACATTATAAGTAGAGCACACATTTATAGCAATGGTATACAATTTATCAAATTGTTCCCATAAGTGTTTCCCTTTTTGTGACAAGCGGTGTTCCTTATAATAATATTTTTGTTCTTCCGTGAACCCACCTTGCCAATAAGATTCAGTTTCAAAGAAACCAACCATTGATAGAAAGCATGATAAATCAAGGCAATAATAGACCAACAACTATAGTAGGAACTATTTTGTGTGTGTTTTTGATAAAGAAACAAGCAAACAGAGCAAAAAAAAACTAAGCAAAACAAAAATAACAAAGTAAAGAGATTGGTTATGAGGGACTCCCCTTGTGAAGATGTCCTTGACTCCCCGGAAATGGCGCTAGAAAAATATGCTTGATGGCCCAAAATATATCAAGCTCGTTGGGGAACCCCAAGAGGAAGGTATGATGAGCACAGCAGCAAGTTTTCCCTCAGTACTAAACCAAGGTTATCAATCCAGTAGGAGCAAGGAAACACCCCAAAGGTGTAGCTAGCTGAACGATGGCAGGGCGCACTACCGGTGCCAGCAACAACGTGGAGACCTGCACAACACAACCAGAGAACTCTGTCCCCAACTTGCGATGAGGTTGTCAATCTCACCGGATTTGCTGAAAACAAAGGATTAAACGTATCGAATGGAAGGAAGTAATAGTTTGTAGAAAGTAAACACAAAATAGTAAACAATTTATAGATTGTATGTAAAAGAAAAGACCGGGATCCATAGTTCACTAGAGGTGGCTCTCCTTAAGATAGATAACATGCTGGGTGAAAAAATTACAGCGGGGCAATTGACAAACATCGAGAAAGTAATACATGCATATAGTAATCATCTTGACTCCTTTGATATTCAATTGGGCATTACAACATTATACATAGACCGCCATCCAACTGCATCTATGACTAATAATCCACCTTCAGGTTATCATCCGAACCCCCTCCAGTATTAAGTTCCAAGCAACAGATTATTGCTTTACGAATTGCGTGTAATGTAAACAATACGATTGTTTTATGAACAAAGGATTGTTGTTTTCTCCCTAGTAGCAACAGCACATCTAGTACCTTAGAGATTTCTGTCACTTCTCCAGATTACCAGAGGCATGAACCCACTATCGAGCATAAATACTAACTCTTGGAGTTGCTAGCATCTACTTGGCCAAGATAGCTACTAACAACGGAAAGCATGCAAGATCACAAATAACAAAGACATGATAGAATCAATAATCAATCTGAAATAGCATCTCAATATCCATCGGATCCCCTCAAACACAACATGCAGAATTACAAATAATTGATCTTGATCATGAACGGAGCTCACAAGATCTAAACATGAAAGCACAAAGGAGGAGAACCAACCATCTAGCTACTACATGTATCCGTAGTCCAAGGATGAACTACTCACACCTCACACCGGAGACTTGCATGATGATGAAGAAGGCCTCCAGGGTGAATTCCCCTCTCCGGCAGGGTGTCGGGAAGAGCTTCAGATCCCTCCCAATCTACGGATGGAGATGACGGTGGATACAGACTCTTTCGTGGATTTTTGATTGGGTCCTTAGGGTTTTCGTCCCGAGGGCAATATATAGGAGGAAGGAGAGGCCGAGGGTCTTTGGGTCGAGACCACCACTGCATGGGCAGGCCTGGCTGCTGTGACGGTGGTGTGGACGGCCCCCAACCCTTCTCCATCTCGTATTCTGGCATCTGATGACTTCCGGAAAAATAGGCACTTTGGCTTTTGTCCGTCAATTCGAGAATATTCATTTTCGACTTTCTGGAACCAAAAACTGCAGAAAAGCAGGCAGTTGTAATGGCTCTTGTTAATAGGTTAGTCCAAGAAATCATATGAAAAGTACTCCAAAGTGTGGACAAAACACAAGAAATCGGATAAAACCAAGCATGGAACATCAAAAATTATACATACATTTGCAATGTATCACCTGGTACCATAACATCGGAGGAGAACCTGTCCAGCAGCGATAGCTTGCACGGGAGGCTACCAATTTTGAAGTAATGCAAGAAATCTAGTGGTCCCTTCGTTAGGGGGTAATGAAGATCACATGGGAGGCCAAATGGCATTGAAGCATCTAGAGTTGCACTAGCTTTCGCAGATTCAAGAAAAAGTTTGGACGAACCGATTAGGCTTGTGGTGGTGATGACGTCGCATCGGGTTATGAGTTCTTCAAAGGGGCCTTCGGTAAACACGTCGTGAAAAAGCTCAGAATCATGCTCACTGTTCTTGCTCGCTGATGCCATTGCAAGGCAGCATCTGTATTTCAATAATTGGGGTTTCGGAAGAGAGGGGGAATCGATGGTGGCAACTGCCTGAGCGAGACGAGGAAGAGAATCCGAAGGCATATGGAGGTAGCAGCGGCGCGTGGTGCGGAAGGGGAAGACACCGAGAAGAGAAGGGGAATACGCCCTAGAGGGGCGGGGCAATAGGAAAGGGGGGAAAGCTGGATTAATCAACACGAGCATGCACTCCTCAGCTGCATTTCGAGGAGACAGTGACCCCCCGACTCCCTACTCCCTAGTACCAGTAGACGTCTAGACGGTCGGAATAGTTAATTTGGAGGAGGCTGTGACCGGCCTGACTACCTAGTACTAGACGCCTAGGGTACGGGTTGTACTGGAGTACTAATTCGGAAATCCGAGCTCGGAATTTTATTTTACTTGCATGGACAAGCTCTGTTTTTATTTTTGCATGGAAAGAGATCTGTATTAGGGCATGAACTATGTTGTCCATAAGAAAAAAGTAGTCCTTATGGATGACCACATACATAGTAGAGCTTCACCTAAGCTTGTGGCTTGTCCATAAGCAATATAAATTTATTTACTCTCTCCTCTCTCTCTTGCATGTGTATACTTTTTGCAGACATATGGGTCCTAGCTTATAGATAAGTTGACTTTATTATAGCTACTTCCACAAGCTGTGTGGGACCCACCTTATGTCAAAAGTTCACCTTAGGGCATCCACTATGTTGTCCATAAGGGTGTCCACAAGCAAAAAGTAGTCCTTATGGATGAAACATACATAGTAGAGCTTCACCTTAAGGAAATTTTGTTAAGGGTGACCCATAAGCTTGTGGCTTGTCCAAGGGCACCCACAATGTTGCCATTGCGAAATCAGACGTAAAGGTAAATTTGGCTTTGGTATAAAATATAGCAAGAGCTCCACAATGTACTAGTTCCAAATATTTATAACATGGGTCCCACCATCTAGCTAAAACAACACATGAAGCAAATATGGAACTACCCTCATAGTGTAGGGAACTAGTTCCAAAAGTCAAAAAGCAAATTTGGCATCGGAACAACTATACTTGCTCCGATTCCCAGTTTTATCTCATTTGGAACCACCTCCATAGTGTAGGGAACTAGTTCCAAAAGCCAAAAGGAAAATATGGAACCACTTTTGGCTACACATTGTGGGTGTAAGAAATATAAAATTATTTACTCTCTCCTCTCTCTCTCTTACATGTGTGTACTTTTTGCAGACATATGGGTCCCAGCTTATAGATAAGTTGACTATACATTATAGCTACTTCCACAAGCTGTGTGGGATCCACCTTATCGCAAAAGTTCAACATATACATAGGTGAGGTGATGCCCTAAGCTTATGGGTCACCATTAAGTTTTTTGGCTTGTGGACAAGCTCCACTATGCATGTGGATAGCTCTTAAGGTGTACTTTTTGGCTTATGGTGTGGTTTTTTCATACATAGTGGTAATGAAGCTGTAGGTACATTTTACAGAAAGGACCAGAAGAAAACAAGGAGACACAACAAGGTCCCAAAAAATTACAAAAAGCACCATGCAAGGATTCGTCAAAACGCGGTCCATTCCCTGTAAGAACGAGCTATGCATTAGCTTTGTCAATTCTATGCCCATGGAAAACTAGTTTGGCAAGGAGCTACACTTTTAGTCCCTCTTCTTACATCCAGGGTGCAAATTAGTCTCACATCTTGTAAATGGGCAAACTAGCCCCACACCTTGCACCACGGGTGCAGTTTAGTCTATTTCAAACGGATTGAATGGAATTTGAATGAACTGAGTGAATTTGACCACTGAGTTATCCTTACCGGGTAGTTTTGCGGGTTAGTCCATACTAGTAAGTCGCACCTGCCTTGCACGTTGATACATTGCAAATGTATCTATCATTTTTGATGTTCCATGCTTGGTTTTATCCACTTTCTTGTGTTTTGTTCCAACTTTGGAGTAGTTTTCATATGATTTGTTGGACTAACCTATTAACAAGAGCCATAGTGCCAGCTGCCTGTTTTCTGCTGTTTTTGGTTCCAGGAAAGTCATAAAATGAATATTCTCGAAATTGGACGGGACAAAAGCCAAAGTGCCTGTTTTTCCGGAAGGGATCAAGTGCCAGAATCTGAGGCAGAGGGGCCGGGGCCTGCCACACCACACCGGGCAGGCTGCAGGCTGGCCGCACTGAGGTGGTGTGGTGGCTCCTGGCACCCCCTCAGCCTCTCCTTCCGCCTATATATTGCCCTCGGGACGAAAACCCTAGGTAACTAATCAAAAATTCATGAAAGAGTCTGTAGCCGCCGTCATCTCCATCCCTAGATCGGGAGGGATCTGAAGCTCTTCCGGCACCACGGAGAGAATTCACCACAGGCCTTCTTCATCACCATGCAAGCCTCCGGTGTGATGCGTGAGTAGTTCATCCTTGGACTACGGATCCATGTAGTAGCTAGATGGATGGTTTCTCCTCCTTTGTGCTTTCATGTTTAGATCTTGTGAGCTCCGTTCATGATCAAGATTATCTATTTGTAATCCATACATGTTGTATTTGCGGGGATTCGATGGATATTGAGATGCTATTTCAGATTGATTATTGATTCTATCATGTCTTTGTTATTTGAGATCTTGCATGCTTTCCGTTGTTAGTAGCTATCTTGTCCAAGTAGATGCTAGCAACTCCAAGAGTTAGTATTTATGCTCGATAGTGGGTTCATGCCTCTGGTAATCTGGGGAAGTGACAGAAATCTCTAAGATACTAGATGTGTTGTTGCTACTAGGGAGAAAACAACAATCCTTTGTTCATAGAACAATCGTATTGTTTACTTTACACGTAGTTCGTAAAGCAATAATCTATTGCTTGGAACTTAATACTGGAGGGGGTTCGGATGATAACCTGAAGGTGGATTATTAGTCATAGATGCAGTTGGATGGCGGTTTATGTATTATGTTGTAATGCCCAATCAAGTCTCAAAGGAGTCAAGATGATTAGTATATGCATGTA
Source organism: Avena insularis (assembly GCA_023614405.1). Taxonomy (NCBI): domain Eukaryota; kingdom Viridiplantae; phylum Streptophyta; class Magnoliopsida; order Poales; family Poaceae; genus Avena; species Avena insularis. The sequence continues at coordinate 371,005,931 of CM042696.1, read as the reverse complement.
TTACTTTCTCGGTGTTTGTCAATTGTCCCGCTGTAATTTGTTCACCCAGCATGTTATCTATCTAAGGAGAGCCACCTCTAGTGAACTATGGATCCTGGTCCTTTGTCTTTACATACAATCTATAAACTGTTTCTGCTTTGTGTTTACTTTCCGCAAACTTTTACTTCTTTCCATTCGATACGTTTAATCCTTTGTTTTCCGCAAAATACGATGAGATTGACAACCTCATTGCAAAACTTTTACTTCTTTCCATTCGATACGTTTAATCCTTTGTTTTCCGCAAAACAAGATGAGATTGATAACCTCATTGCAAGTTGGGGACAAAGTTTTGTGGTTGTGTTGTGTATGTCTCCACGTTGCTAGTAGCACCGGTAGTGCGCCCTGTCAAAGCTCAGCTAGTAACACCTTTGGGGAGTTTTCTTGCTCCTACTGGTTCGATTAAACCTTGGTTTCATAACTGAGGGAAAACTTTCTGTTGTGCTCATCATACCTTCCTCTTGGGGTTCCCAACAAGCTCCACCTCGATCGTCGAGTGCATCAAGACATTTTCTGGCGCCATTGCCGGGGAGTCAAGGACATCTTCACAAGGGGAGTCCCTCATAACCAATCTCTTTACTTTGTTGTTTTTGTTTTTCTTAGTTTTCTTTTTGCTTTGTTTGCTTGTTTTGTTCTTCAAAAAACACAAAGAAATTAGTTTTACTAGTTTGCTTTCTTATTGGAAAAACACAAAAAAATTAGTTCCTTTCTTAAATTGCCTTTATGACTAGCTCTGCTCCAATCACTATTTCATTATGGATAGCTCACTCAGTTTCCTATTTGGGAAAAGTTTTATGACTGCTAAGGTAATAGATGAACCACCGCCTGCTAGAACCTCCATGGAAGAAGAAATTGCTGAACCTGAAAGCTCATTAGATGAAAAAGAGGAGGAGAGTGATGGACAAAAGGAGGAAGAATGGATCTACCCATGCCTACCTTCTAATGAGAGTAACTCTTTATCCCATACATTATTTGATTGTCCCCCATGCTTATCAAAGGAGGGTGAATGTTATGTTCCCGAGGATTCTTTTGAAAATGTTTATAATAAAGCTCTAGTTCTTGTAGATCATGAAAATCATGCCTTATGTGATAGTTATATTGTTGAGTTTATTCATGAGGCTACTGAAAATTATTATGAGAGAGGAAAATATGGTTGTAGAAGTTTTTATGGTAATGAAACACCTCTCTATATGCTGAAAGTTTTGAAGTTGCTCTTTTTTTATGTACCCATTCTTGATATTATGTGCTTCTTTGATTTATTTTCTTACAAGATTCCTATGCATAGGAAGTGGGTTAGACTTAAATGTGTTTTGAATTTGCTTCTTGATGCTCTCTTTTACTTCAATTCATATTTCCTATGAGAGCATCTTCTCAAATTTTCATGCCTAACTTAAAGGCGTTAAATAAAAGTACTTGTTGGGATATAACCCAAGAGTTTTAGATGAGTCTTGGAAGTTATTACCTCTGTAATAACCGCTCCTTATCCTTTTTATTTGCTTTTTGTGCGAAGAGTAACCTCTAATGAGAGTGAAGTAATGATTGGGAAAGTTGCTGTCCCGAAACAGATTTTTGTGCTTCACCGTAAAGATTCCTGAGAGAGATCTGTATGTCGGATTGAGCTGTAATGTTTTGTGCTTCTGCCCCAGGTTGTTATCTAACTTTCGTTAGTTCAATACTTTTTGATTTGATCAACAGAAGGTCTTCGAAAAAATTCGTCTTTACCTGCTGGTCTGTTTTGACAGATTTCTGCCATTTTCTGCATTTGCTTCTTCTTGGTTCCTTCTTGAGTTCTTTTGGGGAATTGAGCTTTTTGAGGGAAGTGCTACAGTAGCTAGTGTTCTAATGGAAGTTTATTTGGTGTTAGAACTGAACCTGAAGACTTATTTATCTTGAGTGCACTAATGTTGCTAATAAAGATTGTGTGAAGTTTTGTATGAAGGAAAATTTTCAGGTGTATGGAAGGAATGAGTAATGAGATGAAGGATGTACTAAAGCTCAAGCTTGGGGATGCCATGCGTGTCACCCCAAGAAATATCCAAGAAGTACAAGCGTGAAATCTTGGGGATGCCCAAGGCATCCCCTTCTTCATTAATAAAATTCCAGGTTTCTTCCAAACGCTTCATTTTTATTGTTTCATGCACAATTGTGTTTTTCTTGGAGCGTCTTCCTTTTTGTTTTTGTTTTCGTTTTTAGTTTGCTTGGTTTTCTTAGTTTTCTGAATAAGTTGGTTGGACCCCCTCTTTCATACATTGGTTTGCAATTAGTTTGGTTTAGTTTGGAAAAGAGTAGGAAAGTTCATACTTATGTGGTAAAAAGAGCTCGTTCTTGACTGTGGCTATGCTTTGTCATGCCATGCTTGATATTGTTTTGGCTTTATGCTTAGTATTCTTTTCTGTAGCATAACTTCTTATAAACAATTGAGATTGCTTAATGTGCCTTGGATGAATCATGCGTTGTTTTAGCATATTAAAGCATAGTATAGTCGTATTCTCCTTTGATGCTTTATTTGGGTTGACTTGGCACATGCTCACACCATGTTATGACTGTCACAAGTCACCATAGCCTTTATGATCCTTTAGTTTTCAACTTGTAGTATCACTTTATGCTTTTATTAATGATGTTTTGTCGCTCTGCGTGATTATGGCCATTATTGCTCTCTTAGTTTCTCGCTCCCAGTCTTTTGCTAGCCTCCACAACAAAGTATGAGTTCCACTCATGCATCCAACTCCCTAAACCAAGTTATTCCAAAGAGTCCACCATACCTACCTACTAGCTTATGCTATTCCAAGTATATTCATGCTTTTGTTTACCTTCCACTTGTTATGAGAAAACTACTGATTAAAGCTCTCACGAACTTGATGGCACACTTTACTTTTTGCCTCTAATAAACTTGAACCATTGGGTCCTTCTTTGTTGCGTATATGCTTGCGCATTATAAGTTGAAATTAGCAGAACCATGTACCATGGGGAACGCTTTCAACATTGCACTTGTACTTTGTACCCCGTTGATAGTATGTTCTTTTGCTTACGGATCCCGGCGGTGTGAAATAAAAGTGGAACTTGTAAGATCATGGAGTTTGGATGTGTGTTAGAGAAACGCCTGGGCCGCTAGCCTAAGCCATGCCTAATCATGGTGGAAACTTGCAGCATCACCATAATGAGCACTCTATGAAGCATCCTCAATAAAAACCTATGCAAATAGCAAATAAAAAGATCGCTGAGATGCTCATTGTCTGCTTGCCTTGTCATTTTGACTATGGGAAAGCTCCCGTATCATGTGCAAGGGGTACCCTGTTGGCGGTTCTTCATGATACACATATACTTACAATGACAAGAGCTTACTCGTGACTGAACTTTAGTAGCATGAGGATCGGTCTTCGTAAGTAAGGGGCATGAGATTTCGGTTTATAACTTGTCAAGCATATCCTCTTAGTTGTGTCACTTTAACCTTAATCACCTTAAAGATGCTTATGATAGGGGCAATGAGAGCTGAAAGCTATAAGTACCATAATATTTGGGAGCTCTTTATGAGACTTGAATCCCTACTTCCTTTTACAAAGGCCTTTCTTCCACCATTATATTGAGTCTCCACCTTATATCTTTATGCACTACTTTGAGAGCATAGTGGCCATTCTTAGTTCTATGTGCATTGTCCCAAGACTAGTTGATTGATGCATAACTTGTTATTGCTTGTTTTAAACTATTGTATCTAGTCACTCTTATGAACTTTGAAGGTGTCCTATGCATTTACATTTGCTACTCTATTGAGGGACAAGCTGAATACTTTTATGCTATGTTTTCTTTATGTGAAACAAACAAACATCTTGCAAAGCATTGTTATTCATGAATCTTTTGTTTGTGCCTTTTCATGTTGCATCATAGTCTCTTTGCTTATTGCTAGAACTTTGTCTTTCATGTTATGATTGAAGTACTTTGATCCCAGCTTTGAATGTTTTGCAAATACTTTGATCAAGTCTTTGATGGTGCATGTCACCTCAAAAATTCTTCTTCTTTTTATCACTTACCTACTCGAGGACGAGCAGGAGTTAAGTTTGGGAATGTTGATACATTGCAAATGTATCTATAATTTTTGATGTTCCATGCTTGGTTTTATCCACTTTCTTGTGTTTTGTTCCAACTTTGGAGTAATTTTCATATGATTTGTTGGACTAACCTATTAACAAGAGCCACAGTACTAGATGCCTGTTTTCTGCTGTTTTTGGTTCTAGGAAAGTCAGAAAATGAATATTCTCGGAATTGGACGGGACAAAAGCCAAAGTGCCTATTTTTTCGGAAGGGATCAAGTGTTAGAATACGAGACGGAGAGGGGCCAGGGGCCGGCCACACCACCTGGCCGTGCATCCAGGCCTGGCCCGTGCCAGGGGGTGGTGTGGTGGCTCCCGGCACCCCCTCGGCCTCTCCTTCCGCCTATATATTGCCCTCAGGACGAAAACCCTAAGTACCCGATCAAAAATCCACAAAAGAGTCTGTAGCCGCTGTCATCTCCATCCCTAGATCGGGAGGGATCTGAAGCTCTTCCTGGCACCCTGCCGGAGAGGGGAATTCACCCTGGAGGCCTTCTTTATCACCATGCAATCCTCCGGTGTGATGCGTGAGTAGTTCATCCTTGGACTACGGATCCATGTAGTAGCTAGATGGCTGGTTTCTCCTCCTTTGTGCTTTCATGTTTAGATCTTGTGAGCTCCGTTTCATATCAAGATCATCTATTTGTAATCCATACATGTTGTGTTTGCGGGGATCCGATGAATATTGAGATGCTATTTCAGATTGATTATTGATTCTATCATGTCTTTGTTATTTGAGATCTTGCATGCTTTCCGTTGTTAGTAGCTATCTTGGCCAAGTAGATGCTAGCAACTCCAAGAGTTAGTATTTATGCTCGATAGTGGGTTCATGCCTCGTAATCTGGGGAAGTGACAAATCTCTCAAGGTACTAGATGTGCTGTTGCTACTAGGGAGAAAACAACAATTCTTTGTTCATAGAACAATCGTATTGTTTACTTTACGCATGATTTGTAAAGCAATAATCTGTTGCTTGCAACTTAATCTTTGGAGGGGTTGATGATAACCTGAAGGTGGATTATTAGTCATAGATGCAGTTGGATGGCGGTCTATGTATTATGTTGTAATGCCCAATCAAGTCTCAAAGGAGTCAAGATGATTAGTATATGCATGTATTGCTTTCTCGGTGTTTGTCAATTGCCCCGCTGTAATTTGTTCACGCAGCATGTTATCTATCTAAGGAGAGCCACCTCTAGTGAACTATGGATCCCGGTCCTTTGTCTTTACATACAATCTATAAACTGTTTCTGCTTTGTGTTTACTTTCTACAAACTTTTACTTCTTTCCATTCGATACGTTTAATCCTTTGTTTTCCACAAAACACGGTGAGATTGACAACCTCATCGCAAGTTGGGGACAAAGTTCTATGGTTGTGTTGTGCAGGTCTCCACGTTGCTACTAGCACCGGTAGTGCGCCCTGCCAAAGCTCAGCTAGTAACACCTTTGGGGTGTTTCCTTGCTCCTACTGGTTCGATTAAACCTTGGTTTCATAACTAAGGGAAAACTTTCTCTGTGCTCATCATACCTTCCTCTTGGGGTTCCCAACGAGCTCTACATCGATCGTCAAGTGCATCACACGTCAGACTTAGATAATAGAAGTATGACATATCATCACTATAAAATTATAATAGGTAAAGCTCGAAAAAATAATTATACTTCTGAGCCAGATCCATAAAGTATTGGGTGTATATCTGGTTCTTGTGCTATATATAATGTAGATTTCAACCTTCATTAGCTACTTTCATAACATGTATTTGAGGTTTATGCATAAATTTCATTGTGCTAAACACTATCAATAGAATCTTCTAGATCCCATAATGGAAAAGAAGATACAACCACTAGCAATGTTGGGATTTGACAATCTTGATTCAACGACTAGTGTTCAAAGTTCTTCATACACCATATAGTTGTAAGATGTAAGATAAGATAAGAAAAGCGAGGCAAGGGTAATTTATGGGCTCACGCAAGGCATCGTTGTATACAGAAAAGCCCATGTGCTGAAGCTAAAATCTTGGGAATTTGACATGATATGCGAACAACATATGTCCATGTGCTCATCCAACGTACTTCGCAATGCTCAAGTTGAATCGTCACATATAAAACAAATGATGTATATGGATTGTGAAGTGTATAAGAAAAGAATCAAATTTGGTTAGATTTCAACTAACTTGAAACTAACGATGAAATATTGAGTGAAATGCACACATGTACAGTTTTAGTTAACTTGAGAATTTGCAAAGGACAGTGTTCAACCAAGCTAAAATGACATCAATCTACGCAAAAATTCTACATGAACTTTCAAAAGCAATAGAAGTCGTGGAAGGACACCACTTGCAGGCCGTACTATTTTACTGTCTCAATCACAAAAGGCACGTTCAGGACAGCTAAATGTGTACGAATTTGGTCAAATACGCTCAAATTTGTTTGAAATGGACTGATTTGCACCAGGGATGCTGGGATTGATTTTTTCCACTCTGCAAGATATGGGACTAATTTGTACCCCGGGTGCGAGAAGTGGGAATAAAACTATATTTACTACGATCTTTGGCAAGAAACAAGTTATACAAATCCTCTAACTTATACTGTAGAAGAAAAGCTAGAGAAGTCGTAGGACCCTAACTTTCCTTCTTCCAAACAATACAATATTAAGGCCTAAATATCATAAAATTAATTTGTACTACCTCCATCCCAGAGCTTATTAATTAAGGCTTATATTTTTGTACATGTGTCTTGCCATGTCTACATGTGTACATGTACTTATACGTGTCTGTGTATGCATGTGTGGTGTGCGGCCATGTAGATGTATACATGTAGCTGTTTACGCGTGTGTGTGACGTGTGAGCGACCAAGTATTTGCAAACGTGTATATATACATTTCCATATACATGACATGTTTTAGTATGAGTATATGTATGAGAGCGAGTTTTGCTATAAACATATAATCCCTCTGATCCATATTTGTTGGTTTAGATTCATCTAGATACATTATGTATCTAGTCAAGTTTTAGTGCTAGATACATCCATATATATAGAGAGTCTAGACAAACGTAAGTCAACTAATATGGTTCGGAAATATCAGACGTTTTAACTTTGTGAATCAAATGTATCTAGACGTCTTTTAGTGTATAGGTTTGTATAGGTTCGGAGTGAACCTATACACTAAAAGGTGTCTAGATACATTCATTTCACAAAGCTGGAATGTCTTATATTTCCGAACGGAGGGAGTATGTGCTATTATGTTGTATGTATGACATACTTGCCCCACTCATTAGGACACACACAAAAAAACATTACGATTGGTATATCTTATCTTATCTTACCATCTTACCACTATATAGTGTACGAATAACTTTGAATATTGACCGTTGGATCAATACTCGTGAATCCCAACATTTCCAGCTGTTGGATCCTCTTTTCCATTCTACCATCTAGAAGATTCTATTGATAGTCTTCAGCATAATGAATGCTATGCACAAACCTCAAAACACACTTCTCCATCATACTAGAATCTTCTCCCTCGTAGCTAATAATCGCTGACTTCTGCATGATCTTATCGTACCTTATCTTATCTTATCTTACCACTATATAGTGTACAAATAACTTTCAATCTTAACCGTTGGATCAAGATTCACGAATCTAGCATTTCTAGCCGTTGGATCTTCTCTTCCATTCTAGCATCTAGAAAATTCTATTGATATATAGTCTTCGGCATAATGAATACTATGCACAAACCTCAAAACACACTTCTCCATCATACTAAAATCCTCTTCCTTGTTTCTCTAGACCATGTTATCAAAAATTGAATGTGTTAGGTAGCTAATAATCTTTGACTTCTACGTGACATACAAAGTACAAGGACCAAATATACACCCATACTTCTTATCTTAAAACACTTCTCTATCATTTTAGAATATTTCAGACATTTCTATAGACCATGTTACCAAAATTTGAAGTATTAGGTATAGCTAACAAACATAGACTTCTACGTTGACTTCAACATGATACAAAGTACAAGAACCAAATATACACCCATACTTTATAGATGTCCATCAAAATTTAAATTTTTTTGAGCTTAACCTATTATATAATCATATGTTACCACTATACAGTGTACAAATAACTTTGAACTTTGACTGTTGGATCAAGACTGGGAAATCCCAACACTACTAAATAGAATAAAGTTGGATCTTCAATCCATTCTAGCATCTAGAAGATTCTATTGATGTTCTTTAGTGCAATAAATGTTATGCACAAACTTCAAAACACACTTCTCGGTAATTCTAGAATAATCTTCATCATTTCTCTAGAGCATGTCGAGTACTAGATAACTAATAGCAGGTTGATTTGTACATGATACAAAGTACAAAGAAACAAATACACACCTGGTACTTTATGGACGTAGCTCTTAATTATAATAGGTAAAGCACAAAAATTTATAAATTTGATTAATATATATAACTAGTAAATTGCACGTGCCCTGCATGTGAGACTCGGATATTAGATGTATGACACATATCATCACTATATAAAATTATAATATAGGTAAAGTAGAAAAAAATATAAATTTGATCAATATTTATAAAGTATGGGTGTATATTTGGTTCTTGTACTTTGTACAGTATATCATGTAGAAGTCAGCAATTATTAGCTATCTAAAACTTAATTTTTTTGGTAACATGGTCTAGAGAAACGAGGGAGAAGATTCTAGAATGTTGGAGAAGTGTGTTTTGAGTTTTGTGCATAGCATTCATTGTGATGAATACTATCAATATAATCTTCTAGATGCTAGAATAGAAAAGAAGATCCAACGGCTGGAAATGTTGGGATTCGCGAGTCTTGATCTAACGGTCAATATTCAAAGTTATTCGTATATTATATAGTGGTAAGATAAGATAAGAAGTATGGTTGTATATTTGGTTCTTGTACTTTGTATCATCATGTAGAAGTCAAAGATTATTAGCTACCTAACACTTGAAATTTTTGGTAACATAGTCAAGAGAAACGAGGGAGAAGATTCTAATATGATGGAGAAGTGTGTTTTGAGGTTTGTGCATAGCATTCATTATGATGAAGACTATCAATAGAATCTTCTTGATGCCAGGGGCTTGTTTGATTCGTAGGATAGGAAGAACATATGATTACAATGTCATGCCCACTTTAATCCTATAGGAACCCATATATATGAAATAAAGTTTGTTTAATTCCATCAAAGGAAAAAAAGGATTCTAAGAAAGAGGTTTGGGCGTGGATCGATGTTAGATTTCCTATGCAATCTAGTGCAAAGGATTCCCTAGGAAAATTTTCTATAGGAATCAGTAATCTTACAAAACAAACAACCATTATAGAAAATTTCTTATGTGATTTAATCCTATAAATTTCCCATGTAAATCCTTTGAATCAAACATGATGGCCTAGAATGGAAAACAAGATCCAACAGTTGGAAATGTTGGGATTTGCGAGTCTTGATCCAACGGTCAACATTCAAAGTTATTCATACACTATATAAAAAAGTGGTAAGATAATGTAAAGATGAGATAGTGGTAAGATATCTACTCTTGTTGCTCCATGTCACACCTCGAGAAGAAGAAGCACACACACAGACTCACAAAGATTGATCTTGAAGTTATACTATGAAACTATTTTCAAGGTGTACACTGTGTGTCAATATCTTAAAAATCGCCGAGATTTCTGAACGACTCAATATCTTGATATATACTCCCTCTGTTCCTTAATATAAGGTGTATAGTTTTCTTGCACGAATATTAGCGCACAGGCTAGGAGGACAAATTTCATTCCTTTCAGATGTGAGTACCACAAGTGATTGACGTGATACAGAGGGAACATACGAAATATGGTTATCCTCTCTCTCTTTACCAGATTAATTGCTTCCTAAATAAGAGGAACAAATCTCAGAATTCTCTATACACCTTAGATTATGGAATTTTTCACAAAAAACTGTACACCTTATATTAAGGAACGCCTTATATTAAGGAACGGAGGGAGTATGAATTTGCATGCTGGCATCTCTTACACATATTAAAAACAAAGAATATAAAGAAAAATGAATAAATGAAAAGGGTCTGCATGACATCCTCTCATTTGCAGTACGAGCCATGAAAAAATGGTAAACATGAGATTTGAAACTTTTGAAAAAGCCGTAGTCACATTAGATATGGCCTGAACACTCGAGGGTTTCTCGAGCCAAACAGACGATTAGGTCATGGCCATATCTACATCATAGTTCATGATAATATTCCCATATTTGGTAGATGGGTGTGTCTTGCCATGGTATACAATAATGCTGGGGTGGGAGTTTCGAACTAGTATTAGGAAAAACATGTTCAAATTTCCAAGGTGTATCGGTAGGGTCCGTGTTGTAAAAGTATAGGTCCCAGATGTATTTTGGTTTTATCTTGGGACCACTATATAATTTTTATACCCACCATTGGATTTTAACGCGCACGTTCTTGGTACTTCGGGGCAGATTCCTTGTTAGAAAGAAAAAGAAAAAGTTCCCAGTGACCAGAATTATTTTGCGCACGAATATTTTTTATCTGAATGCCCCAGACCCAATTTTCATAAAAAAGGACTATTGAGCAAAACTTGAGTAGTCCGTACTACTACTAGACCAGGGACACCAGAAAATTAACCCCAAAGCTACCAAAGAAAAAACGTAAGAAAAAAAACAAAGAGCAAGAAGAGATTATTAACGGGAGGCAACGCGAGAGCAGCAAAGGAGTTGAAGGAGGTGCGATATCAGAGTAAAGCTAGTTTGACGGGTTTCTGACACGAGGTACAGGTACCTACTACTAGTAGCATAGTACTACTATGTTTTCTCTCTCCTTCGCTGTCTCTCACCATCCATCCTCACTACAAGAAAAGTTGGCTTTTACAACGGACGATTTTCGTGGTTGAAGGCCCGTTTTTCGTGGCTAAAAAGTCTTCTACGACGGATGCCCTTCGTGGTAAAAGCCTCGTCACAAAAGAATCTACCATGGTTTTTTTCTGACCGTGGCGAATCGCACCCTTCAGCCACGAAAACTTGTTCCATCGTAGATCTGTTCGCCACCCGCGTTGACTGCTGACGTCATGCAAAAATGCTGTTAACGGCCGGTTACCTCCGTTAACGGTCACAGAAACCGTGGTACAAGCCTGACCCAGACAAGGCCTGCTAATTGTTAAGTGGGCCGGCCCACGAGGAGAGCCCAATAAGATTACGGCCCTTTACTCTCACAATGTGTACTGTTTGACATGGCCCATTAAAGAATCCATCCAGGGCATGTACGATTTCAGGCCCGCTACAGTTTCGGCCTAAAGAAGGCTCACTTTGGTAGAATAATATGCGGCCCATTAGGGGCCTGTGCCAGAAGGTCAGGCACTGTTCAGGCTTGCAGGCAACATGTTACTGTTCCTACGGCCCGTGGGGTCCGCTCCTGTTCTACCCATTTACTGTTATGGCCTTTTATATTTCTGGGTTGCTAGTGTTAGGATCATTTAATGTTCTGGCCTTTTAGTATTCTGGCCTTCTACTATTCCGGCCTTTTGCTGCTATGGCATTTTGCTCTTATGGCCTTTTACTGTTCAGGCCATTTACTGTTCAGGCCTTTTACTCTTCTATCAGTTTTACTGTGCGGGCACTCTACTGCGTGGGATTTTTACTGTTTAGGCCTTTTACTGTTTCAGCTCTTTACTATTCAGGTATATCAATATTCAGGCCCATTATAGTTTGGGCCTTCACTGTTCTCGCTTGTTGCTGTTCATCCCATTACATTTGTAGGGCCTTGGCCACTTATGAGGCCCCCCAATATTCTGACCTGCCACTTACGGCCTTTTAGTGTTTATTTGTCCCATCTGCTAGCCAGCATATTTGTGTATTCTATAACTATGGCGAAATTCTGGTTTCAAACAGTCCGTTAATATTTCAGCCCACTAATGGCCGCGCTAGGATCACCCTATTACATCAACAGATATTTTTTGAAATTTATTACAGACCAGACTTTCAACAAAAACAAGATGAAGCATTACAGAGACATCGCGAGACATGTGTTGGAACAGAGTTTCTACTATGGAGCTTACATCCCCATACAAGTAACAACTAGCATACCATGACAGCTCCAGAAGAGATTATCAAGTAGACGGTCCGTCAAATCTTGTCGATCTTTCAGTTCTTGTATATGTTCACGAGTAATCGTGATTATTCCATCTATTTGCTCTGTTTCTTGTTCAATTAAATCAATTGTTTGGAGTGCAGCTGTAACAGCTCTTTCTACTGAAAAGCTGAAATCGTGGGCCGATGCAAGCAATAATCACTGTCAATGCTGCTTTATGAAATGACCTCAATACTTAACGTAGGATTCCTCCCTTCTGCTCGCATAGCTTCATGTGCAGCCTGAAACAAAGAAAACAAGTCAGCACAGTGTACCAGCTAACTGGCGGCCATCTTATATGTAAATTAATTCAAATTCATCATTGGCCAGGAACAATTAATGATGTGCCTCGTACATCTCTTTCCGAAATAACAGGAATTATCGATGTCCTGAACCGATGCGTAGATGTGCCAGTATCATAGCCACTCTGAAAGAAACACTATAGGTTATTTGCATGCTGAAACTAAGACATATTAAGTTAGAGCAGCAAAGCAGGCGAAAAAACACCATGTTTGTTGTCAAAGAATTTCAAAATTGGCATTGTCCTAATATAACAAATCAAGCCATCAACATGTGTGTCTCATGCAGACTAACTGAACTAGTGTGGTAATGAATGTAGGGAATCAAGCAACTCGACTCTTTCCCTCATAAACTAATCATATCACTGCATACCGGAAATATAGAAATATAACAAAAAGAGGTTCATGAGATTCCTTCAGCTTCTTAGAACTGGTCGGGACAACAAAGCATTAACCTAAAATATAAGAATAGTGTTTAAAAATGGTCTATAGAATGAACTAGCCAAAAAAAGTAACCTCCAACCACAGGTGGCATTGCTTTAATCATCATGCAACTATGATAGTACCTTGGAAAACAAGCAATAGACCAAGTGTCTTAAATAGACTACCAAAATCATTTCATACAAACAAGTTATCAACCATTCCTTTTCAGTAGACAGATCATTCAAATATTTTGATCGTCGGGCTAGTAAATAAAAAATAAGAGGTCATTTGCTGACAAAAAAATACTTGGATGCATCCAAAAAACTAGCACAAACCTTCTTTGTAATGCCTACTGCTATTGTATTTCCAACTGTTGACAGTATCATCGTACATATAACCTGGAAAGAAAATATAGTAGACAAACAAGAAAATGATACATTGTGCACCTTGCAAGGTCAATGAAGTATTTAAACAATGTATGTCTAGGAACCACGTCACAATATAGCATTGATGCAATCACAAGTCAACTAAAAATTCACAGGAACCATAACCAATTGAACCATATGGTGGCTAATATTAAACTCGCAAGATCATCTGATGATGTATAGATGAAAATCCCTTGTTTATTATTAATCAAACATTGTATTTCTCACAGAAATTGCCATCCCTAGTTTGGGACTGATGGGGCTCAAACCTGCATCTTCGCCTTGATAGTTCGTTGCTTTGACCATTTAAGTTAAAAAAATCATTACATTGCTTTAATGATGAGCAAACTAAAGAATCAAGTTGGCAATAGACTCTATATGTGCATCATGTAGAGTAGCTATTGAGGTAATGAATTAAGCGATCAAACAACAGGTGCACGATAGACTTCTAGATCATATTAACATGGTCATAGTACATATATATAGTAACTGGGGATTATATTAGATGATAATAGCTATGACAATCTCACTATGAGTAGTCTAGATAGAACTCCCTCCATTTCAAAATATAAGATGTCATGGGTTATGTGAAACGAATGTATCTAGACACCCTTTAGTGTTGGTAGAGTAACTTGGACTAGTATTGTATGCATTTTTACTAGTCCAAGTTACTCCCCACCAAGACCAAGTAATTTATACTAGTCTCATACATATAACACTAGACTATGTTACTACCTTGAGAGTGCATATAAGCTCAATCATGGTGGTGATCTCTAATATTATAATAGAATATAGATTAGCATAAAAGTGGATATACTTCAATCACCACCACCTAATCATGGTCTAGTTAATGTATATATATATAGAAGATCATGAGTCAAATATAGCAAAAAGAGATCTCCACCATGATTGAGTGAGCAAATTGAATTACAAATCAAGGGGTTTACGTTCGGTCTTTGTGCAGTACCGTTAAAGGTCATCTTGTTCTAATCATTGGACAACTCATGCGGTGCCGACACTAGACAATGTGACTACCTCCAGAGTGCATTCAAACTCTTAATTATAGCAGAAAATACAAAAATAGACTATAAATTAGCATAAAAGTGGATATACTTAAATTACCACCACATAATAGATAGATAGATAGATAGATGAATACAAGTCAAATATAGAAAGAATAGATCATCACCAAAATCAAGTGAGCACATTGAATTATAAATCGAGGCATTTACGTTTGGTTTTTGTCTAGTCTTGGTTAAGGTCAACCTTGTTCTAATCATTAGCCGAATCATATGGTACCTCATACAAACAAGCATATGACACTGTGCACATCTCAGTAAAAACAAGAGACTTACTATTTCTTTTGGTGCAGTCCCGTTGGAGGACATCGTGTTGTCAGTTCGTTCTTTGAAGACATCCACCGCATCGAGTACTTGGATAGACGATCCATCTACTTTATTGTTGCTCCTCTGCATATAGGTTCAGGATACTCATTCACATAAAACAGGTTTGCATTTAGCAATACAAAGCAACAGGTACTTACAAGATTGTAGGGGCGATTCACTCTTCGATTCTCCGTGTTCCCTGTGAGAGGAAATAATATCAGATAGTGGTTGTTGTTGTTTACAAAGAACTAGATAGACATTATAGTATAATCACTTGTGAACACGTAGAGCAAGGAAAGGTGGAATATAAACAAACATTTAAATGACATAAAGATTGCCATGGCGACAAAATAGAATGCAGTTATAGTCACTCCTTAGCACGAACAAGAGAGAAATTACAATGATTTAACTTGTGAAATAGGATTGCAAACAAATATGGGAAGTGCCATAAAAAGTATCACCTTCTACAAAGCAGGCAGTTACTGTACTAACATTTGGACAAACAAGATAGACATTACAATGGTATATCTTGTGAACTTATAGAGCAGGGAATGCTAACCCATCTATGAAGTGTCTGAAAATTCCATGAACTACATAATAGAAGGTAGATACTGCTGCTATAGAAATTATAATTAAGAAACTTGAATTTATAGAGTAGGGCATGCAGATAACCATGTTAAGTACCTTAAAACATGCCATATAATACTACATCCAATCCAAAGTAAATAAGGCGTATAAATTTTTCACAAGTCAATCGACGGAAAATTGGACCAAGTTTGTAGAATATACTAGGAACATCTACCATACCAAACCAATGCCATTCGATGCATCGGGGCATATATTTTCATAGACGCAAATGCCACAAATTAACCCTTAATATATTTTTTCTATGAGCTTGGTAAAAGTCATCATTGTTTGACTTTAAAGTTGTATAGGCCTTCTTTTACGTAATGGATATACTCCCTCTGTTTCAAAAAGTATAAGTCATCATCTAGACCACTTTTAGTGTGTAGGTTCATGTACGTTTGGAGTAAACTTACTCACTAAATGGTGTCTAGATACACTCCTATCACAAAGCTAAAATATCTTATATTTTGAAACGGACGGAGTAGTACACAATAGGCGACATCTACTGTCGGAGATTAATTGAAACAAACAATAATGGCATAACTTTCCAAGGGAATGCAATACCAACAAGTTCAATGACATAAAATTTGCGATGAATTACATAAGAGAAGGCAATTACTCTGTTTGCTTAGAACAACCAGATTGAAATTAAAATAGCATAATTCTGAACTTGTAGAGCAGGGAACGTTAACCTACATGTTCAATGGCTTAAAACTACCAATGAACTCCAAAATTACATGTAGTCAGTATTATAGCAACAGTCAAAGAAAGTGCACATTATGATGACATAACCTGTGAATTTGTTGAACAGGTAGGCAGCCTCGGATGTTCAATGAATTAACATTTGCCATGAACTGCATAATACCAATGAACTCTAATGATGTATGTTTTGTACTACCAATTTTTTTTATGTAAATTAAGAGTAAGTGTTGGTCAAAGAAAAACACGCATAACACGGATGCCTTATACCTTGAAATAGAAGGAGTAGTTTAACGCCTAGATTTAACATAGACTACACCGAATTTATCAAGGTAGAGTGGGATATAAATTAAGCCAGTATTGAGGCAGGAATTTACCACCAATACAGAAATGCAGTTCACTGTCGCAGGCTCATAACTGCTATATTGAAACAAACGAACAAGAAGATCTGGTTTAATAGGCCACGACGTCGTTTACGCATACACAACATCTTTGCGGATGACGTCAAGGACGATGAGGGTGCCTGGTAGTGGTGAGTCGGGCTGAAGCAGATAGATCACGGCGGTGTCTGTGAAGCAGATCTGTGGAGGTTGTTGATGGGTCTGGCTTGCTTGACAAGATGGCGGGTGAAGGAGATCCGGTTTAGTGCACGGCGTCATCGGTGAAGCAGATAAGTTACGACCGATTATGGATTTGAGGCGCTGCACAAGAGCATCGGTGAAGCAGATCCGGTGTAGTGGACTGTTGAGTCCATGAAGTAGATCTAATGCAGCGCACACCAGCGTAGGTGAAGGAGGTCAGGTGTTGTGGACTAGGGAGTCGGCAAAACTAACACGGTTGTATGGAAGAGGGTGTCAGGCAGGGTTCGGTAAGGTGGACATCGGCTGATCCCGTAGACTGGTCAGGAGTATATGGTATAGAGGTATGGCGTGTAGGCCGGTGAAGTGTGGTGGTGCAGGAGCCGGAGGTGGGATAGGGGGTTTGGGGTGACGTGTGGGCCGGCGAAGTGCGGTGGTGATGTTCCAGTGCGGTGGTGCAGGAGCTGGAGGTGAGATAGGGGGTTGGGTGGCGTGTAGACGAGCAAAGTGCGGCGGAGATGATAATGGTGCGGTGGTGCATGTGCTGGACATGAGAGGGGATTGGGTGGCGTGTAGGCTGGCAAAGCGCTGCGAGGATGGGCCGGTGCGGTGGTGCAGGATCCGGAGGTGAGAAAGGGGTTAGGGTTTTTCAAAGTGCTTTGGGGGAAATGGTGTCGGTGGAAGGTGGACTACCCAGCTTCAGAGGAGTGGGGACCCCCGCCCCCCTGGGGGGAGGGTGATTACGAACCATACCCACACCCCGACATTAGTAGATAGGCCATTGTCAGGGGTAGAAAAGGAATTTCATACGGCTACAACTTGGGGCGTGTGGCCACTCGAAATATTTCGGTGGAGGTGAGGCGGGAGAATTTGCCGCTCTGGGATTTTGAATTTGTCTATGCAGTTCAAAAGATATAGAATAATAATATCACATCCTATCCTAGAAGTATCTATAGTCCAATGACTAGAAAAAATAGTTTACTGTAATGTCCTAGCCTTTCTAGGTACGGAATATTTCCGGTGCCATTTCTGCAAAAATAAGGTCTCTACCTTCGGCTCAATTACGTACACACATGAAGGTATGTAGTAAGATGAACTAGAATAGTATGTTTCCCACTATGACCAGCCTAAGAGGATCTCTAGTGGCTAGTGTATTCGGTAGTCTAAGCCAAATATAGACCACCATGGACCAAAAATGCATCTGGTGGCTTGTGTATCCGGTGGTCTAAAATTTAAACATCCTCCAAACAGGCTACTCGTTGTCCATATTTGGACAATCGAACAACCATGTCTAAAGCAAAGTTGGTCGCTCGCGAGCATGCTCCCGTGCCAAATCAGAGTATTTGTTGTACTGATTTGCTATGTATATTGACTATTTGTGTGCAGATGGACATATAGACTATAAAATTTAGTCTATCCACTAGAAAACTAAAGTCGTGTAAAAAGGAATCTTTTTACACCATTATCTATAAAGTGAAGATGTAGACTACCAAATTTAGATAAGCCACTAGAGATGCTCTAAGGCCTTCCACAACATGGTCGATGCCCAATAGATAGAAAAGTTGCCACCTCATAAGCGATGCCTAGAAATTCTTTCGAGGCACCGAGCTCACAATGTGATCACTTTGGCCAAAAATAAATAGCTGGCGCACAAGGTGATAAACAAATTAACTAGACCAATATCCATGGCTTATCTTTGGTGAAGGTCCTCTCAACAACATGCATAGTACATGTATATTGCTATTCTATTGGGTGAAGAGTTTGGGGCATCGGTTCACTAAAAAAATTTGGTGGCATCGATCGGGCAACGGAGGGCACCGGTGTCTGATTCTTGTAAAGTGATTTGGGCACCGATTTTTTCACACGCTGCAGAAGAACTAAGAGACTACCAAATTTAGACAAGCATCTAGAGATCAAGGCAAAAAATACTAGCGTGCTATTTAATTTAGCGTGGCTCTTCTCCAGACGATATGAAAGTTATAGCGTGCTAATAACGCGCTATTTTACAGAACAACTTTTGTAAAAATTTAACAATATAACAAGTATATCATGAATATAAACAATTTTAGCATGTAATGAATTGCCTAGAGTAGTACTTCGACATGCATAATCGATTCCGGTGCTATCCAAGTTGGAGGATAACCGGCAGGGCTGAATCTAGGTACAGCGCCAGGTGCTGCAGGACGATGCGACGGCTTGACACGATCACTTAAGTTTAACAATCAAATTTGCATTGTATGTTTGCTTACTCGACACATTCATCATATGTTATCTTACTCCACACCCGCCAACAAAAAAATAACGCCTTATACTTGAAATAGCGCTAACGCTATTTTTTTTTCGCGATATAGCTTGTTATTTAAAAAATAGCGCCATACCGAGCAAAATCTTTAAAAAATATCGCGCACTCTCCAAATATGCTATATCACGCTACATAGCATGAAATAGCACACTATTTTTTTCCATGCTAGAGATGCTCTAAGACTGGTCTGAGTGGTAAGTAACTTGGAGTAGTGTTATGCATACATTGTGCTAAAGACTATCAAAAGTACTCCCTTCGTCCAGAAATAACTGAGTTGGTTTTGTCTAGATTCGAATATATTTAGACGCATTTTAGTATATAGATACATTCGAATCTAGAAAAACCCAAGTAAGTTATTTATGGATGGAGGGAGTAGTATTTTTTAGATGCTAAAATGGAAAAGAAGATCCAACTGCTGGCAATGTTGGGATTCGAGAGTCTTGATCCAACGCTAGAAATGTGTACGAATAACTTTGAATATTAACCGTTGGATCAAGGCTCACGAATCCCAACATTTCCAGCCGTTGAATCTTCTTTCCATTCTAGCATCTAGAAGATTTTATTGATAGTCTTCATCACAATGAATGGTATGCACAAAACTCAAACCACACTTCTCCATCATTCTAGAATCTTCTCCCTTGTTTCTCTAGACCATATTACCAGAATTTTTAAGTTTTAGATAGCTAATAATCGTTGACTTCTAAATTATATAAAAGTACAAGAACCAAATATATACCCATACTTTATAGATGTTGATCAAATTTATATTTTTTATGCTTTACCCATTAAAATTTTATATAGTGGTGATATGTCGGACGTCTAGGTACTATTAAACACGAATCCAGCTCCTCTGAACCATTGGATCTAATAGCCCAACGGTCAGGATTGGTGTTGTGGATCCAATTCAAAACTGCTCCATTGTAGTAGTAGAGAGAATATAGCCTACTATGCTATGAAATTTTGGGGGTGGTGACATGATGGTTCTCGAAAATGGTGGAGTTTGCTCTAGGTACTAGTCAACATGAATCCATGTGTTATGAACCATTGGATCTAACAGTCCAACAGTAAGGATTGGTGCTAAGGATCAGATATAATGGTAAGATAAGATACAGTGGTAGAGATATAGTGGTAAGATAAGATAATATAAGAAATAACTAGTGAGATGCAAGTGCCTTACACGTGAGAATCAGATAATATAAGTATGACTTATCATTTTTATATAAAATTATAGTAGTAGCTGAAACTCAAAAAATATTTATACTTTTGACCTTCATTCATAAAGTATCCTGTGTGTTTGGTTCTTGTACTTTTTATATAATCTAGAAATCAACCTATAGCTGTAAATAATCCCCGTCCGTAAAAATGATTCATAAATAAATAATATTCTATAGGAGTACGTGGGCGGGGCCAACGGAAACTGCATGACCTTTCGTCTCCAGAACCGCTCATGCGTGCATCTCCCGATCTTCCTAGCGGTTCCTTTCTTCTCTATCCCATTCCTTTTCTGTCACTCGGTCGGACCTCTACAAAACAAAAGAAGGCGCCAATCATAGTCCATGGCGGCGCCATTGGACAAGATGTACTACTTTGTGGACCCTAGCAACACCACACTAGGTGGCGTATACCAACAGAGCGTCGGTGGTGAACGATTACATCGAGAAAATCCAAAAGCTCCTGGAGGAAACGGACGACAAGATTGTTGGCCTCGACGTCGAGTACACCGAGCAATCATCGACGCAGAAGGCTGCTGTCGTCCAGCTATGTGTGGGCATGGATTGCCTGGTCTACCAGATCTGCCAGGCCGACCAGCCATGCTCAAAGCTAGGAAAGTTCCTCGCCAACCCAAACATTTCCTTTGTAGGCGTCGACATCGGCAACGACCGTATCAGGCTTAGGCGTTCTCTAGTACCAGTGATAAACTTCGTGGACATGCAGAAGAGGTGGAAGCCTGCCGGCTCCATGAATGAGAAGGATTCTTTGGCTGACTATGCGGTGGCCTTCATAGACATCCGTTACAAAGTCATGAAGAAGAAGAAGGAGGATGTGGACCATAAGCAGTGGGGGAACATGCCCCTGACCGAAGAGCAGATCAAGTATGCAAGCCTCGACGCCTACGCGACCTACGAGGTATACATGCGGATAGTGAACTTCGAGAGGGGTCAACAAACTCTTGAAATGTTCAACCAAAAAAAAGAACTAAGAAAGAAGGGCAAGGGTAACAGCAAGCATACCAAAGAAGAAGACGAAGACGCAGAATAGTACACCATGTGACCTACGAGTATATCTTTGCGTGTCGGTATATCCTTGCTTGGTACTACTCCTACTTGTACTATACTACTCGTAGAAGTTAATGCATGTATATACTGCAGACATGCAAGGGGCGGAGGCAAGAATTAATGCAAGGAATCACACCTGTTTCTTTTATTTTGACCGCAGAGTGATAGTAGGAGAGGCATCATAGCACACGCCAACAGCCCACCCCACCTCAATAAATTGTCTTGTGAATCAACAGCCATGGCAGATTATAATTTTATAGTGGTAGAGACTTTCTTTGAGTAATTCCATTTATACTGCTTAGGCGGAGTACTGCTGAAAGACAGAGGGTGAATAGGCACCTAAAAAACTGCTAGTAGCACTATAGCAGCAGAACCACAAGACGAACATTTGTCGATTGCTCGAATGTATGTTGAGTTAGTATAGTATAAACATATATATTACTACTACCTGCTATGTACTAGTACTACTACTAGCAAAAAACCACCGTCCCTACTGTGAAAAAAATATGATTTCTTCCAACCAAACTAGTACTATTCTAAAAATGGCTATATTTACTTGTCGCAAAAATGGATGTATCTAGACATGTTTTAGTGCTAGATACGAGTACATCCAATCCAGAATGTATGTTGACCAGTACTCCTACCTCTGTTTGGGATTATTAGGCCAGAGAGCTTTTTAAATTTTAGAAATTATAATAAGACATATCCTCTTTATTATCTTAATTCTCGTGACTCATTAATTTAGATATCTTTATTTTCTCCCAATCTCCCAATGCATATTGTTTCATCTCTCATCATGTTCCCCTTTTTGTTATCTAGCTTCTCATGCATGTAAAACTAGTCGTGCATGCATAAATTAATTAGAGTTCATCTACTTGGTAGTATTGCGAATTAGCCTCCGGCCTTCCTAAACAAAGAGCCTTAATCCTATTCAGCTTACTACTCAGCAGAGTACATCCGCTGATCCACCCAACCCATCGGAAGTTAAGACTTCATGAAAAATACTCAGGAGAGTACATCCGCGAACTCATGTTGTACCTCCATTTCAAGGAATAAGGCGCACGCATGCTCTAAAGTAAAGTTTGACCAAATAAATGGAGCAACTAAAATTTACTTATATGTGTAAAATTTGTTTCGTTGAATTCGTATTAAAACAACTTTCCAATGATGCTAAATTTGTACAGTACCAACATTCTTTATATATATTTAGAGAAAATCTTGGTCAAACAAAAAACAAAAATAAGGGAGCCTTATTTCTTGGGACGAATATAGAGTACTAGTACTACCAAATCCACCATTCCTGGTATGCAAACGATCATTCTGCAATTAAACCAATTAACAGTAGCTTACATCACCACTAAAACTCGACGTGAAAGAAGAAACGCAGCTCCTTCGAGGTAGCAGGACCAACCAGGTAATGAGGCAGCGCTGCCAGGTAAGACGTAAGGTCCTAAAATGCGACCTCGCCCGGCTTAGCGGAGCTCGGCGCGTCGAGCTCCACCGTCACGCTGCCGGTCTTCCTCCTACCGTCCATCCAGGAGAGCAGCGGCGGGCATTCCGCCCACATCCTTACCCTATACACCGGCAATTTGCCCATCGCGGCCCTAACACAGACCGCAGACACGAGGGGGACCGTGCTTACCGAGCCAATCGTCAAAACGAACACGGCGCCGTCCTGCTCCCCAACGACGATGAGCCGGCGGGACGACTCGACCGACAGCAGCACCAGCTCCTGGAAAGCTTTGGTGGTGGCATACTGGATCTTGTGCACTTGGATCGAGTGGACCGCTTCGAGGTGGGCGACGAGCGCTAGCGATGGGGCGGCAAAGTCATAGAATGTCTCTGTGCAAGTGCAGGGAGCATACCGGCACATGATTTCGTGCTTGTGGAGTTCTTAGTAGGGCAGCAAACTACTGTAGCCTTTGTGGGCGCACTCGACCCTAGCAGCTGATAGGACGGCGTCCATGGTGGGCTCGTGGGTGAATCCGCTGCTAGGGTGCTCGCACTTCTGGCAGGAGGTGATCTTGCGGACGCAGCGGTGGCAGACTAGATGAATATCCACGCACTGTAGAAACGGAAGTTCGAAAAATAAATTGTTGCATAGACGAACCGACAAAAGAAAAATCAATGGATTGTGATTGAGAAATGGAGAGACCTTGTAGACCCACCGGGGCTTGAGGGGCTGGGAGCAGGAGGAACAGTTGAGAACGGTGGCTTTCATCTTCAGAGTGACCATCCCAAGCATTGCGATTTAGGTGGGGGGAAATGAGGACTCTCTGATCCGTCCTCGAGTCGTGCCCTTCTTTTATATACCACATCTGATAATCAATGAAGCTCTACATGATTGCGCCTTTCCTTTCTGTACTAGGGTCCTTTTTGTATATTTTGAGGCCTTATTATTTATAAATTTCTGGGTTAGTTGGACAAGATTAGTAGCCTCTTTGTATTTGTGCACCACCCTTTTATTAGTAAGTTGGCACATGAGACCCACATAATAATAAAGTATTACATATCATCACTATATAAAATTATGCTCTGTAATAGGTAAAGCTCAAAAAAATATAAAAGAGCCACATCTATAAAAAGTAACGGTCTATATTTGTTTTCACCCAGTACACTTTGAAGGTACTATAGTAACATGTGAAAGTTTTACTAGCCTAAGTTATTTAGCACTATGAAGAGCAGCCTAATATGGAAGAGAAAGAAAACATCCAGCCAGAGCTCATTTTTGGGTCGAAGCACGAGGCAAACAGAAGAAAAGTTGGCATGGACCACCACGGGCCCCAACCTTCTCTGCACTGTTGTGCCTGCATGGTTGTACTCCATTGCGCGGAAGCTTACATGGGAAGGAAGAGGTGACTGCTGTGATGCTTCCCACCTGAACAAGTGCTAGGCATAGATCCAAGAGTGGACATAGCAGATCAACGACTTAGATTACTCAATGTTGGGAAGGTTCTAGAACTGAAGGGAAAAACCAAATTCAAAAACTGTTGTACTATATAGTGGTATAAATATTATAGATATAGAAAATCTCGGACCGGAGGGAGTAGGAAAGAGCTCACTTTATCAATGTGTTTGTACCCATCAACTCAATCATCTACGTAGGGCCCACAGATGGTGGAGGTCGCGGTCGCCTTGGACGCACCACAAAATTATGACTAGGCCATCAAGTGTGGGAAGAAAAGTCAGCGTTCCGTCCAATCGCTTACCCTAGTCATCATCATCGATATTTGCCACACGCATCGGCTTCATCAGCGACATTGATTGTCCCCAAGCTTCGGTAATCTGCCACATTAATATCGGATCATCTCCTTCCTATTTATCCTCTCCCCTTCCCCGCACCACCAATCCATCTCTAATCCCCCGCTTCCAGCAACCATCTCCGTCCTCATCTGTCATCCATGGCCACCTTCCGGCTGCCGCATGCCGTACCGGCGCACAAACACCCCGACATCGCTGCATAGGTGGACAATTCCCTGCGCATTTTGGGCCTTCTCCCCGTGGAGAACAAAGTGGCAGATGGCATGCGCCTTCCTCGATGCTGGGTACGGTCGCTGCAAGTACCATATGTATCTCCTCTACGACAATCCGGATGGGACATTGAAGGTCAAGTTTGTCAACTTCAGGGATGCCCGTGTGCTCTACGGCTAGGCCTTCCACTGTGGCTGTGAGATGGTGGTGTTCACCGGGACCAACATTTTCACCAACTACTGGGACCGGTTCCCTAACAACGGTAACTTTATCCACAGTGTCCTCCCTGAGTTACCGATGGCTCCGGAGGTACCGGTGCCATATCCGCAGGTGCTGCTGATGGCTCAGGAGGTACCGCCGACTTATCCAGAGGTGCAGCCGTGTTATCCGGAGGTTCCACCAATGGCTCAGGAGGTGTCGCCGTGTTATCCGGAGGTGCCGATGAGTCAGGAGCCGGCTGTGTCGCTGGAGCTGGTGTTGGTGCCGATGTCACGAGCTACCGCTGGCGGCACGAACTAGTGTTAGGAGGCGCCGGACCTGCACTAGTTCAACAACGAGTCCTTTATATGTAAACTCGTACTGTTATGTTAGGGGTTGTTTGGTTTAGAGGATGTCTTTTAGGGATGGGGATATCCCTAACCGGCTAGTTAGGGGTAGTCTTTTTTGTTTGGTAAAGTGGGATAAAAAGTGGTTAGGGATAGCCAGTCAAAATCTATTGGCCCAACTGTTTTTTTCATTTTCCTCTTTCACCTTGCCTTCTTCATCTGCCTCACCACTTCCCTAGCAGCGGCCACGACCTGCATCGCCCACCTGCCCACTATGCCCGGTGGCCTACGCCCGCGTGCGTATTTGAACACCCGCTCTACCCGATGGCCTATGCTATGGCCGCCCTTGTGTCGAGCCCATAGGCAAGAAAAGATGGTTATTTTCTCTCGAGAGGAAGGGTGAACGAACAAGAAAACGCTTCGGAGGAGCTATCGAAAAGTGGTTGAGCTCATCCAACTCTTTTTGTGGGATATGCTCAACTACCATTTTGAGCCAAAAGTGGTTATCCCTATCCCCTCCACCCTCTAAACCAAACACTGGATAACCAAAAAAAGTGGATATCCCGTGTTATCCACTAGATAGCCACTGAACCAAACAATCCCTTAATGGTTGAATGAAGTTTCTTTTGGGACGTCCTTTCTTTTGGTACTATCGTCAAATAGAGTTTCTTTTGTTACTACTCACTATACCATGTAGTACTAGTAGTACTGCGAATGACGATCTATTGAATATCCTTCCCCCCGATGTTTGTGAAGGAAGTGAAAATTTCGAAACCCGAAAAGTTTGAATTGCTACTCTATTGTACTCCCTCAAATTACTTGACTCGAATTTTTCTAGATTCGGATGTATATAAACATGTTCTATGCTAGATTCATTCGAATCTAATAAATGCAAGTCAATTAATTTGGGCCGGAGGGAGTAGTAGTCGGGTTCGGCTCCTTCTTGAGAGAGCAGTTGATCGAGCCATACGTTTCATACTACTTCTTGTTCGCTTGTTTTACAAATATGACCAAATCTGTCGCCATTCAAATTCTTGGATATGGGATCATAAAGTTTATTGTAGAGATATAGCCTTGACCTTGTGGTCGTTCAGCTTAAAATCCAAGAAAGTTCATAATCATTGACAGTTAAGCTTAAATTCGTTTAAATTTCACCACTTACTTTTAGGTTAGCATTTTGCACGATCGGTGGGAGCATATTTTACTTCAGAGACCAAAAAAGGGAAATTTACATGGAGGTCCATACATTTAGCCCAAAGGACTGTAAAAGGAAAACTTTCTAGTTCGGCTCCTTCTCGAGAGATTAGCTGACCTGAGCCAAACTCTTCATACTACTTCCTCTTTGATTGTTTTCATAATATGGCCAAATCTGTTGCCATGCAAATTCTATCATATGGGGCCATCAGCATAAACTATGATGTTGATATGGCCTTGACCTTGGTCATTCGGCTTGAAATCCAAGAATGTTCATACTCGTTGACATAAGCTTAAATTCGTTTAAATTTCACCATTTACACTGTTTGGTTAGAATTTTACATGGATGGTGGGACTATATTTTACATCAAGGACCTAAAAAAGGGAAAATTGCATCGAGGTCCATACATTTAGGACAAAGGACCCTAAAACCAAACAAGGAATTGAAAACAGTCAGGTACGGCTCCTTGAGAGAGCAGCTGATCGAAAAAATCTTCTTACTTGCTTTTAAGAAAATAAATTCATGTCACTTGGAAAAATCAAATTGATTATTTTTTTAATATCTTCGATTATTTTCAAAGAATGGCCAAATTTTTCGGCATGCAAATTCTTGGATATGGGATCATAAGCATAAAGTACATTCTACAAAAAGAACCTAAAAAGGGAAAAAATACATCGAGGTCCATACATTTAGCACAAAGGACCCTAAAATTGAGCAAAGAAAACAATCAGGTTCGGCTCCTTCTCGAGAGAGCAGCTGGTCGAGCCATACTCTTCATACTACTTCCTCTTTGATTGTTTTCAAAATATGGCTAAATCTGTCGCCATGCAGATTCTTGAATATGGGATCATCAACATAAAGTATGATGTAGAGATATGGCCTTGACCTCGTGGTCGTTCGGCTTGAAATCCAAGATTTTTTCATACCCGTTGACAACTATGCTTAAATTCGTTGAAATTTCATCACTTACTTATAGGTTAGCATTTTAGACGGTTGGTAGGAGTACATTCTACATCAAGGACGTAAAAAAGGGGGGAAATTACATCGAGGTCCAGACATTTAGCATAAAGGACCCTAAAATTAAGCAAGGAAAACAGTCGGGTCCGGCTCCTTCTCACGAGAGTAGATGGTCGAGCCATACTCTTGAGACTACTTCATCTTTGATTGTTTTCAAAATATGGCCAAATTTGTCAGCATGCAAATTCTTGGATATGGGATCATGAGCATAAAGTATGATGTAGATATGGCCTTGGTGGTTCATCTTGAAATTGAAGCAAGTTTCATACTCGTTGACAACTAAGCTTAAATTCATTTAAATTTCACCACTTACTTTCAGGTTAGAACTTTACATGGTCGATCGGAGTACATTTTTATTAGGAACCTCAAAGAAAAAATTACATCGAGGTCCATACATTTAGCATAAAGAACCCTAAAAGGAAAAAATTCTGGTTCAACTCCTCCTCTAGAGATCATCTGATCTGAGCCAAACTCTTAATACTATTTTCTCGTCAATTGTTTCCAAAACATGGCCAAATCTATTGCCATGCACATTCTCTAACATGAGATCATGAGCATAAAGTATGATGTTGATATGGCCTTGACGACCATGGTCGTCCGGCTTGAAATCCAAGAATGTTCATACTCGTTGACAAGTAAGCTTAAAATAATCCTATAAATTTCATCACTTACACTTTTAGACCTAAAAAGGGGTAAATTACACCGAGGTCCATACATTTAGCACAAAGGACCCTAAAATCAAGCAAGGAAAACAGTCGGGTCCGGCTCCTTCTCACGAGAGTAGCTGATCGAGCCATACTCTTCATACTACTTCCTCTTTGATTTTTTTCAAAATATGGCCAAATTTGTCGCCATGCAAATTCTTTGATATGGGATCATCAGCATAAAGTATGATGTAGAGATATGGCCTTGACCTTATGGTTGTTCGGCTTCATATCTAAGAAAGTTCATACTCGTTGACAACTAAGCTTAAATTCATTAAAATTTCACCACTTACTTTTAGGTTAGCATTTTACACGGCCGATGGGAGCATATTTTACATCAAGGGCCTAAAAAAGGGGAAAATTACATCGATGTCCATACATTTAGCACAAAGGACCCGAAAAGGAAAACCTTTTGTTGCATTGGTTCGGCTCCTTCTTGAGAGATTATTAGCTGATCTGAGCCAAACTCTTCATACTACTTCCTCTTCGATTGTTTTCAAAATAATATGGACAGATCTGTTGCCATGCAAATTCTCTGATATGGGGTCATCAACATAAAGTATGATGTTGATATGGCATTGACCTTGGTTGTTCATCTTGAAATCCAAGAATTTTTCATACTCGTCGACAACTATGCTTAAAATCGTTTCAATTTCACCACTTACTTTTAGGTTAGAATTTTACACGGGCGGTGGGAGTACATTTTACATCAAGTACCTAAAAAAGGGAAAATTACATTGAGGTCCATACATTTAGCACAAATGACCCTAAAATTGAGAAAACAAAATAGTAGGTTCGACTCCTTCTCGAGAGAGCAGCTGATCGAGCCATACGTTTCATACCACCTCCTCTTCGAATGTTTTACAAATATAGCCAAATTTGTCGCCATGTAAATTCTTGGATATGGGATCATCAACATAAAGTATGATGTAGAGATATGGCCATGACCATGTGGTCGTTCGGCTTGAAATCCAAGAAAGTTCCTACTTGTTGAAAGCTAAGCTTAAATTCGTTTAAATTTCACCACTTACTTTTAGGTTAGCATTTTACAAGGTCGTGGTGGGAGCATATTTTACATCAAAGACCTAAAAGGGAAATTTATAGTGGGGTCCATACATTTAGCCCAAAGAACTGTAAAAGGAAAACTTTCTGCTTCGGCTCCTTCTCGAGACATCAGCTGATCTGAGCCAAACTCTTCATACTACTTCCTCTTTGATTGTTTTCAAAATATATGGCCATATCTGTTGGCATGCAAATTCTCTCGCATCGGGCCATCAACATAACGTATGACGTTGATATGGCCTTGACCTTGGTCGTTTGGCTTGAAATCCAAGAATGTTCATACCCGTTGAGAAGTAAGCTTAAATTCGTTTAAATTTCAACATTTACGCTTATTGGTTATAATTTTACACGGATGGTGCGACTACATTTTAGATCAAGGACCTAAAAAAAGGGAAAACTACATCGAGGTCCATACATTTAGCACAAAGGACCCTAAAACCAAACAAGGAATTGAAAACAGTCGGGTACAACTCCTCGAGAGAGCAGCTGATCGAGCCATACTCTTCATACTGCTTCCTCTTTCCCAATTTTGGACTCATATTAGGTTTGGTCAAAGTCAATCTTTATAAAGTTCGACCAACTATATGTAAAAACATACTAACTTTTTCTAATGACAAATGCATATAATATGAAAATATAGTTCATGATGATTCTAATAACATTGAGTTGATATCGTACATTTAGTCAAAGTTTATTAAATTTGACTCTAACCAGAAGTAATACGCATCCTAATTTGGGAAGGAGGGAGTACTACTTGCTTCACGGAAGAAAAAAAGGAGCGCTCCTCACTTTCGAACCAGCTTGCTGCGGGTGTGCTTGGTGCTTCCTCTTCCTGGGGTATGGAGGTCGATTAGTGCGGAGTAGGTAGGCTGGTCTGATCATAATGGTGAGCATCCAATGCAATGGGACGTTTTTGTTTTTTTGCTGGCCTCTTTTGAATACCCCCCCCGGATGTTTGTGAAGGAAGTGAAAATTTTGAAACCGGGAAAGTTTGAATTGCTACTCTATTGTACTACTATAGTAGTAATACGTTTTGCCTCCAAGGACCAAAATGGTTCCCACGAGCGCGGTAGCGAACACACGGAACCACGGACACGAGCCGACACAAGGCAGGTTGTCGGTCGACGCGCGTGCGCAGCACCACTTTGTGGACGAGGGAGAGATCAGCCGGCAGGAGTGTGGGGGTGGTGATGGGGGAGTGAAGGAGAGAGAAAACACATTTTATTTTGCGTGCATATATATTGTGGTCCTGAAATTTACTCTACTCACTTTACCCTATACCTCGTGTCACGAACCCATCCCAGCTTTGCTCTGACATCACACCGCCTTCAAATCCTCCTCTTCGCAGCTCTCTCGCTCCCTCCTCTATGCTCATATAGTCTCTTCTCCCTCTTTATTTGTTTCAACGGCAAAAAAGGAAATAAATTCTTCTTACTTGCTTTTCAGAAAATAAATTATTGTCACATGGAAAAATGAAATTGATTATTTTTTGTTTTTAATATCTTCGATTGTTTTCAAAAGATGGCCAAATTTGTTGGCATGTAAATTCTTGGATATGGGATCATAAGCATAAAGTACATTCTACATAAAGGACCTAAAAAAGGGAAAAAATACATCGAGGTCCATACATTTAGCACAAAGGACCCTAAAATTGAGCAAAGAAAACAGTCGGGTTCGGCTCCTTCTCGAGAGAGCAGTTGGTCGAGCCATACTCTTCATATTACTTCCTCTTCGATTGTTTTCAAAATATGGCCAAATCTGTCGCCATGCAAATTCATGAATATGGTATCATCAACATAAAGTATGATGTAGAGATATGGCCTTGACCTCATGGTCGTTCGGCTTGAAAATCCATGATTTTTTCATATTTGTTGACAACTATGCTTAAATTCGTTGAAATTTCATCACTTACTTTTAAGTTAGCATTTTACACGGTCGGTGGGAGTACATTCTACATCAAAGACCTAAAAAAGGGGGAAATTACATCGAGGTCCATACATTTAGCACAAAGGACCCTAAAATTGAGCAAAGAAAACAATCGGCATTGGCTCCTTCTCAAGAGAGCAGTTGATCGAGCCATACTCTTCATACTACTTTCTCTACGATTGTTTTCACAATATGGCCAAATCTATCGCCATGTAATTTCTTGGATACTCGATCATTAGAATAAAGTATGATGTGGAGATATAGCCTCGACCTTGTTGTCATTCGGCTTGAAATCAAAGAATGTTCATACTCGTTGACAACTATAAGCTGAAATTCGTTTAAATTTTACCACTTACTTTTAGGTTAGAATTTTAAACGGTCGATGGGAGTACATTTTACAACAAGGACCTAAAAGGGGGGGAAATTACATCGAGGTCCATACATTTAGCACAAAGGACCCTAATATTAAGCAAGCAAAACAGTAGGGTTTGGTTCCTTCTCGAGAGAGTAGCTGATCAAGCCACACTCTCATACTACTTCATCTTCGATTGTTTTCAAAATTTGGCCAAATTTGTCGATATGCAAATTCTTGAATATGGGATCATCAACATAAAGTATGATGTAGATATGGCCTTGACCTTGGCTGTTCGTCTTGAAATACAGGAATGGTTCGTACCTGTTGACAACTAAGCTTAAATTCGTTTAAATTTTACCACTTACTTTTAGGTTAGTGTCGTGATATTGTCGACGAGTACGCCATGGAGGGGTCCTCACAGTGCATGTTTAGAGACATGGGGTAAGGCGAAGAGTTGGCGGGTACGAGGTAACACAGCTTACCCAGGTTCAAGTCCCACAACGGTGGCGGAACTCTACTCCTGCTATAAATCACTATAATAGCAATGCGCCGAGTTATACAGATAGGTTCGTTGTGCGAGGTGTTGCGCGTTGTACGCTGCAATCAGAGAAGTTGTGCCCGAAAGGCTCTCGCAGGCCGGCTTATTAAGGCGCCAAGACCTAGGGTTTACAGGGAAAGGTCCTTGCCGGACAAGGTAAAGTGTCCTACACCTACACGAACTAGTCTTCCGTGTCTTGTACTCCAAGGCTCCGAGTATGTCGGTGACTCCTGTGTAGCCTTCCTTTATCCGGCATGGGCCTCCGTTCAGGATCCGGCTAACTGGGCCGCCCAGCAGGCCATAGGCCCTGCTACCAACTATGGGCCACCCGGGTTAGGCGGATTGGTGACATGCTATGAGGATGCCCATATAGCATATCCCCAACAGTAGCCCCCGGAGGACTTTGAAATCTTGCGCCGTCTTGCTCGTTGATCTCTGAATATCCCGTCCAAGTGATGCCGACAATCCGTCAAGAAATATCTCAAAGGTCTCCCAAAGAACCCTGCAACCCACTTCGGCTTCACAATGTAGCCGGAGATTCCTTGAGTCTTTGTTTCCAGAGTCGGATGATCTCCGTCTTCGATGGAATCTTCGGACATGACCCTTCACTGCAACTATCAGGAGGATGATGTAGGGTACAACCTACCCTACCTCGAAACTCACAGAAGCAAAGAATTAATTATTAGCTATTTTCACGCGTGCAAAATCCGAAAAGGCGGAGCGGCAAAAGACGGAGGACGTGGGGAAATTACCGTGGACGTTCACTTCCACGTCGGCAATGTTCCATCCATTAGATCTTTTTGCACGAATCTTG
The DNA here is from genome assembly GCA_023614405.1 of Avena insularis. Lineage (NCBI taxonomy): Eukaryota > Viridiplantae > Streptophyta > Magnoliopsida > Poales > Poaceae > Avena > Avena insularis. Next base: position 370,973,024 of record CM042696.1, on the reverse strand, counting down.
ACGCGAGGCTTATATATTTCCACTGTGGTCAATTTGTTTATTTTTACCCGCATTCGCTTCCCAGTCTTCGTCTTCCTCCAGCTGCGCGACCGTTCGAGCTCTCTTGCGAAAGTCCTAACCAGAGCCCTTTCTTCCTCCTCGCACTCCTCGTCGTAATGGCCTCCAGTAGCTCTGCTCCTTCCATGGTGGCAATTCCCGAGGCTATGATGGAGCCATCCTAGGGAGTGATCGTTCCACCGGAGGGGGTGGTCGTCCCCGTCTCTGCCATGACGCAATCCGCCGGCGATGACCAAGAACGAGCAGCGCCCGAAGCCGCTGAAGAGGAAAACGACTCCCATAAGGGGGTGTGGCGAGGTTCTGATCTCTCAGCCGAAGATCTCCAAGAGTTGGTCGACGAGGGGTATCTCCTTGCGACAAGGAAGTTCGTCTGGCAGGCGGCACCGGCCGGCGAGGTGGTCCCTTCTCCCCAAGCCGGAGAGAAGGTGTACCTCAAATCTTAGCTGGTACACGGTGTTAGCCTGCCAGTCTCCGACTTTTTGGATGTCCTCCGGTACTTCCGGGTACTCCCCCGCAATCTCTCTCCTAATAGCATTCTAGTCCTTAGCAACTTTGTAGCTCTGTGCGAAGGATATCTAGGAATCAAAACTAGATTAGATCTGTTTGTATATTTCTTCAACGTTAAGAGAGAGTCCGTAGAGTCCAAGCATGAACTGTGGATCTGTGGAACCATTAGCTTTAAGATCCAGCCTAGCCGGCGCTTTCCCGACATCGTAGGGCATGAGTCTTGCAAGAACTAGTAGCGCACGTATTTCTACAGGCCAAATGTCCCTCTACTAGACCGTCTTGAGACCTACCCCGATTTCGTCGATGGGGCTGCCACCAAAGTGCCCACATGGCGTACCCTAGCATCTCTTCCTTCCGACGACGAAGCCAATCGTGCCGTAAGGCGGATCGAATGGCTCGTAGACGGAGGTCTGACGGGCTTGGATCTTGCCATGTGCTGGTATGTTAGGCGGATCTAGCCTCTGCAGCACCACACCCAGCTGATGTGCAAATATAGCCAAGATAGGAGGGATCCTATGCGAATTTCGCGGGATAACTTCTCTACTGACTCCATCAAGCTCGGCTAAAGGACATCATCAGAGTGAAGGACAAGAAGTGTGGCTTCAAGATCACTTTCGACATGTTCGATTGCGGCAAGTGCCCAGAGGTAGCTTCTGTTTCCTTTGTTGCTCGTTATATGCTCTAAGGTTTTTCCGGCTTGAAGTTTGTCCGTCTACCATTTCCATGTATCCCAACTGGCGACCTTGGCGGTGGATCAAATGGCCTCCCAGGTCTATGATCTCAAGCTGAAGGATATCCAGGTGGTGTCCGGCGATGACCTCTCCAAGGATCAACCAGCTCTGGTAGCGCGAAAGCGGAAGAGCTCCACCTCTAACGTTGCTGCCGAGGCCAAGAAGAAGAAACTGGATAGTGGAGTCTCCAAATGTTCCACTATCGCCTTAGAGGCGGAGAATAAAAAGAAGTCCATCGGCATTCCCCTCACCAAGGCTCCTGCCGTGGAGTAAGTACTTTCATTCTCCGACTTGTGCTTTTCAACCCAGACCTTTTTTCAACTCTTGTACATATACTTTGTACGTTTCAGGAGGAAAGCTGGTGTTAGTCTGAAGTGATCCTCCAAAGATGTTGGAGGGTCAAAAAACATTTGTGACATGTTGACCAAGGGCCCGTCCGCCAAGCCCTCTCCTGCCATCACTCCCCCTAATCCTGCCGCCATTCCTTCTGCTGGTCCTGTTGGGTTGTCATCTCCCGTCATCCCTGAGACCTCCGTCATGGAGATAGATATTAATCCAAACCTTGATGTCTTAGGCTCTATCGAGGCAGATGTTGCTCCCAGCGGCCAAGCAACGCAGGAGAGCACCTCCTCTGAAGTGGATGAAGCTCCGGCTAAGGATGCCACCGAGAAGGGGAAGGAAGTGGAAGAGGTGGACGTGGAAGCAATGATTGAGGCGGGAGCCTCCGCGCCATCTACTGCCTTGAAGGTGCAGGAGGCAGCTAGGGCTTCATCCATGCCTCCGGCTTCGACCTCTCCATTGGCTGCGACTCCTCCGACGTTGTGCTTGGATGATCTCATCAAGCAGGCCGACACAATCTATAAGAATGCTCGGACCTTTTGATGATTCCTACGCTCATCTGGCCAACAATCTCAGGATCATTGCCATCATAAGTTTTTTGAACTTCACTTGCTTTACTTTATGTAGTATATCCCACTATAGCCCCCAAGCTCTTAGGCGGATAAATCAATAGTTATTGCCGTGAGTGCTCCAGAGAACTAAGCGTAGAACTTGTCCCTGTAGCCCCTGAGCGTTTAGTTGAAACTAAAAAGTTCCGACTAGATGCTCTAGAGAAACTAGCTTACTTTAAAATTGTGTACTCTAGCCCCCGAGCGTTTAGTTGAAACTTGAATAGTTCTGACTAGATGCTCTAGAGAAACTAAGCATGCTTATATCATGTGCAGAATGAGAATAAACGAAGGATAGCCGCCAATGAGAGGTTTGCTGCTCTTCGGAAGGAGATGGACCTTGAACAGGGTAAAACCAAATTCCTGAAGGAACAGATCAAAAATAGCCAGAGTCTGTTTCCTGTGACAACTCCTTGCTTTCCCATTGAGTCATTTTTCTGTCTTCTGATAGCACTTTCTGATTTCCGTCTTATAGAAGCCATTGCTAAGGCCAAGAGCATCGTCGAGCAATCCAAGCATATCAAGGAGCTCGATGATGAAAACAAGATTCTGCAGAAGGACATGGCCAAGGCCATCAAGGGCCATGAGGCAACAATGAAGGCTATGCAAGAGTCTGTGGACGTCGAGATGCAGCGCCTCAAGGATGAGATTGCACAGCTCAAAGACCAGAACCAAGTTGCCAAAGAGAAAAATGCTAGGAGTCTTGAGATGTTCAAATCAGTCCAGAAAGAACATGATGTCTTGGCAGAGACATGCATGCAAGCAGAAACGAGCATCTTTGGTAACCTTTCTCCGTCTTGGTCTTTTCTGTAAGTTGGACAACCATTTTACTTGTTTGTACTCATGGTCTTTGTGTTTTGTGCAAACCACAGCTCCCATTAGCTTAGCCAATTTGGGTGAGGGTGCTCCAAGTTCCAAGGAACGCATGATTCTTGCGGGCAACTTCCTCAGCACCGCCATCGCCCAAGCCAAGGAGATAGCTCAACCACTAGGTATAAATATCAAGGTGGCAGACTCAGCAACCAAGTTCGCAGAAATCCTGCGCCGAGTCCCCGAGAAAGTCAAGGACTGGAAAGCCTCTTGCATCCGGGCTGGTGCAAGGATGATCATGTCCTTGGTCAAGGCGCAATATGACAATGCCGACATCAACCTGGTGACTTCCGGCTTTCCCAAGATACACAAGGAAGGTCGAGAGATTGATAGTGATGCTATTTGGAATTCTCTCACTGACTTCGACACCAGAATTGCCAAGATGGTTAAGGCGGATGTCTTTGTGCCTGCCGAGATCCTAGATGATGAGTTGACTTCGTCCGAGTCTAGCCCCTCTCCTTTCGAGTTTGACGAGCTCTCCCGGGCTGGCTCTCCTGATGATGCCACCACGAAGTCCCCTGGAGCAGAGCCATAAAAACAATATTTGTATTAAATGTGTCTCTGCAGAATGTATGCGGAAAAAACTTATGTTTGTCTAAGGCGTAAAACTTGTATTCAAGACTCCTACAACTTATCTGTTTCCAGCATGTGTATATATTTTTAAGCAAGTGCTGGCTTATCCATTATTCTGGTTCGTATGCTTGACCTTTCGTGAGACGGAAGACTCGCAACACAGAACTATGCTCTTAGGTGATGATGCTTAATAGCACCATCCAGAACCTAAGAACAAAATCGCCGGCTTTGAGTGCCGAAAAGTCACTACTCCGGAATCCACATAAAAACTTCATAAAACGTGTAGACTAGAAAACTTAAGCTAACGCCCGTAGGCAGAATTTTCACAAGGGCAAATGCAACCTTGCGCATAAAGGGTTTATATGATCCAAAAATGAACAACTAAAGGAGGTACAAGACTCAGAAAATATGAGTGAACCAAATGCTTTGTTTCATTGATCATATAAGAAATTTATTACATAATATAAATGTGCTAAGTGTAAAAGGGACGTAGCTGTGCTATGTTCCATGGTCGATCTGTCTCCGGGTAATCATCATCGGAGTCACGTTTCTTGCGCTTGCGATTTTTTGGCCTATCTTTTAACTCGCGAATATCGATGAGGTAATAGGAACCATTGATAAATGCTTTGCTTATGACAAACGGTCCTTCCCAAGGCAGGGATAATTTGTGTGATTTCTCCTGCTTGAGTCTAAGCACCAGATCCCCCTCTTTAAACGAGCGATGCTTTACGCGACGACTATGGTAGCCATGCAACTTATGCTTGTAGACGGTAGATCTCTAGCATGCCAGCACGTGGTCTTCTTCAAGTAGGTCCACAAATAGTCGTCTGGATTCTTCAGCGTCATCCTCCTTGTAGGCGGAAACCCTTGGTGTATCGTGGAGGATGTCGGATGGAAGAACTGCTTCTGCTCCATAAACCATGAAGAAAGGAGTCAAGCCAGTAGATCTGTTCGGTGTTGTTCGTAAACTCCACAAAATAGATGGTAGTTCCTCCGCCCAGGCTCCAGCTGCTCTACGCATAGGTGCCTCTAAGCGTGGCTTGATTCCGTGCAGAATTAGTCCATTGGCCATGTCAACTTGTCCATTTGACTGTGGATGTTCCATAGATGCTAGGTCAAGGCGGATGCCTTTCTCATGACAGTACTCCTCAACTTCTCCGATATAAAGTTCTGCCATTGTTGGTGATGATCCTATGTGGGAGACTAAATCTCACCACTAGATCCCGGACAAACTTGAGGGATGTTGCCTCATCGAGCTTTCTAATGGGTTTAGCTTCAATCCATTTTGTGAATTTTTCACTGCTACTAGCAAGTGTGTGAATCCACAGGGTGCTATCTGCAAAGGTCCCACCATGTTCAGCCCCCAGACTACGAACGACCAAGTTATTGGTATTGTTCACAATTGTTTAGCTGGAACACTTGGTTGTCTTGCATAAAACTGACACCCAAGGCATGTTTGTACCAATTTGTCAGCGTCCGCCTTGGCAGTTATCCAGTAGAATCCTTGTCGGAAGGCCTTGGCCACCAACGATCGGGGAGCAGCGTGATGCCCGCAATCTCCGAGATGTATTTCTCTAAGGATTTCAATACCTTGCTGCTGGGAGGCGCACCGTAGGAAGACTCCTGTGGTACTTCTTTTGTATAGCTGGCCGTCAATGATGACGTAACCTTTTGCTCTGCGTACTATTTGCCGGCTTTTGACTTTCTCGGCAAGGAAAGTTCCATCTTGTAGATAATCCATGAACGGCTTGGTCCAAGCCGGAGAGGTCACTATTATTGCATTAACAAATGAGTCCACTCTATCTAGGTTATCGGGGTCCGCTCCCTTCATGGATGGAGTCCGTAAATGCTCTAGGAAAACGCCTAGCGGAATTGGTCGACGAGCTGATCCAAGCTTTGACAACAGATCTGCCGCCTCATTATCCTCCCTTTTGACGTACTTGACTTCGTAGCCGTCGAAGCACTTGGCTATTTATTCTACTTTGTCTCGATATGCCGCCATCATAGGGTTCCGCGCGTTTCAGGTGCCAGCTACTTGCTAGGCAACCAAGTCGGAATCTCCACAACAAACTATGCGCTGATGCCAATATCCTTGGCTACGTGAAGTCCGTGAATGAGGGCTTCGTACTCCGCCATGTTATTTGTAGCGTTGAAGTGTATCTAAAGGACGTATTGCAAATTCTCTCCTATTGGTGATTGCAATAATACACTAGCCCCTGAGCCATTGAGTAACTTGGATCCGTCAAAGTGCATGACCCAATACTCTGGCTCTGGCACAGGAGTGTCTTCTGGCAGCTCTGTCCAATCTGCAAGGAAATTCGCCAATGCTTGTGATTTGATAGAGTCACGTCGCTTGTAGGTGATGTCGAAGGCGTCAAGATCAATGCCCCACTTTGCCACTCTCCCTGTAGCGTCGCTGTTGTTGATGATGTCGGACAGTGGAGCTTTGCTCACTACTATGACGGGGTGCTCCTGGAAATAATGCCTTAGCTTGCATGAAGCAAGGAAAACTCCATAAGCTATCTTCTAGTAGTGCGGGTAACGCTACTTCGATTCCATCAAGACCTTGCTTACATAGTAAACGGGTCGATGAACTCCTTATTCGTGTGTTGGTTCCTTGTGCTCCACCACGATGACGATGTTGATTACTTGGTTGGTCGCCGCCATGTATACCAACATAGGTTCCCTTGGCACCAGTGCTGCAAGTATAGGTGGGGAGGAGAGTATTCTCTTCAACTCCTGAAGTGTTGCGTCAGCCTCGTCCGTCCATGTAAATTTGTCCGCCTTCTTGAGCAACTTGTAGAGCGGAATAGCCTTCTCACCAAGTCGGCTGATGAACCGGCTTACTACTGCAACGCAGCTTGTGAGCCTTTGTATGTCCTTCAGGCATGTCGGGCATTTGATGTCGAGGATGGCCTTGATTTCCCCGGGTTCACCTCGATTCCACGATGCGAAACGATGAAGCCCAACAGTTTGCCTGATGGTACGTCGAAGACACACTTCTTTGGGTTCAACATCATGTTGTATTTCCGGAGATTGTCGAAGGTTTCCTGCAAGTCAGCGATAAGATCATTTGATTTCTTTGACATTACCGTGATGTCGTCCATGTAAGCGTGTACATTGCGACCTATTTGGTCGTGCAGGCAACGTTGCATTGTTCGCTGGTACGTAGCACCAGCGTTTTTCAACCCAAAGGGCATCGTGACGTAGCAATACATGTCGTAGGGTGTGGTAAACGAAGTGGCCAATTGGTCCGACTTTCGCATCCGGATCTAGTGGTATCCTGAATAAGCATCGAGAAAACACAGAAGTTCCGAGCCAGCCGTCGAGTCAATGACTTTGTCAATGCGAGGCAAAGCAAACGGATCCTTCGGACACGCTTTGTTCAAGCCGACATAATCAACGCACTTTCTTAATTCATTGGTTCCCTTTTTGGGGATAAGTACAGGGTTTGCCACCCATCGGGTGTGAATAACTTCTCAGATAAAGCTAGCCTTAAGTAACCTAGCTATATCTTTGCCTATAGCCCTTTGTCTTTCATCACCAAAGCATCGTAGAGGTTGTTTCACCGGTTTGGCATTAGGATCAATATTCAAGATGTGCTCGGCAAGTTCCCTAGGTACACCTTTCATGTCGGCAAGTTGCCAGGCAAAGATGTCCCTATTCTCACAGAGGAACTCGACGAGCGTGCTTTCCTATTTGGGATCTAGGTCCGTGTCAATGGCGGTGGTCTTGGAGGAATCACCTTCGACAAGCTCCACCTGCTTGGTCTTGATGGCGGCCTTGAAGGCGGGTTCGGCAGCAATGATCTGCTTCTTTGAAGCCGGCATCTCTGAGGCATCGACCTGGTTCTGGATCTCCTTGAACTCCTCACCATAGAGGACTGCTTCAGTGAAGGTGGCTTTGTTGAGCTCGCACTCCCGTGCCTTGGTGAAGCTTCCGTCAACGGTGATAACGCCATTTGGTCCAGGAATCTTGAGTTTGTTGTAGACAAAGCATGGCCTTGCAAGGAAGGAGTGGAAGATGTCGTGTCTGAAGATGACGTGGTACACGCCCTTGAAAGGCACCACTTCAAAGGTCATGCATTTTTGGCGGTAATTGTTTACATCGCCAAAAGCATCCGGAAGGGTGATGCAGCCTAGGGAATTTTATTGTCGGCCAGGGAAAACCCCATGGAACACGATGTTGCTCTTCCTTAGCTAGGTCTCCATCAAGTTCATCTTATGCAGTGTATCCAGGTACATGATGTTGATGCTGCTTCCACTGTCCACGAGGCACTTGGTGAACTCCGTGCCATCAATCAAAGGGTTGATGACCATGGCATATTTTTCTCTATTGGGATAAGTTCTGGATGATCCTTCCTGTCCCAAGTAATTGGAACTTCCGACCACCTGACGTACTGGGGAAGTGGAGGGAGGGTAGCCATCAGTATCCTCAGCGAGGTTTTCTGGGCCTGGACGGTTGGGGTGCCAAGGAAGGTGTGGTAACATGGAGCCTTCTTTTCGAAGGGATTTTTCCCTTTATCCTCTCCCTTGTCGGACGATTTTGGGTCCATGTCTTCATTCATATCACTTGATTCCTTGGGTTCTTCCTCCTTCTTCTTCCCTTTGCCCTTTCCGCGGGGTCTGTTCTTCCGACTTCGCTTGTACCGGACTTAGGGTCCTCCTTGAGATCATTGACAAACTTGCATTGGCGATTCGTGTGGGTGGATTTGCGATTGGCGTCGAGATGGACGAAACACGGCATATTGCGGTACTCTTCATACGTTTGGGGAACGCGGGGCACTGAGGTTGTAGTGTCACTCTTCTGCTGGCCACTGCTAGTTCCCCGACCACGTCCACGCTGTCCGCCATTGCCTCTGCTAGTGAACATTGTGGCGACCATGTTGGCTACTTACTTCTCTTCAGGCGGATTCTTCCGCTTGTTATTCTTGTTCTTCTTAGCCTGTGTAGGGATTACTATCGCCGGCAATGATCCACGCGCATCGTCATCAGCATCGGCAAACTCGCTAGCCATGGCGATCATTGCATTGAGGTTGAGGTCATTGTTGTCTTGCATGTGCTTCAACGTATGCCGGAGCAAAGTACCCTTCTCCAGTCCATCAATGAAGGTGGACATAGCGGTATGTTCATGCACCCCTGCACAGGAATTTTTCGTATCCAGACAGCGAGAGAGGTAGGCACGAGAGGTTTCATCCTTTTCTTGCACACACCATTGTAGGTCTCTGACAGTGCAGGGACGTTTGTACGTACCCTCGAAGTTCTTGGTGAACGCCTCATGCATGTCCAACCAATTGCATATTGATTTCTCTGGTAAGTCATTGATCCATCGCCAGGCGATGCCGGTCAACATGAGTGGGAGGTACTTGATGGCGACATTGGGGTTTCCCCTGCGATATGGATCACTTCGCTGTATTCCTGCAACCACGTTGTTGGCCTGGCAGTGTCGTTGTATGGCTTGATGGTCTTGTCTATCTGGAGGCCCTTGGGGTAGGTTGTGGCCCGTATGACTTGTCCAAAACACCATGGCCCAAGGTATGGGAGCTCCCGAGCTTCTTGGATCTTTTCTAGCCGCGATCGTGCATCATATGGCTATGGCTGCTTCCCTTTTCTGTCCTAGGGAGGGGAGTTGTGGCGCGATTTATGAGATCCACCATGCCCTCCGCCATGATGGCTGCTAGGTGGCGATGGCGGCAGTGGAGGCGGTGGGTTAGCTCTCTTGATGTGCCCCTCCTGCGACTCCTCATGCCTATCGCGGTTGCTTGTCGGACGTGGCGGTTCCTTATGGGACCTGCTCCTGTGTCCGTCAAGGCCGCTGCGCTCTCCGGCATGCCAAGGTTGTTCTCCCTGATCGCGTATAATGATACCGGGTTGAGACCGCCTTGGAGGTGGCATGCTTGTGCAGTGGCGCGATGCTGGTTCCTCGTGACGTCGAGATGGTGGTGGAGGTGGCGAGCGGTGGGAACGAGCCTTTTCTCCATGGTCGGAGGATATGGGGATAGCGTCAGTCCTGTTGCGTGCCTTCCTCCGTCTTTGCTCTATAGAGCATGTGTGCGATCCTTCATCATGGGAAGATTTTGGCCTTCTGGCACAGCTCTAGGTTGGACTCAAGCCTCTGTGAGGCGGCCTTTTCCTATTGTTTGCTAATACGTTGCAAACGTATCCATAATTTTTGATGTTCCATGCTTGGTTTTATCTACTTTCTTATGTTTTGTTCACACTTTGGAGTACTTTTTATACACTTTCTTGGACTAACCTATTCACAAGATGCCACAGTGCCAGTTGCCTGTTTTCTGCTGTTTTTGGTTCCAGGAAAGTCAGAAAATCAATATTCTCAGAATTGGACCGGACAAAAGCCAAAGTCGATATTTTACTGGAAGACTCACGGAGCCAGAAGACGAGACGGAGAGGGGCCATAGGATGGCCACACCATATGGTGGCGCGGGCTAGCCCTGGCCACGCCACCAGGTGGTGTGGGCCCCCTGGCCACCCACCTACCTTGCCTCTTCGCCTATAAGATGCCTCCCGATGCAAAAACCCTAAATCATCCAGCCTCCAGCCACGAAAAGTTCCGCAGCATCGCCGCCACCGAAGGGAAGATTCGGGGGACAGAAAGTCTCTGTTCCGGCACCCTGCCGGGACGGGGAAGTTCCCCCGGAGCCATCTCCATCGATATCCACCACCATCTCCATCACCATTGCTGATTCCCATGATGAGGAGGGAGTAGTTCTCTCTCGAGGCTAAGGGTTCTACCGGTAGCTATGTGTTCATCTCTCTCTATGCATGATCTTACTGAGATCATGAGCTTGTAATCTATAGATCTACCTTGCTACTCAAGTGCTTTAATAGATCTCTGCTCTCCCCATGTGTGTGAAGTTGACAGTGTGCACACCATGGTGGCACTTAGGCTAGAGATTACAAATACTTGTTATGAGTTATATTTGGAGTTGGGTGTCTTTATGAAACTGTGGTGTTTGTTTGAACCATCTAGTGCTCAAGGTGACAGTGTGGGGTTTTCTAGATGGGAAAGATGAACTTTGAGGTGTGCTGTTATAGCCCTACCAATGATTAGAGTGTCCAACCGGAGAGTAGTTCAGCGTAGTATCATAAAGAAGAATATATTTATATGAGAGTGTTCACTAGTGAAAGTATGATCCCTAGGCCTTGTTTCTAAGCACTGAAACACCGTTTGCTATTAGATCTATTATATGTTTGCTTGCTTTTATCTTTATTTCAGTTTTACTTTAGTCTTTTCCATGCCATCAATCTATTTTCTATCACCATTACCACTTATAATTATCCATACCACTTGTATTTTACTATCTCTTCGCCGAACTAGTGCACCTATACACCTGACAAGTGTATTGGGTGTGTTGGGGACACAAGAGACTTCTTGTATCTTGATTGCAGGGTTGCTTGAGAGGGGATACCTTTGACCACTTCCTCCCTGAGTTCGATAAACCTTGGGTGATCCACTTAAGGGAAAATTTGCTACTGTTCTACAAACCTCTACACTTGGAGGCCCAACAACTGTCTACAAGAATAGAAGTGCGTAGACATCAAGCTATTTTCTAGCGCCGTTGCTGGGGAGGTAAGGTAAAAGGTACTCACATCCTCCGTGTGAGTGCTCGAAGTTGTTTCCTTTACATTCTGCAATTTTGTCTTTTTGTTTCTTGTTTTCACTAGTTAGGCTTAATGGAAAACAACAACAAAATTAGAGAGCTTTATAGTATTTATCTTGAGTTAGGACATGAAGTTTTTGAAGAGAAAATTAAAAAACATATGGAATTTTATTTGCATGCTAATAGAAATGTTCTTAGTATGAATTCTTTGGACACCATTATTGCTAATGCTATGAAAAGTCTAAGCTTGGGGAAGCTAGTTTTTATGAAAATGATCTTTTTAGTTCCTCAGCTTTGAAAGATAGCTATTCTATTGCTTATGATGATACCAAACCTCCAATATATGATGATTACAATGATGAATATGATATTTTTTGTCCACCTACTATTGAGGAGAAAATTAATTATGATTACAATATGCCTCCTATATTTGATGATTATGGTGATGAGAATAATAATGATAGTTATTTTGTTGAATTTTCTCCCACTACGATTAATAAGAATGACTATGCTTATAGGGAGAGTAATAATTGTTTTATGCATGTGGCTCATGATAAGAAAGTTTTATGTGATAGTTATATTATTAATTTTATACATGTTGCTACTGAAAGTTATTATGAGAGAGGGAAACATGGGCTTATGTATGTCAACATTATTAAGTTTTCCCTCTTTATGTTCAAAGTCTTGCAGTTGCACTTGTTTTGCTTTCCTATGATTGTTTCTTTGTGCTTTCATGACTTGTTTCTGTACAAGATTCTTATGCATAGTAACAGGGTTAAACTTAAATGTGTTTTGAATTTGCTTCTTGATGCTCCCTTTTACTTCAATTTATATTTCTTATTTGAGCATCTTCTCAAACTATCATGCGCGTTAAAGAAAAGTACTTATTGGGAGATAACCCAAAAGTTTTAGATGAGTCTTGGAAGTTATTACTTCATTAATAACCGCTCCTTATCCTTTTTATTTGCTTTTTGGCCAAGAGTAACCTCTAATGAGAGAGAAGTAATGATTGGGAAAGTTGCTGTCCCGAAACAGATTTCTGTGCTTCACCGTAAAAATTCGTGTAAAATATCTGTACGTCCTTTTGAGTCGTGAATTTTTGTGCTTCTGCCACAGGTTGTTATCTAACTTTCGTTAGTTCAACACTTTACGATTTGAGCAACAGAAGGTATTCTAAAAAATTCGTCTTTACCTGCTGGTCTGTTTTGACAGATTTGTGCCATTATTTGCATTTGCTTTTTGTTGGTTCCTTTTTGAGTTCTTTTGGGGAATTGAGCTTTTTGAGGGAAGTGCTTCAGTAGCTTGTGTTTTAATGGAAGTTTTATTGGTGTTGAAACTGAACCCAAAGACTTATTATCTTGAGTGCACTAATGTTGCTAATAAAGATTGTGTGAAGTTTTGTATGTAGGAAAAATTTCAGGTGTATGGAGAGAATGATGTAATGAGATGAAGAATGGACTAAAGCTCAAGCTTGGGGATGCCACCCCGTGTCAACCCAAGAATTATCCAAGAAGTACAAGCATCAAAGCTTGGGGATGCCCAAGGCATACCCTTCTTCATCAATAAAAATCCCAGGTTTCTTCCAAACACTTCATTTTTATTGTTTCATGCACGGTGGTGGTGTTCTTGGAGCGTCTTCGTTTTTTGTTTTTGGTTTTATTTTTCTTGGTTTTCTTAGTTTTCTTGAATAAATTGGTTGGACCCCCTCTTTCATACATTGGTTTTCAAATAGTTTGGTTTGGATTGGAAAGGAGTAGGAAAGTTCATGCTTAAGTGGTAAAGAGAGCTTGTTTTTTACTGTGGTCTATGCTTTGTGATTCCATGCTTGATATTGATTTGGCTTTATGCTTAGTATTATTTGCTGTAGCATGACTTGTTATAAACAATTGAGATTTCTTAATGTGCCTTTGAAGAATCATGCGTTGTTTTAGCATATTAAAGCATAGTATTGTGGTATTCAACTTTGATGCTTTATTTGGGTTGACTTGGCACATGCTCACACCATGTTATGACTGTCCCAAGTCTCTATAGCCTTGATGATCCTTTATTTTTCAACTTGTAGTATCACTTTATGCTTTGATCAATGATGTTTTGTCGCTTTGCATGATTATGGCCATTATTGCTATCTTAGTTGGTCGCTCCCAGTCTTTTGCTAGCCTCCGTAACCAAGTATGAGTTCCACTCATGCATCCAACTCCTAAAACCAAGTGATTCCAAAGAGTCCACCATACCTACCTATTAGCATTTGCTATTCCAAGTATATTCATGTTTTATTTACCTTCTGAATTAAACTTGTTATGTGAAAATTAGTGATTAAAGCTCTCACGAACTTGATGGCACACTTTACTTTTCTTGCCCTTCATAAACTTGAACCATTTTGTCATCTATGTTGTATATGCTTGTACTTATTTGTTGGGGATTAGCAGAACCATGCTATCATGGGGAACACTTTCAACATTGCACTTGTACTTTGTACCTAGTTGATATCATGCTCTTTTGTCTATGTATGTCATCGGTGTGAAATGAAAGGGGAGCTTGTATGTCCATGGAGTTATGTATATGTGTTAGAGAAACGCCTGGGCCGCTGGTCTAATCCATGCTGTCATGGTGGAAACCTGCAGCGTAACCATAATAAGCTGTCTATGAAGCATTCTTCTTATAAAAAAAGAGTCAGATATTGAGAAAAACGAGAAAAAGATTATGAAAAGAGGAAAGAGAGAAAAAAGCACCATATTCCCATGGTAAATAAGAAGATTGCTGAGATGCTCGGTGTCTGCTTGCCTTGTCATTTTGATATGGGGATTCTTCCGTATCATCGGGCAAGGGGTACCCCGTTGGCGGTTCTCTATGATACACATGTACTTACGATGACAAGAACTTACCAGTGACTAAACTTGAGTAGCATGAGGAGCGACCCTCGTATTCAAGGGACATGAGATTTCCAACTTATACTTTGTCAAGCATATACTCCATAGTTTCTTCACTTTAACCTTAATCCCTTCAAGATGCTTATGATAGGGGCAATGAGAGCTGAAAGCTATTAAGTACCATAATTTTTGGAAGATCTTTATGAAACTTGAATCCCTACTTCCTTCTATGAAGGCCTTTCTTTTACTTTTATGTTGAGTCTCCACCTTCTATCTTTATGCACCTACTTTGAGAGCATAATGGCCATTCTTAGTTCTATGTGCATTGTCCCAAGACTTGTTGATTGATGCATAACTTTGATATTGCTTGTTTTAAACTATTTGTATCTAGTCACTCTTATGAACTTTGAAGGTGTCCTATGCATTTATGTTTGCTACTCTATGAGGGACAAGGTGAATGCCACTATGCTATGTTTTCTTTATGTCAAACAAACAAACGTCTTGCAAAGCATTGTTGTTCATTAATCTTTTGTTTGTGCCTTTTCATGTTGCAACATAGTTTCTTAGTCTTATTGCTAGAACTTTATCTTTCATGTCATGATTGAAGTACTATGATCCCAGCATTGAATGTTTTACAAATACTTTAATCAAGTTTATGATGGTGCATGTCACCTAAAAAATTATTCTTTCTTTTTTATCACTTACCTACTCAAGGATGAGCAGGAGTTAAGCTTGGGGATGTTGATACGTTGCAAACGTTCCATAATTTTTGATGTTCCATGCTTGGTTTTATCTACTTTCTTATGTTTTGCCCACACTTTGGAGTACTTTTTATACACTTTCTTGGACTAACCTATTAACAAGATGCCATAGTGCTAGTTGCCTGTTTTCTGCTGTTTATGGTTCCAGGAAAGTCAGAAAATCAATATTCTCATAATTGGATCGGACAAAAGCCAAAGTCGATATTTTACCGGAAGACTCACGGACCAGAAGACGAGATGGAGAGGGGCCACAGGGTGGCCACACCATATGGTGGCGCGGGCTAGCCCTAGCCGCGCCACCAGGTGGTGTGGGCCCCCTGGCCGCCCACCGACCTTGCCTCTTCGCCTATAAGATGCCTCCCGATGCAAAAACCCTAAATCATCCAACCTCCAGTCACGAAAAGTTCTACAGCACCGCCGCCACCGAAGGGGAGATTCGGGGGACAGAAAGTCTCTATTCCGGCACCCTGCTGGGACGGGGAAGTGCCCTAGGAGCCATCTCCATCGATCTCCACCACCATCTCCATCACCATTCCGGATTCCCATGATGAGGAGGGAGTAGTTCTCTCTCGAGGCTAAGGGTTCTACCGGTAGCTATGTGTTCATCTCTCTCTATGCATGATCTTATTGAGATCATGAGCTTGTAATCTATAGATCTACCTTGCTACTCAAGTGCTTTAATAGATCTCTGCTCTCCCCATGTGTGTGAAGTTGACAGTGTGCACACCATGGTGGCACTTAGGCTAGAAATTACAAATACTTGGTATGAGTTATATTTGGAGTTGGATGTCTTTATGAAATTGTGGTGTTTGTTTGAACCATCTTGTGCTCAAGGTGACAGTGTGGGGTTTTCTAGATGGGAAAGATGAACTTTGAGGTGTGCTGTTATAGCCCTACCAATGATTAGAGTGTCCAACGGGAGAGTAGTTCAGCGTAATATCATAAAGAAGAATATATTTATATGAGAGTGTTCACTAGTGAAAGTATGATCCCTAGGCCTTGTTTCTAAGCACTGAAACACTGTTTGCTATTAGATCTATTATATGTTTGCTTGCTTCTATCTTTATTTCAGTTTTACTTTAGTCTTGTCCACGCCATCAAGCTATTTTATCACCATTACCACTTATAATTATCCATACCACTTGTATTTCACTATCTCTTTGCCGAACTAGTGCACCTATACACCTGACAAGTGTATTGGTTGTGTTGGGGACACAAGAAAATTCTTGTATCTTGATTGCAGGGTTGCTTGAGAGGGGATACGTTTGACCACTTCCTCCCTGAGTTTGATAAACCTTGGGTGATCCACTTAAGGGAAAGCTTGCTGCTGTTCTATAAACCTCTGCACTTGGAGGGCCAACAACTGTCTACAAGAATAGAAGTGCGTAGACATCACTTGCATGCCTTAGCGACGAGGTTGTACACCTGACCAACTACTTCTGGTGACCTATCCTGCTCCAGGAGGGTCTTGGCAACGGCAATATTGAGAGCGGGAATTGGCATGACCTGCCTCCCCTCTGAATCTATGTAAGGGGTGGCCTTTGTCGGCTTAGACCCGTCAAATCCTAAGCCTCACCGAACGCCGGGATCTTGGATGACGTGAGCTGGTACCTTCTTTGCCTTATGCTTCAACATCAACTGCTTATATTCGGCCTCCAAAGCTCTTGCCGCCTTGATGGATTGCTGCGCCTTAGCCATGTCTTCGTCCAGCTTAGCGCCTTGCTCTGCTATGCATTTGGCCTCCGCCAAGATTTTTGCACGCTTCTCATCAAGATCCGTAACGCTCCAGTTATGGGCGATGGTAGATTGGTTCGACGAGAAGTGCGCCGTAGATTTCTTTGTCGGCAGGGGTGGCTAGTGGGTTGCCAGCAGCTGACATTGATGGTGGCACTGGCGGTTGATTCGATTGTCGGGCCGTATTGGGGGCCGTGGTAAGTTCCTGCGCTAGTGGCTAGCGGGTAACTGGAGGAGGGTGTGGCCTTGGCCAGAGCCGGAGGCTCGGCTGCCTTTTTAGCTGTTGCTGCTCTGGTGACCGCTGGCATGGCCAGAGCTCTCTCACGCTCCCGTTGCTGTCCGTCTTCTTCCAACACGCTCCCAATGGTGACTAGCACCTGGTGGGAGGTGTTGGTCTTCTCGGCGCGCTCCTCCTTATTGATCTCCTGCTCGATCTCCCTCATAACAGCGTCGTATTCCTCCGAGTTAACGCCCGAGCCACCGGCATCTATATTGATGTCGGCGTATAGCCCATCAAGGATGGAATCAGAGTTGGCTTCGGTGTTGGCGATGGCGGATCTGGAGGGTGACGGAAGTGGGCCGTTGTTGTTACCTCCTACGGCTTCGATGGTGATCGCTGCCTTGGCCTCTTCATTGGCGTCCGCGTATTCATTGACAATGGCAACCATCTCACCAAGGGTGAGTGGGCCTGCGGCCTGCCGCCTTCGGAGGGTATGCTGGAGGAGTGTTCCAGGTGTGAGCCCTTCCACGAAGTGGTACACAAGCTCGTCGGTGCGGTCGCCCTCTAGGGTTTCCCTCACCCTCATCCATCTAGCAAGGTATTTGTGGGGAGATTCACCATCCCTTTTAACGCATCTGGCCAGATCGAAGATGGTGACGACGCCGAGAAAGTGTGACCTGCGCATCTCTAACGCTCGGGGAAGCCAAGCGGATTTGCGGGGTCCTTCCACCTTTATATCCTGCACAGGGGCGGTTTGGGTGGGCCTTGAAATTTCCTGATCCGAGCCACCATACTCCAAAGAGAGGTATGGCCCAGATCCTTCCGCGAACGTGTCATGCTTATAGGCGGTCTGTGCGGGGCTTGACGAGTTTCTGACTTCCTAGGAGCTAGGACCCGAGTTAGTTTCGCCGATGAAGATGTGGATGCCTCCAAAGGGGATGACGGAGCAGCGTGTGGGGTTCGTCTTCGCCGGCACCCAGAAATCATCTAGAGGGACGATCGGGATGTTGCCGGAGAAGAGAACGCAACCGATGGCTACGGTGTCGCCGATTCCCGCGAAGAGTTTGGACCTCGCCCGGTGTAGAGCTCGAAGCGCCTCTTGCTCCATGGTGGGCGCCAATTGTCGTGGTATTGCTGACGAGTACACCATGGAGGGGTCCTCATAGTGCGTGTTTAGATAAGTGGGGTAAGGCGGAGAGTTGGCGGTACAAGGTAACACAACTTACCCAGGTTCAAGTCCCACAACGGTGGCGGAACTCTACTCCTGCTATAAATCACTATAATGGCAATATGCCGAGTTACAGAGATAGGTTCGTTGTGCAAGGTGTTGCACATTGTACGCTACAATCAGAGAAGTTGAGCCCTAAAGGCTCCCGTAGGACGTCTTATAAAGGCGCCAAGACCTAGGGTTTACAGGGAAAGGTCCTTGTCGGACAAGGTAAAGAGTCCTACACCTACATGAACTAGTCTTCCGTTTCTTGTACTCCAAGGCTCCGAGTATGTCGGTGACTCCTGCGTAGCCTTTCTTTATCCGGCATGGGCCTCCCTTCAGGATCCGTCTAACTAGGCTTGCCAGCAGGCCATAGGCCCTGCTACCAACTATGTGCCACCCAGGTTAGGTGGATTGGTGACATGCTATGAGGATACCCATATAGCATATCCCCAATAGTTAGAACTTTACACGGTTTATCGGAGTACATTTTACATCAGGGACCTCAAAAAAGCAAAAATTATGTCGAGGTCCATACATTTAGCATAAAGGACCCTAAAAGGAAAATTTTCTGGTTCGGCTCCTTCTCGAGAGATCAGCTGATCTGAGCCAAACTCTTGATACTACTTCCTCTTCGATTGTTTTCAAAATATGGCCAAATTTGTTGCCATGCAAATTCTCTCAGACAGGATCATCAACATAATGTATGATGGTTGATATATATGTCCTTGACCTTGGTCGTTCGGCTTGAAATCCAATAATGGTCATAATTGTTGACTAGTAAGCTAAAAAATCGTCGAAATTTCACCACTTACACTTTTAGGTTACAATTTTACACGGGCATGGAAGTACATTTTACATTAAGGACCTAAAAAAGGGAAAATTACATCGAGGTCCATACATTTAGCACAAAGGACCCTAAACTTAAGCAAGGAAAATAGTCGGGTTCGGCTCCTTCTCGAGAGAGTAGCGGATCGAGCCATACTCTTCATACTACTTCATCTTCGATTGTTTTCAAAACATGGCACAATTTGTCGGGGTGCAAATTTTTGAATATGGGATCATTACCTTGGTCATTCATCTTGAACTCCCAGAATGGTTCATACTCGTTGACAACTAAGCTTAAATTTATTTAAATGTCACCACTTACTTTTAGGTTAGATTTTTACACGGTTGGTCAAAGTACATTTTACACGGTTGGTCAGAGTACATTTTACATTTTACACCATTTTACACCATTCAGGTCCATACATTTATCATAAAGCTCCCTAAAAGGAAAAAATATCTGGTTCGGCTCCTTCTCGAGAGATCAGCTGATCTGAGCCAAACTCTACACACTACTTCCTCTTCAATTGTTTTCAAAATAGGGCAATTTGTCGCCATGCAAATTATCTCATATGGGATCATCAACATAAAGTATGATGTTGATATGGCTTTGACCTTGGCCGTTTGTCTTGAAATCCAATAATGGTCATACTCGTTGACAAGTAAGCTTAAAATCATCGAAATTTCACCACTTACACTTTTAGGTTAGAATTTTACACGGGTGTGGAAGTACATTTGACATCAAGGACCTAAAAAAAGTGAAAATTACACCGAGGCCCATACATTTAGCACAAAGGACCCATATATTAAGCAAGGAAAACAATCGGGTTTGACTCCTTCTCTAGAGAGCAACTGATCGAGCCACACTCTTCACACTACATCTTCGATTGTTTTCAAAATATGGCCAAATTTGTCGGCATGCAAATTCTTGGATATGGGATCATATGCATAAAGTATGGTGTAGATATGGCTTGACCTTGGTCGTTTGTCTTGAAAATCTAAGAATATGGTTCATACTCGTTGACAACTAAGCTTAAATTCATTTAAATTTCACCACTTACTTTTAGTTTAGAATTTTACACAGTTGGTGGGAGTACATTTTACATCAAGGACCTAAAAAGGGAAAATTACTTGGAGGTCCATGCATTTAGCACAAAGGACCCTACAAAGGAAAACTTTTTGTTTCGTCTCCTTATGGAGAGACCAGTTGATCTGAGCCAAACTCTTCGTACTACTTCCTCTTCGATTATTTTCAAAATATGGCCAAATCTGTTGCCATGCAGATTCTCTGATATGGGATCATCAACATAAAGTATGATGTTTATATGGCCTTGACCTTGATCGTTCGATCGAAATCCAAGAATGTTCATACTCATTGACAAGTAAGCTTAAAATCGTCTAAATTTCACCACTTACACTTTTAGGTTAGAATTTTACACGGTGTGTGGACGTACATTTTACATCAAGTACCCAAAAAAGGGAAAAATACATCAATGTCCATACATTTACCACCCCTCTAAAAATAAGCAAGGAAAACAGTCATGTATGGCTCCTTCTCGAGAGAGCAGCTGATCGAACCATACTCTTTGTACTACTTCATCTTTGATTGTTTTCAAAATATGTCCAAATCTATCGGCATGCTAATTCTTGGACATGGCATCATCACCATAAAGTATGATGTTGATATGGCCTTGACCTTGGTCGCTCGGCTTGAAATCCAAGAATTATCATACTCGTTGACAACTAAGCTTAAATTTGTTCAAATTTCACAACTTACACTTTTTGGTTAGAATTTTACACAGATGGTGGGGCTACATTTACACCAAGGACTTAAAAAAGGTAAAATTACACTGAGGTCCATGCATTTAGCATAAAGGACCATAAAATTTAGCAAAGAAAACAGTCGAGTTCAGCTCCTCGAGAGAGCAGATGATCGGACCCTACTCTTCATACTACTTCCTCTTTGATTTACAAGTAAGATTTATTGTGGAGGGAACTGGGAGCAAAGTAATACTATTCTGAAGGGAACTAGAGCAAAGAAACATGCATCTGTTTTCATTTTATTCAACCTCGCCTATACGCTCTATCCCCACTTCTACGCCAAGCGCTGCCATTCTTCTCCTCCACAATGTCGCTTTCCGATCCTGTTCACCGCATAGTATGAGAGTGTTTGTTCTTCTCCCTATCCCGCCTGCCACCATCGATCTTCCCTCTTTTCTAGAAAACCAAATCAAGCCACTGTCCCAACTTCCATCAGCTCCCTTGTGATGGCAGGACTGAGCAAGGATAGTGATGATTCTGAGATGTTCCAACATGTTTTTACCGAAGGCCCGCTTGAAGAACTCATAACCAGATGTGACATCATCACCGCTGCGAGCCTTGCTGGTTCGTCCAAACATCTTCTTGACTCGGCAAAATATAGTTCAACTTTACATGCTTCTCAGCCGTTTGGCCTCCCCTGTGTTCTTCATTCTCACCCGACTAAAAAACCATGGGAATGCAATGAGTACTTCAAGGGCAAGGGCACGACATGCAAGCTGATGCCGCTGGATAGGTTCTCCTCCGACGTTGTGTTTCCGAATTGTATGGGTAAGCAGTGGGTAGGTGCCAATGGAGATTGGATTGCCACTGTTGGGTCCGAGTGCAAGTGGGAGCTTGTCAATGTGTACACTCATCAACGTGTTCCTGTCCCACAAGTTAATGAGTTTGTACCCACCAACGATCCATTTACATTCATGCATAATGATCGCCCTATTCTCCGGAAGATTTCTATTTGCCGAGCTCCACAGCTGTAGCTGATTATTTAGATTTCTCTCTTGTCGCTATCTTCGACTACTCAATTGCTACCCTTGATGGCGATGAGTATGCATGGACAGTTCTTGAGAACCAGTTCTAGTGCTATTTCAGATATAGTTATGCACTTATCCACAAGGGTCTGGTGTTTGCAGCCACTGATAGTGGCAGTGTTTATGTTTGGAATCATCTGTATTTTGGTAAGTTTGATCCATTCCTGTTCTAAACACTAGCTTCAGTTTTAATGGATGTAAACTAGTGTTGGCTGATTTGGCCGTCAATTATTTTTGTAGGTCCTATTCTGCTCCCGTCACCACCTGTCGCGCATCTCGAGGAGGGAAACCATGATGCCATAGATGATGACGAGCACAAACCTGGTTTATGGTTCTTAGCAATATCTGCAGATCAATCTCGCCTTCTTCTTATCCATACTATGGGATTTACTGATGAGGAGTTTTATGGCGGTACTTATCATGGTCATGGCAATCCTGTTGCTGATCATAGTGTTGATCACTGCGGTCGCACTTGTGGCACCTGTGCTACTGGGTTTGGCTGCAAGGTTTACTAAAAGGACACTGCTTACTTGTATCCACCTAAGCCATGGATAGAGATTGCTAACCTGGGAGCATATTCCCTTTTCCTTGGATTGAACTATCTGATTAATATTGCGGTAGGCGGTGTAGATGTTTCCCCAGGATATCTGACGAGAAGCAAATGTGTCTACACCTCCCACCATGCAATAGGACTTGGATATACGCCATTTCCTAAAATATGCGGCTTCAGTCTAAATACCGAAGAAGCAGCTATTGGTTTCTCAACCAACGTTGCATGGAAATCTCCGGAGACTCCATTATGGTTCATCCCAAGCATCACCAATGCCTGCGATTGGAACCAAACTATCGTAAGTAATCGTAATACTATGTAATAGGATAGATCAAGTGCAATAGATGGTCTTGCTTTTCTTTTGTAACTTGGCCTTGTCATAAACTCATAATCTAGACAAGGCTTTGGGAATTTTGAGTTTCCTATGGAGGTCACACACAGGCATTAATGCGAGAAGGAGGCATGCACACAAAAGCAGACTTGATCGTCAGTTTTGTTTCTTCCAATGACGAGTGTTCGGAGAAAAGGACAAACTGAATCTGTCACTTTGAAATGCTGTTGAATATGTCCAAGTGACGCTGAATGTGAACTGTGAGTCTGTCGATATTTTTCTTTCTTATTCTGTACTGCTGCATCTTTCAAATGCTACTGAACCTATCAAAAGTTTTGTTCGATACTTGTTCAGATCGACCGGTCGAGTGCAGAATATGGTCTCGCTTTCCTTTTGAATCAGTACTTGCTACATCTATTAAATTTCAATGTCCACATTGCTGAATCTGTCAATTCTGTTGGTCACTCTCTCTGTACTACCACAATCTGTCAAGTGCTGCTGAATATGAACCGGGAATCTATCTGATATTTTTACGGTCTATTCTATACTGCTGAATCTTCCAAATGCTACTGAATTTGTCAAATGTATTGGTATTGTATTTAATTGTCTATATTGCTGCATTGGTGACTTTTGAAATGCTGTTGAATTGGTCAAGTGCTCCCGAATATTAACTTCGAATCTATTGATAATTTTTCTACCTTATTCTGTACTGCTGAATTTTGACATGAATATCTACCAAAAATAATTATCGCTTTTCCCCCGCCCTCGCTGAGGTCTTTGTTTCGAATCCGGCAGAGCACATCACAATGCATTTTTTATTAACCAGGAGAAGAAATCTAGTACTCCCTCCAATCCAAATTATTGTTCTCACATTTGTCTAGATTCTGACATATCTAGTCATGTTTTAGTGCTAGACACGTCCGAATCTAGCCAAATCCAAGAACATTAATTTGGATCAGAGGGAGTGGAATAGCTCATTCGGCCCCTCTTTAGCCCAGAACATTTTAATCAAGTCTTTTCAGGGTCAGGTACTGCTGACCACAGGCCATCGGAAATTTTAGAAAGGAGCCCATGGAGCATAGCCGAGAACATATTAGTTCGGCCTTTTACGGGTCAGCGGACTGCTGAGCACATGCCAGTGAAATTTGAGAATGAAGCCCATGGAGCATAGCCTATGGAATATAACCCACGTAGAGCAATAGCCAAACTCTTTTTAATTCGGCCTTTTGGGTATTGCCCCCCACCTCTCATAATAAAAAAACTCTACCTACCCATATTTTTAAGAAAATACCCCATTATGTGGCATTTTATAAATTGAGATGCCAGGAGCGCTGCCCTATTATATTTTAAAAGAGATAAACATGGACACACAAAATAGTTTAAGAAGACTAATACAAAAATTGTAGTACTAATAAAAGTTTAATGATATTTTTTCTATAAATATCTTTGATATATTTGGCACCCAGTTTACGTTTATTTGATTTAAAGGTCTTTTGTTCGAATCGCCTATGTGTGTGTGTGTATCTTGGATTTCATTTTTTCTTCTAGCAATATCACATTACGGAGAGGTTGACATCACGGACCCACCAGCATGCAACGTCCATGGAGTTTGTTTTGAGGGTGGATTCGAAACAAAAGTTTAAATACTTGTACAGAGAGCCTCGCATCAGGGACCCACCAGACAGAACATACAGGGCTGCATCGGGGACCCTTAAGCCAGAACATGCCAGAGAGGCTGACATAAGGGTCCTAGCAGTAAGACCATACACGACTACCACGGTGAAAACAGCAGACGTGGCCGAAGAAAAGTCCATCACACACACGTTACACTTACAGAGAAGCTGACATGTCGGACCCAGCAGGCCCAAGCATAGCCCATGAAATTAGCCTATCAGCCTCAAGCATAGCCCAATACCTTTTAATTCAGCCTTTTCGTGGTCTTGTGGCCACCGACCGTAGCCCATTCAATTTAGGAGTGAGCCCATGGAATATAAGCCATGACGAATAGGGCATACGCCCCGAGTTATCCCAGAGTCTTTTTAATTCGGCCTTTCTAAACATTTTTGTACTCTGAGGACCCAAAAAAATAGTCCAACATACACATGTTTCTTTCAAATAGAGGCTATCAGTTGGGACCCAGCATAGACACGTTTCCTGCACAGAGTTGGTTGACATCTGGAACCCAGCAAGTTTCCAAGGTCAAAATAGCGGACATGGCCAAAAAAGTACATCATACGCATGTTTCATTTATAGAGAGGCTAATATGTGGGACCTAGCAGCGCTACCTTATACAGATGTTGCATCGAGCAACGTAGCCAGTTCGAAACAGGGAAGCGCGAGCGAGAAAAAAATTCAGCATGTACATGTTTCTTTTAATAAGAGGCTGAAATGGGGGACAAAACAGCGTGAGCAAACGGCAGATTCATCAAGCAACACTATCTAGTTCGGAACAGGGTAGCGCTAGAGAAGAAAAATTTCCATCATACCCACGATTCTTCTAATGTGAGGCTGACAAAATGGACCCACCGGCCTGAATAAACGGCTGATGCAGCGAGCAAAGCTATCAAGTTCATAACACGAAGGCGCGAAGAGGGTAAAAAATCCATCATACACACGTTTCTTCTAATGAGAGGATGACATGTGGGGCTCAGGAGGTTGGTTAAACGGTAGATGCGTCGAGCAGCGCTATCAACTCGGAACAGGGTAGCACCAACGAAGGAAAAAAATCCAGCATACACACGTTTCTTCTAATGAGAGGATGACATGTGGGGCCCAACATCGTGATTAAATGATAGATGCGTCGAACAATGCTCTCAAGTTCGGAACAGGGTAGCGCGAGCGAAGGAAAAAAAATCCATCATACACACGTTTCTTCTAATAAGAGGATGACATATGGGGCTCAGGACGTATGTTAAACGGTAGATGCGTCCAGCAGCGCTATCAACTCGGAACGGGGTAGCGCCAGCGAAGGAAAAAATTCCATCATACACACGTTTCTTCTAATGAGAGGATGACATGTGGGTCCTAGGAGGTTGATTAGACGGTAGATGCATCGAGCAGCGCTATCAACTTCGGAACAGGGTAGCATGAACGAAGGAAAAATTATCATACACACGATCCTTCTAATGAGAGGCTAACATGTGGGACCTAGCAGCCTGACTAAACGGCACATGCCTCGAGCAACGCTATCGAGTTCAAATTAGGGAGGCGCGACCAAAAAGTATGGTCCTCTAGAGACACTGGCGTCCGAGACCCACACGCCTCAAAAGACTTCGGCGAGTCAACATCGCGCGAGGAAACGAAAATCTTGCTTCTGCCACGCGCCAGCCGAGCTTCCTCCACATTTTTAGCAGATCTGTCTTAGTAGAGGGCCGCGAATCTGGAAAAAAAGTTTTCCATCGGCCATGGCCGAGCCGAGAATTTCGTCACGGATACGCGCCCTCTACGACGACCATCGGGCCAATTCGTTGTGGAAGGAAACTTTTCTTGTAGTGTCTCTCTCTCCCCTCCTGTACAGCGCCCTACACGCACCGGCCGGCTGATCTCTCCCTCGTCCCACTGCGTGGTGCCACACACGTGTGCCTTGGTACGGCCGTGTTGTGTGTCAACACCCGGATTTTTAATCCCAGATGCCCGTTATGCCATACCTCGCAATCCCAGGATTACCATTTTTGCGAGACATAACGGATTGGATATCAAAGTACATCATCCATTACAAACCATACATAAGGTCTTACACAAATAAGGATCTCATGATCCAGTCTTAATACAACAAGCAGCGGAATAAATATAAAGCGTAGCGGTGGGGTCCATCTTCAGGGGCACAGGCAATGCTGACGAAGGCAGATAGTCCTAGTTATCATAGCCATCCTGCTGGCCATCATCTTGGTTGTCTCCTTCATAGTCTGGCCATGAGAATAGCCAAGGACAAAAGCCATGAGTACTCTTTAAGTACTCGCAAACTACCACTAACAAGTAGTATAATTCTAAGTTAAAGTGCTAAATCGAAGTTTAACTATAAGGTTAACTTTGAAACCTAAGCTGAGTTCTTAAGCAAAGAAAGATAAAATAGAGTTCTAGAATCACTTAAGTTGGGAAGCTATTATCATAAACACAACCCTGTTGTGGCCAAGTCAAGATTCATCATTCATTTCATAAGTTGTTTTGAAAACATCTGACAACGAAACAGTATGGCCATTCCAACTGTCCATAACCGCGGACGTGGCTATTCAAATAGTTTGACACTCTGCAGAGGTGGTACACTTTCACCACAAGATTCGATACATCTGTTAGGGATAACCCTGAATCATCATACTTAGTATGCAGATAATCAAAACAAGTATAAGCACCTCTCCTATGAGCATGGCCTCCCAACCATGACCATCAGTCATCTTGGGCACTGCATAGGTGGACAACATTGAGAGGTAGCCTCAGCTCAAATCTCTCCCGTGAGGGAACTAATACTAATGCATATAAACTTCCGACTAAGCCTTACCCAATTCAGGTAGTGTGGTTGTACGGTAAATATGGAATGGTATCGCATCCGAATCCAACCATTAGTTTTAAAAAAGGGCTAAGGCTCATGCTGTAGGGGTTCGTAGCATGGAAAACAAAAATTTTCTATCGCATACAAACAAACAAGCCAAGATCTATCTACTAGATTGTAGCAACGAGTCGATAGAGGAACTCACCCTCGAAGATTCCAAAGCGGTTAACGAGAGCAGATTCTCGTGGGTGATGTAGTCGTACTCTTTCCGATCTCAAGATCGCGTGACGATCCTTCCGCCACGTTCGCAGCGCTCCCATGATCGGTCACACGTTCGGTACTCGACGAAGACCTTCCTCTCCTTGTTCCAAAGCAGGCGGAGGTTGTAGCACTCTCCTCGCGATTCCGGCAGACAACGGCGTGGTACCGAGGTAGAGGGAGATCCTTGAGGCTTCGCCTTAGCCGGAGTAGTATGGTGGAGCTTATGAGAGAGGCTATTAGTGGTCTAGTAATTAGACACACCAATTAGAGGGCTCTAAACCAATTAGAAGGCTCTAAACCGAATAGCTCTAAACCGGGGTCTAGATCTAGGGTTTAGTTTAGAGGATAGGAAACTTGTGTGTAAGGAGGGGAGCCCTGCCCCTCCTTATATAGGTGGGAGGGGGCTGGCGCGCCAGGGGGAGGGAGTGGAGTCCCTCCCCAACTCGGCATTGGAGTTGGCCGCCGGTTGGAGGAGGTCTCCCTCCCCAACTCGGTTTCATACTCCTCCTCTTTTCCCACTTCCCAAAATTGCCGTTTGACTTTCAAACTAGCCGTTTGACTTTTCAATTTAGGATTTAAATAAACCCTTTATTTTGGACAGCGAGAACACTTAGTACATGATGCAATCATTCCAACTTACAATGACACATTCATGTACCCTTCCCCTTCCGGAGTTCCGGACATTCCGGGACCTTCTAGAATGTTCCCGATGAAAACACCGGAACCATTCCCCAACTCCGAAATGGGACTTTCCTTATATGAATCTTATTCTCCGGACCATTCCGGATCACCTCGTGATATCCGGATCCCATCCGAGACTCGAACAACATTCGGTCTCTTTCTCATAATACCATAACTACTCAAACAACGTCGAATCCTTAAGTGTGTCTCCCTACGGTTCGTGAATTATGCGGACATGATCGAGACACTTCTCCGAACAATAACCAATAGAGGAATCTGGAAATTCATATGGCTCCCATATTTCTCGATTACTTTGCGATCGAATGAACCACTTACATACGATACCAATTTCCCTTTGTCTCACGATATGTTTCTTATCCGAAGTTATGATCGTCGGTATCTCAGCATACCTAGCTCAACCTCGTTACTGATAAGTACTCTTTTCTCGTTCCCGTGATATGTGATCCCTTGTGACCAAGTCACATGCTTGCAAGCTAATTGGATGACATTTCACCGAGAGGGCCCAGAGAATATCTATCCGTCATGTGGATGGACAAATCCACTCTTGATCCATGTGTTTCAACCAATACTTTCCGAACACTCAATGCCACCTTTATAGCCACCCTGTTACGGTGTGGTGTTTGATGACATCAAAGCATCCATCCAGTAAAGGCAATATGCATGATCTCATGGTCGAAGGAATTAGGTTACTATGTATCAGAAAGCATATAGCAATTGAACTATTGAAATGACTTGATCTTTATGCTACGCTTGTCTATAGGAGTATGTCCACCATATCATTCTCCTAACGATATGATCTTGTTGTTGATAACATCTCAATGTTCATGACAAGGAAACCACATCATCAATCAACCAACAAGCTAGTGAAGTATAGAGGCTATACTAGGGACTTCAAATTAGGTTTACAAATCACACAAGTATTAATGTTTCCGGTTAATACAATTATAGCATGGTATGTAAACATTTATCATAAGTGTGAAGATATGATAATAACCACTTTTATTATTTCCTCTAGGGCATATCTCCAACAGTCTCCCACTTGCACTAGAGTCAATAAATACTTGACACAAATGCCCTCTTTTGCTGCTATAATAGCAGTCATATACTTAGCCTTTTGTTGTAGTATCTGTCACAATGTCTTAATTTTGGAACTCATCCAAATCCATTATGGAACTCACTTTCCATTATATTGTGCCACCCTTAGTTTAGATTGAGATAAACTAAATTTGTACTTTGTGACAAAACTAGTATCAATGTAATACTTTTACAATGAACTAACCATCTATTTGTCACTTCTACAAATAATATACTCTTTTAGTTCTTCCAAAAGATCATAAGAATATCCTTACTATTGTCCAATGATCATTTTACAAATCATTCTGGTATATGCTCACAACATTTAGAGCATAGGACATATCTGGATTTGTACATATCACAGTATGATTGATATAAATACTCTTTGTGATTTCATACATCAAGTATCAATCTATACTTGAATCTTTGTTTCACTTACCAAGTGCCAATACACTTGAATATATCATCAACATTGAACTCTTTCAATCCTTTCTGTGCAACAAGAACCTTTCTTGTAGTTTCTATATTGAATTCATTCAATATCTCGTCTATGTACTTCTGGCACAACCATATTAGCGTCTATTGATGCCAAATATTTGGGTTTTGCCTAAGTCTTTCATCGGGATGAAATTCTTAATATGTGTTAATAAAAGATACATTATTTCCAATCAACAATATGTCTTCCACATAATGTATTAGAAACATGTCTTAGCGCTCCCACTTAATTTCTTGCAAATGCAAGCATCTTCATTGTCTCCGATGAAATTAAACTCTTTTAACAGTTTCATCATAGTGAAGATTCCAACTCCGCTATGCTTACTTCAACCATTGAAGTTTGCATATGCTTTTAGCATCCTTTGAATTAACAAAACCCTTTGGACCGTGTCATGCACACGTCCTAGGTAACCATTCTATCAGAAGAACTTGTTTTGTTTATTCTACTACCACATAACAAATTATATGTAGTGGTTGCTACATTAATCCGTCTAGACTAAAAATCGCTATGAAAGATCAAATCTTGTCATATACAACCTTTAAACATTGTTGTGAACTCTTTCCCAACATGTCGACTATTTCATAGATGTGAAACATCCATGTCTACTTCTTTATAGATCCAAACACAACTGCAAGGTCTTACACCTTTTGAGGGTCCTTCAAGTTCAAAACTTGATTTCTCGTGTATGGAACTATCACGGATTATATGGCTTCAAGCCATTTGACTGATTCAGGGCCCATCATCGCTTCTTTGCATGTAGTAGGTTCATTATTCTCAAATAATGATTCAACCCTCAAATCTTGGTATTTGATTGTTCATCCGACCTACTTGTTTCAATAGAAACTTAGACCTCCGTGACCACAACCTTTGAGGCACGTGAGCCATGAGCATTGTTGCCTCCGAACACTTTTGGTCTTTGCGCAACTTTGCACATATAGCTAAGGTTCTTTTAACCTTATCAAAGTTCTATTGTCCTCCCACTTAACTTTTCACGAAAAATTCCTTCTCAAAGAAACTTGACGTTCTAAGCGACAAACACTTTTGTCTCCGGTGTTTATGGAGGAATACTTAACATTTATACAAAGACAGGTTCATCCGACTTTGGTTGCACACATCTTTCTTATGCATAGCATACCAATGTTTAAGAAAGGACTACTTGGGTTTTATCCCAAACCATAACTTTATATGGTGTCATTTCAGCGGATTATGATGGAGCTCTTTTCAGTGGAAAAGCGGTAATCTCCAAAGCTTTTAATCTTTAAAATATAATAGCAGTTTTATGAATTATACCTTCGATCTTACCATGTCAAACAAGGTTCAATTACATATCTCGAACGCTCCATACTCTTATGGTGTTTCGGGAAATGCAAATCCACAGAACGATTCCTTAAATCTTAGGTATTATGCTAAACTTGTAATTCAAATATCTTCCTTTATGATCTTATCATAAACTATTCATATTCTTGTTACAATGATTTTGCACTTCATCTTGAAAATCTTTCGAACTTTTCAAATATTTCACACTTCATCCTTATTAAGTAAATATTCACATATTCACTCAAATTTTCGGAGAAAGCATATGAAGTTGAAATCCATCGCTCTTGACTACACATAATGGAGTTCGTACAACAATATGCACAAGTTCCAATAAGCTAGTCTTTCGTTCCCTTTTGGCCTATGAACGAAGTTTTAATTATCTCTAGGAAAGTTTCACAAACGTCATTTGATCAAAATCAAAAGACTCCAAAATTCCATCCACATGGAGTTTCTTCATGTTTTCTTTCAATATAATTTAAACGGCGATGTCACTTCCTAAGTGATCTTTCAATCAATTTGTCTTTCGACAATTTTAGCACTAGTTTTATGGATGTGATTTATCCAACGAGATTTGTGAATCATCCATCTTTTATGGATTACGGCAATTATTTGAACAACCCTTTTGTTCTCATAATACCTGATAAAACAAATCCTGAAGGCAAGCTTTGATGTTTAACGAGCAACACAATAACCCTTTATTTGTTTTCGATGAACATCATCACATATTCTTTTGCTAGTTACTTAGGCCATTGTAGTTCATGAATTGTGTTGTTTCATGACGATTCATACCAACAAATTCAGTATCAAGTACTTAAGAACCACATTGTTTAATAAGCAAAGAATATAGCCATAACATGTATATCATCTATATACTTTAAACTGAACAATTCTAGTCTTTTCTTTTCTGCCATATATTTATGAGATTCTCTTTCAGTATTTCCTTTTCTGTTTGAAAGAATCTATCAACATCAATAGTGAAGTCATACATATGACACATAATCCAAAGCATGTATAGTTAAATACCAATGTCTTTGAACTTGCACTTTGAAGTAGATCACCATTATCAAATATTTGGTGTTCTTTCAAATTCCTTTCTTTAGTAATCTCTTGGTGTAGTAAACATTTTACCTACATCAAATATTCACCCTCATCATGGACTTATCCATGATCTAGCTACTTTTATCTTGTAACTGTGAATCGAGATTATAATGTTGCTCTCCAAAACCTTTTGGAAGATTAGGACAACTAGTGTCTCCAACCTTTTGCAAATTCTCATCAAACATGAGAACATGACTTTGCCATATTATACTCTATCATGTTGTAACCAAAACTTCATTTCAGATATCACAATATCTTCCACACATCATGGTTTCTGAAACAACTCTTTCAGATCCTAGATAACCTTGATATTAAGACAATCCTTTGAATATCAAGAATCATGGAGACAAACATGATACTCAAACACTAACACTTGGAATTGTCACTCTTGTTTTAATACTAATTATTAAACTTCATGGAGTGACGGAACTTCTTGAAAGTTTGCAATAGGACTTTTAAACTTTAGATTAACACTTCAATACAATACGATACCAGTTAAGTAAAGTAACTAACCAGAATTCTATAGTTCTATCATCTCAATTATAACTAAGCGCAAGGTGGTAAGCGGATGCCAATGACTACAACAACTATGCAATTTCACTTTTATTTATTTTATGATAAAGTGAGTTCTAATTAATTATTAAATTTATCTAGTTGAACTCCCTCAAAACAATATCCCTCACATTGTTTTAGTGATCACCTGAACCAAATCCACCACATCAAAACCGATCATCACGTGAGTTGATGTAGCTTCAATGGCGAACAATCAACATGTTCATCATATCTACTATATGACTCATGCTTTACCTTTCGGTGATCCGTGTTCCACGAGGCCATGTCTGTACATGCTAGGCTCGTCAAGATCAAACCTTAGCTACCGCATAAGCAAAACTGCTTGCTTACGTTGTATTCACCAGCGGAATCAAAGACACCCGATCATCACGTGGTGCTTGAGCAGCAAGCTTTGGCAGTGCATACTAAGGGTGAACACTTTAGAACTTGAAATTTATGTGCATGAGGATCATCTTATAATGCTACCGTCGTCTACTAAGCAATACAAGATGCATAAAGGATTAACATCACATGCAATTCATAATATGTGATATGATATGGCCTTTCTTCTTTGTGCTTCGATCTCCATCTTCAAGCACAAACATGATCTCCATCATCACCGGCATAGCATCAAGGTCAATGGCGCTTCTTCATGGTTGTCGTCCACCAGCTTCAACTATTACAACTATTTTGAATAGAACCGCGGTCTTAACAGAAATTAAAGACAACCATATGGCTCACGCGGTTGCCAACTTACAATAAGGAACATTGCATACATCAAATATAATCACAATCATGGCCATATCACATCATCAGACACCTGCAAAACAAAGTTAGACGCCTCTACTTTCTTTGCATATTTTACGTGGTTTGGGGATTTCAATAAGTGTCGTTCTAACTTACGAACAAGAACCACAACATCGATACTAGCATTGTTGATTACCCGTTGTAAATTGGATCTTAACTATGCTAGGAGAAACAGGCACCCAGAAAGCCACTTATGCAATACAAGTTGCATGTCAAGCGTGGAGCAAGTCTCATGAACGATGTCATGTAAGGTTAGCCCGGGCCGCTTCATCCCAACATACCGCAAGATGCAAAGTACACAAAAGGCAATCTACAATAAAAGCATCAACGCCCACAATGACCATTGTGTTCTACTCGTCTGCAGATCTACATATAGACACGGCTCGATACCACTTTGAGGGGTTCGTAGCATGGAAAACAAAATTTTCTATCGCATACAAACAAACAAGCCAAGATCTATCTACTAGATTGTAGCAACGAGTCGATAGAGGAACTCACCCTCGAAGATTCCAAAGCGGTTAACGAGAGCAGATTCTCGTGGGTGATGTAGTCGTACTTACCGATCTCAAGAACGCGTAGACGATCCTTCCGCGCCACGTTCGGCAGCGCTCCCTTGATCGGTCACTGCGTTCGATTTTCGAAGACCTTCCTCTCCTTGTTCCAGCAGGCAGCGGAGGTTGTAGCACTCTCCTCGCGATTCGGCAAGACTGGCGTGGTACGGAGGTAGAGGGAGATCCGCGAGCTTCGCCTTAAGCCGGTGCGAGTATGGTGGAGCTTATGAGAGAGGCTATTAGTGGTCTAGTAATTAGACACACCAATTAGAGGGCTCTAAACCAATTAGAAGGCTCTAAACCGAATAGCTCTAAACCGGGGTCTAGATCTAGGGTTTAGTTTAGAGGATAGGAAACTTGTGTGTAAGGAGGGGAGCCCTGCCCCTCCTTATATAGGTGGGAGGGGCTGGCGCGCCAGGGGGAGGGAGTGGAGTCCCTCCCCAACTCGGCATTGGAGTTGGCCGCCGGTTGGAGGAGGTCTCCCTCCCAACTCGGTTTCATACTCCTCCTCTTCCCACTTCCCAAAATTGCCGTTTGACTTTCAAACTAGCCGTTTGACTTTTCAATTTAGGATTTAAATAAACCCTTTATTTTGGACAGCGAGAACACTTAGTACATGATGCAATCATTCCAACTTACAATGACACATTCATGTACCCTTCCCCTTCTGGAGTTCCGGACATTCCGGGACCTTCTAGAATGTTCCCGATGAAAACACCGGAACCATTCCCCAACTCCGAAATGGGACTTTCCTTATATGAATCTTATTCTCCGGACCATTCCGGATCACCTCGTGATATCCCGGATCCCATCCGAGACTCCGAACAACATTCGGTCTCTTTCTCATAATACCATAACTACTCAAACAACGTCGAATCCTTAAGTGTGTCTCCCTACGGTTCGTGAATTATGCGGACATGATCGAGACACTTCTCCGAACAATAACCAATAGAGGAATCTGGAAATTCATATGGCTCCCACATATTTCTACGATTACTTTGCGATCGAATGAACCACTTACATACGATACCAATTTCCCTTTGTCTCACGATATGTTACTTATCCGAAGTTATGATCGTCGGTATCTCAGCATACCTAGCTCAACCTCGTTACTGATAAGTACTCTTTTCTCGTTCCCGTGATATGTGATCCCTTGTGACCAAGTCACATGCTTGCAAGCTAATTGGATGACATTTCACCGAGAGGGCCCAGAGAATATCTATCCGTCATGTGGATGGACAAATCCCACTCTTGATCCATGTGTTTCAACCAATACTTTCCGAACACTCAATGCCACCTTTATAGCCACCCTGTTACGGTGTGGTGTTTGATGACATCAAAGCATCCATCCAGTAAAGGCAATATGCATGATCTCATGGTCGAAGGAATTAGGTTACTATGTATCAGAAAGCATATAGCAATTGAACTATTGAAATGACTTGATCTTTATGCTACGCTTGTCTATAGGAGTATGTCCACCATATCATTCTCCTAACGATATGATCTTGTTGTTGATAACATCTCAATGTTCATGACAAGGAAACCACATCATCAATCAACCAACAAGCTAGTGAAGTATAGAGGCTATACTAGGGACTTCAAATTAGGTTTACAAATCACACAAGTATTAATGTTTCCGGTTAATACAATTATAGCATGGTATGTAAACATTTATCATAAGTGTGAAGATATGATAATAACCACTTTTATTATTGCCTCTAGGGCATATCTCCAACACATGCCTCAACATTTTCATCATCATAAACCATTTGTGTTTCTCAACACATGTCAAAACATCTCAATAGAATGACTCATCATTCCAAGGTTTTCATAATTCATTTTCACCAAGTGTTCCCATCTAAGGTGACTCAAGTTTTTGATCTACTCTAAATTACTAAGTTAAGAGTGTTCACTAAGGTGGAAATGATGGGTTCAATCTCATGCCATAGAATGACATCTAAAGGGTTCTAAACTAGGTCAAGTTTTATACTCTTTATGCTACCTTCAAAACAAGCAAGGGACTTTGGGTAAAGCAAAGAAAGTAAAGCTTGGGAGGTAATACTTGGGGTAGTAATATTCAAAGTGGTGTGACCAAAGCATCCGTAAGGCATCTTTGCTCATTCATCTAGCTTAATTCTAGCTTGCTAACAATAGCTTGCCTTGGTTGGTGCAGTGGTTGAAATTTTCTTCTTCTTCTTCTTGGTAGCACTCCTCCTCGTAAGCTTGGTCGGTACTATCTTCTATAAATACATACGGAGTACACAATCACCAAACAACACATAACTAGTTCACTTAGTACTCTAAGGCACACAATTGATGATCTATTATCATCACAAGAATCACAAGTTTTATTCAATAGTTTCCTCCTTTTATTTTAGAAAAGTAATTTCTATTCATTGAAAAATTAACTAAGATTTAACATTCACCACTTAAAATATGGGATCATGTGGACACATGTCATCACCACATTTTCTAACATGTGGGAAGGTAGTTTAAGGGTTGCATCAGAACTATTTTGGTTTAAGTTCATTATTTAATGATTTAAAGCGACTAGAAATGCCTATATAGCATTATTTTGGCACTAGTCCAAAGTCACTGCATGTAAATCCTAATATTATTACATATTCAGATAAGTATGATGAAATGTGATTTTTGAGAGTTGGAAACAACTCAAAAGCTAACTTGGTTGATTTTATAAAATGTTGTAAGGTGCAAATGATTCTGTTTTATTATTTTTACTAGGAGAGATCTATAACTCTAAATGAATTAAATCCAATGGGCTTGGATAGATCTTTTCAGTAGCTTTCCAACAAAATTGGAATCACTTCATTTGGATTTGTAAATCTCTCTTAATTGAATTTTGAACTAAGGGACATAACTAAGTTTAAACTAAAAAGAAAAATTCTAATTCAAACTAATCGGTCGCTGAAACGCTTAACGGGGCCAGTGTCACTCCAGCTTGAGGCTCATCTGATGGGGTCCACCAACAATGGCTCTTAACACGCGAAGCGGTACGGGGCAATGTGGGACGTTGGATTAGAGTGGGGATCAACGGCTGGGGATCGTCGTCGACGACGGACCTGTCACCGGCGAGCTCTAACCCTAGCGGCTCAATGGGGGTGCATAGGGGGCGTACCAGGGCTCCAACGACGACGGCGAGGCGGGCAAACAGACTGGTGGTCGACGGCAAGCTCAGGGACGGTCGAGGCAGCTCCGGGGGTGGTCACAATCAGCGGCGCCCTTCTCCTCCAGAGGTGGCCTGCTCCGGTACAATTCTGGCGAGCTGCTGCTCCCCGTGCTCTGGCTAGAGGTGTGGGACGATCAGTGAGGTGAGGGGAGTGGAGTGGTGTGCTGCAAACGGCTGGGGGTGCTCTCCTTTTATAGGCTCGATGGCGAGACCGAGAGGGATGGGCAGGCGACGGTGGCGACATGGCTACGGGCTGCTAGCGACATGGCTAAGGGTGGTGATCGACACGCGGTCTCCTGGCGGTGCTCTAGGACTTTAATGCGGGCTTAGGGGCGGTGGTAAGCGGTCGGGCGGAGCTGGCGCTCTGAGCGGCAAAGACAGCGGCTTCGACGGCGAGCGCTGGCTGTGGTGCGTTGGACGGCGAATGGGGGTGTCTGGCGTGTACCCTGGGTTGTGGCGACGCGGTGGGCGCGGGCTGCGGTCGAGCGGCGACTTGTGCACGCGTGCCGGGTGCGGCGCTCTGGAGCGTGCTCGGCATGGCATGGTGGCACTGGGCGCGGGGTTTTCTCGGTGGTCCATGACTTGGCCTGGGTTGGGGAGGGGACAGTGGGCGGCGGTGAGGTGCTGGCTAGCTACTAGACATGGCGAGAGAGAGGGAGATGGTCTGTTGGGGTGAGGGCATGGTCGGCCGGCCAGCAGGTGCTCGGCTTGGCATTGCCATGTTGCTAGGGGGTAGGGGAGTGGGTTTAAATGGCTTTGTTAGATCATCTAGGGACAATGGGAGCAAATGGGGGTCAAATGGGAGACAAGTTTGGCCAGAACACTATTTAAAATAGTGAAATTTGTTTTGTTTGAATTCTGCCTGCCAAGTGTTTGATGAAATGGCCGCATGAACTTTACTTTTGAATTTGGGGTTCAAAATTTTTGAGTGAGCTCCACTAGTACTAGGTAGTCTCTGGTTGCAAGGGTTTTGAAAATTGAACTTGTTTGAGTGGTTTTTGAAATAGTGGGATCTTCCCATATGAAATAGATTCCATTTTAAACTGTCATTTAAAATTAGTATTTGATTGTTTTTAGCAGATCACAAGGTGGGTCTTGGTACCTCATTATGTGTACTAGCAAGGGGTGTAAAGATCCACAAATGTTTCTGTTAGGTTTTGAGTACTAGGAATAGCCAAAGTAGGTATGATAGTTAATTTGGCCAAAATGACCATTCACTTCAATTATTCATTTTGAGTTGTTTTTCTTTGGGAAAAGTTTGGGAATGATTTAGATGATGTTTATTTCACCTAAAGATCATTTTACAAGCAATGGATCACTTAATCATGGCAATTCAAATCATGCACACACATATGAATGCTTTCATATTTTTGATTGGAAAAGTTTTTGTTAACCCTAATTTTGATGATTTGGATCTTAATAAGCTTGGATTAAAGTTTTGGGATGTTACACTGTGTGTGGCCTGTTTTTTTCTTGACAAGAGTCTCTAGCGTGTTGGTCAGCTGCCTTGGTGTATATAGGAAGAGGACATCGCAGATTTCACAATGTCCTGCTCCATGTGTTGGTATTGAACTGTAGCTAGAGAGAATTCCACCATGCTTAGAACCATCATGTCAGACCCCTCCCCAAAAAAAATTCATAGCACCGTAGGCTATATTCTCAATATGTGTATATAGTTATTATTAATAGACTTAATGTATGCCTTTTTTCTCTATGAAGACTGTTGGTTAACATAAACATAATGTTTGTTAAACCCACATGTGATCTGTCCATATAAATGACACAGTGACAGTAACCATGGAGAATTATCATACGTCTTCCCTTCTCCCTTTTTTGCAAAAAGGATCCTAACATTAAAAGAAACACCGAATAGTAAAAAGCACCTCAACAAAAACTAAAATTACATCGAAATCCTTGAGATGCCCATCGTCTTCAACCGCAGTTGCCCGTGCCACGAGGAGCAATGGTACCTGCCAGATTGACATGTTTTTTCGCAAAGCTATTGAGGATATCCCTACGACGGAGGATGGCGGCCGTGCAAGCGTTGTTCACGCCCGACGTGCCCTGGAATACACACTGCTCAAGGAGGCTGATGAAGAGGTCTAGCTCGTTGTGCTGGGA
The DNA here is from genome assembly GCA_023614405.1 of Avena insularis. Lineage (NCBI taxonomy): Eukaryota > Viridiplantae > Streptophyta > Magnoliopsida > Poales > Poaceae > Avena > Avena insularis. The sequence goes on along the minus strand of CM042696.1, from coordinate 370,933,722 downwards.
AAGACGTTGCACGGTAACAGCTACCTCCATGTAGACGTCCGCCGGTGTGGCGGGCAAAGCCTCGGAAAGCTGCAGGGCCATCAGTGCGTGGAACAGATCGTTACAAGGGGTAACCTCGGCAATGTCCATGGTGAAGGACTTAGGGTTTTGCTGAAAATAGAACGCTGGGGATTTCGTCAGATGTCAAGAAAATAATGGATTCAAAGTCGCATGAATATTGAGTAATCGCACTATTACAAGTTGTCCTCTAGATTTCGGTATCCTCGCTTGGGCTTCTCCCGTCCTATATATAATAGGCCGGGTCTCAAAGCTGTATGCGGATAGGTTTCATACACGCGTAAACACAATGTCGGTTCATAGTCTTTTTCCTAATAGAATCAAATCCTTTGTCGGTTGCTTCCTTGGGTTGTCATCTGAAACCTTCATGGGACGTAAACCTTTTACCAATATAGGATAGTGAATCATAAGTATCCGCGTAATCATACCTATGTCAGTAGCCCCCGAGACTCTACTTGAACCACAGTTTCAGGTTGAGTCTCAAAGTTTCTTTTTCCCTCTTTTCCTTTATGTTTTATTCTTCATTTTTTCATAGGGATTTGGTACAACGAGTCTGATGCTTCCGACGGATCGGGAATCGGTTCATTGCTCCTGGGCAAAAATAAGGTTGTCCAACATCAAATTCAAGTCCCCAGGCTCGAATCCAGAATTTGCTACTCGAGTAATTCAGTTCGAGTCGCTGAGGTCTTATCGAATACTGAATTCTAGTTTCTATTTTTATCGGGTACCCAACGCGTCCATCGGGATTTTTCATCGTGTCATCGATACGAATATTTTAGTGGTAGAGCGCATTCTTCTGCGATTACCAGGCCCCACAGGACAAATCCTGGGGTCTTACCTTCATGTTTTTGAACATGCCCCGGATTTTTGTCACGTCAGGTGCGATCCGAGAGTTTTTTGATTAATGGCAGCTCAAGAACTTTTTGTTTTCTGTAACTGCTTCCGATGGGAGTATCAATTGAAGAATTTTTCCTTTGTCTTTCTTTATCAGGTGCGCGCCAGCGCTCCTGATAGGAGTAGCCCCCGAGGCTATGTTTGGATATATGTATCAGAACATAGGCTCGAAATCTTGCCAGTGCTTCTGTAGTTTTTGTCGGGTGCGCGACCAGTGTTCCCGATAGGAGTAGCCCCCGAGGCTATAGTCGTAATATTGTATATTCGACTGTAGTCTCAAATCTTCTCTTCGAGGAATTTACTTCGACTCCAATTTTAATTTCTTTAGGTCATATTTCTTATAGCGAGCCGAAATTTCTACAATGTATCCGTTGTGACGTCAGTAATGTATTTTATGCTGTTGATCTTCAGAAAAACATGTCCTGATGGGACGTGCCGAACGTGGGGCCATGCAGCAGTAATAATGACGCGTGATAGCATATTCAGTGGAGATTTTTGACTGCCCGTGCCCTCTCCACGAGAAGATCGAGGCGTCACACGCTGTCCTCCATTTTTACCGTGGCCATAACTTCTTTAGATTTTTCCTTTACAAAATCCTTGTAACACGTGTCACCACCCTGTGATTTTCTGTCAGTTCGATTTTGCATCGAACGATTCAGACCTGAAGCATTTGCTCTTTATAAGGGAAAGGAAATGTGTTTTATTGTTTTACCACACATGCCTCTGCTCCATCTTCTTCCTTGCGCTCTTGCCCCTTTGAGAACTCCTTCTCGTGTTCTTGTGTTCCTCTTTCACCGCCATGGGCAAAAGCAAAGCTAGTACGTCCACTACTGTTGCTAAGGCCACCAGGAAGAGGGCCGTCGGATGGGCTCCTACCAAGTGATCGGTGCGAGATCTCCGTGAGGCGCAGAACTCCGTCATCTGGCGGAGGGTACCTTTAAGCTTCCCAGAAACGAAGCTGCTCCCATCCCCGAGCCTGGTTGGAGAGTAATGTTCCTCTCCTTTCTTTTTCACGACCTTTCTCTTCTGGTCCACGAATTTCTTCGCGGTCTTATTTTTGTCTATGGCGTGCAGCTATATCAGCTCATGCCTAATTCTACCCTTCATGTTGCTTGTTTCATCACTCTCTGTGAGTGCTTTCTCGGGATTCATCCCGATTGGGGCCTGTGGAAGCATTTCTTTTATGTTTGCCGTAATGCCACTGACACCATTGTCCATGACGTTGGTGGCGCCATTTTCTCTGTTTGCTCTGATGTGGATTATTTTGATTTTAAGATCACTGATTATGTCCAAGGCTGGAAGTCCAAGTGGTTTTATATCAAGGATCAACCACTTGAAGGCCAGTCTTTTAGTTTAGCCCCCTTTGATCCTAAGAAACCTTGCCGCAAACTTGATTCCTGGGATCAACGTCCTTCTGCCGAAGAGATGGTTGAAATCCAGCCTTATATTGATCGCATTTCAAAACTACGGCACAAAGTTGGCAAGGAATTGTCGGGTCTTCAGATCCTGGCATATTTTTTGTGGATCCGCGTCCAGCCGCTTCAAGACCACCTTTCTAGCATGTGGGCGTATACCGGGAAGAAGGATCCGATGAGGATTTCCTCGGAAGATCTTACCCTCAAGGTATATGAAAAGAGGGTTCGAAACTTCACCACCCTTACCAAGAAAAGTCCGGTTCCATCCAACTGTGTTGTGGATCCTTACGGCAAGAAAAACTGGCTCCCTGAGGTAAATTTCCTTTGCATTCATCTTTCCTTTCTTTTGCGGATGCACTTTTTGCTCTATCAATGACTAGTGGTTTTTCCATGTATTTTGCTTGTGTAGGACTTTGATCACCTGAGCTCACTTCCTCCTCTTCCTGGAAGCTATGAGCCCCCTATCCATCCTTCCGCATCCGACGATCTTCCTGTGACTGGGACCGTCGCGGATGAGGAGATGGATTTTTCTGCATCTGACCCTTCATCAAAGACGCAATCTCTTCCATTGGATCGCTCTGGAGATTTTCGCGTGGAGCATGCTGGTAATAAGAGGAAGCCCCTATGTTGTGGAAAGGGTCGAAGACTCGGATGACTCAACTGGTTCCAAACCCCTCGATGTTGCTCCAGTCTCGGCTGCTCCCGCCCAGATGAACTTTTTCCGCTTTGCGGAGGATGTGTCTTTGTAAGTGTTTGACTACTTCTTCTCTGCTTTTATCAGGTAGTTCAATTGCTGATGCTTTTCCCAATTATTTTGCGCAGGATGTGTCTTCGTAAGTGTTTGACTATTTCTTGAAGTGATGATGATGAAGATCCTCCCGCATCTCCTCTTCGCGAGCAAATCTCCTCCGGCGTTGATAGAGCCAAAGGAAAAGCTCATGTCTTCTGTGGAGAACATTATCCAGAAATATGATTCCACTTCATCAAAGCCGCCGCTGCCAAAAAGGAAGAAAACAGTGTGTAAAGGGTGGTGATATCGGAAAAGCCTCTCGATGTGGATATCAAAGATGTAAGTCACTCTATATTTCAGAATTTTTCTGCCCGTAGCCTCTTTTATTTTTCCCTAATATCCTTTGTTGTGATGTTCATCTGCAGCCTTTGATGCGCGAGATGGTTGATATGGCCTCTCGCTTTACAAAAATTTGTGACGAAGCCGAAGAACTGAAGGGTATGTTCTGTTCATCTTCGGGATCTCTTTGTGAATTTTTCTTCTCCTTTTTTTCATGATTTATTCATGCAGCTACCGCCAAGGAATCCAAAGTTATTCGGGATGAGGCGATGAAGCGTGTTGATGATCTTGAGGTCAAACTTCGGGATGGTGAGGAGGCTTTGGAGGAGGCCAAGCAGAAGGAGAGAAGTGATGCTGAAGAAGTGGCCAAGCAAGCCTCTATTCGAGATGAAAATTTTCGACAGCGCCTAGAGGCCCTTAATGCCTCTTTGACCCGTAATTTTTTCTCTTGCGTCGCTTTATTTCATTTCTTCCCTTTGGTCATCAATCCTTTCCCTCTTCTTTTATTTTCAGAATTAACTGGCCAGGACCCGACGCTGCATGTAGACAAGAAGGTTGATCCTTTGTTGGATGTTGTTAGCACCTTGGAGGCCAACATCGTTCGTGGGAGAAACCTTCTTGTCCGCTCCCGCCGTGCCTTCAAAAGCCTTCACGCTGAAATATTTCCAACCAAGGAGGCGCCGAACAACTTGAATGATCTTGTCACCGTCTTTGGTGTCGATCCCAGCCCCCTTATTGGTTATAGCTTGACGCTGTTGAAGAGTGGTGCCGAGACTTCAATGGCATTGGTAATGGCGCACGGCGAGAAGGTCGATTGGGAGAAGGTTAGCTCCTCTGTCCTAGTCACACCCAATGGCCAAGCAGTTGACCTGAAGCCTTATATTAAGAGGGCTAGAAAGTATTCTCGGCTGCTTTTAGGCATGGGCTCAGGCTCGGAGAAACTGGCCACCCCTTCTGCGATGGGCGCCCCTTCTTCGGCTGCCACTACTGCTCCTGTAGCTAGTGCTCCTTCTGCTAGTGCTACTCTGTCTTTGAAGGACACGGCTTCATAGGCTTTTGATTTTGTAGTTTCATTGTATCCTCCTTACTGTCGTTGTAATGAATCTTTAACTTATCTAGCTGCCTTTTTCTTCCTTTTTACAAGAAAGCAACCGTTGAATATTTGTGTATGAATTTTTCCTTGTATGCTGAACGTTTCATATCCTTCGTGTCTTGCCAGATTGTGAATGAATCTTTGGCTCCTTCTTGATCCGCGCAGTTGTTGGATGCAATTCCGTCCTCATCTGTGGTGGGCGCAGCCAGTACCGCCATTGTGTGTATGATGGATCCTCCGTTGTATGTTGAAAAGATAGAACAGGTGAAAAAACTTGAAGGAAAACTTCGGGTTGTTCAATCGATGGTGGATGTTTCCCAATCAAAGACACGCCAGGCCCTCAACCATGAGGCTTTTTTCTTGGAGAAAATTTCCAGGGCAAGTGAAAAGCTGTTGTGTAAGTATTCTTCCTCTTTCTTCTGTTGCTTTTTCTGGCTTGCGGGAAATTAATATTTTATCCCTGATTTGTAGGCATTCGATTGTGCGAGAGGGAGGAAACCCAATGTCTGTGCAACCGAATGCAAGCTCTTGTGTCTGCCTCCCAAAGTTCTGAAACAGATTTTTGGACCGATCATCGCCATGCCTATACTATGGGATTGCTTCAGGATCGCCTATCAGAGTTGGAGCAATTTGTCAAGTGTTGCCGTAGATCTCTGGCCATTGTTTACAATGCCATGTTTCCTCCGGATCCTCAGCCTCAGACCTTGGCGGATTTGATTGTGAAGTTTCGACAAGGTGAAAGGATTCACCATTACATGAAGCTTCAACTTGTGGTGGGTGCCAAGCTCACGCTCTCTTGGGTACATGCACATCATCCTACACTAGATATGGTTGTTGTATCTTCGGGTTTTCCTCCCCCTTCTGATGGTGACCTTGTTTATATGGTGCCTCATTACGCCACTGCTCGTAGACCTGCCATTAGGATTGTGCGAAGATGCTTACAAGAAGACGAGGAATTTTTTGTTAATTTTTCTATTTGACTGCTTTCTTGTGCAGCCTTGTACTTCATAGAAGAAATATTGTATAGATATTTCTTATATTTATCAAAAAGGTCGTATGTTTTATACGAGATTTTGACTATATGATGTATTCTCTTGTTGAGGACCCGACGAACTGATGTTCGTTTGCCGTAGAAATTTGTATCTCGTGAAATACTTTCTTTATTTATTGATAAGCATAAATGGAAATACATTACAAGGGCGTGATCACCTGGCCATTGGCCTTTATTGAATATAAGGTGCGTCTAAGTGAAGATTTTCTTTAAGAACTTTGGCTTCCTTCCTTGGGGGTTCTTCATCATGCTCCGTGTTGTGGTGCTCTTGTCTTGTTAATTAGTGGGTGTTCCTATGCGGACCTATATTGGAGGCCGCATAGGTTGCTTTTGTGAGACCGTTGTGTGCTTTCTCTTCTGATGTTTGCTTTTTGTGCATGTGCCCTTCGTGTAGCAACTCCTCATCCACTATTTTCAGTTGTCCAAGTTTTGTATCCATCCCGAAAGATTCCGAGATTTTGTTGAATTCCCGATAGCAACAGTCCGCGCGACTGAAGCTTCCTTTAACTGTTATGACCCCATTAGGGGCTGGCATTTTTAGTACTAGATATGCGTAGTGAGGTACTGCCATGAACCTAGCGAAAGTTGGTTGTACCAGGATCGCGTGGTACTGAGATGGCCAGTACATGACTTCGAATTCTAGATTTTCGCGTCAAAAGTTATTCTTTGACCTGAAAACTACATTGACATTCAAAGTTATCCGTACACTATATAGTGGTAAGATAAGATAAGATCATGCAGAAGTCAACGATTATTAGCTACAAGGGAGAAGATTCTAGTATGATGGAGAAGTGTGTTTTGAGGTTTGTGCGTCACATTCATTATGCTGAAGACTATCAATAGAATCTTCTAGATGCTAGAATGGAAAAGAAGATCCAATGGCTAGAAATGTTGGGATTCGCGAGTCTTGATCCAACGGTCAATATTCAAAGTTATTCATACACTATCTAGTGGTAGGAGGTAAGATAAGATATCTCTATCTCTACTACTATAATGGAGCAGTTTTGAATTGGATCCATAGCACCAATCCTGATCGTTGGGCTATTAGATCCAATGGTTTAGAGAAGCTGGATTCATGTTGAATAGTAGCTAGAGAAAACTCCACCATGCATGTTATAGAACCATCATGCCACCACCCCCAAAATTTCATAGCACAGTAGGCTGTATTCTCTCTAATACTATAGTGGAATAGTTTTGAATTAGATGCATAGCACCAATCCTGACCATTGGGTTGTTAGATCTAATGGTTCAGAGCAACTGGATTCGTGTGTTGAATAGTACAGACCTAGAGCAAACTCCACCATGTTCTAGAACCATCATGTCACCACCCCCAAAATGCATAAATTAAATATATTAATAATAACTATCTACACATATTGAGAATACAACCTACTATGCTGTGAAATTTACAGGGTGTTCACATGATGGTTCTAGAACATGGAGGAGTTTGCTCTAGGTACTATTCAACACGAATCTAGCTGCTCTGATCCATTGGATCTAACAACCCAACGGTCATGATTGGTGCTATGGATCCAATTCAAAACTCTCTATTCTTATCTTATCTTATCTTACCACTACATAGTGTACGAATAACTTTGAATATTTACAGTTGGATCAAGACTCCCGAATCCCAACATTTCTAGCCGTTGGATCTTCTTTTCCATTCTAGCATCTAGAAGATTCTATTTTTTTGAAAGGTTTAGAAGATTCTATTGATGGTCTTCATCACAATGAATGTTATGCTCAAAACTCAAAACACACTTCTCCATCATTCTAGAATCTTCTCCCTCATTTCTCTAGACCATGTTACCAAAAAAATTATGTTTTAGATCTCCACTGCTATAATGGAGTAGTTTTGATTGGATCCATAGCAACAATCCTGACCGTTGGGCTGTTAGATCCAATGGTTCAGAGTAGCTGGATTCGTGTTGAATAGTACCTAGAGCAAAATCCACCATGTTCTCTAGAACCATCATGTCACCACCCCCAAAATTTCATAGCACAGTAGGCTGTATTCTCAATATGTGTATATAGTTATTATTAATAGACTTAATTTATAATTTTTTTTTTCTTTGATGTATGAAATGTGATTTAACAAACATTAAGTTGTTATCAACTAATAGTCTTGTTAGAGAGAAAAATGCATACATTAAGTATATTAATAATAACTATCTACACCTATTGAGAATACAACCTACTATGCTATGAAATTTTGGGGGTGGTGACATGATGGTTCTAGAACATGGTGGAGTTTGCTCTATAGGTACTATTTAACATGAATCCAACTGCTCTGAACCATTGTATCTAATAGCCCAACAGTCTATATGAAATGTGATTTAACAAACATTAAGTTGTTACTAACCAATAGTTTTGTTAGAGAAAAATGCATACTTTAATTCTATTAATAATAACTATCTACGCATAATGAGAATATAGCCTACTATGCTATCAAATTTTGGGGGTGGTGACATGATGGTTCTAAAACATGGTGGAGTTTGTTGTAGGCCGGTACTATTCAACATGAATCAAGCTGCTCTGAACCATTGGATCTAACAGCCCAATGGTCAGGATTGGTGCTATGGATCCATTTCATTCAAAACTGCTCCATTATAGTAGTGGAGAGAATACAACCTACTGTGCTATGAAACTTTGGGGGTGGTGCTAGAACATGCTGGAGTTTTCTCTAGGTACTGTTCAACACGAATCCAGCTGCTCTGAACCATTGGATCTAACAGCCCAACGGTCAGGATTGGTGCTATGGATCCAATTCAAAACTGCTCTATTCTTATCTTATCTTATCTTACCACTATATAGTGTACGAATAACTTTGAATATTGACCGTTGGATCAAGACTCGTGAATCCCAACATTTCTAGCCGTTGGATCTTCTTTTCCATCCTATCATCTAGAAGATTCTATTTTTTTGAACGATCTAGAAGATTCTATTGATAGTCTTCATCACAATGAATGTTATGCACAAAACTCAAAACACACTTCTCCATCATTCTAGAGTTTTCTCCCTAGCTCATTTCTCTAGACCATGTGTTACCAAAAATTTCATGTTTTAGTAGATAGCTAATAATCGTTGACTTCTACATGATCTTACCACTATATAGTGTACGGACAACTTTGAATATTGACCGTTGGATTAAGACTAGCAAATCCCAACATTTCTAGTTGTTGGATCTTCTTTTCCATTCTAGAATCTATAAGATTCTATTGATAGTCTTCATCACAATGAATGCTATGCACAAAACTCAAAACACACTTCTCCATCATTCTAGAATCTTATCCCTCGTTTCTCTAGACCATGTTACCAAAATTTTAAAGTTTTAGATAGATGCTGACTCGTGTACTAATGAGCTCGTTGGGGAACCCCAAGAGGAAGGTCTGATAAGCACAGCAGTAAGTTTCCCTCAGTTATGAAACCAAGGTTATCAATCCAGTAGGAGCAAGTAAACACCTCAAATGTGTTACTAGCTGGACTTTGGCAGGGCGCACTACCAGCACCAGCAGCAACGTGGAGACCTGCACAACACAACCACAGAACTCTGTCCCAACTTACGATGAGGTTGTCAATCTAACCGATTTTGCTGAAAACAAAGGATTAAACGTATCGAGTGGAAGAAAGTAATAGTTTGCAGAAAGTAAACATAAAGCAGTAAACGGTTGATTGTAGATTGATGGTAAAAGAAAGGACCGGGGTCCATAGTTCACTAGTGGTGGCTCTCCTTAAGATAGATGACATGTTGGGTGAACAAATTACAGCAGGGCAATTGACAAACATCGAGAAAGCATACAAGCATATACTACTCATCTTGACTCCTCTGAGACTTGATTGGGCATTACAACATTATGCATAGACTGTAATCCAACTGCATCTATGACTAATAATCCACCTTCAGGTTATCATCTGAACCCTCTCCAGTATTAAGTTGCAAGAAATGGATAATTGCATTACGCATTGTGTGTAAAGTAAACAATACGATTGTTCTATGAACAAAGGATTATTTTTTTCTCCCTAGTAGCAACATCACATCTAGTACCTTAGAGATTTCTATCACTTCCCCTAGATTACTAGACGCATGAACCCACTATCGAGCATAAATACTAACTCTTGGAGTTGCTAGCATCTACTTGGCCAAGATAGCTACTAACAACGGAAAGCGTGCAAGATCACAAATAACAAAGACATGATAGAATCAATAATAAATCTGAAATATCATCTCAATATCCATCGGATCCCCGCAAACACAACATGTAAGATTACAAATAGATGATCTTGATCATGAACGGAGCTCACAAGATCTAAACATGATAGCACAAAGGAGAAGAACAAGCCATCTAGCTACTACATGGACCCGTAGTCCAGAGATAAACTACGCACGCATCACACCGGAGGCTTGCATGGTGATGAAGAAGGACTCTAGGGTGAATTCCCCTCTCCGGCAGGGTGCCAGGAAGGGCTTCAGACCCTTAGGGTTTCTGTATCGGAGTCAATATATAGGCGAAAGGAGAGGCCGAGGGGGTGCCTGGGGCGGCCAGACCACCCCCTGGCGCGGGCCAAGCCTAGCCGTGCGGACAGGTGGTGTGGCCGGGCCCCAGCCCCTCTCCGTCTTGTATTCTGGCTCCTCGTGTCCCTCGGTGAAAAACTGACTTTGGCTTTTGTCCCATCCAATTCCGAGAATATTCATTTTTGGCTTTCCTAGAACCCAAAACAACAGAAAACAGGCAGCTGGCACTGTGGCTCTTGTTAATAGGTTAGTCCAAGAAATCATATGACAATTACTCCAAAGTGTGGACAAAACATAAGAAAGTAGATAAAACCAAGCATGGAACATCAAAAATTATGGATACGTTAGCAACATATCAACATCCCCAAGCTTAACTCCTGCTCGTCCTCGGGTAGGTAAGTGATAAAAAGAAAGAATAATTGTTGAGGTGACATGCACCATCATAAACTTGATCAAGGTATTTGTAAAACATTGATAGCTAGGATCATAGTACTTCAATCATAACATGAAAGACAAAGTTCTAGCAATAAGACAAAGCAACTGTGTTGCAACATGAAAAGGCACAAACAAAGGATTCATGAATAACAATGCTTTGCAAGACGTTTGTTTCACATAAAGAAAACATAGCAAAGTGGCATTCATCTTGTCCCTCATAGAGTAGCAAACACAAATGCATAGGACACCTTCAAAGTTCATAAGAGTGACTAGATACAAATAGTTTAAAACAAGCAATATCAAAGCTATGCATCAATCAACAAGTCTTGGGACAATGCACATAGAACTAAGAATGGCCACTATGCTCTCAAAGTAGGTGCATAAAGATAGAAGGTGGAGACTCAACATAAAAGTAAAAGAAAGGCCTTCATAGAAGGAAGTAGGGATTCAAGTCTCATAAAGAGCTTCCAAAAATTATGGTACTTATTAGCTTTCAGCTCTCATTGCCCCTATCATAAGCATCTTGAAGGTGCTTAAGGTTAAAGTGACACAACTAAGAGGATATGCTTGACAAGTTATAGGCTGAAATCTCATGCCCCTTCTTACAAAGACCGAACCTCATGCTACTCGACTTTAGTCACAAGTAAGCTCTTGTCATTGTAGGTACATATGTATCATAGAGAACCGCCAACGGGGTACCCCTTGCACATGATACAGGAGCTATCCCATAATCAAAATGACAAGGCAAGGCATAATCAAGATCTCAGCGATCTTTTTATTTGCTATTTGCATAGGTTTTTATTGAGGATGCTTCATAGAGTGCTCATTATGGTTATGATGCAAGTTTCCACCATGATTAGGCATGGCTTAGGCTAGCGGCCCAGGCGTTTCTCTAACACAAATAAAAACTCCATGATCTTACAAGTTCCCGTTTTATTTCACACCGTCGAGATCCATAAGCAAAAGAACATGATATCAACGGGGTACAAAGTACAGGTGCAATGTTGAAAGCGTTCCCCATGATACATGGTTCTGCTAACTTCAACTTATAAAGCGCAAGCATATACGCAACAAAGATGGACGCAATGGTTCAAGTTTATTAAGTGCAAGAAAGTAAAGTGTGCCATCAAGTTCGTGAGAGCTTTAATTACTAGTTTTCTCATAACAAGTTTAATTCGGAAGGTAGACAAAAACATGAATATACTTGGAATAGCATATGCTAATAGGTAGGTATGGTGGACTCTTTGGAATAACTTGGTTTTAGGAGTTGGATGCATGAGTGGAACTCATACTTGGTTACGGAGGCTAGAAAAAGACTAGGAGCGACCAACTAAGAGAGCAATAATGGCCATAATTATGCAGAGCGACAAAACATCATTGATCAAAGCATAAAGTGATACTATAAGTTGAAAACTAAAGGATCATAAAGGCTATGGTGACTTGGGATAGTCATAACATGGTGTGATCATGTGCCAAATCAACCCAAATAAAGCATCAAAGGAGAATACCACAATACTATGCTTTAATATGCTAAAACAACGCATGATTCTTTCAAGGCACATTAAGCAATCTCAATTGTTTATAACAAGTCATGCTACATAAAAGAATACTAATCCTAAAGCCAAAACAATATCAATCATGGGCCATAGTCAAAAACAAGCTCTCTTTACCACTTAAGCATGAACTTTCCTACTCTTTTCCAATCCAAACCAAACTATTTGAAAACCAATATATGAAAGAGGGGGTCCAACCAATTTATTCAGCAAACTAAGAAAACAAATCAAACCAAGCAAACGAAAACCAAAATGAAAAACGAAAAAGAAGACGCTCCAAGAACAACACAACTATGTATGAAACAATAAAACTGAAGTGTTCGGAAAAAACCTGGGATTTTTATTGATGAAGAAGGGGATGCCTTGGGCATCCCCAAGCTTAGACGCTTGTACTTCTTGGATATTTCTTGGGGTGACACGCATGGCATCCCCAAGCTTGAGCTTTAGTCCATCCTTCATCTCATTACTCATTCCTTCCACACACCTAAAATTCTTCCTTCATACAAAACTTCACATAATCTTTATTAGCAACATTAGTGCACTCAAGATAATAAGTCTTTAGGTTCAGTTCCAAAACCAATAAAACTTCCATTAAAACACTAGCTATTGTAGCACTTCCCTCAAAAAGCTCAATTCCCTAAAAGAACTCAAAAAGGAACCAACAAGAAGCAAATGCAAATAAAGGCAGAAATCTGTCAAAACAGACCAGCAGGTAAAGAATTTTTTCGAAGACCTTCTGTTGCTCAAATCGAAAAGTGTTGAACTAACGAAAGTTAGATAACAACCTGGGGCAGAAGCAAAAACATTCACGCCTCAAAAGGACGCATAGAGATTTTACACGAAGTTTTACGGTGAAGCACAAAAATTTGTTTCGGGACAGCAACTTTCCCAATCATTACATCTCTCTCATTAGAGGTTACTCTTGGCACAAAAAGTGAATAAAAAGGATAAGGAGCTGTTATTACTGAAGTAATAAATTCCAAGACTCATCTAAAACTTTTGGGTTATCTCCCAATAAGTACTTTTCTTTAACGCCTTTAAGTTAGGCATAAGAAGCAAGAAAAAGAATCAAGTGTTCTCCAATGAAGAAGCATTAAGAGACAATTTTGTTTTCATAGGAGAGGCAAAAGAAATCTTCTCTCTCTTCTTAGGGAAGTGTTCTATACCTTTCTTGAGTGGGAGTTGATATTTAATGGTGCCTTCTTTCATATCAATAATGGCACCAACAGTTCTAAGAAAAGGTCTTCCCAAAGTAATAGAACAAGAAGCATTGCATTCAACATCCAAAACATAGAAATCAACGGGGACATAGGCATTGTTGACCATAATAAGAACATCATTAATACTCCCCATGAGTTTCTTTTTAGCATTATCATCAAGTGGGACATTCAAATAACAATCTTCAAGTGGTGGCAAATCAAGCATTTCATAAATCTTTCTAGGCATAATGGAAACACTACTATCAAGATCACATAAAGCTTTAAAATCAAAATCATTCACTTTCATATTGATGATGGGTTACCAACCATCTTCTTGTTTTATAGGAATAGAAGTTTTATGTTTCATCTTTTCTTCTTTAATCTTGATGAGAGCATCAGTAATGTGTTTTGTAAAGGCCATATTCATAGCACTAGCATTAGGACTTTTAGCAAGCTTTTGTAGGAACTTAATAACTTCACAGATATTGCAACCATCAAGATCAAAATCATAATTATCATCTAAAGTAGTAGAGCTATTACTAGCCTCAACACTAGTGGTAGTGATAGTATAAACACTAATGTTTCTAGCAATTTCATCTTCTCTTTCCCACTTAGCATGCAATTCAGCTAATAGTCTAACATTTTCATCAATTCTAACTTGTATGGCATTAGTAGCTGCAAAGGGATTCTCATTAGTTTCAGGTTTAGCAGCCATTTTATTAATCAAAGAGAATTGTGCTTCAGACAAAGATGATATATTTCTTTCAACATTAGAAAGTTTCAATCGCAAACTAGGAATTTCCCTATTCAAACTCTCGAGTTGATGGCTAATATTCTTCAAAATGGTAGATTGTTCCTCCATAGTTTTAGTAAATAATTTGTTTTGTTCATATTGCATTTGCATGAAGTTTTTAGTGGCTCTTTCAACTTCTAAAATTCTCCCTTCACTAGGTGTTCTAGGTTTGCCATTATAACCATAAGTATTATTAGGAGGGTAAGGCCTATAATTGTTATTACCATAAGCATTGTTGCCAAAATTATTATTTCTTATAAAGTTCACATCAACTTGCTCTTCTTGAGCAACCAAAGAGGCTAACGGAACATGATTTTGATCAATATGAGCCTTCCCATTAACAAGCCTAGACATAATAACATCAATTTTATCACTCAAGGAGGAGGTTTCTTCAATAGAATTTACCTTCTTACCTTGTGGAGCTCTGTCAGTGTGTCATTCAGAATAGTTAACCATCATATTATCCAGAAGCTTTGTTGTAGCACCCAAAGTAATGGTCATAAAGGTACCTCTAGCAGCAGAATCCAATAGATTTCTTGAAGAATAGTTCAATCCTGCATAAAAGGTTTGGATAATCATCCAAGCAGTCAGTCCATGAGTGGGACAATTCTTTACCAAAGATTTCATTCTTTCCCAAGCTTGAGCAACATGTTCATTATCAAATTGTTTAAACTTCATTATTTCACTTCTCATAGATATAATCTTAGCAGGAGGATAGTATTTTCCAATGAAAGCATCTTTGCATTTAGTCCAAGAATCTATACTATTCCTAGTTAAGGAATTCAACCATTTTTTAGCTTTTCCTCTCAAACAGAAAGGAAACAATTCAAGCTTAATAATATCTCCATCTATATCCCTGTGCTTTTGCATCTCACAAAGTTCAACAAAGTTATTTAAATGGGCTGCAGCATCTTCATTACCAATACCAAAAAATTGTTCTCTCATAACAAAATTGAGTAAAGCAGGTTTTATTTCAAAGAAAGTAGCTTCAGGAACAGGTGGACCAATAGGTGTGCTCATAAAATCATGGTTGTTGGTGCTAGTGAAGTCACACAACTTAGTGTTTTCAAGAGTAGTCATTTTTTTGTGTTTTTAATAAAGAAAGCAAACAAAGCAAAAGGTAAAATAAGCAAAACAAAAATAACAAAGTAAAGAGATTGGCTATGAGGGACTCCCCTTGTGAAGATGTCCTTGACTCTTCGAAGGCCTTGAAAATCACTTGACTCGTGTACTAACGAGCTCGTTGGGGAACCCCAAGAGGAAGGTATGATGAGCACAGCAGTAAGTTTCCCTCAGTTATGAAACCAAGGTTATCAATCCAGTAGGAGCAAGGAAACACCTCAAAGGTGTTACTAGCTGGACTTTGGCAGGGCGCACACCGGCGCCAGCAGCAACATGGAGACCTGCACAACACAACCACAGAACTCTGTCCCCAACTTACAATGAGGTTGTCAATCTCACCAATTTTGCTAAAAACAAAGGATTAAACGTATCGAGTGGAAGAAAGTAATAGTTTGTAGAAAGTAAACACAAAGCAGTAAACAGTTGATTGTAGATTGATGGTAAAAGAAAGGACCGGGGTCCATAGTTCACTAGTGGTGGCTCTCCTTAAGATAGATGACATGTTGGGTGAACAAATTACAGCGAGGCAATTGACAAACATCAAGAAAGCATACAAGCATATACTACGCATCTTGACTCCTCTAAGACTTGATTGGGCATTACAACATTATACAAAGACCATAATCCAACTGCATCTATGACTAAAAATCCACCTTCAGGTTATCATCCGAATCCCCTCCAGTATTAAGTTGCAAGCAACGGATAATTGCATTATGCATTGCTTGTAAAGTAAACAATACGATTGTTCTATGAACAAAGGATTGTTGTTTTCTCGCTAGTAGCAACATCACATCTAGTACCTTAGAGATTTCTGTCACTTCCCCAGCTTACTAGAGGCATGAACCCACTATCGAGCATAAATACTAACTCTTGGAGTTGCTAGCATCAACTTGGCCAAGATAGCTACTAACAATGGAAAGCATGCAAGATCACAAATAACAAAGACATGATAGAATCAATAATCAATCTGAAATATCATCTCAATATCCATCGGATCGCCGCAAACACAACATGTAGGAATTACAAATAGATGATCTTGATCATGAACGGAGCTCACAAGATCTAAACATGATAGCACAAAGGAGAAGAACCAGCCATCTAGCTACTACATGGACCCATAGTCCAGAGAAGAACTACTCACGCATCACACTGGAGGCTTGCATGGTGATGAAGAAGGCCTCCAGGGTGAATTCCCCTCTCCGGCAGGGTGCCGGGAAGAGCTTCAGATCCCTCCCGATCTAGGGATGGAGATGACGGCGGCTACAGACTCTTTCGTGGAATTTTGATCGGGTCCTTAGGGTTTCTGTATCGGAGGCAATATATAGGCGAAAGGAGAGGCCGAGGGTGTTCCTGGGGCGGCCAGACCACCCCTGGCGTGGGCTAAGCCTCGCCGCGCGGCCAGGTGGTGTGGCCGGGCCCCAGCCCCTCTCCGTCTCGTATTCTGGCTCCTGGTGTCCCTCGGTGAAAAACTGACTTTGGATTTTGTCCCCTCCAATTCTGAGAATATTCATTTTCTGACTTTCCTGGAACCAAAAACAGCAGAAAATAGGGAGCTGGCACTGTGGCTCTTGTTAATAGGTTAGTCCAAGAAATCATATGAAAAGTACTCCAAAGTGTGGACAAAACATAAGAAAGTAGATAAAACCGAGCATGGAACATCAAAAATTATGGATACGTTAGCAACATATCAATAGCTAATAATCATTGACTTCTACATGATATGCAAAGTACAAGAACGAAATATACACCTGAGAAGATTATTCTACTCCCTTCGATCCAAATTATTGTTCTTGGATTTGTCTAGATTCGATTGTATCTAGTCATGTTTTAGTGCTAGATACATCCGAATCTAGACAAATCTAAGAACAATAATTTGGATCGAAGGGAATAGAATGATGAAGTAGTGTTTTCGAGGTTTGTGCATTGCATCCATTGTGCTAAAGACATACTATCCATAATATATTCTAGTAGAGATGCTAGCTAGTAGAATGGAAAAGAAGATCCAAAGACTAGCAATGTTGGGATTCACGAGTCTTGATCCAACGATCAATATATTCGAATTTATTCATACACTGTATAGTGGTAAGATAAGATAAACAATAGTATTTTCTAGAGATGATGCTACAATGGAATAGTAGATCTAATGGCTGGCAATGTTGGGATTCATGAGTTTTGATCCAACTGATCAATATTAAAAGTTATTCGCAAAAAATATAGTGGTAAGATACGATAAGAAAGACTATCAATTGTATCTACTAGATGCTAGAATGGAAAAGAAGATCCAACCGATTGGCAATGTTGGGATTCGCGGATCTTGATCCAACGGTCAAAATTCTAAGTTATTCGTACACTATAGTGGGTAAAATAATGTACTATCCATAGTGTATCTTCTATTTAGATGCTAGCTAGAATGGAATAGGAAAAGGCATGTGCGCCACACGTATATATTGTATGAAATGTGATTTAGCAAACATTAAGTTGTTATTATTAATCAATAGTCTTGTTAGAGAAAAAAGGGCATACATTAAGTCTACTAGTAAAAGGCATGAGCCACACATGTATATACTGTATGAAATGTTATTTAGCAAACATCAAGTTGTTATTATTAACCAATAGTCTTCTTAGAGAAAAAAGGCATACATTAAGTCTACTAGTAAAAGACATGAGCCGCACACGTATATGCTATATGAAATATGATTTAACAAATATTAAGTTGTTATTATTAACCAATAGTCCTGTTAGAGAAAAAAGGCATACATTAATTCTATCAATAATAACTATCTACACATGTTGAGAATATAGCCTACTGTGCTATGATTTTTGGGGGGGTTACATGGTGGAGTATGCTCTATGGGTACTGTTCAACACGAATCCAGCTGCTCTGAACCATTGGATCTAATAGCCCAATCGTCAGGATTGGTCCTATTAATAATAACTATCTACACATATTCAGAATATAGCCTACTCTGGTATAAAATTTAGGGTGGTGGGGTGTTGACATGATGGTCCTAGAACATGGTGGAGTTTGCTCTAGGTACGTACTAGTTGTTCAACATGAATCCAGCTACTCTGAACCATTGGACCTAACATCCCAACGGTCAAGATTTGTGCTATGGATCCAATTTAAAACTTCTCTATTATAGTAGTAGAAGAAAACAAGATAACACTTTATAGTGTACGATACAAATAACATTGAACTTTGACCGTTGGATCTAGACTCGTGAATCCCAACATTTCTAATTAACTGTTGGATCTTCTATCCATTCTACTCCCTCCGTCTAGAAATATAAGACATTTTAGCGTTGTGAAACAAATGTATCTAGATGTCTTTTAGTCTATAGGCCGACATCTAGATACATTTGTTTCACAAAGGTAAACTATCTTATATTTGTGAACGAGGGAGTAGCATCTAGAAGATTCTATTGTTAGTCTTCAGCACAATGAACGCTATGCACAAATCTCAAAACACACTTTTCAATAATTCTAGAATCTTTTTCATCATTTCTCTAGATCACGTGGAGTATTAGGTAGGAGTAGCTAGGTTGATTTCTACATGATATAGTACAAAGTAGAAGAACCAAATATACACCCGATACTTTATGGACATGGCTCGAAATTAAAATTAATTTTTGAGCTTCACCTATTATAATTATAATTTTATAGTGCCGTGCAAGGCACGTTCAACTTTATAGTGGATGTCCAGATCATGTTGGGGGTGACAACTGCTTACGGTTGTCTCTTCGATTTCTGCGTCAAGAACTGTATCTGAATGGAAATGGTTTTTTACTCGCATGGAGACCAGGAGGCCACCTCTCATGGACTCGACCTTCTGCCTCCTCCTCTTCGCGGTTGTAGCTTTTCTCTGCCAGATTGCTTTGCCCGTTTTCATTCCTTTTTTGCTGTGCTATTTCACCCGCATGACCAGGAACAAGTCTCGCCATAGAAGGGCTCGTGCTGCGACAGTGAAGCTGGCAGAAGAGAAGAAGTCGGCTTGTCTTTCTGCCATTATGTTGCTACCGGTACCAAGTGATGCGACGATCAAAGGGTCCCAGTCGAATCCCTCGGCTGCAGGCCAGAGGTCTTCAACTCAAGGTTCTTCGAAACCGCCGCAACCAGGGACAGATACCTTCAGGTAAATCTTCGTTCTTGCACAACTTTCCATGTCTTTGACCATTTATTGATTTGCTCATTTACCTAAAAAAACACATTCTTCCTCAATGGTGTTTTTAGGTCGGGCAGTCTTTGAATTCCCTCAGCACTCTTGCTTGCAGAACCATCTTCACCATCGCTGATGGAGACTGATACCTTCAGGTAAATCTCCGTGCTTGGGCAACTTTCCATGTCTTTGACTGTTTCTTGATTTGCTCATTTCCCTATTAGTACATTTTTCTCAATGTTGTTTTAGGTCGGGCGGACTTCGCATTCCCGCGGCACTCATGCCTGCAGAATCTTCTTCACCATCACCGATGGAGGCCGATCGGTACAGCCGCAAGGTAAGAAATCATTTGAATTGTGATTCTGTGTCTCTCTTCCTTGATAGTTCTCTGGATACACTTCTGAATTTACGCTCCCTGTTCATCTAACAGAATATTGTCTTCGAGGTCGAGTTTATGGTGAAAAAGGTGATGGGCGATTTTTGCATCAAGACAACGGACAGAAGCACCCTCGTCAAGGAGTGCACTAGACTTTACTCCAAACTCGCCGCTGATAAGGTCGAGCTTAGCCTCCTCAGGAATCTCATCATGGAATACTTGATTGAGCGTGATGAGCTAAAGCGGCAGAACAACGGCATGATGGAGATGCTAGGCATAAGCTTCGAACAGATCCAGGACCTCGAGGACTAGAAGGACAAACTCCTGGCCGAGCTGGCAAAGATGAAGCGTGAAACTGTCATCGATTTCCATTAATGAGCTGGTACGTGGAAGACCTTAGTTAGTACTCCATCTGTTTTCACAATATAAGCCTATTTACAGAGCTAAAACCGCTTACAAAAAAGGCTTATATATTATGGAACGGAGAGACTAGTTCATGATAGGATATATATAGATTGCAATATTGCCCCAGTAAATTGAAAAACCTTTATTAGTAGTATGAATGTATGATCGTGTACTTGCTGGTAAAATATTTGGTTATTTGGTGAATGTGATATGCATCAGCATCACCAGCCACAATATCGCCAAAGCCAATTTTGGATGTGATTATCTTTCCTATTGTACTATAATAGTAATTAGTTATTATCGCTTCCGTGCAGAGTGGTAGCTACCTTTCCGTCGTTGTCATGCTGCATCTCACCAACTTTACTTGCTCAAAGACTCCATTCTTCTTTACTACAAAAAAGAGCCTCCATTTTTCCGCCATCTTCGGTTTTGGTCTTGCTGATGGCAGTGGCAGCGGTATCCCATTGACGGTGACTTTAGATCAGGACCCCAACTTTGTCTATGTACAGCTACAGTGTAGTATAATCATTGCACCAATGCTTACAGGGGAAGGAAGTAGGATTATGAAGGGAGTAGGATTATGTGTGCTATTTGGTCGACAATTAGAAAACACTATTTAGTTATTTAGTAGTACTATATAGATTCTTCCAATTTTTGACTAACCTGTGACATCTATTTGGATATGAAGGGAGTAGGATTATGCGTTAGCTACATACATGGCCTTTATTCTGCATAGTGTCAACCTGGTGAGATAATTCTCTCCTAAGAAGAGAGGTCAACACATTAAAAGGTGTCTAGATATATTCGTTTCACAAAAGCTAAAACATCTTATATTTTGGAATAGAGGGAGTACATAGGATCTAATAAAGAGGGGAGATAGGTACATATATGAGTAAAAAAATGAGAGTTGCAAGAACAAGATGATGAATGAATATTCTATCAATTATCTTTCCGACAATTTTTCACCCTGTTATGGAAAAATGCAACAAATACATGTAAAATGAAAAAATACGCGTGTATTAGTTTTTATGTGACAACGACTATGGCCCTTGTGCCCTGGCACACACCGAGAAAATATGTGGAATTTCTTGGACTGACTCAACTGCAGCGAGTCCGTCGTAAAAAGAAAAAGGAAACGATGTCGTGAAACTAGGTCGAACTTTCTTATCTTATCTTACTACTATATAGTGTACGAATAACTTTGAAGGTTGACCGCTGGATGAAGACTGGCAAATTGCAACATATCTAACCTATGGATCTTTACCATTCTAGCATCTAGAAGATTCAATGGATAGTCTTTAGCATAATGAATGCTATGCTAAAACTTCAAAACACAATTCTCCGCCATTCTAGAATCTTCTCTGTCATTTCTCTAAGCATGTTACAATTTTTTTTTGAGTATTATTATGTACCAAGAACCAAGTATACACCTAATAATTTATGGATATAATGTGGCTCAAAATTCTTTAATAGTCTTTTGACATTTACCTATTATAATTTTATAATTGATGGCATGTCTTACTTTCCATCTCATAGCTATAGATGACATGATAGTCTTTTATTTGAGTCTCATGTTTGTTTTTTGAAATGGGGATACCGTAGCCTCTGCACTCAAAGGATGCACAAATCCCTTTTATTAAAAACCAAGTACCGAGTACAGTTTACGGATCAGATAAGGTTGATACAAACACCAACCATGTGAACAAAGCTAAAGGTCTCACAAGAGAACGCACACATCTCATGTGCAAATTATTATGCAAATACATACTTCAAGAACATAATTTGACTATAAATCTGGTCAATAATATATAATTATATTTAATAATTTTTAACCAATTTATTTATATTCGACAGACGATTCCAATGGTACAATTTTTATGACATGCAGTTCATAAACTGGTGATCAAATTTATGGTCAAATTATTTTATTTGAGTACGTATTTGTCTAATGAAGCGGAATGGAGGTAATATACTACATAGTAGTATTTTTTCCCTAAAAGGGGAGTGCGCATGTTTGATTCGTAGGATAGGAAAATCGTAGGAGTAGAAAAAATGTAGGATTGCAATATCATGCCCACTCCAATCCTATAGGAATTCATATGAACCAAAGTGTGTTTGATTCCACCATAGGTATCCGTTTGATTCAAAGGATTTACCTAGGGATTTTGTAGGATTAAATCCTATAGGAAAATTTCCTACGACGGCTGTTTGATTTGTAGGATTGATTCCCATAAGATTTTTTCCTAAGGATTCCTTTGTACTAGTTTTCATAGGATGTCAAACATCCACCCATACCTCTTTTTCAGATTCCTATGGTGGAATAAAATTCACTTTGGTTCATATGAATTCCTATAGGATTGGAGTGGGCATGACATTGCAATCCTACATTTTTCCTACTCCTACGATTTTCCTTTCCTAGGAATCAAGCATGCCATCTGAAAAAGAGTTATGGGTGGATGTTTGATTTCCTATGAAAACTAGTACTATGGAAATCAATCCTACAAGTTAAACAACCATCGTAGGAAATTTTCCTATAGTATTTAATACTAAAAAATTCTTAGGCAAATCCTTTGAATCAAACGGGCCCTAGAGTAGGAGTGCTTGAAGCAGAGGCCCTGCTCGTGACTGCGCATAGGTTTTCGCAGTAGGGACTACACAGAGTTTGTACCTGGGAAAGGCTGCTGGTGCATTCATACCTCCCATCGCATTCGATGCACTTCCTCTAGCTCGGTTCCTGGCTAGTGTAGCAATAATCATAGAGTATAGATCGCCAATTTTTTTGGCAGGTTCATCTAGTTCTAAAGTGAGATCACCAAAATTTGAATGACATTGGCAGGTTTTTCTTTGAACTACCCGGCGCAACGCAATTCAAAAGTTTCAAACCTACCACCGATGCCCTTGTGATACATATAAAAGATGCTGTATCCCACATCTCTCACTAGACCTCAGAGTCGGAGCATCTCCCACGAATATGGCCATGCACCGCCATCCCTCCCCACCAGCACTGCCTCCTCACCAGGTACCGTTGTGAACGAAGGCACCACTCCCTTGTTTAGGAAGATGGAGCGGCTTCCCCACGCCGAAGACCATCGGGCCGGAGTGTGCACAACATCGCCAGCAAACACGGTACGGTCACCGCAAAGTCCCATCTGCTTCACGGTACGGGCAAACGACACGTCCCCCTGTTCGACCGCACCAACATGAAGCGTAAACTCATCTCCTCCCAATATGAAGGTTGTTGCACACTTTATACTTCCTTTTGTTATGCACCTTATTACTATCAAAAGTACTTCATCGTTTGTTGTAGTGTACTGCATCTTGCTCATATACTCGATCGTTACTAAAGTTTGCTAGAACCTTCATTGCCATTGTTATGAAGCTCCTTTGACATCTATGGAATATCTCCTAAAATAATTCTAGTTGGAGCGTATAGGTTTATAGATAGCACAGCT
Organism: Avena insularis; assembly: GCA_023614405.1. Taxonomy (NCBI): domain Eukaryota; kingdom Viridiplantae; phylum Streptophyta; class Magnoliopsida; order Poales; family Poaceae; genus Avena; species Avena insularis. The sequence continues at coordinate 370,910,139 of CM042696.1, read as the reverse complement.
GGTATACATCAACTCTAGGTGATGTCCTAAGCCGAATTAGTATGTCATGGCTCCTTGTTTAGAGTATAACCAGGCGGGCCCTGCTAGTTATGTTATCAGTATTATAGTCAAGCCTGCAGGTTAGTCGATTGTATTGGAACTTCATGTGTTTTCTTCTCACTCAGGATGACATATGGTTCAAGTACTCATAGCGGAAGTACTATACTAGAGTTGTGATGGGAACCATTTCTTTTCGAGCCGTCAACCTCTGCAAGAACTCCTAGAATTTCCTCTTTTTTCACACGATTCCATGATCAATCTGAAAAGCTATTTGCTTCCAATGCAGGAAACAAAGTCAGAACAAGGTTTCAGACTCTACTTAATATAGTTGAAAATGATAACCAGGCCAAAAAAGACAATAATGCAAAGCATCAGCATAAAAAGTTTCATCCTGATCCCGCACTAGTTGGTCTTGTTGCATTGGCGGCTGCAAATAGAAAAATACACATCCCACAGCCGCTATTAGCCCATCCGGTTACCCAAGAAGAATTGGTAGCATAACCAGTTTCAACAACAGGTTCTCATCAACAAACTGGTAATGATCTCCCCATGACCTTTAGGACTGACAGAGACATATACTCCCTTGCAAATGAGCTTGACACCAAATTTGTTATATGTTCAGAGACTAGTAGTAGCATGCCCTTTTATATGTAATATGTATACATTGATATTTTGATGTAATTTTTTTAGTTGCACTACGAGAAGATTAACAAGGGGGGCGACAATGGGAAAAAGTCTTGAGCATATGCTTGAAATAACTAAATCAAGACTTCCAATCGCATCTATAGCAGGATTCAGAAGGCCATTGGATCCACATGAATCTGCTTATATTGCATTGATCACATGCGTTTTCATGAGAAATGATATTCCCATCTTGCCCTCATGGAAACACCACCGAAATATCCCCGAGCATTTTGAAGGTTTAATGAAGAAGTTACATGTAAGTCCTCTGTCTCTTGGACATAGTCCATTGCTCTGTCCCTTGTCTTCTTAGCTTGCCGTTTGTTATATATGCTCCTCATTGTTGTCTACCGAGATTTTTCATGTTCGATGAGAATAGAGAGGAAGTAAAGGTTGTTCTTAAAAGCATATTCTTCGCATGTTTGCGCTAGCATCGCCACAGGCTAAAGAAGCAACACTTCTCTGGCAAGTGGTTTAAGGATGTTACAAGAACGTCTCCTATGGATCACATGACTGATGATTAGTGGGGTGATCTTCTCCACCACTGGCTTGATCAAAAGAACGAGGTATTCTTTGAGAAGACTGAGACTAGATCGCATTGTCAATTCGTATTTATGCGTGTGTTTTACAAGTATCATTTTGTAGGCCATCGCTCAACGGAACTATTCCAGCCATAATAAAGTACGAGTACTAAGTCGTACAGGATCTCGCAGCATAATTGGGCACCTCTACCAATTTGTAAGGACATGTTGTTCTGTACTATATATTTTAAATAAGTATGTAATTGATTTTGTGGAATATGTATGCATCTTATCTTTCAACCTCTATTTCCACCATGTGATGCAATTTATTTTCGCCCGTCCAAATGTAGAAGAAGTCTAATGGGGATCCAAAAAAACAGTTGACTATGCTGGAGAAATTTGAGGGATGTCAGACAAATAGATATGGTGTCATTGTAAAGAAAGTTGTTGTAAGTCTTCTCTGCATTTTGTGATGTTGCACTTGTAGTGATTTGTACATATAAGTTTGATATGCAACCTTGCTTGGACTGCTTCTTAGTTTTGTTTTCATTTTCCTTCATAATTTGCAACTAAAGTCAGTTTCAGTTATGAATTGTACAAACAGTTGGCATATCATGCACCTCACAGTGTTTACACAGGAAGTCGCATTTTTAGTCTTGTTAGTAAATGACATCAAAAAAAGATACATGACAAAATGATCTTTTTACTGAAGTGTATAAGATGCGTTATCAGCACTGCCAATTATAGGAGTTCATTCACATGTTAAACCTGTATGCATGTTTCTCTGTAGTAACTTCACTTCTCTTACACATGTCTATCAACTGAAAACTTTCTAGGCTAAATTGAAAGAGGAGCTGGCAAATCCCGGGAAAGACTGTTCAGTAAAAACTCCAAAAGAATGTGTGGATTTAGTTTCCAAGGTACTACAATGCGGTGCTATAGCCAAGAATATGTTGTTGTGTAATGCTGGGTTCCTAGCGAACTCGTCAAAGTCCAAGTTCAAGTTTAAGTCCAACTCCAAGGCCATTTCTTTGCATATTCAAGTTCTAGAGGAACAATTCCAAGCAGAACAATCATTATCATCTTCCCTAAGTGTATACAATGAATGTTTGATCGCAAAGTTAGAAAAATTTTTAATTCAGCCAAAGCACTCCATAAAAAATAAGGAGAAAGTCATGAAGATGCTCAGTATTTGTGGTTGAGCACTAACAGCTGAGGTCAGTGCCTTTGTCGTGAAATGGAACCTGAAGCTGAAAGTATTTGTTAGTGCACTAGTCTGCACTTGTTATGAACTTGGGTTGTTTCCTTGTTGCGACATGTCTATAATTTGTATGGTACCTTATAATGTACTTCCTCTGTTTCAAAATATATCCCTTTTTAGAAAAGCTATTTTAGCTTGCTAAAGATCCTTATAGTATCAATGGAGGTACTATTGGTGTACAGAATGCACCAATATGGAAGTAGTATGATTCCTGAATGCGTGATCTCTAGATTGCTAGCCTACTTAATATTGGTGCTTTATATGCTGCAAGGTTGGATTGTTGTGTACTAATATATGTGTGGATGGAGAAAATTGCATCTAACACCAGTCTTTGTGGCATTTGTTGCACAGAACACAGAAACAAGACCTTTTTTGTGGCTAGCACGGTTTGTGGCTTAACTTTTTGCACCTGGCCCAAATAAACATCTTAACCTGATGGGTTAGAGCATCTCCAACCCATCCTCAAAACGGCAATGGAGGAGTAAATTTACTCCTCTAACGGCCGAAGCCGCACCGAACCTAACCCTAACCCCTATCGCCATTTAGAGGAGAATAAATATAGGACTTTCCACCGTGACCTCGACTCCTATTTTTTTTCTCCCTCACCCGCACGTTCGCTGTCAGCCCGCTGCCCTTCGCCGGATCTGTGCTTCGTCGATGGCCAGCTACCCACTTTGCTTCTCGTGGTAGCCTACGTCGCTGGAATCGGCCGCCATGAGCCATTTTCCCCGGCCACATATGCGCCGCCGAGCTTCGCCGGATTCGACGCACCGTGGCCAGGATTTGCCGTGATATGATCGGATTCCGGAGGCCAAGCACCCTCCGGCATGACTACACAACATCGCAACTCCCCGACCGAGATCACAGGAGCAGCGCCGCGAGCACCCGCACCGCCACTAGCTCTGGATCTGGCACCAGCAGCCGCACCGGCACCAACGCTTGGAACTGCACTGGCACCTTCCCATACCATCGTCGCCAGAACAAGGTGAGGAAGAGATAAGCACTAGGGTTCTTTGTAGCGTTTTTGGTTAAAGCTCATCAATTTTCTAATCTATATGATTCTTTGTAGCAAGGTGAAGAAAAGAGAAGCTCCATGGTCCGAGGATGCCGACAATGATTTGTAGTTTTCTTGGTATCATTAAACAATTATTGGAGTCGACCAGCCTTTCCAACAATTTTGGGAAGAAATACATGCCAATTTCAATGAAATAACTAGTGCAGATGCAAGGTCATTAGTATTGATTATGAATAGGTGGAATTTGCTAGTAATTTACTCCAATACTTGAAATCTATGAATAAATGGAGCTTGCATGTATGAATAATGGTGTATGAACATTGAGATTCTCTCTTATTCGTCTTGTTAAGTATGAGCTGACGTGAGATTTTAGCAAATTAGGATGATGCTATTACTATGTATGACTAATTTATTGATATTAGGATGATGCTATGACTATATATATGAACTATGAATCTTTATGTTACACAAAAGAAACTGTGCTAGATGCAAAAAAATGTTTCTGTGTTTTGTGCAACAAATGCCACAAACTAGTTATGTGCGGATGCACCAATATGTACTTGTGTGATACAGTACATTATGTTACAAGTGTTGCTGTCCTGGATCATTGATCATAATGTTCAGGTTATCAAAACAATACCTTAGCCCTTTGTTGCACACCATATTCATACGCGTCATGTGATAAATGGAACTACATTTTTGAATCGGAGCTCAACATTTTCTTTCACGTCTGAATGGACTGATGAACATATGGAGTACGACCCGCAAAAAAAGACCTTATACAAATTTTATATTCTATTGCTTGGAGTAGTCACATTCAAAACTGTATTGGAGCTGCAAATCCTCCCACCGTCCCCCGTAATATTTTTGAATCCGAGATCACGGTATCCAATTTTCTGCCCCTCAGTCCAGAAAAGGGCTACTTTGAGCAAGGTCCTGGATGCTCAGTTGATGTGACTAGGCCTTGGATTCATGAACATAGGGAAGTACGGACTACTAGCAGTTATTACTTAGACTATTACCAAATTAAAATTTTGAATCGAGAGGCAAAAGCTCCCGCCTATACGAAATATTTGGACCCATGTTTAATCTTTCGTATACTACGAAATTCCATTTGACCTATCGTACTGATGACCAATGGCGATTGTGAAATTGCTAGGTTGGGTGGTGGGTTCGCTCATAATTTTTATTACTAGGACTATAGCCAAATTTAAAATCTTAATCGAGGGTAAAAACCTACGGCCCAAACAATTTCGCAGATGAAGTCAACATTATTTTTTCTATGGGAATTTTTTTTTATTCCTAAACATAGGGAGTAGCATTTTTTCAAATTATTACTTATACTCTGGCCAAATTCAAAATCTCAGTTGAGCGGCAAAATTTACCAATGTTCTGCGTAAATTATGTAATGGATGGTCAGTTGATGTGACTCTCGGCCTTCAATTCCTGACCAGATAGCGTACTAGTCCACAACTATATTTTTCTATTATTACTTCGTCGCTAGCCAAATTTAAAATCGTAAAATCGAGCGGCAAAATCCCAACCGACTCATATGCATTTCGCGCCCCTCCGTTTCAAACATTTTTAGGCAAAATCTCCCACCGATAGAGTACCATTTTTCTAGTATTACTTGGACTCTTGCCAAATTCAAAATCTCAATCGAGCGGCAAAATCACACATCGACCTTGAAGCATTTCCCGCCCCACCGTTTCAAAAACATTGAACAAAATCTCCAACCGGGGAGTACCATTTTTCTATTATTATTATTTATCATGTAGCCAAATTCAAAATCTCTATCGAGCGGAAAAATCACACACCGACCTTGAGAATTTCTAGCCCCACCGTTTCAAAAACTTTGAGGCAAAATATCCCATCTGGAGTACCATTTTTCTATTACAGTATTATTATTTGTCCGGTAGCCATATTCAAAATCTCAATCGGGCGGCAAATTCACACGCCAACCTTGAAGCATTTCCCGGCCCGCCGTTTCAAAAACTTTGAGGCAAAATCTCCCACCATGGAGAATCATTTTTCTATTATTATTATTTGTCCGGTAGCCAAATTCAAAATCTGGGTCGAGCAGCAAAATCACAGATAGACCTTGAAGCATTTCCCGCCCCACCGTTTCAAAAACTTTGAGGCAAAATCTCCCACCGGGGGATTACCATTTTTCTATTATTAGCCAAATTCAAAATCTCAATCGAGCGGCAAAACCAGAGACTGCCTTTGAAGTATTTCGCACCCCTCCGTTTCAAAAACTTTTGACGTTAAAATTCATTTTCTACCCATTGTTTCGATGCCCTATGGGCACACTAAAGTCGTTAGCTTGGGGGCACGATCGTAATTATTTTTATGTTCACCTCCATAGTCCCTATTCGTGCAGTTTTTCCAGCTGGCCCTCCAAAATCCCAGGCTTCTCTCCCACACCCTCACCTCCACGACCACACGCGCACCGGTGGGTGGCAATTCCACGGCTACCGGAGCCGCTTCATCGACGCCCACCCCATCGGATCTAGTTCATCGGGTCTCTCTGCCACTCCACCAGAGCTGTGGTCTCGCTGACTACGCCTATGGTGTTGTCGACCGCCCAAGCTCTACTTACCTGCCGCCGAAAGCTACCCAACCGTACCGGAGCAGCTTCACTATTATCCACCAAACGAGATCTAATTCAACATGTTCCATGTCCATTGCTCCAGACCAGCTACACGGTCATCACCATTGACTGCACTGGCATCGACCACCCAAGATCTGCTTCCCCGATGCCAACAGCCACCACAATCACAACACCCTCGATGACATGGATGTCACTCGCACGCTACAGATGATGCTTAGACGCCTCTCCGACCAAGGTAACCAGATGTCCAACTAGTTTTTGTTTTGTCAACGGTATAGCAGGTTCAAGCCTGTCGCAGTGAACTGCATTTTTGTAATTGTGCTAGTACATACAAGTCATTGGGCACGCATGTTCTTCGTGCTAGTACATACAAGGTCATTAGACATTTTGGTTTGCATTCGCTGCTCTACAAATATTAAGTCATGCACATGTCTATTATTTTGACATGCACATGTTCTTATCTTAGTTGCTCCGTACACCAGTAAATGCCTGCTATTGTGTAGTTCTTGCAAAATTTAATGTCAGTGGAAAATATTAGTGTGGATTCCCTGCTACACGGTTACTGACTCTATCTGGTTATTCCTGAGCTAAGTTCCTGCTATTATTTCCTCCATGGCATCGTTCTATTATCTGGTGGTACCCGTTCAAACTCTTCGTACTAGTTCGATTATAATTTTGTTGTTGCCATATGGTTCTTCAAAAGCTGCAACACTGACTATTTTTGTTTTCTTTGCATAGAGCTCAAAAAGGCAACATTGAACATGTTGGTTTGCACAGCGTACAGGTCCACCAGTGATGCCATTATATTTTTTCTGTATCTGGTGCTGGTTTGTCCTAATCAACGACATAATTATTCTTTATTGTATAGTTCATTCGTGTTTTCCATTCGTGCTCGACAGGTTCTGGTATGATGCAGTTATAATTTCTATGTGGTTCATTCTTAACTATGACACTAACTACATGCCATTGTGTAGCTCAACGCAAATTCCGAGTCACCCAACGTCTCTTGCATTCCAGGAGATACCACTGCTTCCATATATATTTGCTGAAATGACCTGGCTAGTTTATACTGAAATTCTAAGAAACACTTTGTTTGATTGCTCATTTCATTGTTGGCATACTTGTATAATGCTTGTTTGTCCTATTCTGCAGGTTCACAACCCACACCATTATATCTCGTATCTGGTTCTGGTTCGTCCTAGGCAACGACATAACTATCCTCTACTATATAGTTCATTCATGGTTTGCATTCTTGCTCTACAAGTTCGTATTATGCAGTTATAATTCCTATCTGGTTCATTCTTAGCTATGAGTAGTTTGTCTTTTTTGCTGTATTAACTTGTTATTAGTTAGTTTCAGACTGCAATTATTGCTATCTCCACCAAAGAGGGGACTGCAAATCAAGGTGGTTTTCCAATATAGCTGGCACACTCAAAGGGAGATGCAGTTGATGGATTGAGAAACCAAATTGAGGACTCTGCTATCAACTTGATTCAAAACTAAAATGCTGAATTCTCTTTCCCTTTTGATCATATTATGTAATATTTTTAAAAAGTTTGCAGCTGATGTAACCTCTATATAACTCGCATAGGCCATGTAGGTATTTAGTTGACGCCGTCCATGCATGGCGGTACCATAACTGCGCCAGCCAGGTCGATCAGGTAACTGTATAGGGTCTTGTTATTTTCCCTTCTTGTATTGTGCCTTCCATGAACAGTAAAAGATGCTCGATAATTATACTCCTTTTATGATAGTTGCGTGGGCTTCAGAATTAGTAAAACAGTAACGGTAACTGGCCAAAACAGTAACATGCCAAAACAGTAACAGGACGAAACTGTAACATGCCAAAACAGTAACAGACCAAAATAGTAATATGCCAAAATAGTAGCAGGCCAAAACAGTAGCAGGCCAAAACACCAGTAGACCAGAATAGTGGCAATCCAGCACAATAACAGGACATAACAGTAACGAACCAGAAAAGCAACAGTCCAGAACAATAACAAGCCTGAATAGTAGCAGGCCAGAACAGGGGCAACCAGCACAGTAACGGGCCAGAACAGTAAAGGACCACAACAGTAATGGACATGAATAGTAGACGGCCAGAACAGTAACGAGCCAGAATAGTAAAAGGCCAGAACAGTATCTTACCTTCTCAAAAGTGGGCCATTCATAGGATTTAACCGTGGGCCTTAATAAAGATCGGGCCTACTTGACGTAGCCTGTTAACGGGCCGCACAGTATTCGAACAGTGTGGCATTCTATAGGCCTAAATAGTAACATGCCTGACATTCACGGGCCGCTGCTGGCCACATCTTTGGGCCCATTTCAAACAGTGCCGGACAAATCAGTAACGGGCCATAACCTTATTGGGTTCTCCTAATGGGCCGGCCCACTTAATTATGAGTAGGCCTTGGTTGGTCCTGGCTTCTACCACGGTTTCCATGGCTGTTAACGGTGGTAACTGGGTGTTAACGGTGTTTGCCACGTGGCATTTTGCATGACGTCAGCAGTCAATGCGGCTGGCGAACAGATCTATGACGGAACAAGTTTCCGTGGCTGAAGGGTGCGATCCGCCACGGTCAGAAAAAACCGTGGTAGATTCTTTTGTGACAAGGCTTTTACCACGAGGGGCATCCGTCGTAGAAGACTTTTTAGCCACGAAAAACGAGCCTTCAACCACAAAAATCGTCTGTTGTAAAAGGCAACTTTTCTTGTAGAGTCATTTAATAAAATTCTTTTGTTTATTTTATTCAGAGTTTTTTTAATTACTTTAATTAATAAACATTCACATAAAACCCCCTGCAATATTTCAATATCATATGCAGAACCAATTTCAGCAATTTCACCCGAAACAATTTGAGTGTCCATTGAAATAATTCCAGCGCTTTGCAATTCTTTCGTCTAAATTTGCTCCAAATGGTGTTTGGCAATCCTTAACTGTGTCACCCTATGGTTCGCGAATAATGGAGACATGATCGAGACCCCTCTTAGATCAATAATCAGAAGCGGGACCTGGAGATCCATTCTGACTCCTACACATTCAACGATGACTTTTGTGATCGTGAGAACCTTTAACGCTAGTAACTTAATCCCTTTGTCTCGCGATATTTTACATGTCTGAGATTCGATCATCGGTATCCAAATACCTAGTTTGATCTCATTACCGACATGCACTCTGTAATCGTTCCCGTAATATAACATTCTAGTGATCACATCACTTGCTTGCAAGCTATTCTTAATGTGATATCACCGAGAGGGCCCAGATTATATCTATTCGTCATCGGGATGGACAAATCCCACTCTTGATCCATGAGCCTCTACATAACACCTTCGTAGCACTGAACCCACCTTTATAGTCACCCTTTTACGGTGTGACATTTGATGTTATCAAGATACTCTCCCGGTGTTAGTGATTAACATGATCTCATGGTCTAAGGACTAGGATTATTCGTATGATGTTATAGAAATATAAACACAATGAATTTGATCGTATGCTATACTTCGGATGAATGTTCATCACATCATTCACCAATGTTGTGACCTCGTTATTAACAACATCCAATGTCCATGATCAGGAAACTTTGATCATGTTGTTAATCAACGAGCTAGTTTAAAAAGAGGCATAACTAGGAACTTTCTATTTGTTTATTAAACACACATGTATTACGTTTCCATATTAATACAATTATAGCATGCGAAATAAATATTTATCATATATTTGGAATACATATAATAACAACATTATTATTGCCTCTCGGGGCATATTCCCTTCACCTTCTCCTACCTTGTAAGGGATGGATCCCAGAGATCTAAAACCCTAGAATTTCATCCACCATTGTGACCTGGCGAGGCAACTGATCAATAAACCAAGCAAGAGTAGGGGCTTTCCCTCCTCACGAGGGTCTCGAACCTGGGTAAAAAATCTTGGTGTTAACTCTCTATCGTGCATCCGCTCCTCCATCGTAGCCGTCGCCGGACTCCTTCGGACTCGCGCGAAAAATCTCCGACAACCACCATGATCTCCGACCTATAGTCCACGAATAAAAAAGATATCCAACCTAGACCTCACACTCATTCATCGTCATGGTGTTATGGTAGAAAATCAAACACCTTTTAGATGAGCAACACCATCACGTCGAATGCACGCGACTCGAGATGAGAAACGTCGGCGAGCTGGCCGTAGGTTGCTTCACCGTCAGATGCATCCCTGCCTGGAGAGGACGCCGAAGGAGAAGATCACATGGGTGATTGGTGTGCTTGAGGGAAATGAGAAGGTTGGGTCCAAAATCCGGCGAGGACCTCAGAATGGAAGAGGAAGGAACGGGCACTGATCAATTTGTTCTCTGCACCTCCGGTGGTGCGGTGACATCATTATCGGCAGAAAAAAACACCCCTCTTAGCATACCAAGGTTCCTTTCTTACCGAACAAGAGTTTCCTCTAGTAGTTATTCTGGTGAAGAGTAGCCACTGCCTCTCGTCAGCCATGGCGTTGTCGACCTCCGCTATGATGGCCGCCAGAGCACGATAATTTCATGCATATGCGTCTTCCAGGAGCATGTAGTTTGTCATCCAAGACTAGCTAGTTGGATCCGTGTTAGCAAGAAAGTACGGAAGTGTTGGTCGCACCCTTCTCTTGGGATGATGACATTGAGCGTGATGACTGATGACTTGCCGGCTACTCGATGTATGATATGGAAAGTGTCGTTGTATTGAAGACATGTATGCCGAGAGGGGTTCCTCGAGGCGTGTGGAGAAAGGGGATGAGGCGACGGTATTCCAGGATGGTGAGCACACAAGCTTTACCTAGGTTCCAATCTGTCGGCTTTGGACGGATCCTACTCCTGCTAGCAATCCAGTAATACGACATAGCTAGAAGTACAGATTACAAGAGAGGTTCGCCTGTGCGAGTTGAGGTTGTAGATTGTGTGTGCCCTAAAGGCTAGTCCCTTGGACGGCTTATATAGATATCCGGTCTAGGGATACAGGAGAGACCTATCTAGCTACGACTAAGAGTCAGTTACAAAGTATATCTTGGACTACAAGTAACTAAACAGGCCTAAGTCGATAAGTCTTCTGGGCCTTCCCGTAGCCGGATGGAACTCCGTCTTCTCTCCCTGACTGGGCCGCCCATGAAACAAAGCTCTAACCTGAAGTGGGACACCCTGGTCAGCAAGACACAGTGGGTATACCCGAAAGTATATCCCCAACAGTAGCCCCGGAAGCCTCCAAGATCTAGAGTCGGATTTCATCGTCTAGCTTGATCTATCTTCGGCTTGCAGAATCTTGAAGGGTTCCTGAAACTCGAAAAAAAAGTAGGATCCGAGTATCAAATTGAGTCGGATCTATGAGTATGTCACTTGGTTTTCCAACTTGACATTCAAACTAAGCTAGAACTTGGTCTCTGGTGCAATCTGACATCAGTCAAGGTCAAGTCACGTCAGTGATAGACATTCTTGATAGTGCGACCGTTGGTGGGTTCATATATTGCAGAACCGAGGTGTCGTTTAATGCGCACACAGAGATCGAGGAGGCGTAATCTTCTCGAGGAGGTTACCTAGATCCTTCCACGATTCGTGGCACGTTCACTATTTGTTTCACATGAATATTGATGCAAGCGAGGCATATAAGGGGTCCAAATCTCCTTATTCCTCCTCACCAATGCTTCTGCCTTCTTCTTCCTCCCAATGCCACAGCGCACTTGCTCCTCCTTTCCTTCCCCCAGATCGCACAGAGCCACCCATCTAAGGTCACCACTACCACCAAAATGGCTGCCGCATCTTCATCTAGCACGGCAGTGACCACTTCAGTGGCGGAGAAGGAGAATTTCCCTGGAGTGTGGATATCATGCATCCTCGACGATGAGAAATTGCATGTCGTTGAGAAGGAAGGTCTTCTCGGCACCGGCGACTAGCGGAGCGGCTTCGACGAGGTCCTCCCCAATCCTCGCGCTGATGAGAGGCTCCACTTTGGCACTCACCTCGACAAAGGTTTAAGCTTTCCCCCCTCAGAGTTCTTCTCTGAAGTCGTATATTACTATGGAGTTCAGCTCCACAATTTCTCCCCAAACACAATTCTAGAACTTAGCTCTTACGCTTCCTTGTGTGAGGGTTCTCTCAGAGTAAAACCGAGTCTTATCTTGTTCTGGTACTACTTCATTACCCGGAGAAACTCCATCACTTCCGGTAATCCTTACATTACTGGGAGTCTTAGCCTAACCCTTAGGAGAGACCGAGTCTACCCCAAGATTAAGGCTAGCGAGTCGGTGAAGAAATGGCCGTCCACGTTCTTTTACCATAAGGACAAACTGGCTCCTAGCAAAGAAACTGCTTTGCCGGCTTTTGTCAACGGTGGTGCCACACCCCAAGAGTCCTAGGATTCGGGAGCTCTGACTCTTTCTGATGATCTGATCCTCGCCAAGAGACGAATCAAATTTTTAATGAAGCATAAGGGTTTGAAGGGATCCGACTTGATCCACTCCTGGCTGGCACGCCGGATTCAGCCCCTTCAGTACCATGGTGACCGACTTATGCACACGGTCACGAAGAGAAAAAAGGACAGCCTTAGGATCAACTCACTCTCAATCTCGGACAAAGAATATGAGTCTCGAGTCAAATGATTGATCAAGGAGCGAGTTGAGAGGAAGATTCTAGATCTCTCTCTAGACATGTATACTACTGATGAACCTTTAACACTAGTAAGTGTTTCCAACTATTTCCTTTATACTCAATTTATTTGCTCATCAGTACTTTGTAACTTTGCAATACTGATATAATGTCTCTTATAGCTTGTTGACCTCCCTGAATCGGAGATTGCTCCTCTTGAGGGATATCCACCTGAGGATCCGGTTCCTCAGGAGGATGAAGAACTTGAAGTTTTGCTGGAGGCGCTTACCCGGAAGCGCAAAGCTCCGGTTGTCTCTATGGGCACCCAAAAGGTGCCCGTTGTAAAGAGGTAACCTTCTTCACAAGGTTTCAAGTGTCAATTTATATTCTCTCTGAATTGCAACAATCTTATTCTGCTACCATCCAGGGCTAAATGATTACCAAGGGTAAGGCAAAAGGAGAGCTAGGGAAGACTCTACGCCAGCAAAAGTTGGTTCTAGCCTCACTTGCTGCCCTGCCTCTAACTCCTACCCCAAAGCCATCTTCAGCGCCAGAGGGTACTTCTTCTCCATGCATTGAAGATGTACCGGCTCATTCTCAAGAGCCAGGGAACCTTGGTTCATAGACCGACGTCATCTTAGGTGATTCGGAACTTGATAAGGGTGAAACCTCAAAGGGTAATGATCCCTCAACTAAGACCTTCACAGACAACCTTCTGCAGAATCCGGGTATTGCCAAACTTGGCCTTACTCGGAAGAGTGCAGAAGATATCAAGAAGCTGGCTCTCCATTGTTTGGAGACCCGGAATACCACAGTGGACGAGGAGGCTCAAGAAGCTGAAGACGTCAAAGTCATCGACCTTCTTAACAAAGTTCGTCTTCGCGACGAGAAGTTGAAGGCTGGTGTGGCCCCGCCACCACCAGTGATTCCTCTGACTCTCGCCGACAACGTTTCTTCTGAGGTGCATATGAGCCTCAACAAATTAACTCATGAACATTATGTAAGTCATAATCCGACTCTTCATTTTATTGTATTTCATATCATTCCTCTAGCCGCTGTCAACACCCGGATTTTTAATCCCAGATGCCCGTTATGCCATACCTCGCAATCCCAGGATTACCATTTTTGCGATACATAACGGATTGGATATCACAGTACATCATCCATTACAAACCATACATATGGTCTTACACAAATGAGGATCTCATGATCCAGTCTGAATACAACAAGAAGCGGAAATAAAAGATAAGCGTAGCGGTGGGGTCCATCTTCAGGGGCACAGGCAATGCTGGCGAAGGCAGATAGTCCTAGTTATCATAGCCGTCCTGCTGGTCATCATCTTGATAGTCTCCTTCATAGTCTGGCCATGAGAATAGCCAGGGACAAAAGCCATGAGTACTCTTTAAGTACTCGCAAACTACTATTAACAGGTACTATAGTTCTAAGTTAAAGTGCTAAATCTAAGTTTAACTATAAAGTTAAGTTTGAAACCTAAGATGAGTTCTGAAGCAAAGAAAGATAAAGTTAAGTTCTAGAATCACTTAAGTTGGGAAGCTATTGTCATAAACACAACCCTGTTATGGTCAAGTCAAGATTTATCATTCATTTAAAGTCATTTGGAAAACATCTGACAACAAAACAGTATGGCCATTCCAACTGTCCATAACCCCGGACGCGGCTATTCGAATAGTTTGACACTCTGCAGAGGTGGTACACTTTCACCACAAGATTCGATACATCTGTCAGGGATAACCCTGAATCATCATACTTAGTATGCAGATAATCAAACATAACCTTCCCTTTACACACCCTAGTATAAGAACCTCTCCTATGAGCATGGCCTCCCAACCATGACCATCAGTCATCTTGGGCACTGCATAGGTGGACATCATGAGAAGTAGCCTCATCTCAAACCTCTCCCGCGAGGGAACTAATACTAATGCATATAAATTTCCAGCTAAGCCTTACCCAATTCAGGTAGTTTGGTTGTATGGTAAATTTGGAATGGTATCACATCCGAATCCAACCATCAGTTTTATAAAATGGTTAAGGCTCATGCCTCATCATTTTCATCATCATAAACCATTTGTGTTTCTCAACACATGTCAAAACATCTCAATTAAATGACTCATCATTCCAAGGTTTTCACAATTCATTTTCACCAATTGTTCCCATCTAAACTGACTCAAGTTTTTGATCTACTCTAAACTACTAAGTTAAGAGTGTTCACTAAGGTGGAAGGATGGGATCAATCTCATGCCATAGAATGACATCTAAAGTTATCTAAATAGGTCAAGTTTTATACTTTTTATGCTACCTTCAAAATAAGTAAAGAACTTTGGGTAGAGTAAAGGAAGTAAAGCTTGAAAATAATACTTGGGGTAAATACTAGTCAAAGTGGTATAATCAAAGCATGCTCTAAGCATCTTTGCTAAACCATCTAGTTCAATCCTAGCTTGCTAATGGTAGCTTGCCTTGGTTGGTGCAGTGGTTGAAGTTTTCTTCTTCTTCTTGGTAGAACTCCTCCTCCTCATAAGCTTGGTCGGTACCATCTTCTATAAATACATATGGAGTACACAATCACAAAACAATACTTAACTAGGCTAAATAGCTTTCTAAGACACACAATTGATGATCTATTATCATCACAAGCATCACAAGTTTAATTCAATAGTTTCATTCTTTTTATTTTAGAAAAGTAATTTCTACTCATTGAAAAATTAACTAAGATTTAATATTCACCACTTAAAATATGGGATCATGTGGACACATGTCATCACCACATATTCTAACATGTGGGAATGAGATTTAAAGGTTGGATCATAATTACTTTGGTTTAAGTTCATTATTTAATGATTTAAAGTGACTAGAAATGCCTATATAGCATTATTTTGGTACTAGTCCAAAATCACTGTATGTAAACCCTAATATTATTACATATTTAGATATATATGATGAAATGTGATTTTTGAAAGTTGGAATCAACTCAAAACCTATCTTAGTTGATTTTATAAAAATGTTGCAAGTTGCAAAAGCTTCTGTTTTATTATTTTTACTAGGAGAGATCTATAACTCTAATTGAATTAAATCCAACGGGCTTGGATAGATCATTTCAATACCTTTCAGACAAAATTGGTTTCATGCAATTTGGATTTATACAACTCTCTAAATTGATTTTTAAACTAGTGGACAGAAACTAGATTTAACTTAAAAGAAAAATCCAGATTTGAACGGCTGGGCTAGCGTGGGAAAGAACATGGGCCGGTCCAGTGGCGATCCGCGGTGCAGGGCTCAGCTGATAGGGGGGTCCTGCTTGTCAGTGGTTCTTAACACGTGAAACGGTACGCGTGCTATGGGCCGTAGGATTAGAAGGGGGATCTACGGCTGAGGGTTGTCTTCGACGACGAAAGGTCACCGGCGAGAGTTTGCCCTAGCGGCTCGGTGGGGGTCGACCGAGGACGTACCAGGGCTCCAGCGGGGTATGCGAGGCGGGAAAACAAACTGGAAGACGACGGCGAGGCGAGGCGCGGTTGCGGCGGAGATTGGGGTGCCCTGAATCGCATGCGCCCTTCTCTTCCTGCTGCGGCTGCTCCGGCTCCAATTCCAGTGAGGCAGAGCTCACTTGGCTCTGGCGAGAGGGTTGAAAGGATCAGTGAGAGGTGGGGAGTGAGTGGGTGTTGAGAAATGGTGTGGGGGAGTTTTGCTTATATAGGCCCGACGATGAGACCGAGCGGTGTGAGCAGGCGACTCCGGCGAGGGCGGCATAGGGGGCTAGCAGCGTGGCTCGAGGTAGGGGCGGTGACATGTCTCCTGGCGATTCTCTAGGAAGTGAATGCGGGCGTAGGGACGGTGGCATGCGGTCTGGGCGAGCTGGCGCTCTGAGCGGCAGAGGCGGCGGTGTCCACGGCGAGCGGTGGCTGGGGTGAGTTGGGCAGCCAGCGAGGGTGTCTAGGGTGTTCCCCAGGTCATGGAGGAGCGGTGGGTGCGGGCTGTGGCCAAGGGGCGGTCTGTGGACGCGGGGACAGTGCGTGCTCTGTGGGCGACGTCGGCATGGTCGACCATCTCTGGGCACGGAGGTTCTCGGCCGTTCCTGTCTCTGGCTCTGGCCTGGGGCTGGTTGGATGGTGGCGATGGACCACTGGCAACGTGCTAGACAAGGTGAGGGACGGGGAAGTGGCTCGGCATGGCAATGCAGTGCAGCTAGGAGGTAGTGGATGTGCTGGTGTGGGTCTGGCTAGGCTTGAGGGGGACAAAGATGATCAAAGCACTTCAAATTGCTAGACAAAATCAACCCCAAAACAGTAATAGTTAGGCCACTTTGATCTTGCCAGCAAGGTGTTTGACAAAATGGCCGAAAGAGGAAAACTTTTGAATTTTGATTTCAAAATTTTTGGGTGTTCTCCACTAGTGCTAGGTAGTCTCTAGTTGCAAGGGTTTTGAAAGTGGAGCTTGTTTGAATGGTTTTTGAAAAAGTGGGATCTTCCCATATGAGATAGATTCAATTTTGAACTATCATTTAAAATTAGCATTTGAAAGATTTTTGCAGATCACAAGGTGGGCCTTGGTACCTCATTATGTGTACTAGCAAGGGGTGCAAAGATCATGAATTGTTTCTGTTAAGAAATGATTTCTAGGAACACTCAAAGTAGTGTAGTGGATTAAAATGGCCAAAATGACCATTCCTCCTTTTTAATTCTTTTTGATTTGATTTTCTTTGGTAAAAGTTTGGGAATGATGTAGATGATGTTTAAATCACCTCTGAAACATTTTACAAGCATTGGATCACTTAAACAAGGAATTTCAATTCAACTCCTATTTTAAATGCACACACATATGAATGCTTTCATTTTTAATTTGGAAAAGTTTTTGTTAACTCTATTTTTGGATGATTTGATCTTGATAAGCTTGGATTAAAGTTTTGGGATGTTACAAACCTTCCCCATTAGACAAAATCTTGTCCCGAGATTTACAAAGAACACTAGGAACTAAAGAGATCTGGGAACTTTGTCCTAATGTAATCTTCTCGCTCCCAAATAGCTTCCTCCTCGGTATGGTTGCTCCACTGAATCTTGAGAAACTTGATACTCTTGGTCCTGGTGGTTCTGTAGGATTATTCTAAGATATGGATGGGTTCTTCTCTATAGGTCAGGTCATTGTTGATTTCCACGGCTCTGTGATCGATGTTCTTAAAAACTTCCGTCTTATCAGGTACTTCCAAACATTTGAGAAATAACGAGATATGGAACATATTGTGGATGGCTGACATCTCTTTAGGCAAATTCCAGTTGATACGATACTTCTCCTTGACGGTTCAGAATCTGGAAAGGTCCGATATATCTGGGGGCTAACTTTCCTTTCAGACTAAACCGTTGTGTTCCCTTCAATGGTGAAACCTTGAGATATACAAAATCTCCGATATTGAAAGTCAGGTCTCTCCTTCTCTTGTCAGCATAACTCTTTTGTCTAGATTGGGCGGTCTTGAGGTGCTCACGGACTTGGTGAACTTTCTCTTCTGCTTCTTGGAGAATGTCGGGTCCAAAGATCTGACTCTCTCCTACTTGCGACCAATTCAAAGGGGTACGACACTTTCTTCCGTATAGGAATTCAAATGGTGCCATCTGCAAACTAGCTTGATAACTGTTGTTATATGAGAATTCTGCGAAAGGAAGGCAGTCTTCCCATTTTGATCCGTATTCCAACACACAAGCTCTAAGCATATCCTCTAGGATCTGGTTGACTCTCTCAGTCTGACCATCAGTTTGCGGGTGATACGCGGTGTTGAAGTTCAACTTGGTTCCTAATCCTTCTTGGACTTTCTGCCAAAATCTCGAGGTAAACTGGGTTCCTCGATCTGATACGATGGTCTTGGGGGTTCCATGCAGACTAACAATCCTAGCAATGTACAGCTCTGCTAACTTTGCACTCTGGTAGGTAGTCTTGACAGGTATGAAGTGGGCTACCTTGGATAGTCTATCAACGATGACCCAGATTGAGTCATTTCCCCTACTAGAAGTAGGTAAACTGGTGATAAAGTCCATTCCGACGGAATCCCATTTCCATTCCGGAATCTGCAATGGTTGCAACAGTCCTGCAGGTCTCTGATGTTCTGCTTTGACTCTTTGACAAATGTCACACTTGGCGATGTAGCTCCCGATTGCTCTCTTTATCTTGTGCCACCAAAATTCCTCTTTCAAGTCCTGATACATCTTTGTTCCTTCGGGGTGGATAGAATAAAGAGTATCATGAGTGTCGTGGAAATGGCCACGGCAGTCCCTGCCATTGGTAGTGATTGAGTGTTTCGTGAGGAAGAGTTAGCGGCCATCTGCGGTGCGAGATGGGGGCGGATGCACGTGGGTTTACCTTGGTTCGGCCCCCAGAGGGTAAAGACCTACTCCTGCTAGATTAGATTATGAAAGAGCGAGTTACAGGGGTGGCGAGCTCGGCGGCTAGGCAGCGAGTCGCTTGAGGGGGTGTATGATGGAACGTAAGTGTCCAGGATACCCTAGGAAGGTTTATATATGAAGCACCTCGCTAGGGTTTATAAGTTATCCCCGAATAAGATAAGGATCCGGAGGCTTTTGACCTAGTCCGACTGGGCTTCTGCTATGCTCCAGGGCTTCCAGTCGCCAGTCGCTAGGCCTTTCGGCTTCCGGACGCACTCGCGGGCCTTTCGGCCCGATCGGAACGTCCTGCTGGGCATACCCCCTTCAGCATATCCCCATCAGTAGTCCCCGAGGCCATCGTTGATGCAGGCGCGGGCGTCCTCTTGGCGGTCGGAGTAGGCGAGCCCAATTTGGGCATCTAGTCGAGTCGGCGATGGACTCTATTAGAGCCAAGGAGAATTTCCCCATGTTTCCACTCGCCATCTCAATGAATGTCACCGCCACCCAGTCATCATCTCAGCGGGTGGAAAGACTGGCGAATGGCGAGTGGACTAAAGAAGTTGGACCGTCAAACCTGGTCAAACTATCCGTTGGAATTTCCAACGGTTACTACGGTGTAATTACCACGGGTAACGGCTACCCCGATTTTGGTGGGTGGCATTTCCCATATAAGGGGAGTGATGGTTCAGTCCCGCAGTCCTTCTTCACATTCTTCACTCCCTTCCGTTCACTATTCCTTCCTCCAATCTTCCTACCCGCGTTCTTCTGACTTGTTTTCTCCGCATCACGTGATTCCTCATCCTACCCGATGGCGCCTCCTAAAGGCTCATGGGGGAAATCCAAGTGCACCACGGCCCAGCTTAGATCTTTTGAAGACGCCGGAGTGCTCCGCAAGGGGAATTGGCGGGTTCCCCCCTCCTCCGAGACTGAGCCGAAGCCGCGACCCGACGAATTCATCTGCTTCCCTAGTCATCTCGAGAGGGGTCTGGAGTTCCCCAGCTCTCTCTTTTTCCGTCTCTTCTACGCGTATTACGCAATCAAGCCATCGGATCTTGGTCCGGACAGCATTGAGCAGCTGGTGATCTTTGTCGCCTTCTGCAAATGTTATTTTGGCTGCAGCCCGTATTTCCTGCTATGGCTGGGGCTCTTCCACGGCCGCATCAGGCGCGAGGCGTCCAGCGGCTTGATGCTGCCCGTAGGTGGAGTCACGTTTCAGCTGAAGCCGAAGGCCAATTTTTTCAAGCTCCTCTTGCCGAAGAAGGCCGCCAGCGAGTGGAAGAAAAGCTGGTTCTACGTCAAGGAAGCCACTCCCTGTGGCGAAGTGGCTCTTCCCGAATTCGTCGCCGAGAGGAGCGAGCCCTACCGTTTGGCACCGAAGAAGCTTCCCGAGGATCAGCGGATGGCCGTCGCGGAAATGATGGACCAGATCCAGAAGCTGAAAGGCCAGGGGTTGATTCCAATCAACCTCTACAACTGCTGGCTCGGGCGGCGCCTAGTTCCGCTGGCGGCCCGACCACACTGGATGTATGAATACAACGGGAATCACGACCCATCTCGGACCAGCAAGGAGTCATGGGAGGCCGAGGACTACAAGGCCACCCTGAAGAAGATCACCGACGCGGAGTTCACCAGCGTGGCGGTAGGGGTCGCCCCATACACTCCTGTGAAGAATGAAGCCCCCACAGTAAGTTCTTTTTCCAATCGCTGCGTCCGTGTCTCAGTTTCAGTCTCTCCACTTAGTGTTTCTGACTCGTGGTGGCTTTCAGCTTTTTCAGGTGTTGGAGGGTTGGCTTCCTCCGCTTGATGAAGAGGTTCCCTAGGAACTAGATGAGGACTCCAAGGGGGATCCTTCCGACAACGACGGAGAAGAGGAAGAGGTACCTCCCCCGGCCCCCGTGGCTCGCAAGACTCAGAGGCAGAAACGGCGTGAAGTTGAGGCAAGCCGTAGCCTGGACGAGCACGACGAAGGCGATGAGGTCGTGCAGGAGCAGACGTCCCGGCGAACCGCTACGCCGTCGAAGCCCGCGCGCCGGCCCAAGTTGCCAGTGAAAAGGCCTGTGTCACCGGCCAGGTCGTCGGTGGTGTTCGAGTCGGATGATGATTCCGGCGACGAAGGAACTCCCGAGGTCTCGCACAAGGCCCCAAGGGATGCAGTCCCGGCGAAGGGGTTGGAGGGCGAGGACACGGAGGTGGTGGTAAAGGTTCCCCTGGCGGTGATTGCGCCGACGACCTTGGGGGTTCCAAGCCAAGAAGTAGCTGGGGCGATGGCGTCCAGGTCGCCAAAGCCGTCAAAGGCGGCCGCGTCGGAGCCGTAGATCCTAGTGACTGCAGCTTCGTCATCGAGGAAGCCCTCGGTTTCATGGGCTTCAGACATCTTCGAAAGGGGGCTCAGCCGTAAGCTAGGTCCCGAGTTGGACAGACCCGCCCACATTAGTACCGGGCTTCGCGTCCTTCCGTTCGCCAAGTAAGTAGCGCTACCTCGTCCCAATTTATCTTGCTCCTTTTGTATTGTCGTTGTTTTGACTGAGGGGGCTCGCGCAGGTCGGGGGCTAAGAAGATTGGGCGTCCTTCGGTGGCTAAGATTCCACCGGCCACCGACGCGGGAGAGGGCGACTCGTCCAAGAAGAGAAAGGCCGCCAATGAAGTGGCGACCGCTGAGGCCGCGAAGAAGCAGAAGGAGGGCGCCGATGATGCTGCGACCATGGGCAGCGTCGCGGAGTCGGCTACTGCGCCAGTCGCCGAAGAAGTGATGGCAACGCGATCGGAACCAGCAGCGGCTGCGTCCGCGCCGGATGCGCCAGCCCCAATAACCAGTGCTCCTGCCAGAGCGTTGGCGACCTTCCCGCGCCTCATGGCGAGAGGGTTCCCAAGTGTAGCGGACACGCAGTCTCCGCAGAATCCAGAAGTCGTGGATGCGGACATTGGGTCCCACCGCGGGCGTACTTCCTTCATTGTCCCATCGACTGACGCCGGCGAGCTTCACAAGATGCTCGGCTCTGCTATTCAGGTATGTCCAGTCCCCGAGTTCCTGGTCGCTGAATGTCAGCGTCTGGGAACTGAACCTCTTTCTCCGTTCCAGTCCCCGAATTCCTAGTCGCTGAGTTTCGGCGGCTAGGAATTGAGTTTCTTTTTCCTCCTTCTCCAGTCCCCGAGTTCCTGGTCGCTGCATTTCAGCGGCTGGGAACTGGATTTTGTTTTGTCAAATGCTTAGGTGGGTTCTTTGTTTGCAGGGACTGCAAAGGGAGTCGACCGATCGCCAGGCCGCAAGACAGCGCTTGGAGCGTGACTTGCGCGACGAGCAGGAGGTGAACCGGCGACTTTAGGAGACTATTGGTGAGTGTTTGTTTGTCTTTGTTCTTCTTTTTCTGGTGTAAGCTGGTTGTGTACATTGCTCTGATGTCTTCACTTGCAGATGGTTTCCCGGCTGAGATCTCCAAGGCCCGTGAGGGGTATGTCCCAGTCGCTGAACTAGACGCGGCGAATGGGCGAATAGCCTCCTTGGTCAAGGACTTGGAGGAGGCTAAGGCAGCCTCAATTTCTTCGGAGGAACGTGCGAAGGCTGCCGTTGCCGCTGCTGAAGAAGAACGCAAAGCCGCGGACTCCGTCATCATGGGGCTGCACAACGAGCAAACTGCCTTGGAGAAGCACGTCAAGGAGAACTGCCGCAAACTCCTTGGTGAGTCTCTATCTTTGCTTTACCCTTTTGTCGAGTCCCCGCTTTGGGGGTTTCATTGTTTCACTGACATCTGATTTTGCAGCTGTGGTAGGCCAAAGCGACCCGGTGGTGCAAACTTACACTACTTCGCAATGCGTGACTGCCGTGGTGAATGCGGCCACGGCCTCGGCGTTGTGCGTCCAGGCAGCTCTTCAGGGAGTGTCTCCCACCGAGGTCATCCCTGGGTGGCTTACGAAGGTGTGGCGCTATCTGGAAGAGATGCTTGCCGTTGTGGAATGGATGACGCGCTCGGTGTTCAGGCGCAGGGCCGCCAAGGCATTGAGCTTGGGTCTCGCCCATTTTCCCGACGATTTCGACCTTGACGATGTGACGAGTGGCTATCCGTCGGCGACCGGCACGGTGGAGATGTCGGAGGTGCTGAGGCTGACCACGAAGGCCACCCCTTACGCCGATCATGTCCTGGCGATGGGGGATTTGCTGCCGTATCAGGAGACGGTGTTGGCGCCTGGCGACCCCGAGCCAGAGCACCGCGACATGAAGTCAAAGAAGCCCTTCTGGTCATCATTGTCGAAGTCGCTGACAACGTACCCGACGAACCCGTGGCAGCCTTTTGTGCGCGTCAAGGGGGGTAGCGCTGCTTCTTCATCAGGGCCTGTGGAGTAAACAATGTAATTGTCCAAGTTGTGATGTATGCCAAGTGGCGAATGCTATAAGGTATTTTTGCAATGTACGCCACGGGGAGTCGATCGACTCGTGTGTTGATTAGGAATGTGTGTTGAGTTTTGGTTAAGGATTGTTTTGATTGGGCGACTCCCCGAGCGCGTCCGCCCTTTAATGGGGTATAACTCGATTGTGTACTTTTGTGTATTTGTTTTATTTGTGCACTGTTTTTATCCCTCGCGTCTTCTGGGTGGCGAGTCCCCGAGCGTGGGTAGGGCTGACGTATGAGCGAGTCCCCGAGCGTGATGCCCGACCGAATTGGTCATGCTCCTGGTGTAGGTTGTGTGTGCGTTGTTGGTAACGCGTCTCCTCCCCTGGCCCGGAGAACCAGTCGCTTGGCGAGCCCTAGGCAGCTCTCTTACTTGGTGTATTCCCCAGCCGCGTGGTGGTTCCGGTTTTGCGGAGTCCCCGTGCGTGGTACTTAACCGTTCGAGTCGCTTTGCACGAGGGTGGGAGGGACAGATCGCTGTGAGAAGTGTGTACCGGATGTCTTGGCCTGGTGGGCCAGTCAGGCTAGGCGACTCCAATGGCGGCTCCGGGTTGGCGTTTTTCGTGGACGACCCAAGGCCCGAATGGTGCCCTTGTGTCGCACTACTTAGCCATGCCGGTCGCTCGACCAGAGGTTAACTTCCGTGAGTAGCGTATTGCTAGTATGTACGAGTGCGAGTGGCACAAGAATATGGCGAGTGGGCACAATTTGGGCGATCCGAATGAATTTCATTATATATTCCGATGGAGTACAGTGTGAGGTTCTACGTATAGAACTTTCTGAGGAGGTTTACATTCCATGGCCTCCCGATCTCCAATTGGTCGTCGCCCCGTATGTCGATGAGGTAGTAGGCATCATTGCCAAGGACCCGGCCTATGGCGAATGGCCCCTCCCATGGGGGGAGAGCTTGTGCATGCCCTTCTTTTCCTGGGTCAGTCGCAGGACCAGGTTGCCTTCCTGGAAGGTGCGAGTCCGCACTCGGCGGCTGTGATAGCGGCGGAGTCCTTGCTGGTATATGGTGGTGCGGGAGCGAGCCAGGTCTCGTGCCTCGTCGAGTTGATCGATGCTGTCTTGGCGAGCGACCTCGTTGGCCGCCTTGACGTAGTTGGCGACTCGAGGTGAATCATGCTCCAGGTCGGTTGGCATTACGGCCTCGGCGCCATACACCATGAAGAAGGGCGTGAACCCGGTTGATCGGTTGACAGAGGTGCGAATCCCCCATATCACGGAGGGGAGCTCATCGACCCAGCATCCTAGGGTGCGCTCGAGGGGCACCTGCAGTCGCGGCTTGAGCCCGTGGAGGACGCTCTGATTGGCGCGTTCTGCTTGGCCATTTGATTCCGGATGAGCAACTGATGCGAGGTCGAGTCGGATGCCATGCTCTTCGCAGAATTCCGCCATGGCCCCTTTGGCAAAGTTGGTGCCGTTGTCTGTTATAATGCTGTGAGGGTAGCCGTACCGGTAGATGAGTTCACGTAGGAACTTGGTGGCTGTCTTGCCGTCGCACTTTTTTATCGGCTTGGCCTCGACCCATTTGGTGAACTTGTCGACTACGACCAGGAGGTGAGTGAAGCCAGACAGAGCCTTCTTGAACAGGCCACCATGTCCATGACCCATATGGCGAATGGCCACATGATGGGGATTGTCTTGAGTGCCGAGCCAGGGAGGTGCGTCTGGTTGGTGTATTTCTGGCACCCGACGCATCGTTGGACGATGTTGGTGGCGTCGGTGTGCACGGTGAGCCAGTAGAAACCGTGCTGCATGGCCTTGGTGACTATCGACTTGGCGCCGGTGTGATGGCCGCAGTCGCCGGCGTGAATGTCCTAGAGGATCTTGCGGCCTTCTTCTGGCTGTACGCAGCGCTGGAACACGCCAGTCACGCTTCGCTTGTGGAGCTCGCCGTTGATGATGACGAAGGATTTGCAGCGGCGCACGATCATTCGCGCCTCTGTCTCATTGCTCGATAGGAGTTTGTTTTCCAGGAAGGCGACGTATGGTGTTGTCCAGTCGCTAGGTTCCGCAACCATGGCGAATAGGGCTGGTTCTGGTTGTAGTGGGATCCCGACGTCGATCTCTTTTGGTGGGTTGACCGATGGTTTGTGGATGATGTCGAGGAAGACGCCTACTGGTGGCGCTTGTCGGGTCGATCCGATGCAGGAGAGGGCGTCTGCCTCCTCGTTTTTGCGCCTGTCGATCCACTCGACGGAGTAGCCGTCGAAGTATCCTCCCAACTGATCGACGGCTTGGCGGTATGCGATCATCGTTGGGGAGACGGCATCGCACGTCCCGGCGACTTGGCCGACGACTAGGTCGGAGTCGCCGTAGCATCGTAGGCGGTTGACGTTCATCTCCTTGGCTGCTCTCATGCCGTGAAGGAGGGCCTCGTATTCTGCCATGTTGTTGGTGCAGGGCTTGAAGTTGAGTTGGAGCACGTAGCGGAGCTTGTCTCCTTTGGGGGAGGTCAGGATGACCCCAGCCCCTGCCGTCGGCGTTCTTGGAGCCGTCAAAGTGGAGCGACCAGTAGTGGAGGTATGGGAGCTTCTCTGGATGCTGTGCTTCTTCCCAATCTGCGAGAAAATCAGCCAGGGCTTGTGACTTGATGGCTTTGCGGGGCTTGTACTTGATGTTGTGGACGCCAATTTCGACGGCCCACTTGGCGACTCGCCCGGTTGCCTCGCGATTGCGTATGATGTCCTGCAGGGGCGCGGAGGAGACCACCGTGATTGGGTGCTCCTGGAAGTAGTGTGGGAGTCGCCGTTGTGCCCGGAATACCGCGTACACCAGTTTTTGGTATTGCGGGTAGTGCTGTCGTGAGTCCGTCAATACTTCACTGATGTAGTAAACGGGGTGATGTATGGGGCTCTCCTTGCCCTCTTCCGGTCGTTCGACGAACATCACGGTGCTGACAACTCGAGTAGAGGCCGTGACGTAGACGAGCATTGGCTCCTTGTCGAGTGGCGCGGCGAGTAGTGGTGCCGCGAGTAGCACTTCTTTGAGTTCTTTGAGCGCGTCATCGGCCTCCGCGTCCCATTGGAACGTGGGGTTCTTGCGCATCAGGCGGTAGAGGGGCATTGCCTTCTCGCCTAGTCGGGGGATGAAGCGACTGAGGGCCGTGACTCGCCCTGCCAACTTTTGGACATCGCGCAGGCACTCGGGTTTCCCGAGTCATGCGATGGTGTCGATCTTGGTGGGGTTGGCTTTGATGCCTCTCTTGGAGACGACGTAACCCAGTAGTTGTCCGGTGGGAACGCCGAAGGTGCATTTTCCGGGGTTCAACTTGATGTTGTACCTCCGCAAGTTTGCGAAGGTTTTGGCTAGGTCGGCGAGTAGATCGTCTTGGAGGGTGGATTTTACCACCACATCGTTGATGTAGACGTGAATATTGTGGACAATTTGGCTCGCCAGACATTCCTGCATGCACCTCTGGTATGTGGCGCCTGCGTTCTTGAGGCCAAACGTCATGGATGTGTAGCAGAATGCGCTGAATGGCGTTATGAACGCCATCTTCTCCTCGTCCTCGACCGCCATCTTGATCTGGTTATAACCAGAGTAAGCGTCGAGAAAGCACAGCGACTCCGATCCCGCGGTCGAATCGATGATCTGATCGATCCGCGGTAGGACGAACTCCTCCTTCGGGCATGCGCTGTTGAGGTTGGTGTAGTCAATGCACATTCTCCATGTGTTGTTCTTTTTGAGAACCAAGACTGGGTTTGCCAGCCACTTGGAGTACTTGATCGGCCGGATGAATCCCACGGCTAGCAGGCACTGAACTTCTTCGGCGATTGCTCGACGGCGCTCTTCATTGAAGGGCCGTAGTGACTGCTTTACTGGTCACACTTTGGGGTCGGCATTGAGTTTGTGCTCAGCGAGTTCCCTCGGGACAACTAGCATGTCAGATGGCTTCCATGCGAAGATGTCGCGGTTCTCACGGAGGAACCCGATGAGCGCGCTTTCCTATGCGGGGCTCATGTGCGCCCCAATGGTGACCGTCTGGCTGGAGTCGCCTAGGACGAGCTCGACGGTGCGGGTGTGCATGGTCGCCTCGAACATGGAGTTCACGACGGTTGGTTTTTTCAGGATGGTGGGGTCGTCCTTGTTGATGTTGCCCACGTATTTCGCAAGCTCCTCCACGTGGTCGGTCTCTGTGGCGATGACGGCGTGGGCGAGCTCGGCGCCCTTGTCTTCGCATTCCACGGCCATGTCGGGGTTGCCGTGGACGGTGATGATGCCGCTTGGCCCGGGGAGCTTCATCATGTTGTAGGCGTAGTGTGGGGTCGCCATGAACTTTGCGAATGCCTGGCGGCCCAGGACGCAGTGGTAGGGGCTGCGGAAGTTCACCAGCTCGAAGACGATCCTCTCCGTGCGATAGTTAGCTGGAGTGCCGAAGGTGACTGGCAGCGTCACCTTCCCGATCGGGTATGCCTTCCAACCAGGGACGATGCCATGGAAGGTCGTCAGTGTTGGCTCGATGGCTGCTTCTGGGAGCTGGAGCCTTTTGAAGGTGTAGAGGTACAAGATATTGATGGAACTCCCGCCGTCCATTAATGTCTTGGGCAGCCAGTAATCAGCCACCTTGGGCCTGACTACCAGGGCGACTCGCCCTGGGTATTCGATCCTTGGCGCATGGTCCTGGCGACTCCAGGTGATGCTCTGCTTGGACTAGTTTAGGAAGCGAGGATGTCGACTTGCGTCACCGCATTGACGGCGACCGCGCGGGCGAGCACCTTCTTCTCGTGCTTGGTGCCGAGTCCGGTGAAGGTATGTAGCGAGCCCACGGTGGTGCCAAAGCCGCCGCCGTTCCCGTTGTCCCGAGGTGGGTTGTTGTTGGGGTCTTCCCTTGATCGTCTCGCCTTCTCAATCTCTTTGAGAGAGTGCCAATCGACGGTGGTGTGGGTGGCGGGTTTTCCCTTCCTGCTATGATAGATGCAGGGCTGATTGAGCAAGGCGGCAGGGTCGAATTTCGGCCTCGTCATGTTGTTGGCACGGTAGTTCCCACTGTCACGGTAGTTTCCTCCATCGCGGCGATAGTTCTTGGAGTCGCGTTGGCTGTAGCCGGTGTTGGCGACGAAGTCAACTCGCCCGTCCGTGCGGCGCTTGCCGGTGATGCGGGTGTTGCTGTAGCGCATGTCGCGTAGGCGCCCGTTGTCATGGATGCTAGTGCGGCGTCGTCCTCCCGACTCGTCGTCGGAGTCTTGGTTGGGTCTTCCTCCGCATAGCGCTTGGCGATCTCGAGGAGGTCGGGGATGTTGTCGAGTGTCCGGTAGACCCTCTTGACCTTGGTGACCAGGGGTTCGTGCGCACGCACGTTCTTTGCAAAGTGTATCGTATGCCGCGGTTCGGTCGATGCCGGAGGCGTTTATCCACAGTTCTTGCCATCTTTGGATCCATCGGCAAGTCGACTCGCGTTGTCCCTGGATGCATCGCTCCAGGTCCTCTATGGTGGTGGCGCGGTTGTAGGAGCCCTCAAAGTTCCTTACGAAGGCGTCCCGCATTTCTTCCCATGAGTCGATGCTGTCGGCGGGGAGCGTGTTGATCCACTGCCGGGTCGCACCCTCCATCATCAGGGGGAGGTAGCGAGCGGTGAGCAGGTCAGTGTGGCCTGCGATCCCCATTGCCATGAGGTATGTGTCCATCCAAACAGCAGGGTCATACGCCGGATCGTACTTCTCGATCTCCTTGGGTGCCTTGAAGTTGGCGGGGTATTTTTCCCCGCGAATCATTGGTCCGAAGCATTGTGGCCCGACTCGGCTGAGCGAGCCTCTTGGCTCCGGGTCGCCGCGGTTGGTGAGGGTGTGTCGCAGGTCGTAGGGCTGGCGCGACCGCCATGCCTGGTTGTTGATGATGTTCGTTCAGGCATCGAGGGGCTGCCCATTGGCAGCGACCGTGTTGTTCGCCGGTCGAGGCTCATTGGTTGACAACGCGGGATTGGCGGCTCGTGGTTGGTTCGCCAAGGGCTGGGGTGGTGGCCAAATTAATGCGTTAGCCATGGTGGGGTGGCCGATTGATGCCGCCCTGCTTGCTGACGAGCGGGAGTACATCCGCCCCCGCGGGTCGACTCCCGCGGCTTGTTGCTCGACGGCCCTGACGAGTAGGGCCTTGGCGTATTGGATCTGTAGCGCGCCGTCGCCTTGGACATCGAGGTTGGCGATCGCGGCGTCGGCCGCGACGACGTTTTCCATCGGGGTGGAGTATAGTGGTATCCCATTGGCGTCACGGGCTTGCGGCGAGATGATGATCCGCGGTTGGTCTGGCGGGGGCGCGCGGCCAATGGGTGGTGGAGGGGCCCGCGCCGCGCACTGTGGTGGTCTCGCTGGTTGCTCCGGCTGCGGCGTGTTCTCGCAGTATTCGCGCCGGGCGGCGCTGCGTGTGGGATCGCCTTCGTCGTTGAAGTTCAGGACGCGGCCCTGAACGTTGGGGTTCAGGCGGGTCCTAATGCGGCGCTGGTGATAGAGCGGCAGCTCCCGTGCCGTCTCTCGTTCGAGGCGGTATTTCTCGCGCTCGGCGAGTTTGTTGCGTTGCGCCTCCGCGAGCCGCAGGCGGGCTTGCTCCACCTCCGTGGCCGTCGCGATCGGCGGGATCGGCATGGAGAACGGATCTGCGGGGCGGTCGTGCTGCCCGCCATGTAGATCGCATTGAAGCGATTGGATCTTGCGTGAAAATCCTCGGGGGATTCCGAGCCAGAATCAGAGTCGAAGATCCCCAGGATGGAGGGGTCCTCGAAGTCCTGTAGGTTGGAGACCCGCGTGATGGAGTCCTCCCGTGATGCGGCAGTGATGGATCCGTTGTCCGATGCAGGGGTCGCGGAGTCGGCGTTGTCGTTTAGGGCGTCGTGGTTGGTGGCGGCGTTAGTCTCGACCGCATCGCTAGCTGCCGAGTCATACTCGGTGACGAGGCCCCTAATGGAGCGGACCTGCTCCTCCGAAAGCAGATCGTGGTGCGGAGGCGATCCGCCGATGATCACCGTCACAGCTGGATCGGCCGCGCCGGTGAAACCGACGAAGAGGTTGATGGAGCCGACCGGCATCACCGTGGTGTGAGTGACCAGGCATGACACTGGGATGTAGCTGTTGGGCAGGATCTGTAAGATCCCGCCGATGGCGATCATGCAACCGGTGGCAAGTGGACGATCGATCGGCTAATAAGGTCTCGCCGCAGAACTCAGGCCAGTCCTGCTATGCCCCACGGTGGGCGCCACTATCGTGGAAATGGCCACGGCAGTCGCTGCCACTGGCAGCGATTGAGTGTTTCGTGAGGAAGAGTTGGCGGCCATCTGTGGTGCGAGATGGGGGCAGATGCACGTGGGTTTACCCAGGTTCGGCCCCCCAGAGGGTAAATACCTACTCCTGCTAGATTAGATTATGAGAGAGCGAGTTACAGGGGTGGCGAGCTCGGCGGCTAGGCAGCGAGTCTCTTGAGGGGGTGTATGATGGAACGTAAGTCTCTAGGATACCCTAGGGAGGTTGATATATGAAGCACCTCGCTAGGGTTTACAAGTTATCCCCGAATAAGATAAGGATCCGGAGGCTTTTGACCTAGTCCGACTGGGCTTCGCACGCCCTGGCTTCAGTCATTGGGTTTTCGCTTCCGGACGACTTCGCAGGCCTTTTCATGATCGAACGGCCCTGCTAGGCATACCCCCTTCAGCATATCCCCATCAATGAGCTTCCTTCATGATAATTTCCTTTAGCTCCAAATCTGCTGGCACACAGATACGTCCTTTGTACCACAGTAGTCCTTCTTCGTCTTCGGTGAATCCAGGTACCTTTCCTGTACCAATACGATGTTTGATTCCGTCGATACTTTCATTCCCCTTCTAGGCTTCCTTGATTTGGCTAATCAAAGTGGGTTGAAGTTCAATGCTAGCTAAGAATCCTTTGCTAACTAATTCAGTCCCGAACTGCTCCAACTCCTCATACAAATTTGGTTGCTTCTCCTTGATCATGGTGTTAAGCCTACACGGCAATCTGCTAAGAGAATCTGCTACCACGTTGGCTTTGCTGGGGTGATAGTGAATGTCAAGGTCATAATCCTTGATTAACTCTATCCATCTCCTTTGCCTCATATTCAGCTCTTTCTGAGTGAAAATACACTTCAAGCTCTTGTGATCCTAGTAAATCTCACAGCGATTACCCATCAGATAATGACGCCATGTCTTCAATGCTAGAGCCACAGCTGCTAGCTCAAGATCATGGGTCGGATAGTTCTGCGCATGTTGCTTCAGTTGTCGAGACAGATACGCGATGACTTTGCCTTCTTGCATCAATACACATCCTAGACCAATCTTGGATGCATCACAATATACATCAAACGACTTCTTGATGTCTGGCATGATCAATATTGGGGCGGATATCAATCTCTTTTTTAGCTCCGGGAAACTGGCTTCACATTTGTCCGTCCATTCAAACTTCTTGTCCTTCTTCAACAATTGGGTCATGGGTCGGGCGATGCTCGATAATCCTTCTACGAACTTGCGGTAATATCCCGCTAATCCAAGAAATGCACGGACTTGGGTTTGAGTGGTTGGGGCTTGCCATTCTTCGACATCTTTGATCTTGGCGGGATCAACAGAGACTCCTCCGGCAGACACAATATGTCCTAGGAATCCTACTTCCTTCAGCCAAAACTCACACTTGCTGAACTTGGCATATAACTGATGCTCTCTCAAGGTTTCTAGGATAACTCTCAGATGTTGTTCATGCTCTTCCTCTAACTTGGAGTAGATAAGGATGTCGTCGATAAACACAACTACAAACTTATCTAGGAAATTCATAAAGATCTTATTCATGAGATTCATGAAATAAGAAGGGGCATTGGTTAATCCAAAAGACATAACCGTATACTCGTATAAACCATAGCGAGTAGTAAAGGCGGTCTTCGGAATATCCATTGCACAAATCTTAAGTTGGTGATAACCAGTCCTAAGATCAATCTATGAGAATACCTGAGCTCCGGTCAACTGATCAAATAGATCCTCTATCTTTGGCAAGGGGTACTTGTTCTTGATGGTGACGTCATTCAACTTTCTGTAATCTATACACAGACGGTTGCCTCCATCTTTCTTGTCGACGAATAACACTGGTGACCTCCATGGCGATGCGCTCGGCTGAATCAAGCTTGTTGCTAACATGGAATCCAACTGCTTCTTCAGTTCCACTAACTCTGAGGGGTTCATGCTATAAGGTCTCTAGGATATGGGTCCGGTTCCAGGGATTAGTTCGATGATGAACTCAATATCCCTATCCGGGGGCATACCTGGCAATTCGTCTGGGAATACGTCGGGGTATTCACAGACTACTCTGACTTGGTCAATGGTGGACAGGGCTACACTCTTGTTGCACTTGAATTAACAGGGTAAGGTTTCAGAGATATGCTCTACTGTTACTCCAGAACTACTGGTCATCGTGATGGCTTTCTTAGCACAGTCTATCAATCCTTTATGTCTTGACATCCAGTCCATTCCTAGTACTACTTCCAATCCTTTGGTTCCAAGTACAATTAGGTTGGCATAAAAATCTATCCCATGTATTCTGATAGGCACAGCTTTGCAAATTTTTCTAGCTTTGGTTGTTGAACCGGGGATTTGAACTATCATGACATGCTTCAGGTTGGTTGGGTGAATCTTACTAGTGCAAGAAAATTCTTCGGTGACAAATGAATGCGATGCTCCCGAATCAAACAATACTCTTGCTAAAACTGAGTTGACAGAAAACATACCCAGCACTACATCTGGCGCTTCCTGGGCTTCTTCTGCGTTCATGTGGAAGAGACGACCGTTGCGGTTGTGAGGGTTCCCTGGGGAAAATCTCCTTCCTGGTTGAACACGACGCTGCTGCTGAGCTGGGGCATTCACATTGCCATTGGCTGCTGTCTTCTTGGGACACTCATTGGAGTAGTGACCCTTCACTCCACACTCGAAACAAGTGATCTGGGACTTGTCCTTGACTGCGACAGGCACAGCATTGCTGCCAGTTCTGGGTGCAGTGTTGTTGTTGTTGTTCTTGGGAGGTGCACGGTTGAAATTGTTGGCATTGCCGGAGTTGTGATTGTTTCCTCCGGACTTCACATTGCCTCCACTACGGTTGGGGTAGCTTGGGCGAGACGTTGGGGGTCGGGTGTTCCTTGGTGCATATCCTGGTGAAGGGTTGGGACGGTACTTCTGGTGACTATTGGATCCTAATTGCTGCATCATACGACGTTTGCGGTTGTCGTTTGCCTGGTTAATCTTCCCTTCCATCAGAATGGCAGAGTCGACTAGCTCTTCGAGATCTTGGAAACGGATGTTGACGAGGACAGTCTGCATGTCATGCAGTCCATTCAAGAATCTTTCCTTCTTCTTAGCCTCCGTGTTGATCTCATCAGGTGCATATCTAGCAAGTGACAGGAATCTGTCACGGTACTCCACCATAGTCATTATTCCTTGCTTCAATTCGCGGAATTCATCTCTCATTCTGTTAACTAGTCCCTGCGGCACATGGGTCCAGCTGAACTTGACTTTGAATGCTTCCCATGTCATAACCTGACCATGGTTCATATTGCAGATGCTATTCCACCAAGCTCTTACATCTCCCGCCAGATAGTGGGTGGCAAAGAGAAATTTCTCGTTTTCATCAACTCCTGCAACTTCAAGGTTCTTTTCCATCGTCTGTAACCAGTCGTCAGCATCTAATGGGTTTTCAGATTGGTTGAAGATTGGGGGATTGGTATTCTGAAAATTTTTGAGTTTTGATCCATGGTGATCCTGATTTCCATGTCCTTGCTTGTTGAGAGCCATCTGGACGATCTGCTACAATGTTGCTAAGTTGGCTTGACGCTCGGACCTGCTTGCTTCACGGTCTGCAATGAGATTCTGCAAGATCTGCAGCATTGGGTCCTGCGATGATCTACTCCCTCCTTGGTTTCCACGAGTCATCTGAAGATTGAGAAGGATATAGGGGTAAGAGGGAAATTCTAAGGTTCATGGTTTTGGGTTTTCAAAGCTAAAACTTTGAGTTAGACTCAGGTTTTTCAACTAACTTCATTTTCATTCACGCAAGTAAGCACACGATACAACACACACCACAACAAACAAAGGAAAGCAGATGGTTTGAAGAACCATTCTGCAAGCTATGATACAGTGGGACCGATACAACTCATGCTACGACTGTGCTCTAGTGCATCTACTCATCGTCGATGATGTCGGAGTCCTCATCATCAGTGTAGAAGTCCACAACATCCTCCTCCAGAAAGTCGTCATCGTTGCTGAGGTAAGAATCCATGTCTCCCTAGATGTCTTCACCCTCATCTTCTTCTTCCTTGGCGGAAAGCTAAGCTTCCTGCTCCTTGACGGTCTTCTCGAGGTCGGCCACCTTCTTGCAAAGACGGGCAATGGTGCGATCCTTCTTTACACGCTGGCGGCAAAGAGACTGGCGATCTTGGACGAGCAGTGCGAAAGTCTGGGCCTTCTGGTCGACAATGGCACGGTTCTGGTTGGCTAACTCCCTGGCATTGTCCAGTTCCTGCTGTCTATCATGCAGCAAGAAGTCAAGATTCTCCACTTGATGCCTCAATTCTGGGTGACTTGGCATATCCATCGGCATTCCCATGAAGTCATGTCTTGCATAGTGGGCAAAACGGGTTCCTTGGATCTTGTTGATGCTGAGGGCACATAGACGTGCGAGGGGCTTCATGCATTGCCCTGGCTAATCCATCTAGCCAGTTGTTCTCTCTCATAGAGAACTGAATTCTCCCGGAAGTTGGTGCTTCAATGCTTCCTCTAAGATCTGCGGTGACTAGACACTGTAGGTCTCCTCCTGGGGGTCCTAGAAGTTGAGCTCCAAGAAACTCCGGATGTGGGCGTCCTAGTAACTCCGACAGTGAATCCAGATCCCTCTCGAAGATCAGCTGACCTCCGTTTCCCAACTAGTAGAACTTGCTGAACTGAGTCTCCATCTACAAGAATTAAGGATGAGGAAATTAGTGAAGTGATCAAGTGTGTCAAGTTTTAAGTAGTAATGTAAGAATTTTGAGGAACATGATTTTTTGAGAAAGAATGAGTTCACAAGGATAAGAGAGGAAATAGTTTTTCATAAATACTCACTTTGGTTTTGAAGCTAAGTTTTTGGTTTGGACGTCCATTCTAACTAGGGTCTCCTATGGGCAGGATGGCTCTGATACCAACTTGTCAACACCCAGATTTTTAATCCCAGATGCCCATTATGCCATACCTCGCAATCCCAGGATTACCATTTTTGCGAGACATAACGGATTGGATATCATAGTACATCATCCATTAAAACCATACATAAGGTCTTACACAATGAGGATCTCATGATCCAGTCTGAATACAACAAGCAGCGGAAATAAAAGATAAGCGTAGCGGTGGGGTCCATCTTCAGGGGCACAGTAATGTGAAGGCAGATAGTCCTAGTTATCATAGTCGTCCTGCTGGTCATCATCTTGATAGTCTCCTTCATAGTCTGGCCATGAGAATAGCCAGGGACAAAAGCCATGAGTACTCTTTAAGTACTCGCAAACTACTATTAACAGGTACTATAGTTCTAAGTTAAAGTGCTAAATCTAAGTTTAACTATAAAGTTAAGTTTGAAACCTAAGCTGAGTTCTGAAGAAAAGAAAGATAAAGTAAAGTTCTAGAATCAGTTAAGTTGGGAAGCTATTGTCATAAACACAGCCCTGTTGTGGTCAAGTCAAGATTCATCATTCATTTCAAGTCATTTGGAAAACATCTGACAACGAAACAGTATGGCCATACCAACTGTCCATAATCATGACGCTGACTATTCAATAGTTTGACACTGCAGAGGTGGTACACTTTCACCACAAGATTCAATACATCTGTCAGGGATAACCCTGAATCATCATACTTAGTATGCAGATAATCAAACATAACCTTCCCTTTACACACCCTAGTATAAGCACCTCTCCTATGAGCATGGCCTCCCAACCATGACCATCAGTCATCTTGGGCACTGCATAGGTGGACATCATGAGAAGTAGCCTTATCTCAAACCTCTCCTGCGAGGGAACTAATACTAATGCATATAAATTTCCAGCTAAGCTTTACCTAATTCAGGTAGTGTGGTTGTACGGTAAATTTGGAATGGCATCGCATCCGAATCCAACCATCAGTTTTATAAAATGATTAAGGCTCATGCCTCATCATTTTCATCATCATAAACCATTTGTGTTTCTCAACACATGTCAAAAGATCTCAATAGAATGACTCATCATTCCAAGGTTTTCAAAATTCATTTTCACCAATTGTTCCCATCTAAAGTGACTCAAGTTTTTGATCTACTCTAAACTACTAAGTTAAGAGTGTTCACTAAGGTGGAAGGATGGGATCAATCTCATGCCATAGAATGACATCTAAAGTTATCTAAATAGGTCAAGTTTTATACTTTTTATGCTACCTTCAAAACAAGTAAAGAACTTTGGGTAAAGTAAAGGAAGTCAAGCTTGAAAATAATACTTGGAGTAAATACTAGTCAAAGTGGTATAATCAAAGCATGGTCTAAGCATATTTGCTAAACCATCTAGTTCAATCCTAGTTTGCTAATGGTAGCTTGCCTTGGTTGGTGCAGTGGTTGAAGTTTTCTTCTTCTTCTTCTTGGTAGAACTCCTCCTCCTCGTAAGCTTGGTCGGTACTATCTTCCATAAATACATACGGAGTACACAATCACCAAACAATACTTAACTAGGCTAAATAGCTTTCTAAGACACACAATTCATGATCTATTATCATCACAAGCATCACAAGTTTAATTCAATAGTTTCATTCTTTTTATTTTAGAAAAGTAATTTCTACTCATTGAAAAATTAACTAAGATTTAATATTCACCACTTAAAATATGGGATCATGTGGACACATGTCATCACCACATATTCTAACATATTGGAATGAGATTTAAAGGTTGGATCATAATTACTTTGGTTTAAGTTCATTATTTAATGATTTAAAGTGACTAGAAATGCCTATATAGCATTATTTTGGTACTAGTCCAAAGTCACTGTAAGTAAACCATAATATTATTACATATTTAGATAGATATGATGAAATGTGATTTTTGAGAGTTAGAATCAACTCAAAACCTATCTTAGTTGATTTTATAACAATGTTGCAAGTTGCAAAAGCTTCTGTTTTATTATTTTTACTAGGAGAGATCTATAACTCTAATTGAATTAAATCCAACGGGCTTGGATAGATCATTTCAATACCTTTCAGACAAAATTGGTTTCATGCAATTTGGATTTATACAACTCTCTGAATTGATTTTTAAACTAGTGGACAGAAACTAGATTTAACTTAACAGAAAAATCCAGATTTGAACGGCTGGGCTAGCACGGGAAAGAACATGGGCCGGCCCAGTGGCGATCCGCAGCGCGGGGCTTAGCTGACAGGGGGTCCCGCTTGTCACTGGTTCTTAACACGGGAAACGGTACGCGCGCTGTGGGTCGTAGGTTTAGAAAGGGGGTCTACGGCTGAGGGTTGTCGTCGACGACGAACAGGTCATCGGCGAGAGTTTTCCCTAGCGGCTCGGTGGGGGTCGACCGGGGACGTACCAGGGATCCAGCGGGGTAGGCGAGGCGGGCAAAGGAACTGGAAGACAACGGCGAGGCGAGGCGAGGCGCGGTTGCGGCGGAGCTTGGGGTGCCCTGAATCACAGGTGCCCTTCTCCTCCTGCTGCGGCTGCTCTGGCTCCAAGTCCGGTGAGGCAGATCTCGCTTGGCTCCGGCGAGAGGTGTGAAAGGATCAGTGAGAGGTGGGGAGTGAGTGGGTGTGGAGAAATTGTGCGGGGGAGGCCGGCTTATATAGGCCCGACGGTGAGACCGAGCGGTGTGAGCAGGCGACTCCGGCGAGGGCGGCACAGGGGGCTAGCGGCGTGGCTCGAGGTAGGGCGCGGTGACATGTCTCCTGGCGGTGCTCTAGGAAGTGAATGCGGGCGTATGGGCGGTGGCATGCGGTCTAGGCGAGCTGGCACTCTGAGCGGCAGAGGTGATAGTGTCCACGGCGAGTGGTGGCTGGGGTGAGTTGGGCGGCCAGCGGGGGTGTCTGGGGTGTTCCCCAGGTCATGGCGGAGCGGTGGGCGCGGGCTACGGCCAAGGGGCGGTCTGTGCACGCAGGGACAATGCGTGCTGTGCGGGCGGCGTCGGCATGGTCGACCAGCTCCGGGCGCGGCGGTTCTCGGCCGTTCCTGTCTCTGGCTCTGGCCTGGGGCTGGTTGGACGGTGGCGGTGGACCACTGGCAACGTGCTATACAAGGTGAGGGACGGGGAAGTGGTCTGCTGCTGCGGGTGCACGGTCAACCGGCGAGGAGTGGCTCGGCATGGCAATGCAGTGTAGCTAGGAGGTAGGGGATGTGCTGGTGTGGGTCTGGCTAGGCTTGAGGGGGACAAACATGATCAAAGCACTTCAAATTGCTAGACAAAATCAACCCCAAAACAGTAATAGTTAGGCCACTTTGATCTTGCCAGCAAGGTGTTCGATAAAATGGCCGAAAGAGGAAAACGTTTGAATTTTGATATCAAAAATTTTAGGTGTTCTCCACTAGTGCTAGGTAGTCTCTGGTTGCAAGGGTTTTGAAAGTGGACCTTGTTTGAATGGTTTTTGATAAAGTGGGATCTTCCCATATGAGATAGATTCAATTTTGAACTATCATTTAAAATTAGCATTTGAAAGATTTTTGCAGATCACAAGGTGGGCCTTGGTACCTCATTATGTGTACTAGCAAGGGGTGCAAAGATCATGAATTGTTTCTATTAAGAAATGGGTGCTTGGAACACTCAAAGTAGTGTAGTGGATTAAAATGGCCAAAATGACCATTCCTCCTTTTTAATTCTTTTTTATTTGATTTTCTTTGGTAAAAGTTTGGGAATGATGTAGATGATGTTTAAATCACCTCTGAAACATTTTACAAGCATTGGATCACTTAAACAAGGCACTTCAATTCAACTCCTATTTTAAATGCACACACATATGAATGCTTTCATTTTTAATTTGGAAAAGTTTTTGTTAACCCTATTTTTGGATGATTTGATCTTGATAAGCTTGGATTAAAGTTTTGGGATGTTACAGCCGCCAAGCATGAAATTGGATAAGAATCCGAATTTATGCTTTTATAGGATGCCAAAGAATGAACTATTATAGCCCCAAGGCTCGTGCTGATATTTAACTTAGTTAAAATATTAGCCCGAGTCTTAGTAGACTTCTGACTCTGGTTACCATTCTGACTTATAGAAAGTTAATGCTTATAACCAAGAATTATTGAAGAATATTTGAAACAAGCTGAGAGAGATCTAAGCTCTCCGACTTTAAAATGCGCAACTAAAAATTTCAAAAGGTGAAGCTAAACGTAATCATTTCAAGCCTCATTTTTATTATCTATTTTTGTTGATTTGTAGCCGAATATTTATCTGGTTTTTATATATTGTTGTTTTCAGAACTTGTGAAGTGGTCCTGTAAAATGATTGAACAAGCCGATGATTATAAGGTCCTAGAGGTGGAGAATGCTGACTTGCATGCAGAGCTGGAGAAATTCAAAATAGATCATAAGACCAGCATTGCCAGTGTACTTGAATCCACCAATCATGCAACTGAAGCGCGTGACCACACCATTGCCAAACATGACCAAACAATCTCGGACTTGCAAGATGCCTTGGACAGGGAGAAGGACACCTCTGAAGCTCTCTGGAATGAACTCCGAAGCCTTCGAGAGGAGAATACCAAAGTAGATGATGCTATCTTCAGTAAGTTTTTCTATCCCTGAGTTATTGTTTTTTCCGAATTTTTAGACTCGGATATATTGGTGACCTTGTTTTCTTTCTTATAGGTCCTCTCAACCTTCTTGATGTCTCCTCATCCGAGCCTCGTACCAGCAAACTTGTTGCTGTTGGGGACTTGATTCATGATTTCCGCCAGTCTCTAGAAGAAATTGGTGAATCTATCCGGTTCTCTGGCTTAGACTCAATGTCGGCGTTTGAGCTATGAGAGAAGGCGAAGGATATGCCTCAGCTTGTCAAGGATTGGAACATGTCCTATGCACGCACAGTGGCATAGAATGCCCTAACAATGGTAATGAGCCACCATGAAAGCATGGAAATATGGCAACTTACCAAGGTTATTCATCTGTCGATGAAGACGGCAACAACCAGAACATCAAGGAGATCTAGGATTCTTGCGCTGGATACGCTTCTCGCGTGGCCGAGTTGACCAGCTATGATGATCTGTTCTTCACGCCCGTTGAAGTGCCACCACCCCCTGATGACCCACAAGTATAGGGGGTGTATCGTAGTATGTTCGAGGGAAGTGAAACCCAATTTATTGATTCAACACAAGGGGATCCAAAGAATATTTATAAGCCTTAACAACTGAGTTGTCAATTCAGCTGCACTTGGAAACAATCTTGCTCACAGCAATTTATCAGTAGCAACAGTTTTGTAGTAGCAACAGTAAAGTAACAGCAGTAGTAAAAGTAAAGACAGTAGTAAGAATTGTAGTAAACAGTAGGATTAGAGCGTGGTAGGCATAGGGATGGATGGAAGAGCGTTGCATGGACAAGACAATTCATATAGCAATCAGAACATAGGGCATTTGCATATAAATAAGATAAAGCATCCAAGTACTAAATAATCATAGGCATGTGTTCCATATATAGTCATATGTGCTCGCAATGAGAACTTGCACAACATCTTGTGTCCTGCCAGCCCGTTTGCAGTGGGGCCTCAAGGGAACTACTGGCAATTAAGGTGTTCCTTTTAATAGAGCACCGGAGCAAAGCATTAACACTCCGTGAACACATGTGATCCTCACATCAAAGCCATCACCTCCGGTTATCCCGATTGCTGTCACTTCGGGGCCATTGGTTCCGGACAACAATGTGTGTATACAACTTGCAGGTAAGACCATAAACAATACTATCATAATGAATCAATAACATGTTCAGATCTGAAATCATGGCACTCGGGCCCTAGTGACAAGAATTAAGCATAACAAGTCACAACAAAGTCAAAAAGCACTAATAGCAGATACTAGGCACCATGCCCTAACAATCTGATGCCATTACATGAACGATCTCATCCAATCCCTACCATCCCCATAGCCTACAGCGGGGGATTACTCACTCATAGATGGGGGAAACATGGATGGTCGATGGAGAAGCGATGATGATGATGATGATGGCGATGATCTTCTCCAATTCCCCGTCCCGGTAGGGTGCCAGAACGGAGTTTCTGGTTCCGAATCACGGAATCTGGTGGTGGCGGCGGAACGGAACTCTTTCTGAAAAATGTCAAACCCTCCTGAGATTTTAGGTCAGAAGGCAACTTATAGGCGAAGAGGGAGGCCGAGGGGGTAGCCGAGGCGGCCAAACCACCCCTAGGCACGGCCTGGCCTGGCCCGCGCGACCAAGTGGTGTGGGCCCCTCGTGGCCCTACTCCGTCTCGTCTTCTGGCTCCGTGAGTCTTCTGGTGAAATAGAATTTTTGGCATATTTTTCGGGATTTTTCTTGATAGTTGATTTTCTGCACAAAAACTAGACACCAAGGTAATTCTGCTGAAAACATCGTCAGTCCGTATTAGTTGTATCCAAATCACACATGTTTAGAGGAAAAACAATAGCAAAAGTGTTCGGGAAAGTAGACATGTTTTGGACGTATCAACTCCCCCCAAGCTTAGCTTATTGCTAGTCCTCAAGCAATTTAGTTGAAAACTGAGTGCGATAAAAGAAACTTTCACGAACACATTTGGTTCATATGATGTATATATTCTTAGCATATGATCAACTACTCAGGCAATTCATAATAAAGAGTATGCAACTAAGTTTACTTAATAGGCATTGCAAGCTATGAGGAGATTCCAACTCAAAAATAATAAGTATCATGAAACATAAACATAAGCAACATTACAATGCTCATAACAAGGTATGATAGAGTGGTATCTCGCTTGCCTTTGATTGTGAATGCCAAGGCACCTCTGAAGTTCAGGTGAAGACTAGAAGTAAAGATATCAAAGATACAAGAATCAAAGTCATAGCACAATTAATCTAGTATTGAGACAAGCACATTATCTAAGGATGACAACTATGCTCTCTAGAAAGTGCTCATAGAATAGGTGGATACTCAACAAGGAAATGAAAAAGGTTTTGAAAAGTTTGAAAGGCTTCCAAATGCTGAAAGTATGGTATTCGTTAGCTTTGAGCTCTCATTGCCCCTATCATAAGCATCTTTAAATGGTTAAGGTGAAAGTGAGGTCCAATCTGAGTTATATGCTTGACAGACTATAAACTGGAAATCTCATGTCCCTTGAGTACGAGGGCCGCTCCTCATGCTACTCAACTTTAGTTATCGATAAGTTCTTGTCATAGTAAATACGTGCGTATCATAGAGAACCGCCAATGGGGTACCCCTTGCCCGATGATACGGAAGAATCCCCATATCAAAATGACAAGGCAAGCAGACAATGAGTATCTCAGCAATCTTCTTATTTACCATGGGAAAATGGTGCTTTTTCTCTCTTTCCTCTTTTCTCATATCTATTTTTTTTCTTTTCTCAATAGCTATCTCTTTTTTATAAGAAGAATTCTTCATAGATACTCATTATGGTTACGCTGCAGGTTTCCACCATGATTAGGCATGGATTAGACCGTGACCGGTGCTTTCTCTAACACACATACATAACTCCATGGACTTACAAGCTCCCCTTTTATTTCACACCGACGACATCCGCAAACAAAAGAGCATGATATCAACTGGGTATATATTTACAGTTGTTGAAAGCATTCCTCATGACAGCACGGTTCTGCTAATCCCCAGCCTATAATTTTCAAGCATATAACTTTCATGGACAGTCACAATGGTTCAGGTTTATTAAGTGCAGGAAATAAAGTGTTCCTTAAAGTTCGTGAGAGCTTTACTAACTAACTTTCTCATAACAAGCAAACATTTTATTCGGAAGAAAACAAGGCACATTGAATATGCACGGAACAGCAAATGATGCTAGAAGGTAGGTATGGTGGACACTCTCGGCAATATTGGTTCTGGGGAATGGGAAACACGAGTAGAGCTCATACTCAGTGCATGTGAAGGCTAGCAATAGTAAGGGAGCGACAAACAAGAGACCAATAATTGTCATAATCATGCTTGCAACAAAACAGGACTAATCATGGCATGAAAGTGATTCAAGACCCCTGAGGCAAAATAAGTCATCGAGGCTTAACTGATTATTGTTTGAGTCATATGCATGCATGAGCATGTGCCAAGTCAATTCAAGTGAAACATTTAGAGGAGGATACCATAGTGTCATACCGAGTTATGAATAGAGTAATGCAAGCAAACATTCATATGACATGCTACAAACTATTAGCAAGATGGAACTAATCATATGAAAGCAAGAACTACTAAGCATCCATAAATAACATACACCCTACATGAACAGACTAAGCATGCCCAAAATGATGAGTATATGTACAAAAATGAAAACAAATAGAGTTCGTTACCAGCCTCTTACCACACCTCAAGTTGTCATTAATCCTCATTATTGCCCTTCAGTTGTGTGGCTTGAATAATAACATGAAACCAAATTCCACTGAGGACTGCTGAACCCTGCAACAAACTCAGAAAACCAAAGAAGAACAACGAATATTTTTGGTGTTTTCGATTTTTAAAAGCAAGAACCAAAAAGTAAGAACAAGCAAAGGAAAATCTTTTTGGGTTATTCGAATAGTTCAAACAAAGCAAAAACAGAAAAGCAAACCAAGGCAAAAAGAAGAAGAAGAAAACAAAGAGAAACAACAGAAATATTTTTGGTCCTTTTGTGTTTTAGAAAGCGAAAACAAAGAAAGAGCGAAAACAAAAAAGAGAACGAAACATGAATATACAAAGTACTGACGCAAAATGATATGGAGATGAGTGCGATATTGGTGTACCTCCCCCCAAGCTTAGGCTTTTGGCCTAAGTGGGTGTCAATCCCAAGCTGGACAAGATGGAGAACCTCCATAGTACGGTGAGGAGGCACCCTCGTCCTGGTGCAATCTCGAGGAAACCCCACCGTAGTGCGCAGAGTAATCGTAGGAGGGCACATCCTCCTGGTGTTACCTGTGGAAACCCAGCAAGCGGAGCTGCTCGTCCACCTCCTCCTTGGAGCGCGACCACGGCCTCTTATGAACACTGAACAAAGTAGATTGTGGCAAAGGAATCTCCCTTTCATCCCCATCAGTAAACAACATCATGTATACTAAACTGTCCATATCAGAGTTAGCAGTGACGAAGTGATGTGTTTTCAT
Organism: Avena insularis; assembly: GCA_023614405.1. Classification (NCBI taxonomy): domain Eukaryota; kingdom Viridiplantae; phylum Streptophyta; class Magnoliopsida; order Poales; family Poaceae; genus Avena; species Avena insularis. The sequence goes on along the minus strand of CM042696.1, from coordinate 370,865,364 downwards.
AGCAGCAAGGTCAAGCCTTTGAGGTGCCAATATAGTATCATTGGGATCCACCGAAAGCTCTAATGCACTAACCATACGTGAAGCGATGATGCCCTCATAAATAGGTCCCCTAGCAGCTAGGCGGCGAGCAATAAGAGAGCCAAGATTGTACCGAGTATCATTGCTAAGCGCAGCAGCGAGGAAGGCTAAATGATAATTGGAGATATTACTCGTATTCTCCCTACCAAGAATGCTAGTAGAAAGATAATAGGCAAAGTATCTAAGAGCAGGGAGTTGGATGTTTTTTATCTTCCCGCGCTGAGCTACGCGGTCATCATCATTGGTCACACCTCAATAGAGCTCCAGAAAATAAGCGGGTCGCCCTTGAATCTTCTTCACGGTCCCTGTCATGCCTACACCTATAATACTGCAAAATCTTTCCAATGGCATGGTAAAGGGCAGATTATAAATTCTAAAATAAACAGTTGACTGATAGGGGGTGTTAGTGAAAACGAAACTCTCAACAAAAGTTTTGGTGAGCATAGCGTATTGCTCACTCTCATCTTGCATGTATGAGGTCAAACCAACCCTCTAAATCAGTAGCAAGAAATCATCAAGAATCCCTGCAGCTTGCAAGAAGGTATAACAAGGAAAAGTAGATGGGTGAGCATCCCCATCATCTCCTTCATTACCAAAGTGAGGTGCAATGAGATCTTCGTTGTATGAAGGCCTAAACTGAGAGGCTGATCTTGAGGGCCTTGTCCTCCTAGGTGCATCTCTCTCAAAAATTTCTCCAAAGGTGTGGTTGTTCATCTTTGATATTCTGAAATTTAAACATCTATTACACAAGTGATTGCAAAGTGAATATATAATGGAGAGCACTACTCATAGGGACTTGTAGAGGCCTAAACATGCATCAAAGCTATATCTCTAAGCATTGAACAAGCTTACAAGCTCTCATAACCTATCACATACAACAGCAAAATACTCAAGATATAAACCACTAAACACAAATCTACTTGGACAAGCGGAGGAGTCACATACCGGAGAACAAATGTTCCAAATTTCAGCAGCAAAGATGGGCTGAGCAAGGAGATCGAAAAATCGAGGGCAAGAACAGCAAGAACGCGATTTTGAGCAATGAACTGGTATTTTCTCGGGAGAGAGAAGAAAGTGGGAAGTGAGAGAGTGAGTGGAGGGCCAGCGGTGGCCCACACCATGTCTAGGCACGCCACCAGGTGGTGTGCCTGCCTGGTGGGCCCCCTGGTACCTTCCAGGCACTCTTCTGCCCCTTTTTTCACGTAAATATTTAATATGAATTTTCTAGAATTTACGAGACACTTTATTTTTGAGCAATTTTCAGGCATAGAAAATTGATTTTCTGACAGAAAAAGGTTTTTGGAATGATGCAATGACAAAACAAGACTAAAACTTCAGAAGTTCTAAGACACTCTAACATGCAAGCAACTAACAACAGAAAAGAAAACTAAACGAAAGAAAAAACTAAAATAGATAGAATAGAAGTAAGCGGAGATAATCATGGTGAAAACATTGTTTTGTTCAATGAAATCCTTTTGTTAACAAGGTTGATCAGGTCTTGTTACCAAAACAATTTTATATGAAACAAAAATTTGTATTTCACTAATGATTATGTTACCTCAACCTTGATAGCAATGGTCCCAATCATAATAGTTTCAAATTTTTCTCTTGGGAAGGGGCAATATATTTCTCCAACTTGAATGCCATCAACATGTTCAATTGAATTCAAACCATAAGTCCTATCAATCTTCTTGGGGAAATAGACAGTATGTTCCTTGTCATTAACATTGAAGGTCAGCTTTCCTTGATTACAATTAATAACAGCTCCTGCAGTATTAAGAAAAGGTCTCCAAAGAATAATAGACATATTATCATCTTTAGGCATTTCAAGCACAACAAAATCAGTTAATATCAAGCAATTATGAGCCACTTGAATAGGTACATCCTCACATATACCAACAGGAATAGTGGTAGATTTATCAGCCATTTGCAAAGATATATCAGTTGGTATTAGTTTTTCCAGTTGAAGCCTCTTGTAGAGAGAAAAAGGCATGACACTAACTCCCGCTCCCAAATCACACAAAGCAGTTCTAACATAACTATTCTTAATATAGCAAGGAATAGTTGGAATCCCTGGGTCTCCAAGTTTCTTTGGAACCTTACCATTAAAGGAATAATTCGCAAGCAAAGTAGAAATTTCTTCATTAGGGATCTTCCTTTTATTCGAGACAATATCCTTCATATACTTTGAATAAGGAGGCAATTTAATATCATTAATCAAAGGAATTTGCAAGAATAAAGGTTTCATCCACTCACAAAACTTATTATAGTGTTCATCTTCCTTTGACTTGTGTTTCTTATCAGGGAAAGGCATAGGTTTTTTGACCCAAGGCTCTCTTTCACTACCATGTTTCTTAGCAACAAAATCTTCTTTAGTGTATTTAGTATTCTTAGTGTGATTTTCAGGTTCTTCTTCAACTTTTTCTTTATCAGGAACATCATTTTCTTCATTACCACTTTCAGTTTCAGCATCAGAGACAGATATACTATTAGGACCTTTGGCAGGTTCAGAGGGTTCTACAATAGTTTTATGTTTCTTTTTTCTTTTCTTACGAGTAGTACCATTATTTTCAGCTTGTTGAGAATCCTGCTCAATTCTTTTGGGATGCCCCTCGGGATATACAGGATCCTGGGTAGCAGCACCACTTCTAGTTCTAATTTCATAAGCATGTTTTTCTTTGGCAGCATTAACTAGCAAGACTTTTTCCACTTTAATAAGTTGATCTATTTGAGTTTGAACCATCTGAAAATGTTTAACAAGCATTTTAACATCATTAGAGGTTCTTTCCACAATATCCTTCAACTCAACAATAGCTCTAGAGTTTTCCATTAGATGATTTTGCACCCTTTTATTAAAATTATCTTGCTTAACAATAAAAATATCGAATTCTTCTAAGCATTGATCAAGAGGTTTAGAGTAAGGGATATCACCTTCATCAAAGTGTTGGAGAGAGTGTACCTCAATAGTGGGTGAATGGGGAATTGGCTCACATAAGTCTTCTATAGGAGGTAAATTCTTGACATCTGCAGCTTTAATTCCCTTCTCCTTAAGACATTTCTTAGCTTCCTTCATCACTTCATCATTTAGTTCAATAACTCCCCTCTTCTTAGATGTTGGTATAGGCGCAGGAATAGTTGGTTCAGGTATAGTTGTCTCAGGTATAGCTGGTTCAGGAGGAGTCCAATCTTCATAATTCTTGCTTATTTTAGCCATTAATTCCTCAGCTTCCTTGGGAGTCCTATTCCTGAAAACATAATCAGCACAGCTATCCAGGTATGTCCTAGATTCTTCAGTTAGTCCATTATAAAATATATCAAGAAGCTCATTCTTAGGTAATGGACATCCAGCTTGTGCATGAATCAAAGCACAAAACCTTTCCCATGATTCAAGCAATATCTCTTTTTCTCCCTGTTTAAAATCAAAAAGTTCCTGCAAAATAGCATGTCTAGCACTAGGAGGAAAATATTTCTGTAGGAAAGTACTAATCAAGCAATCAGGGCTATCAATAGATCCAGGAGGTAAATTATTAAACCAGGTTTTAGCTTCTCCTTTTAGTGAAAAGGGGAAAATTTTAGCAACAAAGTAGGTGTGCATCTTAATATCATCAGAAAACAGGCCACTCATGGTAGAAAGATCAGTCATATGTGCTACCACACTTTCATTCTTAGTCCCACAAAAAGGTTCTTTCTCAACAATAGCTATGTAGGATAGATCAAGAGAGAAATCATAATCTTTATCTTTAATGTTTATGGGAGATGCAACAAACTTAGCATTAGGAGACAATTTGGGTATAATAGTACGCCTCTCAAGGAGACTCTTAGCAGCACTCTTATCATGGGTGTTTTGACATTCTTTAATAAATTCATCGGTCATCTCAATATAACTGTCTTCAATATCATAGCTTTCTCTAGACTCAAGTGAACTAACAGGTGTAGTAGTGTCTTCATTAGGAGTTTCAGTATTTCCAGCTATAGTTCTAGCAATCGTAGCATCTAGGAAAGGACCTAATGAACCACTCTTATCAAGCACAGTAGAAGCAACATCATAAGTATCAGAAGTTTTAGATTCAGCAGTAGTAGCAGTGTGTGTAGCATGTGTATGTGGTGGTGTAAGGAGCTTACTCATAACAGATGGTGAATCAAGAGTAACAGAGGTGTTCAAAACCGTACCTCTTCTTATAGTGGATGGTAAAATAGGGACTTTGCCATCACGAGACTTACCCATGATGGATAGATGGCAGCGAACAATAATGATTCCAAGTGGACTTGTAAAATAAGGCTATGCTCCCTGGCAACGGCACCAGAAAATAGTCTTTATGATCCACAAGTATAGGGGGTGTATCGTAGTATTTTCGAGGAAAGTGAAACACAATTTATTGATTTGACACATGGGGAGCCAAAGAATATTTATAAGCCTTAACAACTGAGTTGTCAATTCAGCTACACCTGGAAACAATCTTGCTCACAGAAATTTATCAGTAGCAACAGTAAAGTAACAGCAGTAGTAAAAGTAAAGACAGTAGTAAGAATTGCAATAAACATTAGGATTATAGCGCGGTAGGCATAGGGTTGGATGGACGGGCGTTGCATGGACAAGACAATTCATATAGCAATCAGAACATAGGGCATTTGTAGATAAATAAGATAAAGCATCCAAGTACTAAATAATCATAGGCATGTGTTCCATATATAGTCATACGTGCTCGCAATGAGAACTTGTACAACATATTTTGTCCTGCCAGCCCGTTTGCAGCGGGGCCTCAAGGGAACTACTGGCAATTAAGGTGCTCCTTTTAATAGAGCACCGGAGCAAAGCATTAACACTCTATGAACACATGTGATCCTCACATCAAAGCCATTCCCTCCGGTTATCCCGATTGCTGTCACTTCGGGGCCATTGGTTCAGGACAACAACGTGTGTATACAACTTGTAGGTAATACCATAAACAATACTATCATAATGAATCAATAACATGTTCAGATCTGAAATCATGGCACTCGGGCCCTAGTGACAAGCATTAAGCATAACAAGTCGCAACAAAGTCAAAAAAGCACTAATAGCAGATACTAGGCACAATGCCCTAACAATCTGAAGCCATTACATGAACGATCTCATCCAATCTCTACCATCCCCATATCCTACAGCGGGGGATTACTCACTCATAGATGGGGAAAACATGGATGGTCGATGGAGAAGCAATGATGATGATGATAGCGATGATCTCCTCCAATTCTCCGTCCCGGCAGGGTGCCAGAACGGAGTTTCTGGTTCCGAATCGCGGAATCTGGTGGTGGCGACAAAGCGGAACTCTTTCTGGAAAAATGTCGAACCCTCCTGAGTTTTTAGGTCAGAAGGCTACTTATAGGCGAAGAGGGAGGCCGAGGGGCAAGGCCACCCTGGCGGCTGCCTGGCATGGCCAGGTGGTGTGGGCCCCTTGTGCCCCTACTCCATCTCGTCTTCTGGCTCCGTGAGTCTTCTGGTGAAATAGGATTTTTGGCATATTTTCCGGGATTTTTTCTGATAGTTGATTTTCTGCACAAAAACTAGACACCAAGATAATTCTGCTGAAAACAGCATCTATCCGTATTAGTTGTATCCAAATCACACAAGTTTAGAGGAAAAACAATAGCAAAAGTGTTCGGGAAAGTAGATACGTTTTGGACGTATCACCCCCCAAGGAAGTAGTTGCTGAAGTTTCCGAGGATGATGAGCAGACTAAGTCTAACTTACTTGTCTCGGACAGATATCGGGGTGACACGGGTGATGTGTCGAGCGAGCCGGCAAATCCTGCATCTTCACCTGCATCATAAAATGAGCAAGAAAAATAATGTGCTATTCTGAGAACAATCTGATTGTAATAATTAGATTATTATTTTGATAGTGCTAATATTGTAAGAACTTATGCTTTACTCCTTTTAGCACTTTTGGCTTTTTATTTATTGTGCTTGAAAAATAATTAAGCACTTTATCGTTTGTCTACATTATCGTTTATCTGACTCTCCTCCTCGTCCCTTTCGTGAGCCGACAAACCTTCAACACAGAAACTTTGCTGAGCAATGAAGCTCAACTGCTAAACCGGTTTAAACACGGAAACAAAGACGGCTTCCAGTACCAACAATTCACTACTCGTAAAATATCCTCATCGAGCAATCAGAAAAAACCCAAGTGTAAACTAGAAAATTTAGATTTATACCCATAGGTAGCATTTTTAGAACCAGAAATCTAACCAGAACAAACATGAGCATAAAGTACTTTCAAGTATTCTGGATTTTCGACTATGACATGATCATTCAGAAATAAGATGGTACATAAAAATATCTCAGAAAAAACATTGAGGATACCAATACTTTATTCCATTTTGAACATATACAAATGTATGATTAAAAAGAAAGAAAAATTTAAGAATAATAGGGATGTAGCTGAGAAATATTCCATGGACGGTCTATCTCATCCGAAATTATACTGCCGCCAGCTCTCTTTCTCTTCTTAGTAGTAGGTCTCTCTTTTTCTGGCCTCATGTCCATTAGGTAGTAAGAACCACTGTGCAGTACTCGACTAACCATGAAGGGCCCTTCCCATATAGGGGAAGTTTCTGCTCTTTTTTTGCACTAGCCGAAGAACTAAATCGCATTTCTTCAAAGATCGATTTCTGACTCTCTTACTATGATATTTGCGTAACTTTTGCTGATAGGCTGTAGATCTTTGCTCAGCAACGATGCAAACTTCCTCGAGCATATCAAGGTTGTCTTGTTGAGCAACCTCGGCATCCTCTTCGATATACGTAGTGACTCGGGGAGAGTTATGAATAAGATCACTCGGAAGGACAGCTTCTTCACCGTGAACCAAGAAAAACAGTGTATATTTGGTTGACCTGTTAGGAGTTGTTCATAAATTCCATATTATCGACAGCAATTCGTCCGCCCAAGCCCTCGCAGCAAGATGTAGTGGTGCTCCGAGTCTTGGTCGTAGGCTTTGAAGAATTAAAATATTTGCCCTTTCAACTTGTCCATTGGCTTGTGGATGTGAGACTGATGCAATATCAAGTGGGATTCCCTGTTCATTGCAGAATTCGACTAGTCCTCCCATGAAAAAATTACTCGTGTTGTCTGTAATAATAATGTGCGGATACCCGAATCGGATGATTGCGTCCTCAACGAACTTTTTGGCTATTGCTCCATCACAACTTGTGATAGGTTTTGCCTCTATCCATTTCATGAATTTATCCACCATCACAAGAAGGTGAGTGTATCCACTTTGATCATGTCTCAATGGTCCTACCATGTCAAACCCCCAGACCGCGAAAGGCCATGTAATTGGAATTGTTCGCAGCTGATCAGTTGGAACATGAGCTTGTTTGGCGTATTTTTGGCAACATTTGCACGACTTGACCAGCCGTTCGGCATCTTCCTTGGCTATAAGTTAGAAAAATCCATGTCTGAAGGCCTTTGCCACTAAAGATCTGATTGCAGCGTGATGTCCGCATTCGCCTTCGTGGATTTCCCTTAGGATTTCCATGCCTTCTTCCGGAGAAACACAAAACTGAAAGACCCTAGATGCACCCCGCTTATAGATCTCACCTCCCACCACTATGTAGGCTTTTGCTCGTCGGATGATCTGTCGGCTCAGAACTTTGTCTTCGGGTAATTTTATATGTACCAAGAAGTCAAGGTAGGGTTTTGTCCAACTGGGAATTACAGCTAGAACTGCTATGAGTGGTGAGTTGGATTTGGTCAGATACTCCTCATCAACTCCTGTGATAGAGGGAACTCTCAAATGCTCCAAAAAAGCACCATCCAGGACCTATTTCCGTGCAGAGCCTATTCTTGATAGAGCACCTTCTTCCTTGTTTTCTATTTGGGAAATGTGTTAGACTTCAAACCCTTCGAACGATTTAGACAATTCATCCATGATGGCTCTATAAGCTGCCATGTGCTTGTTCGCATTGTAGATATCAGATACTTACTGAGCAGCCAAATCCGAGTCTCCGTAACACATTAGTCGGCGAATGCCAATGTATTTTGCATTCAAATTCCATGTAGCAGGGCTTTATACTCGGCAATGTTGTTTGTCACTGTGAAGTGAATCTGCAGTACATAGAACAGTTTATCACCTTGGGTGACTTGAGTACCACGCTAGCCCCTGAGCGCTTTAGACCCGTCAAAATGCAAGGTCCAAACTTCTGTCTCTGGGAGACCTGTGTTTTCGACTGTCTCTGCCCAATCAGTGACAAAGTCAGCAAGGATATTGGATTTGATTATTGTACGTGGTTTGTACTCAATATCAAAAGCTGCTAGATCAATTCCCCACTTAGTGACACATCATGTGGCATCGTTGTTGTTGATTATGTCTCCCATGGGTGATTTGCTCACCACGGTAATCTTATGCTCTTGAAAATAGTGTCATAGCTTTCTAGGTGCAAATAATACACCATAGGCTAATGTTTGGTAATGAGGGTACCTTTGCTTTGATTCAGTCAAGACCTCGCTGAGGTAATAAGTCGAACGCTGCACCAGGTGTTCCTATTTTTCTTCCAGTCGTTCCACCACCATGATGACACTGATGAATCTATTTGTCGCAGCTAGATATAACAACATTGGTTCCTATGGCTCTGGTTCTACAAGGATAGGGGCATATGAGAGTACAACTTTTAGATCCTAAAGTGCAGCTTCAGCTTCATCAGTCTAGACGAATTTCTTGGTATTTTTCAAGAGTTTGTACAGTGGTGTGGCTCTTTCGCCGAGCCGGCTTACGAACTGATTGACTACAGAAGTCATTGTACATCCTTCAAGCGAGTTGGCCTGGAAATGTTGAGTATAACCTTTATCTTTTCACGATTCACTTTTATGCCTATTTGCGACACAATGAAACCTAACAATTTTTCGGCTGGTATTCCAAAGAAACACTTCTTCGGGTTAAGCATTATGTTAAATTTTCGTAGATTGTTGAATGTTTCCTCCAAGTCGGAAATTAGTGTCTCCCTCTTTTTGGACATCACAACTATGTCGTCCACATATGCATGTACATTGCGTCCGATTTGATCGTCGAGGCAACGCTGCATAGTGCACTGCTACGTAGCTCCTGCGTTTTTTAGCCCAAAAGGCATTGTTACATAGCAGAAGGTTCCGAAAGGTGTGATGAATGAAGTCTTTAATTTGTCTGACTCCTTCATCCGAATTTGATGATATCCGGAATATGCATCGAGAAAACATAGGAGTTCTGAGCCTGTTGTTGAATTGATTGATCAGTTCTAGGAAGAGCGAATAGATCTTTGGTACAAGCCTTGTTCAAGGCAGTATAATGAACACACATCCTTAAATCAGTGGTGTCTGTTTTGGGGACCATTACAGGATTGGCCGACCAATCAATATGGATGACCTCTTCTATGAATCCGGCTAACACGAGTCGGGCAAGTTCCTTAGCTATTGATTTGCACTTTTCATCGCTGAAACATCATAAGGACTGTTTGACGGGTTTAGCATTTGGGTGTACATCTAGAGTGTGCTCAGTAAGTTCCCTAGGTACTCCGGTCATTTCAGATGGCTGCCATGCGAAGATGTCTTTATTAGTTTTGAGGAACTCGACGAGCGTGCTTTCTTGTGCGTGGTCTAAACCTACACCTATCTGGGTCACCTTGGAGGGATCATCATTCTTCAACAGCGTCATATTCGTCTCTTTCGATGCCTTGAACTCCGGAGTCAGCTTGGTCACCTCCTTCTTCATCACGGGCATCTTGGACGGGTCCATGTTCTTCTTGATCTCCTGGTACTCCTTAGTGTGCAGGACAGCTTTAGCAAAGTTGGCATTTCCACCCTTGCATTCTCGCGCCTTTTTCAGGTCTCCCCGGATTGTGATGACGCCATTGGGACCTAGAATTTTCATCATATTGTAAATGTTACAAGGGCGAGCTATAAAATCCCAATAAGCCGGACGCCCAAAAATAGCGTGGTATGCGCTACTGAACGGGACCACGTCGAAGTAAAGTGCTTCTATCCGATAATTCTTTGGAGTTCCGAAGGTAACATCCAAAGTGATCTCTCCCAGAGAATTTGCTTGTCTTCCAGGGACAACTTCGTCAAAAATCACAGAGATGTAGTTTAGATGTGTTTCCGATATCCTCATTCGGCTTAGTGTTTCGACGTAGATGATGTTAATGTTGTTGCCACCATCCATGAAGGTCTTAGAAAATCCATAGCCATCAATGAGTAGATTGACGACTAGAGCTTACTTTCCTCTCATGTGTAACTTAGGCGGATGATCACCTCGGTCAAAAGTGATTGTCACTTCCGACCAATCCAAAAACTACGGGACAGCCGGAACAGTTGGGTTGAGCTCATGCATTGCTGCCTTTTTGACCTTGGCTGGTTGGGATCCAAGGAAGGTGACGTAAGTGTCTTTCTTGGTTGGGAAGGTCTTCTTTCCATCCGACTTGGGATTTGAAGCTTCTGACTCCTCCATGTCGGAGACTTCCTTGGACTCTTTCTCTTTGTTGGAATTTTTCTTTCCTTTTTGTTGCTTGGCCCTGTAGCCAGCGGATTCGTCTTTCTTGATGTCGGCATTGAAACGACACTCATCATTGGTGTGGGACGAGCCCCCGTTGCCATCCGGGAGATGTACTTACGGATTATTGGCAATATTGGCCCAAGAGTAGATTTTGCCAGGTTGCTGCTCTCCTCTACCTTGGACCCTAGAAGTTCCACTGCCTCGTCCCCGACCGCCTCCTCGTCCTCCAGACCCGAAAGTTCCATTGACTGTCATGGTTTCTGGATTGGGTTTTTCCTCCAAGGTGTTTTTGCGTTTGGTGGCCTGCTGCTTTGGTTGTTTTGCCGACAGTGGTACGGCCAACACATTGAGCAGTCCCTCTTCATCATCATCGGCGTCAGCGTATTTGCTTGTTGTCTCTATCATCTCCCGCAAATCAGTGACTTTGTCACAATTTAAGCGATGACGTAGCAAACCAACTGGGAGTCTCGCGATGAAGGCTTCAATCGTGGTTTGGTCGTTTACTCCTGTGTAGGAGTTCTTCGTGTCGATCCATCGTCCGAGGTAATCCCGACATGTTTCTCCGAGTTTCTGGGTGCACCACTGCAGATCTCCAACCGTGCAGGGCCTCCTGTATGTTCCCTCGAAGTTCTGAAAGAAAGCACTTTGCATATCATACCAGCTGTGGATGGTGTTTTCGGGGAGTTCACTGAGCCATGATCGAGCCATCTTCCACAACATAAGCGGGATATACTGGGTTGTGACCAAGTTGTTTCCTCCTTTGCGATGTAGCATGCCTGGAAGAAGTTCTGGAGCCAGGTGTCTGGCCGGGCCACACCGTCATAGGGTTTGATGTGCCTTGAGATGCCAAATGCTTCCAGAAAGTTTGTTTGTCGTATGCATGGTCCATAGCATTTTGGACCCACGTAAATGTTGTCTGACTCGTAGCGCCACGCCTCAATGTTTGAGTTGAACCGGTGCCTAGCGTCACTTGGTGATAAGGCACGTTGTCTTGGTTGTTCACTACAGCTGGCGATGCCCATGACTCGGACTTCTGCTTCTTCTGTCGCCACCTCCGCCACGGCGTCCCTCCTGGCCTCCTTGTGGGCCGTTATGGTGACTGCTCAGTGGAGAAGGTGGTGGTGGATTACCCCTAGCCTAGGCTTCATGATGACGGCCATCGTGCCGGCTTGTTCCAGCATGATTTTCGTCGTTCCTCCGTCCGTCATTGTCTTCATTGTGACGTGGCTTAGCCAGACGGCTTGTATATCTAGGAGGGGGCATTCTTTGCCGGTCCTGCTCCTGACGTTGAGCTTCTTCTTCCTTCCTGCAAGTATTCGACTATCACCGGGGAGGTTGGACCATTGTTGCAACGGTGTCTCGCTCTGCGGCTAGAGCGACGTTGCTCCAGCTTTTGCGGGTCTGTGCCGATGTCCCGAAGATCCGATTCTTGAATAGTTGTCTTCTGGAGGGTCGAAACGGTAGCGTTGTTCCGGCTCCTGTTGGGGCATCTTGGTGTCGACCCGTGTCCGTGCGGCATTGGTTTGACTTGGAGACCAGCTTTCTGCTGCCGGATGTGGCGACCTTCTGCTGTCTAGGCCCTTTATGAGCAGCTGCATGCTTAGCTGAATCTGTTCTAGGCTTGGGTTGTTTGCCAAGAGATCTTGGGTTGTAGCAGCATTTTCTACCGGCATGACATACACCTGGTTACCCTTGTTGTCGATCTGAGGTTTCCCTACGGCTGTGTCTCCTTCGAAAAGGGTTTTGTGAACATCCAGATTTTTGTTAGCCAACTCGAGGCCGTTCTGGGTCTTCTGATGCTGCCGGGTGCTAGGCTGCCCCGTAACTGCAATGCGCTTCTTCTCCTCAAGGATATTTGCAGTTTCCTCGAGGAGTACTTGACAATGCGCTTCTAGGGCTTGGGCCCTATACTCGAACTCTGCAGGTGTAAGTTCTGCAGCTGTCAGGATGGGTGTGGTTATTTCTTCTCCAAGGAGTTTACGGGAACCAGGGGTAACCATGTGTCCATCCAACGGAGTATATTTTGGCTCATCTAGGATTAAGGCTCCATCTGAGTCCTCTTCGTATTGTTCGGCTATTACCTTGTTAGTTGGAAGGTCCTTAGCCAGAGTTTTCTTCTTCTTTGCCTTCTTGGCTGCACCGGTAGCAAAGACAGCTTTGGGTCCAAGTCCTGGAGTCAAGCTTCTATCAGTACTCTCAGACATCTGGACGTCGGGATTATCTTCGAGATCCATGTGATCCTGTGGTTCGGGAGAGTTTTCTCCGGATCCTTCATCGATAGCTTCTCCTTCTTTCGCAGTCTTGGAGTTGAATTCCTTTTCATATTCCACGGAGAACTTCCGGAAATCTTCCGACGTCATGGAATCATCTGAAGATGCCGGTAAGTCAATGTTTTTTCCAATTGCCTCCAGCACCAAGTCGTTGTCGTCTCCAGCATCGGAAGAGGCGAATCCATATCCAACGTATACAACAAAGTGCAATGCGTGTGTCTTGAGGTAGTTGCGGATTTCTTCGTTAGCATCCTCGAAACATCTTATGGTCTCGAGAATTGCATCTATGTTGACTATGGCACTGTTCATCATCATCTTCATGGTGTGCCTCAGGAGTGACTTTCCCGCTCCGGCATCGGCAGGGGACCGGATCCAAAGATGTTGCTGCTTTGATCTTGCTGAGATTCGACCTCTTTGGAAAGAGCCTCCTGAGATTCGACCTCCTTAGGGAGATCCGCTTCAGGTTTAGCCTCCCTAGGGAGATCTTCTTCAGATTCGATTTTCTCCACTATCTCCGCTTCAGGTGCGGGCTGGGTGGGATTAGGGTTTTCTGAGACTCGGAACTCTGGTGCTCTCGCAGACAAAATGGATCTAGAAAGTTCTTCCGCCTCTATCATCACCTCTGGGGTGGGCTGGGCGGGTTCAACAAACCGAGGTAAACATCAATCTCGCCAAAAGACATGATGGTATAGGTGGTCACCGGTTCCCTAGCCGAGTCCAAGTCTCGTCGAGAGGGACAAGAGGGACGTCGATGGCGTAGAGGACCCATTCAATGGCGATTGTCTGGCCAATTCCGATTCGCGCAGATTCCGCTCGGAATGAAGATCCGAAACTCACCTGCCCCACGGTGCGCGCTAACTGTCGTCGGATTGAAGACATGTACGCCGAGAGGGGGTCCTCGAGGCGTGTGGAGAAAGGGGGTGTGAGGCGACGGTATTCCAGGGCGGTGAGCACACAAGCTTTACCCACGTTCGAATACGCCGGCTTTGGACGGATCCTACTCCCCCTAGCAATCCAGTAATACGGCAGAGGCAGAAGTACAGATTACAAGAGATGTTCGCCTGTGCGAGTTGAGGTTGTAGATTGTGGGTGCCTAAAGGCTGATCCCTAGGACGGCTTATATAGATATCCGGTCTAAGGTTACAGGAGAGACCTATCCGGCTACGGCTAAGAGTCTGTTACAAAGTACACCTTGGATTACAAGTAACTAAACAGGCCTAAGTCGGTAAATTTTTTAGGCCTTTCCGTAGCCTGATGGAACTCCGTCTTCTCTCCCTGACTAGGCCGTCCGTGAAGCAAAACTCTAACCCGAAATAGACCATCCTGATCAGCGAGACACACTGGGTATACCCGAAAAGTATATCCCTGACAGAAATGATGTATAGTACAATGGATCCTGTATTTGCCTCTATTAATGATTTTCTTTGGTAGCGGAGAAATAAGCACGCGGATAGAAACGCGAGGGAAACGCCGGATGGAATCCACTTAGCGTGGGCGCAGGCATGCCGCGTCCTTTTGAAACCACCTCTATCTTGAACTCATGAGGTGATTGCAGCTCCATCTATTTAGAAATGGTACACTTGCGTTCCATCGAGATATTTTCATCTTTTGTATTTGCGCGATGGCTGTTATTTGGACCAGACCCGCTTAGCGTTAAAGTTATTTCTCAACGGTCTAAAATTTCAAGACAAATCATCTGTGGTAATGAAACGCTTGGCCATATTCATATCAACATACTTATCTGATAGGAGAGCGACGTTTCACAAAGTGCAATTGGTGGCCTCGTCAACAACGAACGGTCCGAGGCGCTGTTCAGAATTTCAGACATCGCTATCCAACAAGACTACACGCTGGACATAAGTTAACTTACAAACATGCCCTCTACCTGCGCGGAAGAGAATCAGGATCGAGCTTCTTCAACGCTCCGGTCGCCATCAGAATTTCCGAGCTTGAAAGAGGCAGGCAACATCAACTCCCAGCGGGTACACCGTGTCTGGAACTCTGAATGGCTGTGTCTCAAATAGACCAGACTAAAGCTAGCTCAGATAAAGACTAGACCGCATGCACCCTTTAATTTCAAGAGGGAAAAATGGATCAAAAGCCATGCACGTATAAAACGCAATGATTGTCTGTTATTATCATGATCGGGTATTTGCCTGATGGCCTCTTGGCTCACAGTGAATACAAATTTTGAAATTTCCTTTGGCCCATTATTTGTGGCACTCATGTGTGTGGCAGTGGAGTTAAAGTATAGTATCACGGCCCCTCAAAGTTGACTCCCACCTCTCTCCTCTCCGCCCCCTCCCCTACTTTGAGAGTCGCCCACTAGAGACCGGGTCCCTCCCGAGCTTTTCTCGCCGGAGTAGCCAGCGGGACGCGGAGGAGGGATGCCGGAGTAGTTAGTAGGTTCGGCGAGATGCTGGTTGTGGGCTTTATGCCCAGTAGATGGAGCGGATGGGCAGATCTGTCCAGCCCTAGGGTTTCTCCTCCTTCTCCTTCATCTCCGTTGGCCGGAGGGGAAAGTGGAGTGGAGAACCATCGCCTCCTGGAATAAATTTGACGTTGGTTACCTGGTGAGGACCTGGTATTGTGGGCAGCGGTTCTTCTCGGCCGGCCGTGGCAGCGAGGGGGAAGGCCGCCGTCCTGCAGTTCGTGGTGGGTTAGAGTGGCTCCTGGCCGGCCTTGGTGGCGAGGGAGGAGTGCTCCGGCGATGTCGCGACCTCGTCTCTTTCTGGGCGACCCTACCCTTGGATTTGTTGCAGATGCATCTTCTATGGCGTTCCTTCCTCATCTCGGGCAGGAGCTCTGAGGAAGGCGCTCGGTTTCAGGGAGCATCGGCGGTGAATCCTGGGAGCACATCGCTGCGGTTCTCCGGTGTCTTCTCTTGACCTGGATGCAGAGGCTGCATCTGCAATGGAGGATTCCCCGAGCGGCGGTGGCGATGAGCTCTCCTGGAAAAGTGAAGCCATTCCTATCTATAGATCCAAATCGGAGGCATGCAGCCAACCGATTATCCAAGCCGTTTCGAGGATATTGTGCTCGCCGGAGAAGCCCGGCGCACCTTCAACCTCCACAGTGAGGCCAGTCAGAAGCAGAGGCATGTTGGAAGGAGGACCCGATTGCTTTTTTTGCTTTTCTTTTAGGGTGCTCTTTGTAAAACGTCTGGACCTGTTTTCATTGTACTTTTTCTTAGGGTCCGGCATGAAAATGTGTAGCTCCATCGTCGTATGTTAATTGAAGGTTACTGCCTCTTATGGGGCTCTCCCGTTCAAACAAAAGTATAGTCTCACAATGCTAGTTGAGAGAAAGTTGCACCACCTTATATACGACACTGTTCTAGCACTATTAAGTGAGTGAGAAGAGAAGCAGCTCTCGCGCGCTCCTCCTTCGACGCCACGCCGTGCCAGGTTGGTTGCGGGAATCTCGCTGAGCCAAGTTTTATTTTGTTATTTGGGAAAATTAGTTATGAGTTATTAACGGACGAGTTAATTAGCCAAATCTTTTGGATCGTTGGCTGTGTTGTCTTGGATGTGGGTTGCGCCCCACGACCTACCTGGCCGACACTATATAAACTACCCGCAAACCCTACACAGCTACAACTCATCACATACACTTCCTTCTAGTCCATTGCGCCGCCGTCTTGGTCTTCCCTATCCCGGCTTGTAGCGTGCACTGTAGATCGGAACAGCAGGCCTCCAAAACCACGCCTCTTGTGAACCTGTACGGGTAAGGGGCGATCAGGTTTTTAGGGAGCGCTCAATCACGACTACTAGCATCCACGACGTTGTCCGACGACGAGTTCCCGAACGACGACTTTTTCCCGGGCGTCACCGACCTCTTCAACAACCTCAAGATGGGCGACAACGCTGCTACTACTGCATCGGCTACTACTGCTGTCGCCGCTGCACCGTACGTGATCCTTAACTTTCTCTTTCAGATTTTGCTAGAGTTCCTTATTCAAACTTTTGGAGTAGATGTGATCAGTCTATCATGTTTAGTTGCAATCTGTTCATCTACTCTATTATTTAGCGTGATCTATTTACTTGTTATTTGTAGAATCATGTTTTATCAATTATTTACTCAGATTAAATCATAAGGATTATTTCTTATATTTTCAACAATCCAAAGTTATGATTATAGTCAATTGAATTCCACTAGCATAGCCGCGGCTACTAGCCCACCTCCTTTTGATGGTATGCACTATAAGAGATGACGCATGAGAGCAGCTCTCTAGTTTAAAAACCTAAACTACTATAGTGTCGCTCTTGGCAAACCTGAAGGAGATCTTTCTGTTGCTTAGAAAGTGTCCTTTAAGAAATACGATACCATGTTTATGGTGGCTCTTTTGAGTGTTCTTGGGGACAATATTATTGACCCGTACATGTCATTTGATAATGGCAAGGCCACGTGGGATGCGCTCGAGACCAAGTTTGGGGTATCGGATGCTGACATTGAGTTGTAGGTCATGGAGCAATTCTATGACTACAAGATGCTTTATGAGCGCTCCATGTTTGAGCAAGCTCATGAGATACAATTACTTGCCAAAAACTTAAGCATTTCAAGTGTACCTTACCAGACAAATTTATGGTCGGCAGCATTATTACGAAGTTCCTCTCGTGGAGGAACTTTGCTACTTCTATGAAACATATGGGACAAGAGTTTCCCATTATGGATCTCATTGGGTCTCTTCATGTGGAAGAGAAGGCGAGAGAAAAGGACAAAACTGCTCGAGGAATTAAGGGAGCTTCTAGTGCCACTTTGGTACAGAAGAAAAACTTCCAATCCCACAAGTTAAAGAATAAGAACAAGTCTGAAGGAAAAGGGAAGTTTGATGGCAAGAATAAGGCCATGCACTAAACAAACTTCAAGAGGAAAATTGATAAGAAGACAAGCTCTTGCCACGTCTGTGGTGATCCTGATCATTGGGATCCTAGATGTTCTAATCGCTTTGACAAGCGTCAACATGGGAACAACGTCAAGACCGCTAATGTTGTTATTAGAGATACTGAGATGAAGGACGCTGGGTACAGTATTTTACCTACTATCTTTTCAGTATGTCATTCTCCTGAATGGTGGATAGACACGGGCACTAATACACATGTATGTTTCCATGTTTTTTTCTTATCAGGTCTCAAGGACTTCTTCTGTCCTAATGGGAATGGCTCACATGCTTCTGTTCATGGTGTTGGTGCGGTAAATCTAAAGTTTACTTTGGGGAAGACTGTATAGTTGAAGAATGTGTAGCAGTTCCCTCCATTAATAAGAATCTCGTTAGCGGATCGATTTTATGTCGAGATGGATTTAAGTTGGTTTTTGAGTGTAATAAATTTGTAATTTGTAAGTGTACAATTTTCTGGAAAGGGTTATGAGTGCTGAGGTCCGTTCCGCTTATCTTTGTCAGACTCATGTACTAAAGTTATTAATCATGTTTGCAATTATAATGATTCCAATATTTGGCATTCACGACTCTGTCATATTAACTTTGGTTGCATGACGCGGATAGCCAATATGATTTTAGCTCTGAAATTCACTACTATCAAAGGTTCTAAGTGCTATGTTTGCATTCAAGTAAAGCAACCCCACAAGTCTCATACGATCGTAGAACCGACGAACTTAGCACCATTAGAACTTATATATTCGGATCTATGTGAGATGAATGGTGTTTTGACAAAGGTGCAAAAAAGATACTTTATGACGTTGATTGATGATTCCACTAGATATTGCTATGTGTATCTTCTAAAATCTAAAGATGAAGCTTTGAACTACTTCAAAATCTATAAAACTGAAGTAGAAAACCAACTTGATCTTAAAATCAAGCGGCTAAGGTCGGATCGTAGTGGAGAGTACTTTTCAAACATGGTATTATCCATGATAGAATGCATCCCTACTTAGCTCGGTCAAATGGGGTGTCCGAAAGAAATAACCGCACTATCACTGATTTGGTTAATGCCATGTCAGATACATCGGTTCTTTTCAAGGAATGGTGGGGGGAGGCGCTAATGATTGCATATCATGTCCTAAACCGTGTTCTCGTAAAGGATAATACCACGACTCCATTTGAGGAATTGTAGAATAAAAGGCTTAAACTTTCTTACTTACGAACTTGAGGATGTTTGGCGAAAGTCAATATTCCAATACCCAAGAAGCGAAAGCTTGGACCAAAAATCGTGGATTGTGTTTTTCTAGGATATGCTTTTCATAGCATTGGCTATATATTTTTGATAGTAAAATTTGAGGTATCCGACATGCATGTTGGTACAATTATAGAGTCGAATGATGTGACTTTCTTTGAGGACATATTTCCCATAAAAGGAATGTCTAGCTCATCAAATTAGGGGATGACTAGTTCATCTAGTCAGGAATTTGCTATAATTCCTGAACCCACTATGCCGATAGAACACTATGACGATCCTGTGGAGGACGACAATAAAGCGACCAAAAGGAGTGAGAGACAAAGGACTGCGAAGTTATTTGGTGATGATTTTTTTGTGTACCTTGTGGATGACACTCCCACTTCTATTTTAGAAGCCTATGCATCTCAAGATGCCGAGTACTGGAAGGAAGCTGTTCGAAGCGAGATGGAGTCCATCTTAGCTAATCGAACTTGGGAGGTCACTGATCATCCTGATGGGTGCAAATATGTAGTATGTAAGTGGGTGTTCAAGAAAAAGCTTAGACCTAATGGTACTATTGAAAAGTACAAGGCATGTCTTATGCCCAAGGGTTATACCCAGTAAGATGGTGATGACTTCTTCGATACCTACTCACCTATAGCCAGATTGACCACTATTCGAGTACTACTATCCTTGATTGCCTCACATGGTCTTATCATTCATAAAATGGACGTTAAGAAAGCTTTTCTAAATAGAGAGCTAGATTAGGAAATTTATATGGAGCAGCTTGATGGATTTGTAATATACGGTTAAGAAGGAAAGGTGTATAAGTTAGTGAAGTATTTGTATGGTCTTAAGCAACCTCTTGATCAGTAGCACGATAAGTTTGAAAAAACTTTAACTGTTGAAGGCTTTGTTGTAAACCAAGTTGATAAGTGTGTGTTCTATCGCCATGGTAGGGGCGAGGGAGTTATTATGTGTCTCTATGTCGA
Source organism: Avena insularis (assembly GCA_023614405.1). Taxonomy (NCBI): domain Eukaryota; kingdom Viridiplantae; phylum Streptophyta; class Magnoliopsida; order Poales; family Poaceae; genus Avena; species Avena insularis. The sequence continues at coordinate 370,845,410 of CM042696.1, read as the reverse complement.
TGACATATTGATACTTGGGACCAACCTCGCTGTTATTGAGGAGGTCAAAGAGTTACTGACATGGGTAAGATTACTCGGATGCTCATTATTCGCTACCCTACATTGGGTAAAAGGCCTACGACCCATAAAGATTCCAGATAAAAGCCCAAGGAAGCAACCGATAGAGACTTTTATTGTATTAGGAAAGAAACCACGAACCGACATTATGTTGGTATTGTAATCACGCGTGTATGAAACGTATTCGCATACAGCTTTGAGACCCGGCCTATTATATATACGACGGGAGAAGCCCAAGAGAGGGTACACCAAAATCTAGAGGATAACTTGAGAAAACACTCTATTACATGCTATCCTCTAGATTTCGGTGTACCCTCTCTTGGGCTTCTCCCGTCCTATATATAATAGGTCAGGTCTCAAAGCTGTATGCGGATAGGTTTCATACACGCGTGATTACAATACCAACATAATGTCGGTTCATGGTTTATTTCCTAATACAGTAAAAGTCTCTATCTAGAATCTTTATGGGTCGTAGGCCTTTTACCCAATGTAGGGTAGCGAATAATGAGCATCCGAGTAATCATACCCATGTCACCAATTGGCGCTTCTTTGAGATCAAGGATTTGGTAGTGGCTAATGTAATCTTAAACATCAAGCTACTGAAAGATGACAATGGTGGGATTACACTGCTTCATTCCCACTATGTGGAAAAGATATTGAGTCGCTTTGGGTATAGCGACTACAAGTCTTCTCCAACTCCTTATGATCCGAGTGTTCTATTTCAAAAGAATCGAAGGAACACTAAAGATCAATTGAGATATTCTCAAATCATTGGCTCACTCATGTATTTAGCCAGTGCTACGAGGCCAGACATCTCCTTTGTTGTAAGCAAACTGGGTCGATTTGTGTCAAATCCTGGAGATGATCATTGGCATGCTCTTGAGAGAGTTTTGTGCTATTTGAAAGGCACTACGAGTTATGGTATTCACTATACAGGGTATCCACGAGTACTTGAGGGCTATAGTGATTCAAACTGGATATTTGATGTTACTGATATTAAGACTAGGTGTGGTTATTTGTTTACACTTGAAGGTGGTGTTGTTTCCTGAAAGTCTTGCAACCATACCATCTTAACAAGGTCAACATTGGAAGCAGAACTCACATCATTGGACACAACCACTGTTGAAGCAGAGTGGTTTCGTGAGCTCTTGATGGACTTACATGTGGTTGAAAAACCAATACCCGCCATCCCGATGAACTATGATAATCAAACTGCAATCGTTAAAGTAAACAGTTCTAAGGATAATACAAAGTCATTAAGATATGTGAAGAGGAGATGGAAATCTGTCAGGAAACTAAGAAATTCTGTAGGTATTGCGTTGGATTATATCCAAACATCTGAGAACTTGGCAGATCCCTTCACAAAGGGTTTATCACGTAATGTGATAGATAATTCATCGATGGAGATGGTTTTGAGACCCACACTATGAGTTGCTCGCAGTGGTAACCCCCTCCATGTGATCAAAGATCCTATGAATTAGAGTTGGGAGATAAGTTGTTGATCAGATGGGAGGAGAGTATCCACATATTACATTTACATCTCCATAAAGATACAATACTCTCTTAATTTGCATGGAAGGTTGATATTTATCTTAATGTGTTGCAAGTGGCTTTTCTAAGTAGAGATGGTGTCCTGAAGAGCATCTCTTGAGGAACCCATCTATATGAGTCTGACTATCAAACGTCACAGTCCATGAGAGTTGGGGTGCTATCTAATAAACTCATTAAAGTCCCTGAAGTATGAGGCATAAGCTCCAAACCACGGGGAAGCCAACGGCAGCCTAGTATCGGTTTAAGCTTTGTGTGAAAGTAGTGTATAGAAAACTTGTAGTTCAAGACATATTCCACTATTCAAGTGCAAGCTAGTGTAGTATGAAGTTTAAAATGGAAGTTCAACTTAACATTCTCCGCTAAACACCGGTATATAAAATAATATTTTAGAATCAAAGTGACGTGATGTGTCAATGAGACTTCGTGGGGGGGATTGTTGGAATTTGAGGTATTTGCTTGTTGGGCTTTTGGCCCATAGTGAATACAAATTCTGAATCTCTTTGGCCTATTATTCATGTGTGTGTGCTAGTGGAGCTAAAGTTTAGTCACCCATTTCTAGTTAAGAGGGAGTTGCACCACCTTATACAGGACACTGTTCTAGCACTACTAAGTGAGTGAGATAAGAAGCAGCTCTCGTGCACTCCTCCTCCGGCGCCACACCACGTCTCATCATGGCGCACCGCGGGTTATGGGAATCTCTCAGAGTCGAGCTTTATTCTGCTATTTTGAAAATTGGTTATGAGTCATTAATAGACGCGTTAATTAGCTAGATCTTTTGGATCATGCGTTGTGTTGACTTGGACGAGGGCTGCGTTCCACGACCTACCCGATCAACACTATATAAACTACCCGCAAACTCTACATAAATACAACTCATCACATGCACTTCCTTCCAGTCTATTACACCGAAGTCTTCCTCTTCCCTATCCCAGCTTGTGGCATGCACTGCAGATCGGGACAGTAGGCCTCTTAATTGTGAACCTGTATGGGTGAGAAGCGATCAGGTTTTTGGGGCTCAAGCGTGACTACTGACACCCGAACGATGACTTCTTCCTGGGCATCATCGACCTCTTCGGCAACCTTAACATGGGTGACAACAATGTTGCTACCGCTACGGCTATTTTTTTGCTACCACTGCGTCTACTACTATTGTCGCTGCTGCACCGCATGTGATCCTTAACTTTCTCTTTCATAATTTGCTAGAGTTACTTATTCTAACATTTGGAGTAGATGTGATCGGTCTATCCTGTTTAGATGCAATCTGTTCATTTACTCTATTATTGGTGTGATCTTTTTACTTGCTATTTGTATGATTATGTTTTATCAATTATTTATTTGGATTAAATCATATGGATTATAGCTTAGATTTTCAACATATACTATGTGGAAGAGAAGTGTTGTGTCACCTAGCTCGTGTAAATTGGGATACTTGTTCTCCGTCTCATCTCTTGCTTTTAGGAAATCTCCACTAGGCCGGCCCATTCGACCATAGGCTATCCAAAACGATCCGCACGAACAGACAACAGGGGACCCGCACTAGTGGCGCAATCCATTCAACAACGCATATCCGGGCTGATCCATTTCTCACCAAAAAAATATGTTGGCACTGTGTTGCCGTGGGCAACGCGCGCGTCCGATTCTGTTTGCATGTCGGCTGAGCGGCCCCGCATAGAAATGGCACATTAATTGATAATAAAGACCAGATCGTTAATTAACTATTCTAATGATTAAACGGCACAAACCAGGACAATGGCGATCCAAAAACCTGCATGCCATCCTACCATACTACCTACAACGAGGTGATCCAAAAAGTTACTTGCCATCATGCCCTACGTCGGCGGCCCCTGGTGCCTCCATCTACTACTCGGCATCGGCGGGCCCCTTGTTGTCACTGCCTTGGACACCTAGTGCGACGGTTCGGCAGTCATAGAGCACTCTCCTAATGACAACCTACGTCGTGTCAATCCTGGCTTGCAAGGCCGCCATCTTGACGACCGTGTGGCATCGGCTCCTCTCGGTGCTGCGCTGCGGCCAGCTCCTCATCTCTGCCTCCTCCCTCTAGCAGTGTTGCTCGAGTGCCTACTCCATCTTGACATTCGAGTGCATCCTCGATTTGGTCGCCACTTCCGCTGCGTCCATCTTGGTCTAGGCCAAAGTGTAGGCCACCTGCGGGTCGTCGTCGTCGGTGTCATCGCCATCCTCCTCATTTGCTTCCTCCTCCACGGCCTCCACCTCCGCCTGCGCATCCTCCACCGCCTCCACTGGCAGCTCCTCCTCGTCCGCCTCCTCCATGGCCTCCACCCGCGGCCTCCTCCATGGTTTGGGCCACGGGGGCAGCATAGGCGCATCTAGCCGCCCTAGCCTCAAGGATGACCTCCACGACCTCCTGCTCGGCCGCCATGAACGTGCAACCTTTAATGTTCCGCTTAGCGGTGGCAAAGGAGGCGAGCAGAACCTGATGCTCCTCACTAACGTACGACGTGGCGACCTCATCATCGAGATCCTCCAACCAGGCGTGGTTGTCGTCATTCATGATGACCGTGTAGGCGTCCGGCACCTCCACAGCCACATCCTCCACTGAGGCCACCTCCTCTTGCGACACTTGAGCCGACACTAGCATCTCCTCGGCTGGCCCACGACACGCATTCACGGTGAGCTACGCCGCACTCAGTGTGGTGTTGACCTCATGTGCAACCTCCGCATTGTGCTCCGCCTCCAACGCAATCGCCTCCAGGTCTTCCTCCACCGCCACCACCGCCTCCTCTCACTCCAGTGAGGCGATGAAGGCTGACTCATCCTCCTAGAGGTAGCGGCAGCGAACCAGCTAGCCGATCGTTTCCCAAGTGGTGATCTTGTGGCTAGGAATTGTTGGTATGTGGGCGTCTTTGGGTTTGGCCGTCCCCCTCACCGTGTTGGCTATCTATATAGCCGCACGGAGGGGCAGGAACCGAAATTTTTCCATGTGCGCACCTGACATTGTTGCACGCGGGTAAACCTCAGCGAGAACGAGTTTTCCCACCGGTCGGGCAGGAACCCAAGCCGGAGGAGGCCGACAAAATGTTGATCATCGTGAAAATGACAATGAAAATGCAGGTGGGGCCAGTCAGATGGGTCAGCCTGCTGGGAGCACCCCGCACTCGAAATGGACCGAGGAAAAAAGTCCTCATTTTTTGTCCGTGGGCCTACCCAAAGAAACCAATCCAGACACCTCCCGTGTCCGAAATGGGTTGGTCTGGTGGAGATGCCCTTAGGGATCTAATGAGAATAAACCTTGCATACAGGCAAGCAACACTCATGGGTGATAGCCTCAAAGTCAGCACATGGTATGAATCATCAATCATTTTCTTAGACAAACGGTCATTTTTACCAAAAAGATGTGTCCCCCGTGTCGCCTCCTCTGGCGACACGGGAAACTTAGTCATCGTGAGGGACACCCCTCGCCGCTTTAATCCCGAGCACGCACTAGGAAAGGTGGTGGAGGTCGCTTTCTCCACTTGAAGGTTGTATGGCATGGGGCCATCGCCTCCTGGAGTGCGGGGCATAGATCTTGGTGTCCGTAGCCGCATGCTAGGATGGTGGTGGTTGGTCACAAAAGGGAGGTTGTGCAGCTACCGTAACAACCTTTGTTGCTTAGGCCCAAGATCTTGATGTGCCTTGTGTTGCCTGGATTTTGTGGCAAGTTGTTGGGTCCTGTGGTACGTAAGGTGGCTAGCCGGATTCCAACTAGTTGAGCCCTTATGAGCCAGTCAACATGGTGGTATGAGATCTTGGAGCTCTAGATCTATGACACTCAGGGTCTGAGATGCACCTGTGGTGGAGGGCAGTTGTTGCGGCAGAGAGGCAAGGTCTAAATGGAGTTCAGAGAACAGCTTCAAGACGGAGGAGGTGGCCATGGTGTTATGTTCATGCGGTAGTGGGATAGTGACCCGCGTGGGGGATTGGGAAAGCAGCAGCCGGTCAAGTTGGTGCTCGCTCTGATGGTGCTTGTAGTGCAATGCTGGGTTAAGGCCTTGCTTCTAGCCTATGGCAATTGCAGACAACAACTATGCTCATCAGTGCCTCTACCATCTTCAAGGCGTCATTCATCATATTGCAAGATCCACCGCCTAGGAGTACTCCGGGGGAAACCTCAGATCCCTTTTGGGATCAGAAGATGGTGGCATCATGTGTTACTTATGTTGTAAATATGCCCTAGATGCAATAACAAAGTTGTTATTATGATATTTCCTTGTTCACTGTTTACTCTCCAAGCTATAATTTTATTACTCAAAAATACATGTGTGGATATAAAAACAACACTGTGTGCCTAGTAAGCCTCTATTAGACTATCTCGTTGATTAAATGATGGTTAAGGTTTCTAACCATGGACATTTAGTGTCGTTTGATAACAAGTTCATATCATTAGGAGAATGATGTCATGGACAAACCAAACCTAAGCATAGCAACAATCACTAAGTTTACTTGATGTGGCTTTCTCAATGTCAAGTATCATATCCTTAGACCATGAGATCATGTTACTCCCTAGTACCGGAAGAATACTTTGTGGCATCCAACATCTCTTCATCGTTGGGTGATTATAAAGGTGTTCCCCAGGTATCTTGGAAGGTATTTGTTGGTTTGCATTGATCAAGAACAAGTTTTTTCACTCCATATGACGTACAGATATCTCAGGGTCCTCGCAGTAACACAACATCCTAAGTAGCTTGCAAGCATGTGACTAATAAGTTTAGTCATGGGGATATTGTATTACCTAACGAGTAGACAGATCTTGCCATTAACAATATTGAACTATGTATGGTGATACCAACGATTAGATCTCGGGAAAGTTGCATATCGCTAGACAAAGGTAATTGAATACGGGATTAATTGAATCCTCGACATCATGGTTCAACCGATGAAAGATCTTTGTGGAATATGTGGGAACAATTATGGTATTATATGGTTCCGCTATTGGTTATTGATTGAAGTTTTTGTCTCGATCATGTCCACTTATTCTTGAACCCATAGGGTCACACACTTAATGTTTCAATGTCACTAGGGTTTGATGAGATAATAGATGGTGTTATCAAATATTGATTTAATGTCTTGTATGAGATCCTAGATATCACGAGGAGCTCCGGTACGGTCTAGAGGTAAATAAAAAATATATGGAAAGTTATTTTGAGTTTCTAGATTTTTTTTAGATTTTTCAGTATTGTAACTAGAAGGTTCAAGAGGTCCACTGATACCTTCGATCCGGATTCACGGATGTAGTATAATAGCTTTTTCCCTAAAATACCTAGGTTTAATCGAACCTTGGAAATCAATGCTAAAAGGAAATAAAAGGAACGTCTACAAGACTTTGTTTGTTTGTTTTACCTTAGTTTACCGAACCAAGCTAATTTACTTTTATAATGGGTTGAATCAATGGATGGAGATAGGCCCGGGTTGAAGATCCACCTGCAGCTATACATCATATGGGATAAAAGTTAATAATAAGCATAGTAATGTATAATGTTTGAACGGAGATAATATCTTGTGGGAAACACATCCTAATATACTAGAGCCCTCGTGATGCAGCAGGCATAGTAATAGTATTTTAATCCAACCGAGTACACACCGAAGCAACGGGCTACAAAATAATATTAAGTGTAAAACACAGATAAAAGCTTTAAGTGGTGATGTTGTTGTGATTCCGAATGGGTCGCTAAGCGAAGACCGTACTACCCTTTCTATCACTGGGATTCCTATAAGATTGTCGCCAGCCAAGTATCTCACCTTAAGCCTTTATCAATCTATGGGATCTTGGGTACCTATAAGTCCACAGATCGAGACAAGAGACAAAGAAACAAAAGATACAAATCTCAATTACAAACAAAATACAATACTCCCATGAATTAGATGCACATAATCGTCGCGAGGTTTCTCCCCAACCCGCAACCCGTGAGGACTACTTACTCATAACAAATAGATCGGAGATAGAAAACACATCGCACAAATACTTAGCCTGAAATCAAATATTTTTATAATGGTCATGAAATCACAAGGAGATCTAAAGTACAAAGCAATGGCTATGGTTAGAGGAGGGGATGGATGATGGAAGTGATGAACAATAGCGTGGATTTCTTTGGTGGTGTTGTGATGTAATCTGAGAATGGCGGCCCTCTGGCCGACGGCTGGAGCCTCAAAATATATAGGCGTCTTCACGAAAGTCGTAGGGTTTGACGAGACGAGGCCAACGCCACCTGGTACGGTGGACGGTACAGGCGGGCTCTGCCCATACCAGTAGTCGTTAAGCCTACTGACTCATGGGAATGACTCCCCAATTACTTGGTCGTGTGGACTTCCTCAAAAACCTTCATTATGACTCCTAATTTCGCATTAAAAAGTGTGATTTCCTACACAACATAATTTAAAGAAGGGTTTTGCATATCTTTGCAATTAGTAGTCATTAGTAGCAAGTATTGAGAGTTTCTTGTCAATTGCTTGACCGAAAACAATGTTTAAACGTGTTGGAAGATAGCTAATTTTGGAGCCATCACCACCTATGGGTCCCACCGATGAGGAGGGGCCACATGGTCATGAAAGGGGGCACCCCAACCTCCATGGACTAGGATTCCACTTCCTAATAGGCACATGCACCAAACCCCCTGGGGAAACCCTAGGGAGTATGGAAGGGGGAGTTTCCCTCCCCCTTTGTGCACCACTCCCTCTTCTCGGAGGAGGGGCTAGGGCTGGTCGCCCTCCTCCTCCCACACCCCTATATAAGGAGGGGGAGGGATGGGCACAACACCCCTAACCCCTTTGTTGGCTGCTACCTTCCTCTCTCTCCTAAATACTTCTCCTCCACATCGCAAAAGATTTGGCGAAGCCCTTCAAAAAAACATCCATACCAAAGGCATCTGCCCTCCCTCTCCATCTATCCAAGAGATGGAAGGGCGGAGCTTTTTTGGCTTTTTTTCGTTGTCACGTTGTCATGTTGCCCGGATTGATCTCATCCATCTATTCCCTTTGCTTACTGGATCAAGAAGGTGTAGACACCATCAAGTTGTACGTGTGAGAAACTTGGAGGTATCGCTTGTGCGGTGCTACATCGTATTAATCTGATGAAAGTATGACTACATCATCCCATAATCTCTCGATCGTTAACACATGTGTTCTACAAGGGTATGTATATCTAATCCACATCATTACTTGCAACTAGTAGTTTATATTTTGGTCTCTTGTTCGCTGCTTCATAGGGAAAAAATCCCACGTGTTTTGTATGAGTAAAACACAATTATGTTGCAGGAGTTGATGTTCTTGTTGATACCCTCCCACGTGTACTTTTGTGTTCGTGTTCCATGGCTTTCTTCGACTTGGAGAGGGCAAGATATACCTAGGCGTTTACCATCCGAAGATCACTTTCCAGTTGTTTGATGTGATGAAACTTGTCAGCATAATGTGGGGGATCAATGTATCGGGTAACAATAGCACCAGCTGGCGCCTCCACTTTAACCGAAGAAAGTTGTTGGCCCAAAGGAGAAGAAGCACCGGACAAAGGAGGGGTAGCTAGAGGAATGGGCACAGCCGAAGGACCGAGCAAGTCAGGTGAATTTTGAGGGAAGGAAATCCGAGAAAATAATCAGCAAAGAAAAATCCATTGGGTAGACTGAATAATTAAATTTAACAGATCATTCAAGGATACAAAATATCAGTGGTCTCTACAGGATCACAAAACTATACAAAAAACCGAGTTCATTACAAGTACTGCATGAGAAAACTAAAGCTAACTAAATGGTGCCACTAGCAGCCGCAAGAGTACTGATAGACATAGTAGCAGCAAAAGTCTTGGAAGAAGGAGAAACAGCCAGATTTTTGGCATAACGGGCAGTAAGGGAAACATCTTCTTGCTCGGATATATCAAGGATCTCCCTAGCAAACTGCTTGATTTTCACAAAGTATGGCTCGAGTTTGACCTCTTTGCCTGAGCTGGTGACTTGAAGTGAGGAGCTGACCTTATCCCAGTTGACCTTCTTGACGTGCGCCAAATCTTGCGCCATCGCAGTCTTTGCGCCGCTCTTCGCCTGAACTAACCCATACCAAGCAAGTGGATTCGGGTCAGCATTGAAAGTGTCAATCAATTCACTAAGGTCCAGTGGAACATTCTTGTTGGGGAAGATTTCTGCGTGAAGACTTTTGAACGTGCGGCATGAGTGGATCGGCAGGTTGTGGCCACGAACATTGTTCCCCTCCAAGACGTTCAAGGCATCCGATAAAGGATCAACACATTAGTCCTCAGCTAGGGAGCCCGAATAATTGGTGATCTCTGCAAACACAAAGGAAGCACAAGGGTTGCAATTTTCAAAGCCGATAAAAACTATCAAAGTTACATGATGAGATAAAAACTTACTGGTGAGGGAGGATTTCACCTTGTTAATCCTTTTCCAAAGATCTTCCTCCTGTCCTGCCATAGTGGCAGCTTCAGCTTTTCGCTTCTCTGCCTCGGATTTAGATGTGGCCCGAGATTTTCCAAGTTCCGCCTTAGCGGATGATGGCTTGCAAGTGCATAGGTTCGTTAGAGCATGTTTTCACGGAAGTATTAATTCCAGTTTTTATATCGATCCCAATAAGGAGCCTAGGTAAGTGTCTTTGTGCTGCATTTCTGTTGCACTCAAGGTGTCTGATACATTACAAATGTATCTATAATTTTTGATGTTCCATGCTTGGTTTTATCTACTTTCTTGTGTGTTGTCCACACTTTGGAGTACTTTTCATATGATTTATTGGACTAACCTATTAATAAGAGCCACAGTGCCAGCTGCCTGTTTTCTGCTGTTTTTCGTTCCAGGAAAGTCAGAAAATGAATATTCTCGGAATTGAATGGGACAAAAGCCAAAGTCATTATTTTACCGAGGGACACCTAGAGCCAGAATACGAGACGGAGAGGGGCTGGGGCCCAGCCACACCACCTGGCCGCACGGGATGGGCCTGGCCACGCCAGGTGGATAGCCGCCTGCAGACACCCTCGGTCTCCTCTTCGCCTATAAGATGCCTTCGACCTAAAAACTCAGGGGTTCAACGTCTTTCCAGAAGAATTCCTCGCCGCCACCACCAGATTCCACAACAGCACGAAACTCCGTTCGCACTCGCCGGACGGGAATTGGAGGAGATCATCGCCATCATCATCACCATCGCTTCTCCATTGACCATCCATGTTTCCCCCATCTATGAGTGAGTAATCCCCGCCTGTAGGCTATGGGGATGGTAGGGATTGGATGAGATCATTCATGTAATGGCATTGGATTGTTAGGGCATGGTTCCTAGTATCTTCTATTAGTGCTTTTTGACTTTGTTGCGACTTCTTATGCTTAATGTTTGTCACTAGGGCCCGAGTGCCATGATTTTAGATCTGAACATGTTATTGATTCATGATGATAGTATTGTTTTTGGTCTTACCTGCAAGTTGTATACACACGTTGTTGTCCGGAACCAATGGCCCCGAAGTGATAGAAATTGGGATAACCGGAGGGAATGGCTTTGATGTGAGGATCACATGTGTTCACCGAGTGTTAATGCTTTGCTCTGGTGCTCTATTAAAAGGAGCACCTTAATTACCAGTAGTTCCCTTGAGGCCCCGCTGCAAACGAGCTGGCAGGACAAAAGATGTTGTGCAAGTTCTCATTGCAAGCACGTATGACTATATATGGAACACATGCCTAGGACTATCTAGTACTTGGATGCTTATTCTTATTTATCTGCAATTGCCCTATGTTCTGATTGCTATGTGAATTGTCTTGTCCATGCAACGCTTGTCCATCCATCCCTATGCCTACCGCGTTCGAATCCTACTATTTACTGCTATTGTTACTACTGTCTTTACTTTACTACTGCTATTACTTTGCTATACCTACTACAAAACTATTGCTACTAATAAACTGATGTGAGCAAGATTGTTTCCAAGTGCAGCTGAATTGACAACTCAGTTGTTAAGGATTATAAATATTCTTTGGCTCCCCTTGTGTCGAATCAATAAATTGGGTTTCACTTCCTTCGAAAATACTGCGATACACCCCCTATACTTGTGGGTCATCAAGACTATTTTCTGGTGCCGTTGCCAGGGAGCATAGCTTTATTTATCAAGTCCACTTGGAATCACTATTGTTCAAGCTTAGTTTATTTCCGCCTTGATTGCTTGTTTCTTTATCAAAAATACAAAAAAAATAGTTCCTACTCTAGTTTTTATTTTCGTTGGTCTGTTATTGTCTTGATTTATCATGCTTGCTATCTATGGTTGTTTTCTTTGAAACTGAATCTTATTGGCAAGGTGGGTTCACGGAAGATCAAAAATATTATTATAAGGAACACCGCTTGTCACAAAAAGGGAAACACTTATGGGAACAAATTGATAAATTGTATACCATTGCTAGAAACGTGTGCTCTACTTATAATGTTACTTTTCAATGTGAGTATAATGATAATGTTAACATATCTTCTTATGTTAAAGGAAATTATGACTTTTATGATGTGGAACAAATTGAAGAATTTATTGCTTGGAAGGGTGCATTTGAACTTGCTAGTTTGCTTGAAAATATTGATGATTCACCTTATAAATATGAGGTTTATGATATACTTAAATTTTTCTTTGATAATTGCAAGGAAGAAAATGGCTATATTCTTGAATATATTAATAGATGCTTTCCACAAATGGAAGAGGCTAATGCCTTGCAGGATCTTATGGAAGAAGAAATTGATAAACCTGAAAGCTCATTAGATGAAAAAGAGGAGGAGAGTGATGAACAAAAGGAGGAAGAATGGATTAGCTACCCATGTCTACCTTCTAATGAGAGTAACTCTTTATCCCTTACATTATTTGATTGTCCCCCATGCTTACCAAAGGAGGATGAATGTTATGCTCATGTTATCTGTGATAATCCTTTATTTGTGCCTAACTTTGAGATGCATGGTACTAAAGAGTTTTGCTTAGAAATTGTTTATGATAAAGCTCTAGATGATGGTCCTATATTGAATGATCAGTCATCGTGTTATAGAATTGTTAAAAGTGGGATTGAAGGATTTAATCCCACTATTTTTAAGCTTGATAAAAATTATGTATTTGTAGATCATGAAAAGCATCCTTTATATTATAGTTATATTGTTGAGTTTATTCATGAGGCTACTGAAAATTATTATGAGAGAGTAAAATATGGTTGTAGAAGTTTTCATGGTATTGAAACACCTTTCTATGTGTTGAAAGTTTTGAAGTTACTCTTGTTTTATCTTCCTATGCCTGTCACTTTGTTCTTTGCGAATTTATTTGCATACAAGATTCCTATGCATAGGAAGTGGGTTAGACTTAAATGTGTTTTGAACTTGCTTCTTGATGCTCTCTTTTACTTCAGTTCATATTTCTTATGTAAGCATCCTCTCAAACTATCATGCTTAACATAAAGGCGTTAAAGAAAAGTACTTATTGGGAGATAACCCAAAAGTTTTAGATGAGTCTTGGAAGTTATTACTTCAGTAATAACCACTCCTTATCCTTTTTATTTGCTTTTTGTGCCAAGAGTAACCTCTAATGAGAGAGAAGTAATGGTTGGGAAAGTTGTTGTCCCGAAACAGATTTCTATGCTTCACCGTAAAAATTCGTGTAAAATCTATGTATGTCCTTTTGAGGCGTGAATTTTTGTACTTCTGCCCCAGGTTGTTATCTAACTTTCGTTAGCTCAACACTTTTCGATTTCAGCAACATAAGGTCTTCGAAAAAATTCGTCTTTACCTGCTGGTCTGTTTTGACAGATTTCTGCCATTATTTGCATTTGCTTCTTGTTGGTTCCTTTTTGAGTTCTTTTGGGGAATTAAGCTTTCTATAGTAGCTAGTGTTTTAATGGAAGTTTTATTGGTGTTGGAAATGAACCCAAAGACTTATTATCTTTAGTGCACTTATGTTGCTAATAAAGATTATGTGAAGTTTTGTATGAAGGAAAAATTTTAGGTGTATGGGAGGAATGAGTAATGAGATGAAGGATGGACTAAATCTCAAGCTTGGGGATGCCACGCGTGTCACCCCAAGAAATATCGAAGAATTACAAGCGTCAAAGCTTGGGGATGCCCAAGGCATCCCCTTCTTCATCAATAAAAAATCGCAGGTTTCTTCCAAACACTTTATTTTTATTGTTTCATGCACAGTTGTGTTATTCTTGGAGCGTCTTCTTTTTCAATTACATTTTGGTTTTTCGTTTGCTTGGTTTTCTTAGTTTGCTTAATAAATTGGTTGGACCTCCTCTTTCATCCATTGGTTTTCAAATAGTTTGGTTTGGTTTGGAAAAGAGTAGGAAAGTTCATGCTTAAGTGGTAAAGAGAGCTTGTTTTTTACTGTGGCCTATGCTTTGTCATGCCATGCTTAATGTTGTTTTGGTTTTATGCTTAGTATTCTTTGCTATAGCATGACTTGTTATAAACAATTGAGATTGCTTAATGTGCCTTGGATGAATCATGCGTTGTTTTAGCATATTAAAGCATAGTATAGTGGTATTCTCCTTTGATGCTTTATTTGGGTTGACTTAGCACATGCTCACACCATGTTATGACTATTCCAAGTCACCATAGCCTTTATGATCCTTTAGTTTTCAACTTGTAGTATCACTTTATGCTTTGATTAATGATGTTTGGTCGCTCTGCATGATTATGGCCATTATTGCTCTCTTAGTTTGTCGCTCCCAGTCTTTTGCTAGCCTCCATCACCAAGTATGAGTTCCACTCATGCATCCAACTCCTTAAACCAAGTTATTCCAAAGAGTCCACCATACCTACCTACTAGCATATGCTATTCCAAGTATATTCATGTTTTTGTTTACCTTCCGAATTAAACTTGTTATGAGAAAAATAGTGATTAAAGCTCTCACGAACTTGATGGCACACTTTACTTTTCTTGCCCTTAATAAACTTGAACCACTTTGTCGTCTATGTTGTATATGCTTGCACTTATTTGTTGGGGATTAGCAGAACCATGTTGTCATGGGGAACACTTTCAACATTACACTTGTACTTTGTACCTAGTTGATATCATGCTCTTTTGTCTATGGATGTCGTGGTGTGAAATGAAAGGGGAGCTTGTAAGTCCATGGAGTTATGTATATGTGTTAGAGAAACGCCTGGGCCGCTGGTCTAATCCATGCTGACATGGTGGAAACCTGCAGCGTAACCATAATGAGATGTTTATGAAGCATTCTTCTTATAAAGAAAAGAGTCCTATATTGAGAAAAAAGAGAAAAAGAACAAAAAGATTTTATGAAAAGAGGAAAGAGAGAAAAAAGCACCATATTCCCATGGTAAATAAGAAGATTGTTGAGATGCTCGTTGTCTGCTTGCCTTGTCATTTTGATATGGGGATTCTTCTGTATCATCAGGCAAAGGGTACCATGTTGGCAGTTCTCTATGATACACATGTACTTACGATGACAAGAACTTACCGGTGACTAAACTTGAGTAGCATGAGGAGCGCCCTCGTATTCAAGGGACATGAGATTTCTAACTTATACTTCGTCAAGCATGTACACCATAGTTTGTTCACTTTAACCTTAATCACTTCAAGATGCTTATGATAGGGGCAATGAGAGCTGAAAGCTATAAGTACCATAATTTTTGGAAGCTCTTTATGAAACTTGAATCTCTGCTTCCTTCTATGAACGCCTTTCTTCCACCATTATATTGAGTCTCCACCTTCTATCTTTATGCACCTAGTTTGAGAGCATAGTGGCCATTCTTAGTTCCATGTGCATTGTCCCAAGACTAGTTGATTAATGCATACCTTGATATTGCTTGTTTTAAACTATTTGTATCTAGTCACTCTTATGAACTTTGAAGGTGTCCTATGCATTTATATTTGCTACTCTATGAGGGACAAGCTGAATGCCATTATGCTATGTTTTCTTTATGTGAAACAAACAAACGTCTTGCAAAGCATTGTTATTCATGAATATTTTGTTTGTGCCTTTTCATGTTGCAACATAGTTTCTTTGTCTTATTGCTAGAACTTTGTCTTTCATGTTATGATTGAAGTACTATGATCCCAGCTTTGAATGTTTTACAAATACTTTGATCAAGATTATGATGGTGCATGTCACCTAAAAAATTATTCTTTCTTTTTATCACTTACCTACTCGAGGACGAGCATGAGTTAAGCTTGGGGATGTTGATACATTACAAATGTATCTATAATTTTTTATGTTCCATGCTTGGTTTTATCTACTTTCTTGTGTTTTGTCCACACTTTAGACTACTTTTCATATGATTTCTTGGACTAACCTATTAACAAGAGCCACAGTGCCAGCTGCCTGTTTTCTGTTGTTTTTGGTTCCAGGAAAGTCAGAAAATGAATATTCTCGGAATTGGATGGGACAAAAGCCAAAGTCATTATTTTTACCGAGGGAAACCTGGAGCCAGAATACGAGACGGAGAGGGGCTGGGGCCCAGCCACACCACCTGGTCGTGTGGGCTGGGCCTGGCCGCGCCAGGGGGTGGTCTGGCCGCCCCAGACACCCCCTCGGTCTCCCTCTTCGCCTATAAGATGCCTTCTGACCTAAAAACTCAGGGGGGTTCAACGTTTTTCCACAAAGAGTTCCGCTCTACCGCCACCACCATATTCCACGAAACAGCACCAGAAACTCCGTTCTGGCACCCTGCCGGGACGGGGAATTGGAGGAGATCATCGCCATCATCATCACCACCGCTTCTCCATCGACCATCCATGTTTCCCCCATCTATGAGTGAGTAATCCCCCGCTGTAGGCTATGGGGATGGTAGGGATTGGATGAGATCGTTCATGTAATGGCATTGGATTGTTAGGGCATGGTGCCTAGTATCTTTTATTAGTGCTTTTTGACTTTGTTGCGACTTGTTATGCTTAATGCTTGTCACTAGGGCCCGAGTGCCATGATTTCAGATCTGAACATGTTATTGATTCATGATGATAGTATTGTTTTTGGTCTTACGTGCAAGTTGTATACACACGTTGTTGTCCAGAACCAATGGCCCCGAAGTGACAGAAATCGGGATAACCGAAGGGAATGGCTTTGATGTGAGGATCACATGTGTTCACGGAGTGTTAATGCTTTGCTCCGATGCTCTATTAAAAGGAGCACCTTAATTGCCAGTAGTTCCCTTGAGGCCCCGCTGCAAACGGGCTGGCAGGACAAAAGATGTTGTGCAAGTTCTCAATTGCTATGTGAATTGTCTTGTCCATGCAACGCCCGTCCATCCATCCCTATGCCTACCGCGCTCGAATCCTACGGTTTACAACTATTGTTACTACTGTCTTTACTTTACCACTGCTATTACTTTGCTATCCCTACTACAAAACTGTTGCTACTGATAAACTGTTGTGAGCAAGATTGTTTCTAGGTGCAGATGAATTGACAACTCAGTTGTTAAGGCTTATAAATATTCTTTGGCTCCCCTTGTGTCGAATCAATAAATTGGGTTTCACTTCCCTCGAAAATACTGCGATACACCCCCTATACCTGTGGGTCATCAGTGTCACGTGTCTTGAGTGAATTGAGGTGGAAGGGGGGTGAGTGAATGTAGCATCCCATTTGTCTAACAATTGTAATGCTACTTGGTCTAGTAATATATTGGCTACTTCAAATATATAATTGTTGCATCATCATTATATCATGCTCATGTCATCATGCCACCTTGCATTTGAGCATCATATAAAACCCTTTTCCATTTGGTTCTTATCTCATCTGCATTATTAATTGTATTTGCCTCTTGATATTGTATTTGGTTCTGGATATATTGATTAAATGCCCAAGTTGAGTTGGGGGCATATCTTTTATTAACTCCACCACCTTTTCTTCCACCACCTTATAATTCCACCATCCAACTAAATATGAGCTTGGCATTTACTGGTTTTACTTCTAGCTCATGTGGGTTGGGATGGATCCAATTCTTTGCCACATGCTCTCATCTTGGCATCATGTTGTTTTCACAATATTGATATATGAGAGCCACATGGCCACCTTTGCATGCCTTGTGAGTGGGACCCTTTCTTCTAGCTTCCATATGGTTTGTCATGGAATTATGCTCATGTTGGAATAGTTGGGACTATTGATCATCTAGTGGAACATACACACTGGCAAGCCCCAATTTTACTCAAACATGATCATCTCCATCTATTCCCCTTGGAGCTATCTCTAAAATCCTTTCTGCTTAGGCCTTACTCCACATTTAGGAATGCATAGTAATAATGCCATGTAAATCATCTTGTTTTCACAACATAAGCATGGCATTAAATATCATGCATGGGCCATGCAAGAACCATCTTTTGCTAGCTTTGGTTTTAGTTGCATTTTGAGTAGATCTTTTGCAAAACCACATCACCTTTTCCTCTCTTTTCTAGTCTTGGTCTTGTTGGGGTTTGGTTTGTGCTTGGCTTGGTCTTGACAAATGAACACCCTAGCAACTAACCTTTCCCCCTCTCTTCAAACCCTAAACCTACCTCTCCATCTCATCTAATCTACCATACCCCTCTCTAAACCTAAACCCTAAGCACCCCCCTCTTTCTCTCCTCCTTCTAAGCCGAGCCACCCCACCATGGCTCACCCGAGCGGGCCCCCCCCGCCACCCTCTCGCCCTGGCCCCCACTCCCCGCCCTACCTCCCACCCCAAACCCGAACCTCGCTCCACACCTAGCTCTACCCGAGCCTAGCTCCACCCCTAACCCGAGCCTCCCCCTCTCTTGCTCCTTCCCTCCGCCTTGTGGCCCCCCTAGCCCAGCCTCCCACCTCTCCGCCGCACCCTACCCCACCAGACGCCCCTTGCCTCGCCAAGCACGTGAAGGAGAGGGAAGATAAAGGTGGCCGAGCCACCTTTACCCCCAACCACGCCCCCCACGGCACCACCTCCCTTCCCCGTCCCGATCTACCACCACCACGCGCCTCTCAGCCTTCCCCAGATCCGCCCACTGGCCTATCCTCTCCCCTTCCTCTCCACCACCACCTGCCTAACGCCGCCACCGTGGTGTCCTCCACCAACCCTCGATCCAGCAAGAGGCGTGGCGTGGGAGTTGTCGAGAGTCGAGGAGGGTCCCCTGCAGCAGCCCAAGACTGTCATGGAGGAGGAGAAGGACCGAGCCGGCGACACCGCAGCCACCGACGCCAAACCCTAGCTCGTTGGGTCTCGTCGCCCGCCGTCCTGCTGCTCGCCTGCCCGATCCGAGCCCGCCGTCGAGCCCACGGTGAGCACCCGAGCCTCCTGGACATGCTCCGCCTAGCTGTCGTCGCCTGTGCTCGCCGATCAAACCGTCGAACAGCCTCTGTGCGCCGGCGTCGCGTGCGTGTCTGCTCGCTTCTGCCGCGCATCAAGCCCTATCTAGGCCCATCCACCCTCCCTGACAACCACGCCAGCCCACCGCAGTGGTAGCCACCTCTGCGCGCGAGCCTAGGTCCCAGGTTCGATTCCCCCGCCCGCGCTGTCGCCCATCGATCGGTCGCGCGAGACAGAGAAGATCAACAGTACGGCGACCCACTTTTTGCAGATACCCCCCTCCGCCTTTTGTTTAAGAAACGCGGTCCAGCCCAGCCCACCCGTTGTTCTGCCACCGCTGCGAACCCCCCTTGGAATTTTAAAACTCAACCCGCAGTCCCCCGCAGAGCCATGTGGTCAGCCTCCACCTCGCCTGTCGGTGGGCTCATGAGCCACCAGTCCCACCTGTCGTCTTCACGGCTAGCAGCATGTGTAAAACGCTTCAGCTTACGTCGGCCCAGTCGCAACGGCCCACTCACGTTGTCTGGTCTGAGTCCGTCTGGTATAAAAGTTTTACTGCTTACATTTTAAATTCAAATCTTTTTCTAATTATTTCAAATTCAAATATATTTCTGTTTTTAAATATCTTTTCAAATATTAATCCAAATAATACATATAATATCTGTTTTCAAATCAGAAAAATGTGAGGAAT
Organism: Avena insularis; assembly: GCA_023614405.1. NCBI lineage: Eukaryota > Viridiplantae > Streptophyta > Magnoliopsida > Poales > Poaceae > Avena > Avena insularis. The sequence continues at coordinate 370,825,885 of CM042696.1, read as the reverse complement.
TCAGATATGTCATCTAAAATATATTTTGGGCATTTAAAATTGCAAGATGATTAAAATTACAATAAAATGCCCTTCCACTTTAAATAATTAATAACTTTTGATTTATAAATCCAAATTTAACAAATAATATGTCTAAAATGATTAGCTCGACGAGACCTTTCTGTTTATGCATTCCATAGTTTGATTTGAAGCATGCATCATATAAATATATTGTGGACAGCAACTTAATTGTGAATAAAATGGGCCCAAAACTCAATAAAATGATTTAATCTTGTATCTCACACCTCACACATGCCATGATACCTTATTGCCATGCAAATTGTGCATCATTCATCATGGCATGATTGTTTGCTTGATGCATTTATTCATATGCTTGTGCACTTTATTTATGTTGGCCCTTGTTTGTTTGGTTCTTCTTCGGATAGACGCTGAGCAGGGGATATATCAAGAGAACCAGGAGCACTACCCAGATCCATTCCTCGCTTCAACTGAGCTGCCAGGCAAGCACTACCACATGCTTGCATACATATAGTACCTACTGCCTCTATCTTATTCTTGCATCATTGAGTCGCGCTTTCATTAAATTGAATCCCAAGTATTGCATAGCCTTTACTTTTGAACCCCATCGAAGCTTGTACCTCCATCCCATGAGCCATTACTACAGGAGTTGTTTGAGCCATGCGAGTCGTAGAACAGCATGTGTAAGGTATGTGGGTGTCTGATGGATAACGAGGTACCTAAACAACTTAACCTGAGTAGTAATGGGATAACTAATGAAAGTGGCATCGGTGAGCCATATTCGCTATTTGGTTTTTCAGGCTCACTTGTGTCCCGTACGACCCCGAGTACTTGATTCCTGTTCCAAGAATATTCGCGCTATCCACATCCGGGAGGCTTATGGACCCCCCTGAGCCAGAGCTTGATTCATTCTTATTTCTTGGGGCCACAAACTAGTTTGAGGTTTTATTTACGATCCTGTACCTATGCCATGCTTTTACCGCTTATTAAGATTGTGCGAGGTCGCATTCGCATCTTGTTTAGGATCGTGGCCCGATTTCGCTGTATCGACAAGCCCAGCCACACTTTCGGGTTCCCAGTCGTTTACAGCCGCCTCCACAACCTTAAGCCCGTTTCGGAGCCGGCCGGCTTCGTTGCGGGATCTACTTAAAGGGGTGGCCCCCTGAAATATTTCTGAATCCTGTAATTGCTTTGTCGTGACTGTCTCGTTGGGTTTTGATTTGGTTTTTCCGAGGCATATCGAGTGTGTGTTGCTATTTGTGCACCTCGCAGGTAAAACTTTCTGAAAGCCGTGTCCGCGGTTATGGACGACTTGGAGCACAGTTTCTCGACCATAGACAAGCATAACTAAAGTACCGCTTTTAATCTGACTAGACTAGGTACCTGACTAGTAAATAGTGCAACACTCATGGAATGGATAATAAAACTGCCAACGGATGGGGGGGTTGTTCGTCCGCTTCCTCGTCGGTAAGCGAGGAGGAGGATGGATCTGTTAAGATTACCTTTATAACTGTTATAACTGTTGTTATTAATTCACGGACATCCGTCTATCTCTGGTTAGGCGGATGGTTAGCGAGTATCTATAGAACTGTTAGGGTTATCTTTTGCTGCAATTGCGTCACCCTGTGTTGTGTCCCTTTAGAGGCATAAAGACTTGCCGAGTACCCTAGGGTCTCACACGATAAATTATTGGTTCAGATGAACAGTACACTCGCAAGATGGATACTGGGTGGAAGAAACGGACGATGTGGGCAACGATCATTCGTGTAGAGATTCCGGAACGGGATCCGTGAGATCTGTATGGATGCGCTTATTTATGGGGCACCTTATGCCAATTTGCTTCTTATCCGTACTCGACTTTGTCTTCGCTTCGCTTGATGCTCTGTTGACTGATGTATGAGGAGATATCCTAAACTATTATATCTATCTAGGATATTTGGATCTTGCCGTATGGCGTTGCTATATTTCCTTTCTTTTTAGATGGAATGGCTCTGATGTACTATTGTATGGTGGCTTGCATACATACTCATTTGTGTATGTAGTTGATCCCTTCGCTTTGCCGATTCGCCGCCGTTCTTGTCCCGATGTTTGGAAATGGTTGGGACGGCGAAAGGTCTACTGTGAGTGGCATTTGGGCCCCACCGTACTATTTCAACCATTTCTACTCATCCAGGCTTGTAACTAGGAGCGTAATTCACCGAGGTAGTTACAATTGGTATCAGAGCCATCCCGACCTTCAGGGTCTCAGCCAAATGGTCGTTGTCAGTCTAGCAAATATTTTTGGTAGTTATGTATACTAGGGAAAAATAAAACGCGAGAGTAGGACTGCTTCCACTTTTCTTCTTACCCACCCACCCACCCTTTTCTGGTAAGGAAGTGTAACGTTTTCAATCCTCTTCTTAAATTCAAACTAGGATTCACGTGTTCTGGGATTCCGTAGTACCATAGGTTGTGTGTGTGTGTGTGAAATCTTTGTCTATCTGTTGCATCCAAGTTGTTATCTTTATCGGCCTTTTGGTTATCAACTGTTGGTACATTCCATACCGACAGGCTTTTGCAAACCGACGCGATCTACCTGATTCGTTGTATACCGACGCGATCTATCTTACTCTTTGTTATCCGACGTTATCTTCTGTTGTGTGTTCGTTTCCGTAGTTGCTAATCTTTAGGTTATCGTGAGAAGAAGGGGTTGGGATATGTGTTTTACTTGTTCATGCGGAGTAATGATTTGAGTGCGGGATGGAGTCGCGACCATACCACTACTCTTATCATTCGCTCTTGTATATTGAATTGGTAGAGTCACTAATCTTGATTCGTTAAGTGATTTTGCGCATATATTGGTATTTTAATGCCGAAATTTGTGGAAAAAATTTCTTTGATATATATGTACCACACTCCTTTTCACCGTGTGCGATATGCTTAATATCTTCGGTGCTTTGAACTTTGTTGATATTTTAATATCATCTTAGTAAATTGTATCCTTTAATCTTGAGTAATCCCATCTTGGTACTATTTTGGATTATTATTATTCTCCATCATAGTACTGACTTGTGTTATATCAATAACAGGATGGCACCACCACGCCTGCTCGAGGAGGACATACAACCTGAACTGGGGCAGCTTTGTCAAGCATCGCCAATGCCTTGGCAAGAATGCAGCAGAACCAGCAGCTGTTCGAGGAAAGTGTCGAGGAATGAGTTTGTGCCGCTACCTCCACCTCCCAAGCGAGGAGACATCAAGAGCTTCCTGAAGTTCAACCTCGCCAGTTTGATGTTTCTGATCAACCACTTGATGCTGATGATTGGTTGCGTGAGATGTCAAGGTTACTGGCAACTGCTGATGTTCCCGAGCAAGAATGGGTAAAGTGTGCTACTCACCTTCTGAAGGGAGATGCAGCTCTCGGTGGGAGAATTACTCAAGGCAAACCGACCGGTTTTCAGCCCACTTGGGAACAGTTCACTGGAGCTTTCAAAGAGCAAGATTCATCGAAATTGTCATGGAGAGAATGAAGGAAGTGTTTCTTAACCAAGCGTGGCAATGATAATGTCAATACCTACATCAGAACTTCATGAACCTGTCTCGTTATGGTGGCGATGAGATCTCGATGACAAGAAGAAGCAAAAGAGGTTCAGCAAGGGCTCAATGCATCGATTAAGTATGCAATCACACATGCAAGGCGGCGTCTTTTCTGAACTTCAGCATACTCTGCAGGAAGAGGCAAGTAGGCAAGTGTTTGACGAGTCAAAGAAGCACAGCCGTGATGCAAGAAGCTCTTCAACTATGTCAGCTCCTTCTAAGCGCCGTGTATGGGTTCCTAACACCCCACCGTCGCTCCGGCTCCACCAAGACCTTCAAGCTACGCTGCAAGGCCACCAAACTTCCTCATCGCTGCTCCCGGGGCTACAACCACCACTACCCGAGCGCTGGCGGAGTCCTCGCCACGTTGCTCCACGCCCACCGGTGCTTGTTACACTTGTGGAGACTGGCATCAACAATGGAACTGTCCGATGAAGAACAAGGCTCTTCCTCCACCACCTCCAAGATCTGCGGCAAGCTCTCCTTTGGCTCGTGCACCACCACCGGGCTCTCAACATCAACACCAAGCCGGGTCTCGTTGCTCGTGCTAACTGCATCAACGCCATCAAGCTGAGCATGCACCGAGTTGTGATGGGTATGCTTCCGTTAACTCAGTTCTGCAAGAGTTTTGTTTGATTCGTGCATCGATTCTTTTGTGTCTCACAAGGTTGCAAATGAGAATGTGTTAGCTATGGAACCTCTACTTAGCGATTAAGGGTCCTATCTCCTGGTTCAAACATGAGGGCTGCTTATATCAGCCATAGCAATCAAATTGAGATTGGTGGCTCTTCGTTCTCGGCGTCCTTAATTGTTCTGGGCAATTCTGACATTGATGTCATCTTGGGCATGGATTGGTTGACAGCAAATGCAGCTGTGATTGATTGTGCTGAACGCTCGGTTTCTCTGAAGATTCCTGAAGGCCATATATTCTATTCTCCAAGTCTGACTCCTGCTATCCAGCTTTTCTCTTTGGCAGCTCTGAATGTTGATGCTATGGAAGCTATTCAGAGTGTTCCGGTGGTCTGTGAGTTCCCAGATGTCTTTCCCAAGAGTTGCTGTATGCCTCCGAATCGTGAGGTTGAGTTTGTTATTGAGCTTGAACCTGGTACCGCTCCTATCTCCAAGCGGCCTTATAAGATGGGTCCTGCTGAGTTGGCTGAACTCAAACGACAGCTTGATGAACAAGAGAAGTTAGGTTTCATTCATCATAGTACTTCTTCTTGGGGTAGCCCAACTCTCTTTGTGAAGAAGCGAGACCAGACTGATAGACTTTGTGTTGACTATCGGGCTCTCAATGCTAAAACCATCAAGAATAAATATCCCCTTCCGCGGATTAATGATCTTTTGATCGCCTAGCTGGAGCTGTGGTTTTCTCTAAGCTGGACTTGAGGAGTGGTTATCACCAAATCAAGATTCGCAAGGAAGATGTTCCTAAGACAGCTTTCACCACCCGCTATGGCCTGTATGAGTACACGGTCATGTCTTTCGGTCTCACCAACGCACCTGCCACCTTCTCGAGGCTCATGAACTCGGTTTTCATGGAGTATCTTGACAAGTTCGTTGTAGTCTACCTGGATGACATCCTAGTCTATTCCAAGTCACAAGAAGAGCATGAAGAACACCTTCGGTGTGTCCTTAGCAAGCTTCGTCAACACCGCTTGTATGCAAAGTTCTCCAAGTGTGAGTTTTGGCTGCCTCAAGTAACCTATCTTGGTCATGTCATCTCTGCCAAGGGCATTGCAGTTAATTCGGAAACTGTGAAGACAATCGTTGAATGGCTTCCTCCTGTTAATGTCAAAGAAGTGCGGAGTTTCCTTGGTTTGGCTAGTTATTGCCGCCTGCTCGTAACCTTTCGAAGATAGCGAAGCCTCTTACCGATCTACTCAAGAAAGGCAAGAAATACCTTTGGACTCCTGCATGTCAAGCAAGCTTTGAGACACTCAAAGAGAAGCTCACTTCCACACCAGTCTTGGTTCCTCCGGATACATCCAAGCCATTTCAGATCTTCTGTGACGCCTCCTTGCATGGATTGGGTGCGGTCCTTATGCAAGAAAAACAAGTTGTTGCTTATGCCTCTCGTCAGTTGAAGACGCATGAGATCAACTATCCTACACATGACCTCGAGCTCGCAGCAGTTGTCTTTGCTTTGAAAGTATGGAGGCACTACTTGCTTGGCAACCGTTGTGAGATCTTTTCTGATCACAAGAGTCTGAAGTATATCTTTACTCAGCCTGATCTCAACCTTAGGCAAAGGAGATGGATGGAAGCAATCAATGACTTCTATTTGACCATCAACTACACTCCGGGAAAAGCTAACGTCATGGCAGATGCTCTCAGCCGCAAAGCTTATGTCAACAACCTCATGATGGAAGAACAACAGCCTCTCTTGTGCGAGGATTTTCGCTACCAACCTGGAAATTGTGGAACAAGGGTATCTCCTGAACCTTCTAGCAACACCTCTCTTGGAAGAAAAGGTTCGCTCTTCTCAGCTTGGTGATCCGCACACAAGAAAGATCATCTCTAGGCTTCAGCTTCCGAAGTATGAGTCTTTTCACGTCGATGATCAAGGCACGCTCTTCTTTGAACACCGGATGTTTGTTCCGAACTACCCGGGTTTGAGAGAGCAAGTTCTCAAGGAGGCGCATGATTCTGTTCTTTCTATCCACCACAGCAGCACAAAGATGTACATGGACTTGAAAACACAATATTGGTGGCCTGGTTTGAAAAGGTATTGTGCCAAGTATGTCTCAGTGTGATGTCTCGCGCAGAGTGAAAGCTGTTCATCGAAACCTTCCGCCTTCTACAGCCATTGAAACCCCCGGAATGGAAATGGGAGAAAGTAGAGATGGACTTCATCACTGGTTTTCCTAGGTCGCAGAAGGGCAACAATGCAATCTTTGTTGTCATTGACAGGCTTTCTAAAGTGGCTCACTTCTTCCCCGTCAAGGAAACCATTTCTGCAATTCAGTTGGCTGAGCTCTATATCAACAGAATTGTCTCTCTGTATGGGGTTCCTCTCGAGATCAGTTCAGACCGTGGAAGTATCTTCACTTCCAAGTTCTGGGAGAGTTTCCAAAATGCTTTGGGAACAAAGTTGAACTTCAGCACAGCCTACCACCCTCAGTCGCAAGGACAAGTTGAAAGGATCAATCAGATTCTAGGGGATATGCTTCGTGCTTGCGTCATCTCTTTTGGCATGAAGTGGGAAGAATGTCTTCCTTATGCTGAATTCTCGTACAACAACAGCTTCCAGAAAAGTTTAAAGATGGCACCATTTGAGGCTCTCTATGGTCGCAAGTGCGTAACTCCGATTGGTTGGTCGGTGCAGGTGAAAGGATCTTGTTTGGCCGACATTGTGACTCAAGCGGAGGAGAAGGTTCACATCATTCTGGAAAATCGAGGATTGCTCAAAGTCGCCAAGAGCAATTATGACAGAAGCACACACGGACATGGAGTATGCCCTGGTGATCTCGTTTACCTTCGTGTCACTCCCATGAGAGGCACGCATCGCTTTGGTATCAAAGGGAAGCTGGCTCCTAGGTACATCGGTCCTTTCAAAATTCGTGGAAGAAGAGGAGAAGTTGCTTATGCTCTTGAGCTCCCGGAAAAACTCAAAGTCCATGATGTTTTCCACATCTCTCAGCTCAAGAAGTGCTTCAAGGATCCCGGCAGGACCGTGGACCATGAGCTTATCAATCTTCAAGAAGACCTGTCTTATCAAGAACACCCCACAAAAATCCTTGAAGTCGCAGAAAGAAGGACTCGCAACAAGTCCATCAAGTTCTGCAAGGTGCAGTGGTCGCACCATTCCGTTGATGAAGCCACTTGGGAACGTGAAGATGAGCTCCGTGCCAAGTATCCTACCCTCTTTGTGTCTTCTTCTTCCTAGAATCTCGGGGCGAGATTCCTGTTTAGTGGGGGAGAGTTGTAGCATCCCATTTGTCTAACAATTGTAATGCTACTTGGTCTAGTAATATATTGGCTACTTCAAATATATAATTGTTGCATCATCATTATATCATGCTCATGTCATCATGCCACCTTGCATTTGAGCATCATATAAAACCCTTTTCCATTTGGTTCTTATCTCATCTGCATTATTAATTGTATTTGCCTCTTGATATTGTATTTGGTTCTGGATATATTGATTAAATGCCCAAGTTGAGTTGGGGGCATATCTTTTATTAACTCCACCACCTTTTCTTCCACCACCTTATAATTCCACCATCCAACTAAATATGAGCTTGGCATTTACTGGTTTTACTTCTAGCTCATGTGGGTTGGGATGGATCCAATTCTTTGCCACATGCTCTCATCTTGGCATCATGTTGTTTTCACAATATTGATATATGAGAGCCACATGGCCACCTTTGCATGCCTTGTGAGTGGGACCCTTTCTTCTAGCTTCCATATGGTTTGTCATGGAATTATGCTCATGTTGGAATAGTTGGGACTATTGATCATCTAGTGGAACATACACACTGGCAAGCCCCAATTTTACTCAAACATGATCATCTCCATCTATTCCCCTTGGAGCTATCTCTAAAATCCTTTCTGCTTAGGCCTTACTCCACATTTAGGAATGCATAGTAATAATGCCATGTAAATCATCTTGTTTTCACAACATAAGCATGGCATTAAATATCATGCATGGGCCATGCAAGAACCATCTTTTGCTAGCTTTGGTTTTAGTTGCATTTTGAGTAGATCTTTTGCAAAACCACATCACCTTTTCCTCTCTTTTCTAGTCTTGGTCTTGTTGGGGTTTGGTTTGTGCTTGGCTTGGTCTTGACAAATGAACACCCTAGCAACTAACCTTTCCCCCTCTCTTCAAACCCTAAACCTACCTCTCCATCTCATCTAATCTACCATACCCCTCTCTAAACCTAAACCCTAAGCACCCCCCTCTTTCTCTCCTCCTTCTAAGCCGAGCCACCCCACCATGGCCTACCCTAGCTGGCCCCACCGGCCACCCTCTCTCCCTGGCCACCTCTCCCTGCCCTAGCTACCACCCCAAACCCTAACCTAGCTCCAAACCTAGCTCTACCCGAGCCTAGCTCCACCCCTAACCCGAGCCTCCCCCTCTCTTGCTCCTTCCCTCCCTGCCTTGTGGCCCCCTAGCCCGAGCCTCCCACCTCTCTGGCCGCACCCTACCCCACCTGTACGCCCCTTGCCCTGCCCCTGCCAAGCACGTGAAGGAGAGGGAAGATAAAGGTGGCCGAGCCACCTTTACCCCCAACCACTCCCCCCACGGCACCACCTCCCTTCCCCGTCCCTATCTACCACCACACGGCGCCTCTCTGGCCTTCCCCAGATCCGCCCAGCGCTGGCCTATCCTCTCCCCTTCCTCTCCACCACCACCTGCCCAACGCCACCCCGGTGTCCTCCACCAACCCTCGATCCAGCAAGAGGCGTGGCATGGGAGTTGTCGAGGTCGAGGAGGTCCCCTGCAGCCCCCAGACTGTCGCGGAGGAGGAGAAGGACGCCGGGGACACGCAGCCACCGACGCCAACCCTAGCTCGTTGGGTCTCTGCACGCCGCCCGTCCTGCTGCTCTTGCCCGATCCGAGCCGCCGTCGAGCCCACGGTGAGCACCGAGCCTCCTGGACATGCTCACGCCTTAGCTGTCACTTTGTGCTCACCGATCAAACCGTCGAACAGCCTCGTAAGCGCCAAGGCGTCAGCCGCCAGATCAAGCCCTATCTAGGCCCATCCACCCTCCCCGACAACCACGCCAGCCCACGCGGTGGTAGCCACCTCTGGCGAGCCTAGGTCCCTGTGTTCGATTCCCCGCCACATCGCTTCGATCGATCGGCATGAGACAGAGAAGATCAACAGACGGGCGACCCACTTTTGCAGATACCCCCCTCGCTTTTTGTTTACGAAACCGCGGTCCAGCCAAACCCACCCGTCTTGTCTGCCACCGCTTTGCAAACCCTGAATTTTAAAACTCAACCCGCGGTCCCCCAGAGCCATGTGGTCACCTCCACCTCGCTCAGTGGGCTCATGAGCAGCAGTCCCACCGTCTCTTCACTAGCAGAATGCGGTGTAAAACGCTTCAGGTTATACGCCCGCAAGAACGGCCCCACTCACGTTGTCCGGGTCTGAGTGCTGTCTGTATAAAAGTTTTACTGCTTCATTTTAAATTCAAATCTTTTTCTAATTATTTCAAATTCAAATATATTTCTGTTTTTAAATATCTTTTCAAATATTAATCCAAATAATACATATAATATATGTTTTCAAATCAGAAAAATGTGAGGAATTCAGATATGTCATCTAAAATATATTTTGGGCATTTAAAATTGCAAGATGATTAAAATTACAATAAAATGCCCTTCCACTTTAAATAATTAATAACTTTTGATTTATAAATCCAAATTTAACAAATAATATGTCTAAAATGATTAGCTCGACGAGACCTTTCTGTTTATGCATTCCATAGTTTGATTTGAAGCATGCATCATATAAATATATTGTGGACAGCAACTTAATTGTGAATAAAATGGGCCCAAAACTCAATAAAATGATTTAATCTTGTATCTCACACCTCACACATGCCATGATACCTTATTGCCATGCAAATTGTGCATCATTCATCATGGCATGATTGTTTGCTTGATGCATTTATTCATATGCTTGTGCACTTTATTTATGTTGGCCCTTGTTTGTTTGGTTCTTCTTCGGATAGACGCTGAGCAGGGGATATATCAAGAGAACCAGGAGCACTACCTGATCCATTCCTCGCTTCAATCGAAGTGCTGCAAGCACTACCACATGCTTGCATACATATAGTACCTACTGCCTCTATCTTATTCTTGCATCATTGAGTCGCGCTTGCATTAAATTGAATCCCAAGTATTGCATAGCCTTTACTTTTGAACCCCATCGAAGCTTGTACCTCCATCCCATGAGCCATTACTACAGGAGTTGTTTGAGCCATGCGAGTCGTAGAACAGCATGTGTAAGGTATGTGGGTGTCTGATGGATAACGAGGTACCTAAACAACTTAACCTGAGTAGTAATGGGATAACTAATGAAAGTGGCATCGGTGAGCCATATTCGCTATTTGGTTTTTCAGACTCACTTGTGTCCTGACGACCCCGAGTACTTGATTCTGTTCCAAGAATATTCGCTTATCCACATCCGGAGGCTTATGGACCCCCAGGCGAGCTTGATTCATTCTTATTTCTTGGGGCCACAAACTAGTTTGATGTTTTATTTACGATCCTGCACCTATGCCATGCTTTATCGCTTTATTAAGATTGTGCGTCTTTGCGATCTTGTTTAGGATCGTGGCCCGATTTATTGTATCGACAAGCCCAGCCACACTTTCGGGTTCCCGATGTTTACCGCCTCCACAACCTTAAGCCCGCTTTGAGCCGGCGCTTCGCTATGGATCTACTTAAAGGGTGGCCCCAAATATTTCTGAATCCTGTAATTGCTTTGTCGTGGATCGCCTGCTGGGTTTTGTTTGGTTTTTCCGAGGCATATCGAGTGTGTTGCTATTTGTGCACCCTCGCAGGTAAAACTTTCAAAGCCGTGTCCGCGGTTATGGACGACTTGGAGCACAGTTTCGACCATAGACAAGCATAACTAAAGTACCGCTTTTAATCTGACTAGACTAGGTACCTGACTAGTAAATAGTGCAACACTCATGGAATGGATAATAAAACTGCCAACGGATGGGGGGTTGTTCGTCCGCTTCCTCGTCGGTAAGCGGGGAGGAGGATGGATCTGTTAAGATTACCTTTATATATAACTGTTGTTATTAATTCACGGACATCCGTCTATCTCTGGTTAGGCGGATGGTTAGAGTATCTATAGAACTGTTAGGATTATCTTTTGCTGCAATTGCGCCACCCTGTGTTGTGTCCCTTTAGAGGCATAAAGACTTGCTGAGTACCCTAGGGTCTCACACGATAAATTATTGGTTCGATGAACAGTACACTCGCAAGATGGATACTGGGTGGAAGAAACGATGTGGGCAACGATCATTCGTGTAGAGATTCCGGAACGGGATCCGTGAGATCTGTATGGATGCGCTTATTTATGGGGCACCTTATGCCAATTTGCTTCTTATCCGCATCGGACTTTGTCTTCCGCTCGCTTGATGCTGCTGATCGATGTATGAGGAGATATCCTAAACTATTATATCTATCTAGGATATTTGGATCTTGCCGATGGCATGCTATATATTTCCTTTCTTTTTAGATGGAATGGCTCGATGTACTATTGTATGGTGGCTTGCATACATACTCATTTGTGTATGTAGTTGATCCTTCGCCGACACGCCGCCTGCTCTTGTCCCGATGTTTGAAATGGTTGGGACGGCCGAAAGGTCTACCTGTGAGTGGCATTTGGGCCCCACCGTATTATTTCAACCATTTCCGTTCATCCAGGCTTGTAACTAGGAGCGTAATTCACCGAGGTAGTTACAATTGGTATCAGAGCCATCCCGACCTTCAGGGTCTCAGCCAAATGGTCGTTGTCTGTCTAGCAAATATTTTTGGTAGTTATGTATACTAGGGAAAAATAAAACGCGAGAGTAGGACTGCTTCCACTTTTCTTCTTACCCACCCACCCACCCTTTTCTGGTAAGGAAGTGTAACGTTTTCAATCCTCTTCTTAAATTCAAACTAGGATTCACGTGTTCTGGGATTCCGTAGTACCATAGGTTGTGTGTGTGTGTGTGTGTGAAATCTTTGTCTATCTGTTGCATCCAAGTTGTTATCTTTATCGGCCTTTTGGTTATCAACTGTTGGTACATTCCATACCGAAGCTTTTGCAAACCGACGCGATCTACCTGATTCGTTGTATACCGACGCGATCTATCTTACTCTTTGTTATCCGGCGTTATCTTCTTGTGTGTTCGCTCGTAGTTGCTAATCTTTAGGTTATCGTGAGAAGAAGGGGTTGGGATATGTGTTTTACTTGTTCATGCGGAGTAATGATTTGAGTGCGGATGGAGTCGCGACCATACCACTACTCTTATCATTCGCTTCTTGTATATTGAATTGGTAGAGTCACTAATCTTGATTCGCTAAGGATTTTATGATATATTGGTATTTTAATGCCAAATTTGTGGAAAATTTTCTTTGATATATATGTGTACCACACTCCTTTTCACCGTGTGCGATATGCTTAATATCTTCGGTGCTTTGAACTTTGTTGATATTTTAATATCATCTTAGTAAATTGTATCCTTTAATCTTGAGTAATCCCATCTTGGTACTATTTTGGATTATTATTATTCTCCATCATAGTAATCGACTTGTGTGTTATATCAATAACAGGATGGCACCACCACGCTGCTCGAGGAGGACATACAACCTGAACTGGGGGCAGCTTTGTCAAGCATCGCCAATGCCTTGGCAGCAATGCAGTAGAACCAGCAGCGGTTCGAGGAAAGTGTCAGGAGGAATGAGTTTGTGCCGCTACCTCCACCTCCCAAGCGAGGAGACATCAAGAGCTTCAAGTTCAACCTCGCCATTGATGTTTCGATCAACCACTTGATGCTGATGATTGTTGCGTGAGATGTCAAGGTTACCGCAACCGCTGATGTTCCCGAGCAAGAATGGGTAAAGTGTGCTACTCACCTTCAAGGAGATGCAGCTCGGTGGGAGAATTACTCAAGGCAACTGACCGGTTTTCAGCCCACTTGGGAACAATTCACCTGAGCTTTCAAAGAGCAAGATTCTGTCAAATTGTCATGGAGAGAATGAAGGAAGTGTTTTAACCTCAAGCAGTGGCAATGATAATGTCAATACCTACATCAGGAACTTCATGAACCTGTCTCGTTATGGTGGCGATGAGATCTCTGATGACAAGAAGAAGCAAAAGAGGTTCAGGCAAGGGCTCAATGCATCGATTAAGTATGCAATCACACATGCAAGGCCGGGCTCTTTTCCGAACTTCAGCATACAGCGCAGAAGAGGCAAGTAGGCAAGTGTTTGACGAGTCAAAGAAGCACAGCCGTGATGCAGCAAGCTCTTCACTATGTCACCTTCTAAGCGCCGTGTATGGGTTCCTAACACCCCACCGTCGCTTCCGGCTCCACCAAGACCTTCAAGCTACGCGGCAAGGCCACCCAACTTCCTCACGGCTGCTCCCAGGGGCTACAACCACCACTACCCCTGAGCGCTCCGGAGTCCCCTGCCACGTTGTTCCACGCCCACCGGTGCTTGTTACACTTGTGGAGACTGGCATCAACAATGGAACTGTCCGATGAAGAACAAGGCTCTTCCTCCACCACCTCCAAGATCTGCGGCAAGCTCTCCTTTGGCTCGTGCACCACCACCTCGGCTCTCAACATCAACACCAAGCCCGGTCTCATCGTTGCTCGTGCTAACTGCATCAACGCCGCTCAAGCTGAGCATGCACCGAGTTGTGATGGGTATGCTTCCCGTTAACTCAGTTCCTGCAAGAGTTTTGTTTGATTCTGGTGCATCGCATTCTTTTGTGTCTCACAAGGTTGCAAATGAGAATGTGTTAGCTATGGAACCTCTACTTAAGCAGTTAAGGGTCCTATCTCCTGGTTCAAACATGAGGGCTGCTTATATCAGCCATAGCAATCAAATTGAGATTGGTGGCTCTTCGCTCGGCGCCCTTAATTGTTCTGGGCAATTCGACATTGATGTCATCTTGGGCATGGATTGGTTGACAGAATGCAGCTGTGATTGATTGCTGAACGCCGGTTTCTCTCAAGATTCCTCAAGGCCATATAGTCTATTCTCCAAGTCCGACTCGCTATCCAGCTTTTCTTTGGCAGCTCAATGTTGATGCTATGGAAGCTATTCAGAGTGTTCCGTGGTCCGTGAGTTCCAGATGTCTTTCCCAAGAGTTGCTGTATGCCTCCGAATCGTGAGGTTGAGTTTGTTATTGAGCTTGAACCTGGTACCGCTCCTATCTCCAAGCGGCCTTATAAGATGGGTCCTGCTGAGTTGGCTGAACTCAAACGACAGCTTGATGAACAAGAGAAGTTAGGTTTCATTCATCATAGTACTTCTTCTTGGGGTAGCCCAACTCTCTTTGTGAAGAAGCGAGACCAGATCGATAGACTTTGTGTTGACTATCTGCTCTCAATGCTAAAACCATCAAGAATAAATATCCCTTCCGCGGATTAATGATCTTTTGATCACTAGTGGAGCTGTGGTTTTCTAAGCTGGACTTGAGGAGTGGTTATCACCAAATCAAGATTCGCAAGGAAGATGTTCCGAAGACAGCTTTCACCACCCGCTATGGCCTGTATGAGTACACGGTCATGTCTTTCGGTCTCACCAACGCACTGCCACCTTCTCGAGGCTCATGAACTCGGTTTTCATGGAGTATCTTGACAAGTTCGTTGTAGTCTACCTGGATGACATCCTAGTCTATTCCAAGTCACAAGAAGAGCATGAAGAACACCTTCGGTGTGTCCTTAGCAAGCTTCGTCAACACCGCTTGTATGCAAAGTTCTCCAAGTGTGAGTTTTGGCTGCCTCAAGTAACCTATCTTGGTCATGTCATCTCTGCCAAGGGCATTGCAGTTAATTCGAAACCGTGAAGACAATCGTTGAATGGCTTCCTCGTTAATGTCAAAGAAGTGCGGAGTTTCCTTGGTTTGGCTAGTTATTGCCGCTTCGCTCGTAACCTTTCAAGATAGCGAAGCCTCTTACCGATCTACTCAAGAAAGGCAAGAAATACCTTTGACTCCTGCATGTCAAGCAAGCTTTGAGACACTCAAAGAGAAGCTCACTTCCACACCAGTCTTGGTTCCTCCGGATACATCCAAGCCATTTCAGATCTTCTGTGACGCCTCCTTGCATGGATTGGGTGCGGTCCTTATGCAAGAAAAACAAGTTGTTGCTTATGCCTCTCGTCAGTTGAAGACGCATGAGATCAACTATCCTACACATGACCTCGAGCTCGCAGCAGCTTGTCTTTGCTTTGAAAGTATGGAGGCACTACTTGCTTGGCAACCGCTAGAGATCTTTTCTGATCACAAGAGTCTGAAGTATATCTTTACTCAGCCTGATCTCAACCTTAGGCAAAGGAGATGGATGGAAGCAATCAATGACTTCTATTTGACCATCAACTACACTCCGGGAAAAGCTAACGTCATGGCAGATGCTCTCAGCCGCAAAGCTTATGTCAACAACCTCATGATGGAAGAACAACAGCCTCTCTTGTGCGAGGATTTTCGTCAGCTCAACCTGGAAATTGTGGAACAAGGGTATCTCCTGAACCTTCTAGCAACACCTCTCTTGGAAGAAAAGGTTCGCTCTTCTCAGCTTGGTGATCCGCACACAAGAAAGATCATCTCTAGGCTTCAGCTTCCGAAGTATGAGTCTTTTCACGTCGATGATCAAGGCACGCTCTTCTTTGAACACCGGATGTTTGTTCCGAACTACCCGGGTTTGAGAGAGCAAATTCTCAAGGAGGCGCATGATTCTGTTCTTTCTATCCACCCCGGCAAAGACAAAGATGTACATGGACTTGAAAACACAATATTGGTGGCCTGGTTTGAAAAGGTATTGTGCCAAGTATGTCTCAGAGTGTGATGTCTGCCGCAGAGTGAAAGCTGTTCATCAGAAACCTTCCGGTCTTCTACAGCCATTGAAACCCCCGGAATGGAAATGGGAGAAAGTAGAGATGGACTTCATCACTGGTTTTCCTAGGTCGCAGAAGGGCAACAATGCAATCTTTGTTGTCATTGACAGGCTTTCTAAAGTGGCTCACTTCTTCCCTCCAAGGAAACCATTTCGCAATCTGGGCCATTGAGCTCTATATCAATGTAATTGTCTCTCTGTATGGGGTTCCTCTCGAGATCGGTTGCACTGCGGAAGTATCTTCACTTCCAAGTTCGGGAGAGTTTCCAAAATGCTTTGGGAACAAAGTTGAACTTCAGCACAGCCTACCACCCTCGATCAAGGACAAGTTGAAAGGATCAATCAGATTCGGAGGATATGCTTCGCTTGCGCCATCTCTTTGGCATGAAGTGGGAAGAATGTCTTCCTTATGCTGAATTCTCGCACAACAACAGCCTTCGTAAAAGTTTAAAGATGGCACCATTTGAGGCTCTCTATGGTCGCAAGTGCGTAACTCCGATTGGTTGGTCGGTGCGGTGAAAGGATCTTGTTTGGCCCCGACATTGTGACTCAAGCGGAGGAGAAGGTTCACATCATTCGAAAATCTGAGGATTGCTCAAAGTCGCCAAGAGCAATTATGACAGAAGCACACGGACATGGAGTATGCCTCGGTGATCTCGTTTACCTTCGTGTCACTCCCATGAGAGGCACGCACCGCTTTGGTATCAAAGGAAGCTGGCTCCTAGATACATCGGTCCTTTCAAAATTGTGGAAGAAGAGGAGAAGTTGCTTATGCTCTTGAGCTCCCGGAAAAACTCAAAGTCCATGATGTTTTCCACATCTCTCAGCTCAAGAAGTGCTTCAAGGATCCCGGCAGGACCGTGGACCATGAGCTTATCAATCTTCAAGAAGACCTGTCTTATCAAGAACACCCCACAAAAATCCTTGAAGTCGCAGAAAGAAGGACTCGCAACAAGTCCATCAAGTTCTGCAAGGTGCAGTGGTCGCACCATTCCGTTGATGAAGCCACTTGGGAACGTGAAGATGAGCTCCGTGCCAAGTATCCTACCCTCTTTGTGTCTTCTTCTTCCTAGAATCTCGCGTAGATTCCTGTTTAGTGGGGGAGAGTTGTAGCATCCCATTTGTCTAACAATTGTAATGCTACTTGGTCTAGTAATATATTGGCTACTTCAAATATATAATTGTTGCATCATCATTATATCATGCTCATGTCATCATGCCACCTTGCATTTGAGCATCATATAAAACCCTTTTCCATTTGGTTCTTATCTCATCTGCATTATTAATTGTATTTGCCTCTTGATATTGTATTTGGTTCTGGATATATTGATTAAATGCCCAAGTTGAGTTGGGGGCATATCTTTTATTAACTCCACCACCTTTTCTTCCACCACCTTATAATTCCACCATCCAACTAAATATGAGCTTGGCATTTACTGGTTTTACTTCTAGCTCATGTGGGTTGGGATGGATCCACCTTGCCACATGCTCTCATCTTGGCATCATGTTGTTTTCACAATATTGATATATGAGAGCCACATGGCCACCTTTGCATGCCTTGTGAGTGGGACCCTTTCTTCTAGCTTCCATATGGTTTGTCATGGAATTATGCTCATGTTGGAATAGTTGGGACTATTGATCATCTAGTGGAACATACACACTGGCAAGCCCCAATTTTACTCAAACATGATCATCTCCATCTATTCCCCTTGGAGCTATCTCTAAAATCCTTTCTGCTTAGGCCTTACTCCACATTTAGGAATGCATAGTAATAATGCCATGTAAATCATCTTGTTTTCACAACATAAGCATGGCATTAAATATCATGCATGGGCCATGCAAGAACCATCTTTTGCTAGCTTTGGTTTTAGTTGCATTTTGAGTAGATCTTTTGCAAAACCACATCACCTTTTCCTCTCTTTTCTAGTCTTGGTCTTGTTGGGGTTTGGTTTGTGCTTGGCTTGGTCTTGACAAATGAACACCCTAGCAACTAACCTTTCCCCCTCTCTTCAAACCCTAAACCTACCTCTCCATCTCATCTAATCTACCATACCCCTCTCTAAACCTAACCCCTCAGCACCCCCTCTTTCTCTCCACCTTCTAAGCAGCCACCCCACCATGGCCTACCCTAGCTGGCCCCACCGGCCACCCTCTCTCCCTGGCCACCTCTCCCTGCCCTAGCTACCACCCCAAACCCTAACCTAGCTCCAAACCTAGCTCTACCCGAGCCTAGCTCCACCCCTAACCCGAGCCTCCCCCTCTCTTGCTCCTTCCCTCCCTGCCTTGTGGCCCCCTAGCCCGAGCCTCCCACCTCTCTGGCCGCACCCTACCCCACCTGTACGCCCCTTGCCCTGCCCCTGCCAAGCACGTGAAGGAGAGGGAAGATAAAGGTGGCCGAGCCACCTTTACCCCCAACCACTCCCCCCACGGCACCACCTCCCTCCCCCGTCCCTATCTACCACCACACGGCGCCTCTCTGGCCTTCCCCAGATCCGCCCAGCGCTGGCCTATCCTCTCCCCTTCCTCTCCACCACCACCTGCCCAACGCCGGCCACCCGTCGGTGTCCTCCACCAACCCCTCGATCCAGCAAGAGGGCGTGGCGTGGGAGTTGTCGAGGAGTCGAGGAGGGTCCCCTGCAGCCCAAGACTGTCAAGGAGGAGGAGAAGGACCGAGCCAAGGACACCGCAGCCACCGACGCCAAACCCTAGCTTGTTGGGTCTCAGACGCGCTGTCCCCCTGCTCTCGCTTCGCCCGATCCGAGCCCGCCACGAGCCCACGGTGAGCACCTGAGCCTCCTGGACATGCTCCGCTTAGCTGTTGCTCACTGTGCTCACGATCAAACTGGTCGAACAGCCTTCGTAACGCAGGCGTCGCGTCCTTCCGCTTCGCCACAAGCATCAAGCCCTATCTAGGCCCATCCACCCTCCCTGACAACCACGCCAGCCCACCGCAGTGGTAGCCACCTCTGCGCGCGAGCCTAGGTCCCAGGTTCGATTCTCACCATGGCTTGTCGCCCATCGATCGGTCACATGAGAAGAGAAGATCAACAAGACGGGCGACCCACTTTTGCAGATACCCCTCCGCTTTTGTTTCAAACCGCGGTCCAGCCAGGCCCACCCGCTGGTGTCTCACACCTTTGCAGAAACCCCCTTGAATTTTAAAACTCAACCGCAGTCCCCGCAGAGCCATGTGGTCACCTCCACCTCGCCTCATTGGGCTCATGAGCCAGGTCCCACGTCTGCATCTCACTACTAGCAGCAAGCGTGTAAAACGCTTCTGTTTACGTCACCAGTCAGAACGGCCCCACTCACGTTGTCTGGTCTGAGTCCGTCTGGGTATAAAAGTTTTACTGCTTCATTTTAAATTCAAATCTTTTTCTAATTATTTCAAATTCAAATATATTTCGCTTTTAAATATCTTTTCAAATATTAATCCAAATAATACATATAATATATGTTTTCAAATCAGAAAATGTGAGGAATTCAGATATGTCATCTAAAATATATTTTGGGCATTTAAAATTGCAAGATGATTAAAATTACAATAAAATGCCCTTCCACTTTAAATAATTAATAACTTTTGATTTATAAATCCAAATTTAACAAATAATATGTCTAAAATGATTAGCTCGACGAGACCTTTCTGTTTATGCATTCCATAGTTTGATTTGAAGCATGCATCATATAAATATATTGTGGACAGCAACTTAATTGTGAATAAAATGGGCCCAAAACTCAATAAAATGATTTAATCTTGTATCTCACACCTCACACATGCCATGCTACCTTATTGCCATGCAAATTGTGCATCATTCATCATGGCATGATTGTTTGCTTGATGCATTTATTCATATGCTTGTGCACTTTATTTATGTTGGCCCTTGTTTGTTTGGTTCTTCTTCGGATAGACGCTGAGCAGGGGATATATCAAGAGAACCAGGAGCACTACCCAGATCCATTCCTCGCTTCAACTGAGCTGCCAGGCAAGCACTACCACATGCTTGCATACATATAGTACCTACTGCCTCTATCTTATTCTTGCATCATTGAGTCGCGCTTGCATTAAATTGAATCCCAAGTATTGCATAGCCTTTACTTTTGAACCCCATCGAAGCTTGTACCTCCATCCCATGAGCCATTACTACAGGAGTTGTTTGAGCCATGCGAGTCGTAGAACAGCATGTGTAAGGTATGTGGGTGTCTGATGGATAACGAGGTACCTAAACAACTTAACCTGAGTAGTAATGGGATAACTAATGAAAGTGGCATCGGTGAGCCATATTCGCTATTTGGTTTTTCAGACTCACTTGTGTCCCGTACGACCCCGAGTACTTGATTCCTGTTCCAAGAATATTCGCGCTATCCACATCCGGGAGGCTTATGGACCCCCCTGAGCCAGAGCTTGATTCATTCTTATTTCTTGGGGCCACAAACTAGTTTGAGGTTTTATTTACGATCCTGTACCTATGCCATGCTTTACTGCTTTATTAAGATTGTGCGAGGTACTGCACACTGTACTGTTTAGGATCGTGGCCCGATTTCGCTGTATCGACAAGCCCAGCCACACTTTCGGGTTCCCAGTCGTTTACAGCCGCCTCCACAACCTTAAGCCCGTTTCGGAGCCGGCCGGCTTCGTTGCGGGATCTACTTAAAGGGGTGGCCCCCTGAAATATTTCTGAATCCTGTAATTGCTTTGTCGTGACTGTCTCGTTGGGTTTTGTTTTGGTTTTTCCGAGGCATATCGAGTGTGTGTTGCTATTTGTGCACCCCTGCAGGGTAAAACTTTCTGAAAGCCGTGTCCGCGGTTATGGACGACTTGGAGCACAGTTTCTCGACCATAGACAAGCATAACTAAAGTACCGCTTTTAATCTGACTAGACTAGGTACCTGACTAGTAAATAGTGCAACACTCATGGAATGGATAATAAAACTGCCAACGGATGGGGGGGGTTGTTCGTCCGCTTCCTCGTCGGTAAGCGAGGAGGAGGATGGATCTGTTAAGATTACCTTTATAACTGTTATAACTGTTGTTATTAATTCACGGACATCCGTCTATCTCTGGTTAGGCGGATGGTTAGCGAGTATCTATAGAACTGTTAGGGTTATCTTTTGCTGCAATTCGCCACCCTGTGTTGTGTCCCTTTAGAGGCATAAAGACTTGCTGAGTACCCTAGGGTCTCACACGATAAATTATTGGTTCAGATGAACAGGTACACTCGCAAGATGGATAC
This sequence comes from Avena insularis, assembly GCA_023614405.1. Classification (NCBI taxonomy): domain Eukaryota; kingdom Viridiplantae; phylum Streptophyta; class Magnoliopsida; order Poales; family Poaceae; genus Avena; species Avena insularis. Next base: position 370,804,472 of record CM042696.1, on the reverse strand, counting down.
TGGGTGGAAGAAACGGACGATGTGGGCAACGATCATTCGGTGTAGAGATTCCGGGAACGGGGATCCGTGAGATCTGTGGGCGGGATGCGCTTATTTATGGGGCACCTTATGCCAATTTGCTTCTTATCCGTACTCGGACTTTGTCTTCTGCTTCCGCTTGATGCTCTGTTGACTGATGTATGAGGAGATATCCTAAACTATTATATCTATCTAGGATATTTGGATCTTGCCGTATGGCGTTGCTATATTTCCTTTCTTTTTAGATGGAATGGCTCTGATGTACTATTGTATGGTGGCTTGCATACATACTCATTTGTGTATGTAGTTGATCCCTTCGCCTGCCGATTACGCCGCCTGTTCTTGTCCCGATGTTTGGAAATGGTTGGGACGGCCGAAAGGTCTACCTGTGAGTGGCATTTGGGCCCCACCGTACTATTTCAACCATTTCCGTTCATCTAGGCTTGTAACTAGGAGCGTAATTCACCGAGGTAGTTACAGTGAATAATAGAGGAAACTTACGTAAAGGAAGAAGCAAGAATTAAATAACATAAAAGTAAAGGTGAGAAAAGCGTTCGAGGTTCCTGCAGATGAGAAGTTAGGCGCGGAGAGAAACGGTTCATGGTAATAGTGAAGGTGCCAGATGGATAAAATGGAATAAGTGATTGCAATATTTCTTATTTATAAGTGAGTAGGCAAGCAACCCATATACCGACTGGGAGTCCCCATGGCCAATTATTCCCAATCCCAGTGATGCATTTGCCTGTACCATAGTAATTGTCAACACATTAATTAAGGTCTGACGACCAGATCAAGGCTTTAATCTTTATGGTTCCTTGTTGTCCTCGAGTAGTACTAGCTCCTCATTAATATCGGCCGTGTCACTTGGGGGTCGCCGATTCGCTAGCATACATGTTAATACCTATGAGATCTCTGGATCATGTTACCCGGGCCCTTAAATTGGATAACAAGCATTTGGCAAACATAGATATTCATTCTCACAATTTAATGATCACTACAACAATCACAAATGGATGGAAACAAAGAAAGCACGACACATCTTACCAATCCCCTACATCTCCCACGCCTATGGGGATTTACGTAGACATGAGAGGAAGATAGATCAAAGGAATAATTAAGTTGCAAATAGAAATCATCTCAAAGTTACCATAGCAAGCGACAATACTGTTCGAAGATTGAACCAAATACAAACCAAAGTAGATCAAAGTATCAAGGCCTAATCTTACAAGTGTGAATCTCGCTCTCTAAGTATAAATGAGGATGATGGTGGAGTCAATGGTTTAGAGGATAGGGATCATCGAAGAATGAGACGGTGTTCTTCTCCTTCTCCAGATCTGATCTCTCCTCTTCTAGATGTGTTTGTGGCGGCTGTGTTGTGTTTTTCATCGTCTCCCCTTCACGAAAGTTACTTGGGTTGATATAATGGAGCTGGCAGCGGGTCATACGAGCGGACGGTATAAGCGCGCCCCGGTCGTACCAGTGGTCGTTATGTGCTCAGAATGCCTCTAATGGAAGGGGCTCCAATTGGGGATTTGTTTCTTCAGGTGTAATTAGCCCATAAATGTTATCAGATCTTCCAAAAATGTTCATTGCCTAAAAACCATCACAAGAAACCAAGGTTTCACTAGTTGTGATGTTAATATTAGTGAAAAGGATAAAATTCAGTGAAATCTGGCAATAAACAAAAGAAAAAACAATGATAAAAAGTGTTGAAATTTGGAGCTATTAGCGGCCTTCAGTTTAGCTTTGAGATCATACGCACGCTTCATGGCAGCTTCGCGGATAATGTCGGACTTGGCAGCAGTGGCTACGGGAACAGATGAAATCATTCAACAAGAAAAACTGCAGAAGCAAGATATTCGTAGCAGAAAAAGGGAAAAGGAGCAAAATACCCTTCGCAGTGGAAGCTTCATGTTGAATCCTGATAAAGCGACTAGCCATTCGACCATCTCGTGCATTATCGGCTGAAAGAAATAAAAATAGGATCAAACACACTCGGGGGTTGCACATCAATAGCAGGTCACGAAAAAGAAGGAGGGGAAAATTACTTACATGATACATATCTGGCTCGGCCGGGTTCTCCGAGAGGACTATCCCTTTTCCACTATCTTTCGACTTCTTGCGGGAGGAGTTGTGGGAATCACCTCAGGATCCTTCGGATTCAGTTCACCCGCAGTTTCTCCTTGCGGGTTCACATGTTCCGTCATCTTCGTGGGTGACCTAGCCACGACATCCGTCCCATCAGCAACATCAGAAATAGGCAGTCTTGGAGAAGTTTTCTCCTCCTCATTGCCACTAACCCAAAAAACAAAGGGATTTGGTAAAATAGCATGACAAGGGAACATAATGAATGAAGAAAAACATGAATGAGTACTTACAAGCCTACACTATGAGAAAATCAAAGAATACCCCTTTTCCTAGGAGGAGCTACTCGCAGAGGCTAGACTTCTTTCGGCTTCGTGGTGCTAGAATCGTCGGAATCTTCGATCTCTTCAACATCCATATCTTGGTGTTTTCTTTTTCCTTGGCTGGCTAAAAACTTGAAGGAATCCGAATTTGTGGAAGGGGCGACTTCAGTATGAGTGTGCGAGGAGTGAGAAGCAGAATTTTCATCGTGTTCCTCAATGTCCCCAACAACATCATCCTCAACAAATTCTTCGTATATCATACCAGAATCAGGCAGCTCCCCCTTCTCAGGCAACAGAGGAAGATCATCTAGATGATCATGGCCCAATGGAAGAGGCAAGATGATTCGAACATCTAGAAGATCATCTAGAAGATCATCTAGAATAAAGTTCTGGACGTATAGTTCCAGCCGTATAGTTACCATCGATGCCTCTAGGTTAAACAGAACAACTTTCATGAATGGACCCATATATAAAGAGGCCTCGGGCGATGAGAAACAGGAGCTCGCAGAAACCATCAGCCACCCCCCAGATCTCCATCCACAACACCGACGAGACACCGGAGGAATAGTTAGATCTAATCTCTCCACCACCATAGCCATATTCCACCACTTGTAATAGTAGATCTCTTCTTCGATTGGCGACATTGTAAGACTATTTTCTATCAATCTCATGATTTCTACTACAATGTTTATGATCTTTGATCTCATCTCTATGTGAGAGTAATTCTCCTTGGGCTAAGGGCTTCGGCTAATCCATGTAGCTTTTTGTGCATGTTATTTATCATAGATGGGATAGTTTGTATGACATGATGATTATTGTATCCTCTCTTGCCTCAATCTAAGGACTTGTCAGGTACCCAAGACCTCGAGGAATGAGCCAGGTATAGGGAGTATGAGTAATGACTAATCTGTAGGTTGGGAACCCCAGTAACAGAAAGGATAGTACGGTTGTATGTACGAGATTTACTTGGGGTCAACGGTGACATCACTATGCATATCATTAGCTCTCTTTCTTCTATGGATGAGACTAGTAGGTTATTTCTATAAGCGGTTGCGGAAGCAATAGCAATTATGGATGCACTGCTCACATATAATTTATCTTGCTCTAACAATTACATGCATACTTTATTTCTATCTTTTATTCCCATTAGATGTTTGCAAAGCTACAGGTGAAACCGAACGCCCTAGGCCCTCTCTCTCCATCATCAACAACAACGAAAAGACGCAAACTCTTGGTCCGATAAAAACACAAAAGGAATTCTCAAACTCCTGAAGGTCTATTAAACTAACTTCACTATGCTTTGCTTCCCGAGGATTCGATAAACCTAGGTCTACTAGGGAAAAGAAGCTATACTACATCCGTAATCCGGATCGAAGGTATCAACCCTTTTTCTGGCGCTGTTGCTAGGGAAGCAATAGCTACCCTGGTGAGGTTAGTAGGAACCTTAGTAGTTTTGATTCTTGTTTTTAATTTTGTTAGTTTGCTTCAAGTCTTTATTTGAAAAACCCAAAAAATTAGTTAGTCTTTAAATTCTTGTTTTTATTGTTATCATAAGTTTCTGTTTAAGAAAACCCAAAAACATAGGAAATATGGCTGAAAAGAAGCTTGGGGAATTTGCCACGTCCAATAATAATTATTTGCGTACTCCTATTACTCAACCAGTAATTGTTGCTGATGACTATGAAATTAAGCCCCATTACTTAAGTTTGGTTCAACAGAATCAATTTGGAGGCTTTGCTGTTGAGGATGCAGGTATGCACTTGAATACTTTCACTGAAATATGTGACATGATGCGCATAAAAGATGTTGACCCCGATGCGGTCAAATTGCGTTATTTCCTTTCTCTCTTAGAGGAAGAGCAAAAGAATGGTTGCTAGCTTTGCCTAAAAATATTATTACATCATGGGAGGGATGTACTTCTTTATTTATGACTAAATTTTTCCCACCTGCAAAGACTATGCAACTAAGATCTAATATTACTGGTTTCAGACAGGAAGAGCGTGAGCCACTAGCGCTTGCATGGGAGAGGATGAAAGAATGCTTAAGAAACTGTCCCAGCCATGGGATGGAATATTGGTTAATCCTCCATTTATTTTATAATGTTCTTAATCCTGTGTCTAAGTCTATGCTTGATACTGCAGCTGGAGGAACATTTATGGGTAAACATATTACCGAAGCAAAGCAGTTGCTAGATATTATGCAAGACAACCATGCCCAATGGCATGTGGAAAGATCAAACACGAAGAAGGTGAACTCTGTCTCACCACAAGAAAATGAAGAAGTCAATGCTAAGTTGGATGAGCTTATATTAGCTGTGAAAGGTAAGGAAACCTAGGTAAGAGCTATTCCTGAAACTAATATTGAAGAAATAGACTTCATAGCTCATAATGATTATAACCCTTCTTGGAAGAAAAATTACAATCCTAATTTTCAGAAAGATTATTCTAATCCTACAGGTAACTCTAATAATAATATGGGAACTAGTAATGGTAGTCTCCATGAAACACTTAACTATTTTATAGACTCACAAAATAAACAAAACAATATTCTTGTTAAAATTACGGAGAACCATGATGTTATGCTTGGTAAATTATCTAACCAAGCTGTAAGTTTGAGGAATGATTTGCAGGCCCTCTAAGAAAGGACGAAGATTGTTGAGGCACATCTAGGTAAGATAAGCGAGAGTCAAACGCTCATTCTAGCTAAATTTGCAGGTAAAGCTGAGCCCAACCCTATTGAAGAACTCAAAATAATGAGGATCCAAAGGGAGGAGCCTGAAGAACTCGATTATAGTAACGCCCCTTCACCAAGCTACACCATTAAAGATATCGTAAAGAGGATCAACGTCAAAATTCCGGTGAGTGAAGGTAACGATGAAGCCATGTATCAACACTTTGTTGATCAAGTAGCGATTAAGGTACGCGAGCTTGAAGAGGAATACAAGAAAATCGCTAAAAATTTACCTGTTAAACTAGATGATATTTTTGAGCCCACGATTAAAATTAAGATTGAGACCAATGAGATAGCTGCACTTTGTGATCTAGGTGTAAGCGTCTCAACAATCCGAAATAGCCTTTTTAACAAGCTAAATCTTGGCTCTTTCGAAATCACTGAACTAAAACTACATCTTGCAGATTCTACTTATAAACAAGTTGTAGGAATTAAGGAGAACACTTTAGTTTATATTAAAGGCTATCCTGCTCTAATTGACTTTGTTATTGTTTACATGCCTAAAGATACTATTGCTCCTATCATACTAGGTCATCCTTTCTTGAGAACTATAAAGGCTTTAATTAACCTCCATGAAGGGAATGTGAAGCTACAATTGCCTTCGCGGGGTCCTTTTGTTATCCATTTCCCCAGGAAAAAGAAAGCCAAACATGACGAGAAGGAGGCCATCACCTTGAAGGCCAACTACATTGGAGTGGGTGTTCCACTCATCTAGCCCAAGTGAGTAACGTCAAGGGCAAGCTATTGACCATAAAAGAGCACTCCATGGGAGGCAACCCATGTTGAATAAAGGTTTTAGTTAAGTTTTAGTTTAAGTTTATGTTTAATAAAGAGTGCTGGAAAACTCCATTTGAGGAGAATAAGTTCGGTAGTACTTAAAATTCTGCTATATATATATTGTTGTTGGTCGATAATTTTAACTGTCAACTTTCTGTCAAAAACAAGGTATTTCGCTAAGTTTTAGTATAAGAAGTAATTCACGAAGAAACAAGATTTTTTTGATGGACACAGAGAGTTTAACGACCAACTATACGGCGGGAATAAAATTTTTGACCGTATCTCTCCGATCGTATAGATATTTGAGCCATCGACAATTTTTCTTTCATATATACTGACTGTTTAACGATCAACTATACGGTAGGAATAAAAGTTCCATCCGTATAGCTCCAGTCGTATAGATATTGGTACTTTCGTACGAATTCTTTTTCCACATACTGATGGTTAACCACCAACTATACGGCGAGAATAAAAATTCCGGTCGTATAGATATCGATGCCTTTATAAAAATTCTTTCCTAGGTACAGACGGTTTGACGATCAACTATATGGCGGTAACATATTGTTCTGGCCGTATAGTTCCGGCCATATAGCTGCGCCGCCAGGAGGAAACCCTAAAAATTGATAGAAGGCCAACTATATGGCGGGAACGCATTGTTCCGGCCGTATAGTTGTGCCCGTATAGTTGCGTCCGACCACAAAATCGCACGGGAAGGTACCTCCAACTCCAAAACGTCAATCCTTTTTCTTTCTTCTACCTCCAAACTCTCTCAAAACCTCAAGAGATCTTCACCTATACTCAATTTCGTTCGATTTCCTCGCACACAAGTGATCTACGGTATGTTTCTCCTCCGATCCTCCAATTAATTTTTGCAAATTCATTTTTGATATATTGTCATTATCAATCTAGCGTGATACCTACTATGAACTAATTTCCATGATTCTCTTGCCTAGATTATTATTTAGAGAGGATTCTTTAGTGTGCTATAATGAGGAATATGTTATACTTATTATTATTGGATCAAAAAGTTTTATTTTGGCTTCCTTTATTATTTTAGATGATGAACACAAGGAGCCGAACTCATGCTCATGCCGCCGCTAGTGCTTCTCGGGCTGTCGCTCAGGAACGCATGGGGATACGGTTCAGGAACAAGCTCCAACATGATCGCTTCGACAGGATCAAGAACCGCGAAGTGAAGGCCACCAAGTGGGATTGCCCCATTATATTGAACCAACTTGGTATTTCTGATGACTTTAATTTACTTTGCAATAAAGCTGGCCTGCAAAACTTTGTGTACAATGATGTGCCTACTTATCGCCGGTTAACCATTAAATTCCTAAGTTCGTTTCAAAGCACTGTTAAACTATGGCAAGGAGAGGACACGATTTCTTTCCTCCTTATGAACAAAAACTACATTTTAACACTAGATGAATAGTGCACGTGTTTTAATTTTTCAAACAATGATGTTAATGCCTTACACGCATCCTTTACTGGCTTAAACCCTTCCCCTGAATAATATTATAATGGAATGAGCTTCACCTCTAGAGTGAGCAAGGGGAAGAATATTCAACATCCTGCAATTCGTTATTTGTTCTATGTTATTGCTAACACCTTGCAGGCACGTAATGAGTTCACAAGACTCAATGAGGAGGACATCTTAGTTCTTGCAAAGGCTGCTTATGTCAACAGCAACATGTCACTCAACTTGGGCGTAATCCTTGTGTGCTACTTGGAGCACCAATCCTCCCAAAGCCAAGGACCAATCATAGGTGGAGGCATCATCACCGTGCTTGCCACTGCCCTAGGCATCGACCTAGGTGAGTTGCAACCTGTGCTAGGTGAGCGATGTGTTGGTTTCTCTCCATTAAAATCTTGTGGAATGCTCACTAGGAGAGGTGGTGTTTATTATCTACATATTGCTGGAGATGGGCGTATCAACCCCGCTCCTATGCTTAATGGTCTTTTCTCTATCAAGGAAGGACATTTGCTATATGACTTGCAGGTTGAGCAACACCAACACGAGGAGGAAATTCTAGATGAGGATGAGGACCAAGAAGAGGAGCAAAAACTTCCTCATCAAGAGGAGCAGCCATCAACCCGGTTCGCTACATACCAAGACTTCCAAAAACTTGGAGGGACTGTTGAGAGGATGCATAGCCTCTCTCTGAACCTCCGAGAATCAACTAGTAACCTCTCAACTCAATTTGCAAACTGGAGTTCTGACTTTTTCCTACCACCACAATGATTTGAAGGGCTTGCAAAAGCTTAAGCTTGGGGAAGTTTCCTCATGTATCTTTATTTGGCGTTCATTTGCTTTTATTTATTTCGAGGTTGTGTTTTAAATTTGAGTTTATAAGCACTCGTGTTGGCTTCCCCAACACTTTATCTTTAGTTATTTCTGTTTGCTTTCGAGATTTTCTAGCCAAGCTTTGCCACCAATTTTCTATTCTTAAATTCCCTCTCTTAAAAACAACAAAAAGATTTCTCCATTTTTCTTTATTTTCCCTCTTTTTTTTTCTTTCTGCCTCGAGGTTCTTGTGTATTTGAAGGAGAGTGATCGACTTTGAGTTTCCAAGAAACAAATAAAAAAGGAAGAGAGAAGTGGAACCAAACATGAGAGGTATGCCTTATGACTCCCCACTTTTGAAGTTTGAGAAACCCATGCTAGTTAGTAGTAAATGTTGAGATATTATATTGGTGGAGTGAGTCTTTTTATTGTAGTAAGATTTTTGTTTGCATGGGTATTTAATTGAGTATGTTTTGTTCCAGCTCACGTAATTAACCAAGTCTTGCCTAAAAATTGCTAAACAATTGTAATAAGAAAAAGTCTCACAGTTGAGGGCTTGGGTGTTGTAGAGTTTAGTCTTGAAGGCTTATTTCTAGAGACACTCAACACCACTGAAAAAGTTGATTAACTTGATAGCTCTCTTTAAAAGGATTTGTTCAATTGAATTAATGTTTAGCAGTTTTTGTGAGCATGCCAAAGTTTAACTCGTTAATCATAAGAATGATATTGCTTTACGCGTGTCAAACTTCATGGGTTGCCAACAACTCCGCTGGCCTACGAACGATCTTCATGGAGGAAACTCCTAGATTTTGGCTATGAGTTGATTAAACACATGTAGCAGCAATGCTATAGTGGGTAAGATTCTTGGCACTCCCGGGTATCTGTGTTCATGATGGAATCACTCCTCTGGCTATTATGGGTATTCATTATGCAAAAGGAACAAAAATCTTAGTGATGCCATGAGTGTCCATCACAGCCCGATAAACTAAAACAATTTTTTTGGCATGCTCTTAATTACTCAAAAACTGAAATTCTTGAAGGACAAAGAATAGAAAAGTAGTGCTTGAAAAGTCTTGATTTATTGATGTGGGAGAATTGAGATACGCTAGTGTATATGCTTTTCATGACAACTCTCACACTCTCAATTTACATGATTATACTTTATTGTTCAAAGGCAAGCCTATGTGTTGATTACATGACATAGAATAAAGTTTACTCATTTGAATCATCCATGTTAACAATAATTTTTCTGCGCTATAAGTATGCATAAAACCCGTATGATATGCTTGCCATTACTCTATCTATGATGAAGTTTTTCAGATTTATGAAGTGGAGGAAACATGAGACTACCAATCATGAGTAAGATCACTATTTCATTGTTTCAGTTTAAATGTTGAGTTCCTTTTTGATTTTGGTTTTCTTGCTCGGGGATGATCAAGTTTAAGCTTGGGGAGGTTGATGGCTCTAAAATATAGCCATCTACATCCACATTTAAACTGGATATTATTCACAATTTTGATGAAATATCTCTCTAAATCCTGCCACTAATGCCTAATATTCAAATGGGTATGCAATCCTTTCTTTCTATTTTTCCTACGCAGATAATGACGTTTGATGATGGAAATAACTATATTAAAGTCAAAGATACGAGATTTCCAACAACCAGAAGAAACCTGGAGTCGTGGGTCGAAGGCAGACGCTTTAACGACCAACTATTCGACCGGAATAAAATTTTGGCCATATAGTTGCCATCGACGCCGCTAGGTCAAATAGAACAACTTTCGTGAAGGGACCCCTATATAAAGAGGCCTCGGGTGATGAGAAACAAGAGCTCACAGAAACCATCAGCCACCCCCAGATCTCCATCCACAACACCGACGAGCCGCCAGAGGAATAGACTTAGGTCTAATCTCTCCACCACCATAGCCATATTCCACCACTTGTAATAGTAGATCTCTTCTTCGATTGGTGACATTGTAAGACTATTTGCTATCAATCTCATGATTTCTACTATAATGTTTATGATCTTCGATCTCATCTCTATGTGAGAGTAATTCTCCTTGGGCTAAGGGCTTCGGCCTAGCTATGTAGCTTTTTGTGCATGTTATTTATCATAGATGGGATCATATATTAGTTTGTATGACATGATGATTATTGTATCCTCTCTTGCCTCAATCTAAGGACTTGTCAGGTACCCAAGACCCCGAGGATTGAGCTAGGTATAGGGAGTATGAGTAATGACTAATCTGCAGGTTGGGAACCCCAATGACAAAAAGGGTAGTACGACTGTATGTGAGGGATTTACTTAGGATCAACGGTGACATCACTATGCATATCATTAGTTCTCGTTCTTCTATGGATGAGACTAGTAGGTTATTGCTATAAGTGGTTGTGGAGGAAATAGCAATTATGGATGCACTGCTCACATATAATTTATCTTGCTCTAACAATTACATGCATACTTTATTTCTATCTTTTATTCCCATCAGATGTTTTGCACGACTAGAGGTGAAACCGAACGCCCTAGGCCCTCTCTCTCCATCATCGACAACAACAAAAAGACGCAAAATATTGGTCCGGTAAAAACAAAAAAGGAATTCTAAATCTCCTGAAGGTCCGTTAAAGTAACTTCACTACGCCTTGCTTCCCGAGGATTCTATAAACCTAGGTCTACTAGGGAAAAAGAAGCTATACTACATACGTGATCCGGATCGAAGGTATCAGCAACGCACTGAACTATAAGATGCAAGGTATTATAAAGTAGAATTATCTAGTGCTGAAAGTAAATACTAAAAGTAAAACTATCTAATGCAAGTAAAGTAAAGTAAAGCAAGCAGAGTAGAAGCAGTAAAGTGAAGAGAGGGTAACTCCCGGGAGCAAGTGTTCTGGCAAATTTCTATTTCATTTGTTTTGGTTGGCACAATTAGTGAAGCACATTTTATAGCTAGATTCATAAGTACTAAACACAATAAAGCATAAAGAACTCAATGATTAAAATTAAGACATGTCTAGAAGGTGACACTCCTAACCATCACATCTAACTTGTATAGATAAAGTCTATTGTTTCTTCTAGGTGGAGCCAGTAGTCAAGTAAATGAACTAATACACACCCTAGTGATTGGTCCCTAGGACAAGTGAATGTGCTAACAAGTGATTCATTAATACAAGTATGTCCAACCACTTCTTTAAGTTCTAAGGTCCCCAATATATTCCTCGCTGATTAAATATGAATTAATAAAACATGAATATAATACTTGGACCACAGTTTTTGTTCAACTCTGTCCATCCCTCCTCCTAACAACATGTAATGGTGATAACCTTATGCATCCCCCAACATATGTGTGCACTCATCTATCAGTACATAAGACCATCATAGAAGATGACAAACTTGTATGCAACCAATCAACAAAGTATTTCATAATAGCCAAGAACAATCACTACTCAAACTTAGACATAGATACAATAGATCATGGGAAAACAATAGATTGTGCCCAACATCATGTTTTCAAAGAGATTACAATAGGGGTATGGAGAGGATCTTGCTGAAGATGTTGATGATGAACACGCTAGAGGGGGTGGAGTCCATCGGAGGCGATTCTGACAGTGTTTCCCTCCTCCGATCACTGCCGCCACTGGCCTACAGACTCTCTATTTATGTGTTTTCGATCTCTGCCTCCTGTCTCGAGAGAATGCCTCGGGGGGTCTTTATATAGGCATTTTTAGGTCAAGTTGATCAATCTGAGATGAAGACGAACAACATCGGAGGTCCGAGGACCAAATGAGACTTGGTGGTGCGGCCTGGCCTAGGGCCCGCACCACTAGTGCTTGTTTGGGACTCATGGCCCTCCTTGTTGACTTCTTGATCTCCATATGCTTCTCGTGTTAAAATATTAATGCTCAAAAAATCCTAGGTCAATTTGAGTTCTAGAAGGTCCCTGAAATGTCAAAATACGCAAAACAGGGTTTTCCTGTCCTGCAGAGTTATAACCAAAATAAGGGGGGTCGATGGAAAATCCTCATAAATCGATGCAAAACATAATTATAACATCTTAATATGTTGGAATACGCATCAATAAACTACAAAGTTCATGCATGAATTTTGTATGCATCAATAGACATACTCGCGGGCGTCGTGCAACTCACATACCGAGCACCTGGAGGGTTCCCACACAATGGACCTCGGCTTGGCGGCCATAGCATCAGCAGCGGAGGAACCACTCTTGCTCCTACACATGGCGATGGCACTGCATGTGGCGGTGTGTAAGAAGCTAAGTGTGTAGGGAGCAACGATACAGGAAGAGGTGGAGCGCATGGAAGAATAAGATTAGCGGTGGAGGATCGTGATGAGCAGTAAAATTCACCCCTCCGCGCTTATAAAGCAATCTTCACAGATCCAGGACCGTTGGATCCAGAAGACATGGCGCCACAATGAAACCTAATGACTACATGTGTCCACAGTAAGAGAGGGATCAGCCGTAATGGGAACTAATTACTACGGTAATTTCGGAGAAAACCGTGCAGTTCCTCGATTCCCATGCAAACAGGGGGTTGTGCGGCCAAACTCACTGCTAACATGGCCCCACACATCGTCAGCATGTGCCATGTGCCCACCAGTGAAACATCCCATCGGGAGAACTAGAAGGTGACTAAGGCACACCATTATCGTCAGGAATGGTGTCATGAAAACCAATATAAAAACCTCGAATGCATTCAACAAAATAATCCAAGAAAACAACTTCAAGACCCGAGTCGAGTAAAATCTTCAGATGATCAAGACTTGATCCTATGCTCGAACGCAAGAATTTGAACATAGCCTCGAGGTCTACTCCCATCGGGAGCTGCCACGCACCCGATATTATTCAGAAAAGAAAGACCGGAGTCGAAGATTGCCTCAGATAATACAGACTTGAGTCTATGCTCGAACACAAGCATTCAAACATCGCCTCAGGGGCTACTCCCATTAGGAGCGCTGACCGTTCCCTGATAAAAAATATAGATGGAGCCAATAAAAACCAAGATTCGGACCAATAACATAATCCAAGTCGAGTACCTCCTCGGATAAACATGATTTGAGCCTACACTAGAATATAAAATATTTGACTCTAGCCTCGAGGGCTACTCCCATCGGGAGCGCTGGACGCGCATCCCATAGAATAAAAACAAAATTGTAAGCTTGACTTCCGCTCTAAGTTTATGTTTCTTGGCTATAGTTCACTCCACAAAGGTTACAAGTTTCTACATGTTCCCACAAATCGAGTCTTGACTAAAACCTGTTTCCCTTTTCTAACTTGCCATCACATACATCTATGTCATCCGCTATGAATTCATTGGTTGCTTCTCCTAACAAATTTTAAGATGTTGCCTACTCTCTGTGTTATTGTCTGACCATAGTGGAGGAATGGTCATGGTGCATGTCTCCAACTGCTGGACATTACCGACTCACCTTGGGGCACTTTTACGTCGATCATGGTCACGACTGCATGCCTAATGCAGCAACCGATCGTACCCCGGTGCCCTCATCTGTACCCAACTCTACCAAGTCGGCCTCCTCTCCACCAGCCAAAGCTTGGATGTCGACTGGGTCAAACTCCTCTACACCAGCACCACCTAGGTCGTCCCTGCTCAGACCATCTGTGATGGATTCCTATACCTAAGCCACCTCTACAAGCCTCGACTACACCTAGGCCACCTTTGCTAATGCGATCTGCCTCCCCTGCGAAGAAGACAGTCACATCCTTTCAGCTACGTGCTATAGCATGACAAGCACCTACTGGGTCGTCCCTGCTCGGACGATCTATGATGGCTTCATGTACCTAGGCCACCTCTGCAAGCCTCGACTACACCTAGGCCACCTTCGCTAGCACGGTCCACCTCCCCTGCGCATGTCTTTTTACACCAACTATGAAGGATACGGTCACATCCTTGCCTCTACGTGCTATAGCATGACAAGCACCTGTTCCTATGAACCTTCGTCCCCACCCTTGCAACTGTAGTGGAATTGTTAATCCACGTGAACGCACTGACGACACGATTGCCTAGCTAGCTTCATGCATGTATCATGCTGAGTCTGATCTTACTGCTAAGCCTCATCCGTATGAGGCCACCATGAGTCTACCACATTGGCACGCTACTATGGAGCTTTAATTTGAAGCCCTTTGTTAGAACGGTACATGGAACTTGGTTTCTCCTCGGGATGGTGTCAATGTAACCAACTTCAAGTGGGTTTCCAAAGTGAAGAAGTATGATGAAGGTTTTATTGAGAGGTATAATGCATGATTGGTGTCAATGTTACATCTGTACGGTCTGGACCATTAGGATAATTTCAGTCTAGTTGTCAAACCAACTACTTTTCAACTTCTTCTTTCGCTAGATTTTACTCGCGCTTCATCAGCTGGATGTTCATAATGCAATTCTTCACGGTGTACTGGAGAAAGAAGTCTATATGTGCTAACCTCCAGGGTTTCTTGATCTTGACCGTACTACACGCTTATGTCTCCTAGTCAAAGCTCTCTATGGTTTGAAACAGGCTCCTTGTGCATGGCATGCTCGACTTGATTCTGCTTGTCACACACATGGTTGTTTTCCTCTACAGCTGACACTTCATTGTTTATTCTTCAGCGTCTCGAGGTCACTATGTACCTTGTGGTTTATGTTGGTGATATTATCTTAGGCAACTCCTCTATCACAGCCACTGATCGTCTTATTGCTGCCTTGAGTACGGATTTTGTTGTCAAGGATTAGGGTAAACTACAAATCTTTCTAGGCTTGTAGGTTACTCATTATGATGATGGACCGTCTCTCTCTGAAGTAATCGATGGGTCTCTTGCGAAGAGTTGGTATGCTTAAGTGAAAGGCTGCCACCACGCCTACATTTTTGGTTGACAAACTTACACTATTGAGGGTTCTCTGCTCTCCGCTCATGATGCCACCACCTATAGCAGTATTGTTGGTGGTCTCTGGTACCTTACTATCACCATACCTGAATATTTTTTTGTAGTAAACCATGTTTGTCAGTACCTTCATGAACCACGGGATACTCATTGGTCTGTTGTTAAGCACATTGTGCGCTATGTACGCCTTAGTGCTGCGTATAGTCTGCATTTTCAGTCTGCTCCTTTTTTCATGATATCCCTTCTGTGATGCAGATTGGCATGGTAGTCCATATGATCACCATAGGGGATCCCATCTTGATCGTCTGGAGTGCTCGCAAGCAAGCTATAATATCTCGCAGTAGTATTGAAGCTAAATATAAAGTTGTGGTCAATGCACAGTTGAGCTCATATGGGTGCAGTCTCTACTTTGAGAGTTTGAGGTCTCTCCACAGTAGACTCCTATTTTTTTGGTGTGACAACATCGGTACGACATATCTTTCATCCAACCCTATGTTGTGTGCTCGCAAGAATTATATAGAAATTAATTTTCACTTTGTGTGGGGGTGTGTTACACAGAAACTTCTACAAATCAATTTCATCTCTCTCCAAAGGATCAACTTGCTGACAACTTCACAAAGTCATTGTCGTTACCTCTATTTGAGGGATGTCGATGCAATCTAAACCTGCTAAATACTTCTGAGGATGGCTAAAATTAAGGGAGGGGTAGGATTTGCATTATACCTCGTAGCTTTTGTACATGCGTTCTATATTGTACGGGTATTGTCCCTCTGTGTACATCATATATACTCCCTCTGTTGCATAATATGAGATGTTTTAGCTTTTGTAGAACGAATATATTTAGACATATTTTAGTGTGTAGATTCGGAGTGAACCTACGCCCTAAAACATGTCAAAATACATTCACTTCATAAAAGCTAAAACATCTTATATTTTAAAACGGAGGAAGTATATGATAAGATAAGCTACGCCAAGGGTGTCACCCCCAAATCATGTTGTTGTACACTCTCTCGCCCCGTCCATATTATACATGAGACGGCTATAGCGTGCGGAGGTGTACATGTCATAGAGATCAATGCTGGTGTTGTTTTGCGATCTTGTGAATCAATGATACTTCTTTCTCCCATATATATGCGCTGATATAAGCGAAATCGTAAACCAGCGGACTTCTTATTTGTGGTGTTCGAAAAAATGAAGTTACGGTGAGGATAGGAACTGACCTTTCTTCCTCTCGCGACCCACGGCCGGACCGCTCCCCTCCCGTCCTCCCCATAGCCTCCCTCCCTCCCCTCTCCCCTGTTGTCAC
This sequence comes from Avena insularis, assembly GCA_023614405.1. Taxonomy (NCBI): domain Eukaryota; kingdom Viridiplantae; phylum Streptophyta; class Magnoliopsida; order Poales; family Poaceae; genus Avena; species Avena insularis. The sequence goes on along the minus strand of CM042696.1, from coordinate 370,788,056 downwards.
CGGTGTGCAGCCCCGACCCTTGGCCGCGTGGCGGCGGGCGCCCTGGCCTCTCCCCTCTTGATGTTGGACGGTGCGGGGGCCGGCTGGAACCTGGAGGTGCTCCTTGGCAATGGTGGTCCGGCGCGGCGGCAAGGTTCCCGTTGACGACTGGGTGGAGGCAGCATGGTGGAGCCACCGTGATAAGGACATCTCTACTACTGATACACCTGTTGCACCTATATCACCATTACAAGTACCTCTCACAAGAGCTCGTGCACGTCTACTTAATTATCAGGTACTTCCGTTTCTAGGAATTCTTCTTAATATACATGAGAATATGATGTTGCCTAAATCAGATGTGTTCATGTTACTTAGGAATGATGGATCTAGCAAGGACAAGAAGGATAACCAATGAAGCATGACCATGCATGGCGACGTCATCAAGCTTGTGAGGATTGAAGATTACGCTACAAGTGAAGATTTCTGAACTTTGAAGCACCATAATGAGAGATAAAGAGATGGAAAAAACCAAGACATTGATACTTCATAATATCGTCCATATAGTCATATGGTGCTGCGTCACCTTTTAATTATGGGCCAGGCCCATGTATTTTTCGTCCAAATTAATAGGCTAAATTTTGAGAGTCCGTATATGTGGAGGAAACCGACATAGGAAGGAATTTCGACCGCCTCTCCCAAGGCTGGCCACATCCCCCTTCGTCCCTCCGTATATACCACCATTAGCTCATCGTTTAGACTCGAATTTTGTTTAAACTAAAAGTTAGCCATCATTGCAACTACGTCATAGGATTGAGTGTCGAAGAGGCCTCTTGTACTACGCACTTATGCAGAATCTCACCTTTTCAATAAAGCTTTTATCTTTATTCGCAATATCTATATTGCAATATTAGTTCTTATTCTTGATTTCAGGTAGGAATTAAGAACCTCGCTGGTTAGGCTGATTGTGCTTCCGCAAGATCAATAGCCTCCATGAGATTAGCCTAATGATTGCATTGACGCTTGTGCTTGCACGTGTAGTCGGATCGTCAAGCCCGAACTCCACCCAAACCTAATTATCACCATATCATCGAAGGATCGGACAACTTTGCCCGGTCACACCGGTTGGTGGTGACAGTGGTTAGGTAGAGCTCGGCCGGAGGTGCCCTGTCGGCCCAGATATGGGCCCTTTAGGCCCAATCTGGGTCTAGCCAGGCCAGGCTCGGCCATGCCGCCTTCGATAGGACTGAAAAACGGCTCGTGACGAGGGTGGCTGTGCGGACACCTCGCCTGCTGCAGCGTGGTGGCGGGAGCATTGCGGGCCCGTTTGGGTCTGTCAGGCTTATGGTGATGACCAAGAGGGTTGCGGCGGCGGTGGTCTACGTGCAACACCGTGGTGGCGGGGACTTTATGGGCCCTCTGGGGCCTGGCCAGGACGTCCCTTCCTAGTATGTCTCGGCTGCCACGTCCGGTCGGCACCCGCCCCCGGCGGTGGAGGAAGTCCCCCAGGCGGCTTTTGCTGCCAACCTGCGGATCCAATGGTCTGATGTGCTCTTTCCGCTGCGTCCGGTCGTCTACCGCAATTGCGATGGAGGTTGTTCTCTCCTGTGTGGTTGTGGTGCTGCTGGTCCTTGTCTACGGCTGCTTATCAGTCTGACTAGCATCGCGGTGTTTTCCATGGTGATACGACGATGGTGGGTTAAAGATTGTGGCGGCATATGTTGGTGGGTGGCGAGATTGGTGGAGCACGGCGGTTTTGTCTGGTGATGTGGTGCTTGGGAGGTGGGAGAAATCCTTGTCATCGTGACTCCGGCGCGGCGACGCTTTCGGGTGTGGCTACTCCTTCCTAAAGGACGTCGGTTGCCCCTCTTCTCCACTACCATAGCATAGCGGGGGAAGCCCTAGGACCAGTCTGGGCAGTAGAGTCGTCGTCGTTGCTTCCTTCTTGGCGGTGTTGCTTGGTACGCGGCGAATCACAGTGATAGGATCATGGTGGGACTACTCCGGAGGGTGCAACGGTTGCGAGTCATCTTCGTTTTCGTTGATCCGCTAGGGTCGGCCTTTCTTATTTGTCTTGTTTATCTCTTTTATTTTCTTTGGGCTTGCTTGTGTTGTTTGTCCCAACAATTGTATCATTGTTGATACCAAATGAACCCTTGAGATTATACGTTGGTGAACTAGTGTAGAAGGACAGACAAGACCGAAAAAACGCCATGTCCCTCCAGTGTCACTCCCGCGAGCGACCAGGGGGAAAAACCCTACCTCGTCGTGGGTCGCCGCCACCCCCTCCTTTCCCCTCGCCGCCGCCGGGGCGTGCTGGCGGGCGAAACCCGGTCGGCGTCGGCGGCAGCAGGGATGCTTCTCCCTCCCCAAGGTGACGGGCTACATGGGTGGGGTGGGCAACGCGGGAGCAGCGCGTGATGACCCACAAGTATAGGGGGTGTATCGCAGTATTTTCGAGGGAAGTGAAACCCAATTTATTCATTCGACACAAGGGGAGTCAAAGAATATTTATAAGCCTTAACAACTGAGTTGTCAATTCAGCTGCACCTGGAAACAATCTTGCTCACAGCAGTTTATCAGTAGCAACAGTTTTGTAGTAGGAATAGTAAAGTAACAGCAGTAGTAAAGCAAAAGGTAGTAACAAAAGCGATGTGATTGGGATTAAAGGTGCGGTAGGCATAGGGATGGATGGACGGGCGTTGCATGGACAAGACAATTCACATAGCAAACAGAACATAGGGCAATTGCAGATAAATAAGATAAAGCATCCAAGTACTAGACAATCCTAGGCATGTGTTCCATATATAGTCGTACGTGCTCGCAATGAGAACTTGCACAACATCTTTTGTCCTGTCAGCCCGTTTGTAGCGGGGCCTCTAGGGAACTACTGGCAATTAAGGTGCTCCTTTTAATAGAGCACCGGAGCAAAGCATTAACACTATGTGAACACATGTGATCCTCACATCAAAGCCTTTCCCTTTCGGTTATCCCGATTTACATCGCCGGGGCCATAGGTTCCGGACAACAACGTGTGTATACAACTTGCAGATAAGACCAAAAACAATACTATCATAATGAATCAATAATAAGTTCAGATCTGAAATCATGGCACTTGGGCCCTAGTGACAAGCATTAAGCACAACAAGTCGCAACAAAGTCATAAAGCACTAATAAAAGATACTAGGCACCATGCCCTAACAATCTGATGCCATTACATGAACGATCTCATCCAATCCCTACCATCCCCATAGCCTACAGCGGGGGATTACTCATCATAGATGGGGGAAACATGCATGGTCGATGGAGAAGCGATGGTGATGATGATGGCGATGATCTCCTCCAATTCCCCGTCCCGACAGGGTGCCAGAACGGAGTTTCTGGTGCTGTTTCGTGGAATCGGGTGGTGGCGGCGGAGCGGAACTCCTTCTGGAAAAACGTCGAACCCCCCGAAGTTTTTAGGTCAGAAGACTCCTTATAGGCGAAGAGAGAGGACGAGGGGGTGCCTGGGGGGCCCACACCACCCCCTGGCGCGGCCTGGCCTGGCCCGCGCCAGCAGGTGGTGTGGCCACCCCCAAGGCTCTTCTCCGTCTCGTATTCTGGCTCCTGGAGTCTTCAGGTGAAATAGGATTTTTGGCATATTTTCTAGGATTTTTGCTGATAGTTGATTTTCTGCACACAAAAAGTAGACACCAAGGCAATTCTGCTGAAAATAGCGTCAGTTTGCATTAGTTGCATCCAAATCACACAAGTATAGAGGAGAAACAATAGCAAAAGTGTTCAGGAAAGTAGATACGTTTTGGACGTATCAACTCCCCCCAAGCTTAGCTTATTGCTTGTCCTCAAGCAATTCAGTTGAAAACTGAGTGCGATAAAAGAACTTTCACGAACACATTTTCTTCATATGATGTAAATATTCTCAGCAATGGGATCAACTTACTTGGACAATTCATAGTAAAGAGTATGCAACTGAGTCTATTTAATAGTCATTGCAAGCTATGAAGAGATTCCAACTCAAGAATAATAAGTAGCATAAAGCACGAACATAAGCAACATTACAATTCTCATAGGAAGGTATGATAGAGTGGTATCTCGGTTGGCTTTGATTATGAATGCCAAGGCACCTCTGAAGTTCAAGTGATGACTAGAAGTAAAGATATCAAGGATACAAGCATCAAAGTCATAACACAAATAATCAAGTAATGAGACAAGCACAAAGAATGACAACTATGCTCTTAAGAAGGTGCTCAAAGAATATGTGGAGACTCAACAAGTAGAAGAAAAGGTTTTGAATAGTTTTGAAAGGCTTCCAAATGCTGAAAGTATGGTACTCGTTAGCTTTGAGCTCTCATTGCCCCTATCATAAGCATCTTTAATGTGGTTAAGGTGAAAGTGAGGTCCAATCTGAGTTATATGCTTGAGAGACTATAAACTGAAAATCCCAAGTCCCGTGAGTACGATGGCCGCTCCTCATGCTACTCAACTTTAGTTACCGGTAAGTTCTTGTCATCATAAGTATGTGCGTATCATTGAGAACCGCCAACGGGGTACCCCTTTCCTGATGATACGGAAGAATCCCCATATCAAAATGAAGGCAAGCAGACAAAGAGTATCTCAGCAATCTTCTTATTTACCATGGGAAAATGGTGCTTTTTTCTCTCTTTCCTCTTTTCATAGAACTCCTTTTTTTTCTTTTTCTCAATAGCTATCTCTCTCTTTTTTATAAGAAGAATGCTTCATAGATATCATTATGGTTACGCTGCAGGTTTCGACCATGTCAGCATGGATTAGACCAGCGGCCTAGGCGTTTCTCTAACACACATACATAACTCCATGGACTTACAAGCTCCCCTTTTATTTCACACCAACGACATCCGCAAACAAAAGAGCAAGGTATCAACTGGGTATATATTTACAAGTGTTGAAAGCGTTCCCCGTGATAAAGACGGTTACGCTAATCCTGACCTATAATTTGCAAGCATATAACTTTCATGGGGAGTTCACAATGGTTTAGGTTTATTAAGTGCAGGAAATAAAGTGTGCCATCAAGTTCGTGAGAGATTTACTAACTAATTTTCCCATAACATGCAAACATTTTATTCGGAAGAAAACAAGGCATAATGAATATGCACGGGAGTAGAAAGTGATGCTAATAGGTAGGTATGGTGTACACTTTGGAAATATTTCGTTTAGGGAGTTGGAAACATGGGTAAAACACTCAGTGGAATTAAAGGCTAGCAATAGTAAGGGAGCGACAAACGAGAGAGCAATAGCTGTCATTATCATGCTTGCAACAAAACAGGACTACTCATGGCATGAAAGTGATTCAAGATCCTCAAGGCAAAATAATTCATTGAGGCTTAACTGATTATTACAGTCATGTGCATGCATGAGCATGTGCCAAGTCAATCAAATGAAACATTCAGAGGAGGATACCACGGTGTCATACCAATTTATGAATAGAGTAATGCAAGCAAACATTCATGAAACATGCTACAAACTATTAGCGAGGTGGAGCTAATCATAAGAAAGCAAGAACTACTAAGCATCCAAAGAAAACATACACTCTACATGAACAGACTAAGCACGCCCAAGAGTGATGAGTATATGTACAAAAATGAAAACAAATAGAGTTCGTTACCAGCCTCTTACCACGCCTCAAGTTGTCATTGATCCTCATTATTGCTCTTCACTTGTGTGGCTTGAATAATAATATGAAACCAATAATCCACTGAGAACTGCCGAACCCTGTAGCAAACTTGCAAAAACCAAAGAAGAACGACAAATATTTTTGGTGTTTTCGATTTTTAAATAAGAACCAAAAGAGAAAAACAAGCAAAGCAAAATCTTTTTGGGTTTTTCAAATAGTTCAAACAAAGCGAAAAGGGAAAAGCAAACCAAGGCAAAAAGAAGAAGCAAACCAAAGAGAAACAACAAAAATATTTTTGGTCTTTTTGTGTTTTTAGAAAGCAAAAGCAAAGAAGAACGAAAACTAAAAAGAGAACGAAAACATGAATATGCAAAGTACCGACGCAACATGATATGGAGATGAGTGCGGTGTCGGCGTACCTCCCCCCAAGCTTAGGCTTTTGGCCTAAGTGGGTATCAATCCCAAGCTGGCCAGGATGAAGTATCACCGGGGTACGACGAGGAGGTACCCTCGTCCTGGTGCGAGCCCGAATACGCCTCTCCGTAATGTGCGGAGTAATCATAGGAGGGCGCATCCTCCTGGTGTTGCTCATGGAAACCCAACAAGTGAAGCTGCTCGTCCACCTCCTCCTTGGAGCGCGACCACGGTCTCCTGTCAACACTAAATAAAGCAGGATGTGGCAAAAGGATCTCCCTTTCATCCCCGTCAGTGAAAAGCATCCTATATACTAGATTGTTCAAATCAGAGGTAGCAGTGACAAAATGATGAGTTTTCATGGCAACAAGGTCGAGCCTCTGTGGTGCTAACATAGCATCATCGGGATCCACTGAAAGGCCTAATGCATTGACTACACGCGAGGCAATGATGCCCCCATAGATAGGCCCCCTAGCAGCTAGGCGGCGAGCAATAAGCGAGCCAATACCAAGTATCATTGTTGAGCACAGCAACAAGGAAAGCTAAGTGATAGTTGGAGATATTACTAGTGTTCTCCCTACCCAATATGGTAGTGGCAAGATAATATGCAAAGTATCTAAGAACAGGGAGTTGGATATTTCTTATCTTTCCGCGCTGCGCCACGCGGTCATCATCATTGGTCACCCCTCAGTAAAGCTCCAACAAATCAGCGGGTCGCCCTTGAATTTTCTTCATGGTCCCTGTCATACGCACACCTACAATACTGCAAAATCTCTCCAAAGGCATGGTGAAGGGCATATCATAGATTTTAAAAGAGACAGTAGATTGACAGGGTGTGTTAGTAAATGAGAAGCTCTCAGCAAAAGTTTTGGTGAGCATAGCGTACTGTGCACTCTCATCTTGAATATAATAGGTCAAGCCAACCCTCTCAATCAGTAGCAAGAAATCATCAAGAATACCTGCAGCTTGCAAAAAAAGTAAAACAAGGAAAAGAGGATGGGTGAGCATCTCCATCATCCCTTTCACTGCCAATACGTGTTGCAATGAGGTCTTCATTGTATGAAGGCCTAGCTTGAGAGGCTATTCTTGAGGGCCTCGACCGCCTAGGTGCATCACTCTCAAATATCTCTCCAAAAGTGTGGTTGTTCATGCTTGGTATTCTGAAATTTAAACACCTATCAAACAAGTGATTGCAAAGTAAATATAAGGAAGGATTCTACTCATAGGGACTTGCAAGAGGCCTAAACATGCATCAAAACTAATCTCTAAGAATCAAACAAGCTTACAAGCTCTCATGACCAGTCACCTACAGCAGCAAAATACTCAACATATAATCCACTAAACACAAATCTACTTGGACAAGGGGAGGAGTCACATACCAAGGAACAAATGCTCCAAATTTCAGCAAGAAAGATGGGCTGAGCAAGGAGATCGAAGAAATCGAGAGCAAGCACAAAGAGAACGCGATTTTGAGCTATGAACTGGAGCTTACTCGGGAGAGAGAAGAAAATGGCAGGTGAGAGAGTAAGTGGGGGGCCAGGGGTGGCCCACACCAGGGCATGGCGCCACCCAGGGCTAGCCGCGCCACCACATGGTGTGCCTGCCTGGTGGGCCCCCCTAGTACCTACCAGGTACTCCTCTACCCCTTTTTTCACGTAAAAATTTAATATGAATTTTCTGGAATTTTTCGAGACACTTTATTTTTGGGCTTTTTCAGAAATAGAAGAATGATTTTTCTGACAGACAGATTTTTTTTCTTTTGGAAACATGATGCAAGGACAAAACAAGGCTAGAACTACAAAAGTTCTAACATGCAAGCAACTAACAACAAAAAGAAAACTAAACGAAAGCAAAAACTAAAATGCAAAGGATAGAAATAAACGGAGATAATCATAATGAAAACATTGTTTTGTTCAATGGAATCCTTTTGTTAACAAGGTTGATCAAGTCTTGCTACCAAAACAATTGCATATGAGACAAAACTTTGTACTCCACTAATCATTATGTTACCTCAACCTTGATAGCAATGGTCCCAATCATAATAGTTTCAAATTTTTCTCTTGGTATGGGACAATATATTTCTCCAACTTGAATGACTTCAACATGTTCAATTGAATTCAAACCATAAGTCCTTTCAATCTTCTTGGGGAAATAGACAGTATGTTCCTTGTCATTAACATTGAAGGTCACCTTTCCTTGATTACAATTAATAACAGCTCCTGCAGTATTAAGAAAAGGTCTCCCAAGAATAATAGGCATATTATCGTCTTCAGGCATTTCAAGCACAACAAAATCAGTTAATATCAAGCAATTGTGAGCCACCTGAACAGGTACATCCTCACATATACCCACAGGAATAGTGGTAGATTTATCAGCCATTTGCAAAGATATATCAGTTGGTATCAATTTTTAAGCTGAAGCCTCTTGTAGAGAGAGAAAGGCATAACACTAACTCCAGCTCCCAAATCACACAAAGCAGTTCTAACATAACTGTTCTTAATAGAGCAAGGGATAGTTGGAATCTCTGGGTCTACAAGTTTCTTAGGAACCTTACCATTGGAAGAATAATTAGCAAGCAAAGTAGAGATTTCTTCATTAGGGATCTTTCTTTTATTCAAGACAATGTCCTTCATATACTTTGAGTAAGGAGGCAACTTAATAGCATCAGTCAAAGGAATTTGCAAGAATAAAGGCTTCATCCACTCACAAAACTTATTATAGTGTTCATCTTCCTTTGACTTGTGTTTCTTATCGGGGAAAGGCATAGGTTTTTGGACCCAAGGTTCACTTTCACTACCATGTTTCTTAGCAATAAAATCTTCTTTGGTGTATTTAGTAGTCTTAGTGTGGTTTTCAGGTTCTTCTTCAACGTTTTCTTCATTAGGAACTTCATTTTCTTCATTACCACTTTCAGTTTCAGCATCAGAGATAGATATACTATTAGGATCTATAGCAGGTTCAGAGGGTTCTTCAATAGTTTTATGTTTCTTCTTCCTTTTCTTATGAGTAGAACCACTATTTTCAGCTTGTTGAGAATCCTTCTCAATTCTTTTGGGATGCCCCTCAGGATATAGAGGATCCCGGTAGCGACCACTTCTAGTTCTAATTTCATAAGCATGTTTTTCTTTATCAGCATTAACTAGCAAGTCTTTTTGCACTTTAACGAGTTGATCTATTTGAGTTTGAACCATTTGAAAGTGTCTAACAATCATTTTAACATCATTAGAGGTTCTTTCCACAATATCTTTCAACTCAACAATAGCTCTAGAGTTTTCCATTAGATGATTTTGCACCCTTTTATTAAAGTTATCTTGCTTAACAATAAAGATATCAAATTCTTCTAAGCATTGATCAGGAGGTTTCAAGTAATGGATATCACCTTCATCAAAGTGTTGGAGAGAGTGTACCTCAATAGTGGATGAGTAGGGAATAGGCTTACATAATTCTTCTATAGGAGGTAAATTCTTGACATCTGCAGCTTTAATTCCCTTTCTTTAAGACATTTCTTAGCTTCCTTCATCACTTCATCATTTAATTCAATAACTCGCCTCTTCTTTGATGTTGGAATAGGCACAGGAATAGATGGTTCAGGTACAATTACTTCAGGTATAGCTTGTTTAGGAGGAGTCCAATCTTCATAATTCTTGCTTATTTTAGCCATTAATTCCTCAGCTTCCTTAGGAGTCCTGTTCCTGAAAACACAATCAGCACAACTATCTAGGTATGTCCTAGATTCCTCGGTTAGTCCATTATAAAATATATCAAGAAGCTCATTCTTAGTTAATGGACTTCCAGCCTGTGCATGAATCAAAGCACAAAACCTTGCCCAAGATTCAGGCAATACCTCTTTTTCTCCCTGTTTGAAATCAGAAAGTTCCTACAAAATAGCGTGTCTAGCACTGGGAGGAAAATATTTCTGCATGAAAGTGCTAATCAAGCACTCAGGGCTATCAATAGATCCAGGAGGTAAATTACTAAACCAAGTTTTAGCTTCTCCTTTCAGTGAAAAGGGAAAAATCTTAGCAACAAAGTAAGTACGCATCTTAATGTCATCAAAAAATAAGCCACTCATGGTAGAAAGTTCATTCATATGTGCTACCGCACTTTCATTTTTAGTCCCACAAAAAGGTTCTTTCTCGACAATAGCTATATAAGATAGATCGAGAGAGAAATCATAATCTTCATCTGTAATGTTTATGGGAGAAGCAGCAAACTTAGCAGCAGGAGATAATTTGGGTCTAATAGTACGCCTCTCAAGGAGACTCTTAGCAGCGCTCCTATCATGGGTGTTCTTACATTCTTTAATAAACTCATCGGTCATCTCAACATAATCTTCTTCAATATCATAACTCTCACTAGACTCAGGTGAGCTAACAGGTGTGGTAGTGTCTTCATTAGGAGTTTCGGTATTTCTAGCTATAGTTCTAGCAATCGTAGCATCTAGGAAAGGACCTAATGAACCACCCTTATCAAGCACAGTAGAAGCAGTATCATAAGCATCAGAAGTTTCAGATTCAGCAGTAGTAGCAGTGTGTGTAACACGTGTATGTGGTGGTGTAACAAGCTTACTTATAACAGATGGTGAATCAAGAGCAACAGAGGTGTTTAGAACCGTACCTCTTCTTGTAGTGGATGGTAAAATAGGAACCTTGCCATCACAAGACTTACCCATGATGGATGGATAGCAGCGAACAATAGAGAATCCAAGTGAACTTGATAAATAAAGCTATGCTCCCCGGCAACGGCGCCAGAAAATAGTCTTGATGACCCACAAGTATAGGGGATGTATCCCAGTATTTTCGAGGGAAGTGAAACCCAATTTATTGATTCGACACAAGGGGAGCCAAAGAATATTTATAAGGCTTAACAACTGAGTTGTCAATTCAGCTGCACCTGGAAGCAATCTTGCTCACAGCAGTTTATCAGTAGCAATAGTTTTATAGTAGAAATAGTAAAGTAACAACAGTAGTAAAGCAAAGACAATAGTAACAAAAGCAGTAACATTGGGATTCGAGTGCGGTAGGCATAGGGATGGATGGACGGGCGTTGCATGGACAAGACAATTCACATAGCAAACAGAACATAGGGCAATTGCAGATAAATAAGATAAAGCATCCAAGTACTAGACAATCCTAGGCATGTGTTCCATATATAGTCATACGTGCTCGTAATGAGAACTTGTACAACATCTTTTGTCCTGCCAGCCCGTTTGCAGCGGGACCTCTAAGGAACTACTGGCAATTAAGGTGCTCCTTTTAATAGCGCACCGGAGCAAAGCATTAACACTCTGTGAACACATGTGATCCTCACATCAAAGCCTTTCCCTTGCGGTTATCCCGATTTCTATCACTTCGGGGCCATAGGTTCCGGACAACAACGTGTGTATACAACTTGCAGATAAGACCAAAAACAATACTATCATAATGAATCAATAATAAGTTCAGATCTGAAATCATGGCACTCGGGCCCTAGTGACAAGCATTAAGCACAACAAGTCGCAACAAAGTCATAAAGCACTAATAAAATATACTAGGCACCATACCCTAACAATCTGATGCCATTACATGAACGATCTCATCCAATCCCTACCATCCTCATAGCCTACAGCGGGGGATTACTCACTCAGAGATGGAGGAAACATGGATGGTCGATGGAGAAGCGATGGTGATGATGATGGCGATGATCTCCTCCAATTCCCGTCCGTGAGGTGCCGTAACGGAGTTTCTGGTGCTGTTTCGTGGAATCTGGTGGTGGTGGCGGCGGAGCGGAACTCCTTCTGGAAAAACGGCAAACCCCCCGAAGTTTTTAGGTCAGAAGGCTCCTTATAGGAGAAGAGAGAGGCCGAGGGGGTGCCTGGGGGGCCCACTACCACCCCCTGGCGTGGCCTGGCCTGGCCTAGCCCGCGCCAGCAGGTGGTGTGGCCACCTCAGGGCTCTTCTCCGTCTCGTATTCTGGCTCCTGGAGTCTTCGGGTGAAATAGGATTTTTGGCATATTTTCCGGGATTTTTCCTGATAGTTGATTTTCTGCACAAAAAGTAGACACCAAGGCAATTCTGCTGAAAACAGCGTCAGTTCACATTAGTTGCATCCAAATCACACAAGTATAGAGGAGAAACAATAGCAAAAGTGTTCGGGAAAGTAGATACGTTTTGGACGTATCAGCGCGCTAGTGAAGGGCGCTGGCGTGGAGGCGGGCATCGGCGACGGAGGTCGCGGTGGCGCAGCTCGGCGTAGAGGGCTACGGGGTGGCGGTTCCGGCGGCGCGTTCTGGCACGCCTCTAGCGGCGGCTGTGTGGTGGCCTTGCGCGGGCCTGGCACATCCGGAGGACGGCAGTGGCGATGTCTTCAAGCGGCGCGACACCGCACTCCGGTGATGCGGTGGGGGGTGTGGCTCGGCTCTAGGGGCAATGGTAGCGTCGCGGGGCACCGGCAGGGTCGGGCATCGCGGGCGTGCGTCCTCGAGAAGGTTCGGCTTGCCCAGATCTGGGCCCAATCTGGGTTTGGGGCGGGCCCCCTCGTGACCCTGACACCTTCTTAAGGAGGGGCTGTGGTGTGGGGCGTGTAGGACGACGGCTGCGGCTGCGCTGTAGCAGCGTGGCAGTGGAGACTTTACGGGCCCTTTTTTGGGCCCGGCCGGGCCCGAGACCTGGTGTGTCTCTGCTGTCGCGTCCGGACGGCAACCGCCATTGGTGGTGGAGGTTGATCTCCTCCGCGCGGCTGTGTCGCGGCCGCCATCCTACATCAACCGGACCTACCCCACCTTGCAGGTCACGCGACGAACCTGGCTCGGTGGGTGCTAGTTCGGCTCGGTGGATGCCAGGGCGGCGGCCTCGGAAGGTGGCGGCTACGACTTCTCTCCGGCGGAGGAGGCTCTGGGAGGTGATGTGAAATCCCCAGTCCGATGGCGGTCTGGCAGGTTCGGGGGAGCTCGGTGGCGATGGTGCTGCTGCTTGGCGGTCGAGATTTGCCATGGTGGTGGATCCCCTGGTGGAAGGAGGAGTAGGGCATGAGGCGGCGGATGGCATGTTCGATGACACCCTTGCTGTAGTGCGGCGGTGGGACTTCACGAGCCTCGGTGGGCTCGGTCGGGCCAGAGGGCCTGGTGTGTCTTGCTGCTACATCCGGTCGGCTACCATCTGCTGGTGGTGGAGGTAGTTCCCTCCCGCGTGTTGTTGACAGGCCGATCCTCGTCGATGTCTCCACTCTCTCGGCCTACCGGCTTTGCTCTGTGGCTCTCGGTGTGACGGCGGTGGCGACTTCAAGACCGGGATGGCGCGTGCTCGTGGGGGACGTGATTGGTGGAGCTTTTCATAGTGCTCGGGAGGGTGGTTCTGGTGTGGTCGGGAGAAATCATTGTCTGTTTTTAGAAAAAAGCTCAGATAATTTTTTACGGACTGAAGCATTTTTACCTAGTACTACCTCTGTCCCAAGTTTGACCAAGTTTTTAGAAAATATAGCGGGATGAAAGCGTGATCTGGGGAGTAAAAGTGAAGTCGCAGTTTCTGCCTAAACTAGGGGAAAAACTATGGTGCTTGCACAATTTTTGCAAAAGAAAAGGTGCACGATTTGCACAAACAGCGTGACAAAAGAAAAAGAAAAGTCAGATCGCACATGGTTTGTACCTGCGCCTTGTCTGAAGGCATCTTCAGCTTTTTTACCCCACTCGTACTGCCTTTTTTTCGAGAGAGAGTACCTGCGTTTGCTATTATACCAACGGAGAGATTATATCGCACGCAGACACCATGAACCTTTAAAAAATTATATGCCTTAAATCTTGGGACGGAGGTAGTACTAGATAAAAATGCTTCAGTCCGTAGGCAGCACTTTTCCTTCCAACTATAGGTACTCCAGTTAGGTCTAGGTGGTACACGCCACGCACATGGGCCTGCTCCAACTCTTGGAAATGGAAGTGCCTGCTCTTGGCTTCTTCAACGGTACCTGTAGCTCCATTTTGTAGTACTAACATACTAGCCGGCTCTTTTTCTTTATCTTGATTTTTTTTATTAATGGCTCCTGATATACTTTCAAAGTATCTCTGGCTCTCTTAACTAGAGTAGTCGACTAGTACTCCCTCGTTAAAAAATATAATGTTTTAGATTTTGTAAAAGAATGTATCTAGATTTTTTTTATATGTATGTTCACTCTTAATTTGAACACTAAAAGATATTTAAATATATCCGTGTCCACAAAAGCTAAAACATCTTATATTCCCCGTCTGGAAATAAGAGACTTGTATTTGTATAGATTTGCATATATCTATATACTAAAATACGTATAATTCCATCTGAATCCATATAAATACAAATCACTTATTTTTTTTTGAACGAATAACGGGTGCACCCGATAAAACTGCTGCATTGAAGTCTCTGGAAGAAACAAGAAGGCCTAAAAAATAAAAATTACACAGAGACCCAGCAAAATGCACAAAGGACCCTAGAGAAAACTTGGAAAAGCAATCAGGTCCCTAGTCTTCGACTTCCAGAACGACGACCGCCTCCAACGCCGGCCTGCAACTTCGCCACCGGGACGCACCACTTGTGGCGGAGGGCAGAGGAGATCCAGACGCACAGAGGAGAGCAGCGGCGGAGCGGTAGCCCTACTGCCATTGGGTCCGGCGCGGTGACGGACAACGAGCCGCCCATAATCGCCGGAGAGAAGCTCCAAATCGAACCCGCCACTGCAGGAGCCAGAGATCCCGCTTCGAAGGCAGCCACCATGGCCATCAAAGCAAGACGGGAACCGGATCCTGCCGTAGCACTACAAGCCTTGCCAGCCAGTCGGGGAAGACGAAGACGACGAGAAGCTCCACGACACCCTCGCCTCCACGGCCGGTCGATAAGGAGGAGCACACACGCCATCCGCCGCCAGAACTTCCCCCCTCGCCACCACGGCCAGCCGAGGAAGACCTGAGGCTTCGCCTTCCAGTCAGGGAGGCAAGTCCTAAACTTTTATTGGCCCGCCAGAGGAAAATCTGCTCAGCACCATCGACTCCAACCACCGGAGTACACGGGCGAGAAGAGCACCTCTGAGGAGCCCCAGCCACTACCAGATCAAGCAGAGGAGGACTTGCTTCACCAATCCCCCCCCCCCCCCCCGCCACCACGGCCGGCCAGGAGCAGGGAAGCAGAGCCACCATAAGCTTAAATCGGAGCGGTGGGTCTTATTGCGGAGATCCCGGCTCCAAAGACGAGGCGCTTCAACTCCGACCGCCGGAGTACACCGCACCCCACCTCCACCACCGGATGTGCCAAGCTCGACCCTTAGCAATGGCACCCTACTCCAAAACTACTCGCACAACGGCCACCAACCCTACTGCTACACCTAAAACTACTCCGGCGCCTCCCCTCCGCCGCCTCCGGCCGCCATGGCCGCCGGAGTGGCTCGGGATCGGGCCGGTTTGTTGGATCTGGGAGGGGTACTATAGAGGGCTCTCGAAGGAAGGATGGTGGGGGTTTGTAACTACCGAGAGACAGAGAGAGTGACGAAAAATCACTTATTTTCAGATGGAGAGAGCATTGTGAAACAAAGGGATCATGTGTATATGTCACCGCAACGAGCGTACCATTTTCACTCAATTTTACGTGAGCACATAAAACATGAGAATATTTTTTGGAAAATGATACCCCTCACCCAGGGATAACACGTTGCGATCTCCCGGGTCGCTCGCGCACCGGCCGCACCGAGAGGAACGCGTTGCCCGGGGTGGGACCCATCTTCTTATCTCTTCCCATCTTCTTATCTCTTCCCTTTCCTCCTCTTTGATTCCAATCCCGTCGCCGAACCTGCTATCGGTCGTGCCGCCTCTACCTTCTACCGGCCGCGTCGCTGCCTCCTGCGACTCCCCGGAGTTGCCGCCTCCCTGCACCTCGCCAGAGTCGAGGCTGCACCTGCCCATCCCCGGCCAGCTCCAAGGTCGCCCACGAGCGCGAGCTCCAGCTCCTCGTCGTGCGCTGCTCCGCTAGCGGGGGCGTCGGACGGCAAGGAGGCCATCGTGCCTCCACCTTCTACCGGCCACGCCGCTGCCTCCTGCAAACTCACTGGAGTCTAGGGCTGCACCTGCCCATCCCCGGCCACCTCCAAGGTTGCCCACGAGCGCGAGCTCCAGCTTCCCACCGTGCGCTGCTCCGCCAGCAGGGGCGTCGGACGGCAAGGAGGCCATCCTCCCCGGTTGCGTGCTACCAGAGGACAATCTCACCGGACTTCGCACCGCCGCTCCGCTCTCTCTTCCACCTCCTTGTCCCACGCGCATCGGATATGCTGCCGGAGTTGCTACCTGCGGCGACTTCCGTTGCTGCCCGTGGAGGTTGGTGTTGCTCCCCGTGGCGTTTTGGCGTTGCTACATGCGGATGCGGACGTTGCTACCTACGGCGTCGAGAGTTGCTACATACAGTGACCGGTGTTTCTACCTTGGGTCGACGATGTTGCTACCTACGATAGCGGCTTTGCTACCTTTTGGCGAAGGGGGGACCTGAGTTTGCTACATACTCGTCTACGACTTGCTATGTACTTGTTTTGTTTTTGCTATATTGGTGTTCTCCAAATGTTGCAATGTTTTTTACAAATTCTGATTATAAATTCTGGTGGGTGTCCCGCGATGCTCCGGCGAAGTCCTTTTTTTGCTACACTAATGCAAAAAAATTGCTACAATTATTCTCCGGTTTTGCTACATAAACACAATTCTTTTGCTACATAGTTTTGGACGAAATCCTCTGGCGAGGTTTACCGTCGAAAGCCTCCGGCAAGGTCGGATATGCTACATTAGCACAACTTTTTTGCTACGCGGTCACCGGCGAGGTCTCCGGTGAAATCTCCGGCGAGGTCCAGTCTGTTTTTATATTTTTCTACGTCGAACCGTTTTTTGATACATGTAGCAAAAGCAGGACTATATGTAGCAAAACGGGTCCATTTGTAGTAAAAGCGGGATAAAAGGATGAAAATCAGATCTGGCCATCGATCTGCCTAGATCGAACGACTGGGACCGGAGAATGGAAAGTTTCCACCCCGGAGACGCCTAGCACTGTCATATTTTTTCAGTTCTTTTTTACAAATAGAAACGTGTGTTTTTAATAAAGAGATCATATGCACGTGTAACTACACATGAATTTCCAGTCACGCTCCGCCAAATTAATGGCAACAAAATATATTCTAGGATTTGTTTTGCTCTCCCTTCTCCTTTTATGTGACTAGTCTCGTCGGTAGACAACTCACACTCCTGTCTGCTTTTGACCCCACAGAGCCACTTTTGTTTCTTGCGTATTTGATGTCTACCTATCATTGGGCCAAAGTAGGGGACTGCCACAGCACTGGTTCATCATGTAACTATTTTTGAGGAATCTCATCATGGATTTTCGCCCCCGAGACCAGGGATTGAAATACTAATAGTAAGTACTGCATTTTGAATGGTCCGGAAGTATAAGACAAGATTTAGGACATCTTCATCGGACAGACCCAACAACCCGTGACTTTAACTGTCTGTTTCTATTCATTTTGGTCAGCCCGCGGGGTCGTAATCCGGCATGTCCGACCAACTGCATCCAGCGGCCTGACCCATCTGTCCGTCTCTCCCCACATTATCACCGTTTGACACTCGGCGATGTGACGTTAATGACGACGCGGCGTCGGCTATCAGCGCCGGTGGCTTCCCGTGCGACCGGCGTTTCCTGCCATTATAGCTTTCCGTTTTCCGTGCGCGCCTCCGCGGCCGTTTCCCGCCTTCACCGCCATCTGTAAAAGACGGTCGCGCGGCGTGGCTGAGACAGCAAGTCTAGCCAGAGAAACCACTGCCTGAAAAAAGCTCCTACCGCAACATGCCCCGCCGCAAGATCGCCAACTGGAGCAAGATTAGAGAGTTGTGCCGCACCCGCTTCCACGACGCCGATGCCGACGCTGTCGACCTCAACGCACGTTCCTATCCCAACGCATGGCCGAGGCGGAGGTGGTGGCCTTCAAGGAGGAAGGCCGTGTGGCCGAGGCGGTGCTGGAGCAGGTGGTGGAGGCGGCCACACATGTGGCGGCCCAATGGGCGGTGCGTGAGGTTCACCACGTTGCCGCCAAGGACGTGGTGGAGGCGGTGGCCAAGGAGGCCGCAGCACGGGCCCTCTGCGAGATCCGCCACGAGGCGGCCATGGTCACGCTGGAGAAGGTGTCCAAGGAGGCCGCCAAGGCAGCCGTCTGCGAGCTTCGCCAGGCCGCCGCCACGCGCAGTACGGTGGAAGCAGCGGAGCATGCCGCCGAAACGGCGGCGAAGCAGCTGCGAGTGGCTACGGCCACCGAGGTGGCGAGCGTGTGGGCTCTCACCGACGGGGACAAGACCGAGGTGGAGGACGATGACGGGGAGGGGGAAGAGGTGGATCAGGTGGTGGCGAAGGAGGGGACGGGGGAGGAGGCGGGGGAGGAGGTGGAGGAGGACGCGATCGTCGTTCCCCTGTAGATCGCGCAGGCCCTAGGCCTCGGCCCCAACGGAGCTCCGGTGATGGTGGCCCCCTTAGCAGCGAGGGTAGTCGCGGCCGCAGCGATGGAGGTGGAGGTGGAGGACCAGGAGGCGAGGGACCACTGGGCGGCCGAGATGAAGAAGGCCCTGGCCAGCCGGGCGGCGGCGGACCGCGCGAAGGCGACCGCTAAGAAGGAGGCCCGTAGCCGAGCAGCGAGTGTTACCATGACCGCCTCCAGCAGAAGGTCATCTGGTCGGCTATAGCGGCGATCGACGGTGCAAGCGGCAGCGGCGGCAGCGGCAACGGTGGCCACGGCAATGGCGTCTAGTAGCCGTAGGGACGGCCTCCTCCATCTGCAGCAGTAGTCGTTTTTATTTTAGTTTGTTCAAACGGCCTTTTTGTAATCGGCATGGCTTAATCTAATGGAAAGACAGTTGAAGTATTAATGTTTCACTTACATATGGGCCCCGAGCGGCCGACAGGCGGACACCCGCGCGATGCTTGCGCTATCCGGGCCGACGTATCGGTCACGCACATTAGGTGCGCCGATGGTCCGAGCCGGACGCGTCGAGATGGGTCGGGCCACTGGGAGACAGTGCACGCCACGCACTTCCGCGTGGACGCGTTCGGACGCGCCCGGGCGGGTTGGGTCAGGCCGGTGGAGATGCCCTTAGAGCACCTCCACTCGTTGGCCGTTCCCAGGCCGAAATCCGGCGCTATTTAGCGCCGGACGGATGTAACTTTCGGCCTGAGAACGCCCAGTTTTTTACTCGCGTTCCTAGGCCGAGTTCCCGAATTTGGCCAAAATTCAATCAAATACGTCAAAATTTAAGCAAACATAGGCGAGAATTTTACATATTATGTCAAATTCGGACATATACCTGAATTTTAACTCTATTAGGCTAAGAAAAACATTAAAAAAACTAAAGTGGCCGATGCCGCCGCCGGCACCGGTGGCACGGACACGCCGCCCGCGCTCAGCCTCCATGTCGGCGGGCACTTCAAGTCCAACGGCGCCGGGTAGCCGGCCTCGTAGAGCAGCCGTGCCTCCCACAGCTGTAGAGAACGGCGACTGAATCCGTTGGGCGCTGTCGGATCGCCGGGGAAACGTTCTGCCATCGCCGTCGAGTTCTTCTTATCTTCATCAGGGAAGGTGGAGCTTGTGGTTGGGGAATGTGAGGCGTGAGGGTGTGCTCTGGGCAGCAGCGAGGGCGCCGACTTTTATAACCGAAAGAAGCGGGAGGGTATAGCAGAGAAAGCGGGAAATGGGGACACGGTGGGAAAACGGGCTGGCGGTGGCACGCCATTAAGGCGACGCGTGGTCGATGAGACGGGCAATCATTGCCCGGCGATCCGTCGCGGGAGTCGAGGCGAGAGGATGAGGACGACTCGGTTTCAGTCGCTGACAGGACGGGACCATAGGCGGGCATGTTTTTTTTTTGCGTTTTCTCTGCGTCCGACATTCCCAGACGGTTCCCAGCGTCCTGGGTTCAGTCTGGAATAGCCGGATGAATGTTGGGCCAAATTTAGACCATTTCAGCATTCGGAGAACGCGACTAGACCTTTTTTCACTATCCGAATAAAAATTTCACCCTGAAAACAGGCTCATGGAAATCCGAGTGGAGATGCTACGAGGAAAAGGATGGAGTTCACTCTCGTCACTTGTTGGATGACGAATCACGCAGAAACAAATCAACCACTAAATATCGTGTGGAAGAGAGAAAGATTGTTGTTCGTCCTAACGGTACGTGGAATAATGTAAGAGGCGCCACTGTTCCGCGAAAACGGCCTTACACGGTAACACCGACCAGCCGGGGGAGCACACGTGCAGGGGCGGAGCTAGGATTCACGGGGGCGAAGATTTATCATTTAGCACATAGGATAAAACATCACATATATCGAGTCACCCCATTTAAAAAAAAATCGAGTCAGTATGCTGACAATAAGGCATGTCAATACAAATGTTTGGCTGTACCAAAAGAACGAAAATTCTACTTCCTCACTTCCGAAATGCCAGCCTTTTTAGTACTAACTTCGATCTAAAATACTTGATTTAGATTTATCTATATTTGAATGCATCTAGACTTATTGAGACAGATATTCTCTTTGTTCCAAAATAAGTGATTTGAATTTGTCTAGATTCACATGTACCTATATACTAAAGCATGTCTAAATACATTGAATCTAGATAAACCCAAGTCACTTATTTTAGGACGGAGGGAGTACACCCAAATCTAAATTAAACTAAGTCAACTAATTAGGATTGGAGGAGAGAGTAGTTCTATTTGAACTGCTTACATTTAACACGGGTAGTATTAGTATTAGATTAGATTTAGGACTCAAGTGGCTTGCAAATATTGATGTTATGTTCTTTTTTCTCTGCGAGATAGTAGGTGCATAACAAATTATACAAAACATCGACTAAATCAATGCATTGTCTATGCATGTAGAGTAATTAACCTTACTAATATGATGTAATCCGGTAGAAGAGACGACAAAAAGCTACTGGGACCGTCTGAGTAAAATTATCTTCAGACTGGAGAGCTGTTGATGGCGCGATAATATGGTGGATTAGTAACAGTGCGGCCGCCGGGTGGCACCGCGGCAGAGCCCGTAGGCTTATCATCGAATGGCGCCTCATAGACAACGATGGAGATTTTTTTTTTGGAAAAAGATCCGGATATATTTCATGAGTTTATAAGAAATACAAAGTATCCTAAACATAATAAAAATTATATTGAGATCTTTGGACCACCTAACAACCACTGCTGCCGCCAGAGCGAGCCGCCGACGCGCCGCTGTCGTCGCTCCATTACCGGAGCCGGCATGCCGTTGTTGATGACAGTTGGAAAGTCTTCGTGCACGTGTCCCTAAGGACCAGCGCCCCAGAGATGAAGTTGTCGCCATTGAACCCTTGAATTGATCCAAAAAATTGTAACACCAAACCTAAAGCACACGTACACTGGACGAGATCCAGAACACACGTAGATTAGACGAGATCCACCACTCCATGGAAGCGGCGACCAGACGAATCCTCACCCTCCTCAACGCCAACAGCAGGATCGTCGCCGACGGGGTGGAAGAGGAGATGGGTATACCTTATTCTTGTCCCGCACAACGCCGCCATAGCCATCATAACGATGATGCTGGATGACCAAACTCTAACTTTAGGGACCCTTCTACACCGTCGAGCGCAGGTCCGAGGTCCCCACCTCCTCCCGCTGCCGGAGCGGCAAGCAGAGGAGGCGAGAACCCGTCGATGCTCGATCGCAGACGACGAGGACGAAGCAAATCGTGGCGGCTGCTAGGGTTTTTACCCTAGCCGTCGCCTCTTTTTTCTCACGGGAGGAGACGCGCCTGACTGGGAGCAAGGGGCGTGCCTTGACCATCCATCCGCGACAATGATGGAGATTTAGTTCGCGTAGAAGACATCGATCAATCGGCGGTGACCGGAAGCCGCTATATCTTTGATCGGTGACTAGAAAAATCTGATCAGCAACTGGAAAACGCTCTATCTATGGAAACTAACACAATCCTCCACGAAGGCTAAACGGGCTTCCTTTTTGGGCTTCGGTGGATATGTAGGTAGCTACCAAATACTCTCTCTGTTTCAAAATATAGATGTTTTAGTTTTGTGAAAGAATTGTATCTTAACCCTTCTAGTGTATAAAAAAGAGTCTAGATACACTCTTTTTACAAAGTTAAAACATCTTATTTTGAAACCGATGGAGTACTAGACCGAGGCCTCTAAGACTATTTACCAGATTAGCTGCGGGTTAAAAGAACATGATTAGCAGGGTAATTAGCATTGTACATATGTATAGGGAGAGCGTTTGTTAGGGGGGTCTAACCCCTGCTCGCCCCCTTGTCTCCGCCCTTGAACACGTGAGTAAGACACGCATGCAAGCAAAGCCTCACAAGAATCGTGCATGTTTTGAAACAAAGTTGTTGTATTTCCTTTGGGATTGATATGTTACATGTGTGCTTTTCTTTGTTACTGGACAGGTCTTCAGAATGAGAGGGATCGGAGCATGATGGTGAAAGGTGCTGATCGGCTGCAGAACATGGCCACCCAAGTGCATGACATGGTGCGTCGCGCTTCAACGCCGAGAGTCGGCAATGACGGTGAGAATGACGATGTGGATATTACCGGGTACTAGTGGTGGCTAGATGATGTGTCTGGATGCTGTGGTTCTACTAATCAGGGTCCCTGTGTTCTAGTTATCTTTTGATGGCTCATGAAACTTATCCTCTTGACGTGGTTCCCCGTGTCCTCATTGTTCCAAGATTGCATCGTGGTCTAGATCGCCATCTTGAAGGGATAGTCTTTGCAAAGATGGGCAGCCGTTTCTAGGGCAGAGCCACACAGAAGGCAGGTAGGGTCGTGGGGCCATCCTCTGATAGCGAGCATGTCTGCGGTCAACAATTTCCCATGCAGTGCAAGCCACGAGAAAAGCTTGCATTTCGGCTCAGCATGCGCGGACCAAATCTTCTGGGCCTTTGATGACCCACAAGTATAGGGGGTGTATCGCAGTATTTTCGAGGGAAGTGACACCTAATTTATTGATTCGACACAAGGGGAGCCAAAGAATATTTATAGGACTTAACAACTGAGTTGTCAATTCAGCTGCACCTGGAAACAATCTTGCTCACAGCAGTTTATCAGTAGCAACAGTTTTATAGTAGCAATAGTAAAGTAATAGCAGTAGTAAAGTAAAGACAGTAGTAACAATTGCAGTAAACGGTAGGATTAAAGCGCGGTAGACAGATGGTTGGATGGACGGGCGTTGCATGGATAAGACAATTCACATGGCAATCAGAACATAGGGCATTTGCAGATAAATAAGATAAAGCATTCAAGTACTAAATAATCATAGGCATGTGTTCCATATATAGTCATACGTGCTCGCAATGAGAACTTGCACAACATCTTTTGTCCTGCCAACCCGTTTGCAGTGGGGCCTCAAGAGAACTAATGGCAATTAAGGTGCTCCTTTTAATAGAGCACCGGAGCAAAGCATTAACACTCCGTGAACACATGTGATCCTCACATCAAAGCCATTCCTTCCGGTTATCTCGATTTCTATCACTTTGGTGCCTTTGGTTCCGGACAACAACGTGTGTATACAACTTGCAGGTAAGACCATAAACAATACTATCATAATGAATCAATAACATGTTCAGATCTGAAATCATGGCACTCGGGCCCTAGTGACAAGCATTAAGCATAACAAGTTGCAACAAAGTCAAAAGCACTAATAGTAGATACTAGGCACCATGCCCTAACAATCCGATGCCATTACATGAACGATCTCATCCAATCCCTACCATCCCCATAGCCTACAACGGGGGATTACTCACTCATAGATGGGAGAAACATGGGTGGTCGATGGAGAAGCGATGGTGGTGATGATGGCGATGATCTCCTCCAATTTCCCATCCCGGCAGGGTGCCAGAACGGAGTTTCTGGTTCCGAATCGTGGAATCTGGTGGTGGCGGTGCAGCGGAACTCTTTCTGGAAAAACGTTGAACCCCTCTGGGTTTTTAGGTCAGGAGGCAACTTATAGGCGAAGAGGGAGACCGAGGGGGTGTCTGGGGCGGCCGGACCACCCCCTAGCGCGGCCAGGCCTAGCCTGCGCGGCCAGGTGGTGTGGCCAGGCCCCAGCCCCTCTCCGTCTCGTATTATGGCTCCTTGAGTCTTCTGGTGAAATAGGATTTTTGGCATATTTTCCGGGATTTTTCCTGATAGTTGATTTTTTGCACAAAAACTAGACACCAAGGTAATTCTGCTAAAAACAGCGTCAGTCCGTGTTAGTTGTATCCAAATCACACAAGTTTAGAGGAAAAACAATAGCAAAAGTGTTCGGGAGAGTAGATACGTTTTGGACGTATCAACTCCCCCCAAGCTTAGCTTATTGCTTGTCCTCAAGCAATTCAGTTGAAAACTGAGTGCGATAAAAGAAACTTTCACGAACACATTTGCTTCATATGATGTATAATTCTCATCATATGATCAGCTACTCGGGCAATTCATAATAAGGAGTATGCAACTAAATTTACTTAATAATCAATGCAAGCTATGAAGAGATCCAACTCAAAAATAATAAGTAGCATGAAACAAAAACATAAGCAACATTGTAGTGCTCATAAAAAGGTATGACAGAGTTGTATCTCGCTGGCCTTTGATTGTAGAGCAAACATAAATGCCAAGGCACCTCTGAAGTTCAAATGAAGACTAGAAGTAAAGATATCAAAGATACAAGCATCAAAGTCATAACACAAATAATCAAGTTTTGAGACAAGCATATTACACTAAGAATGACAACTATGCTCTCAAGAAAGTGCTCATAGAATATGTGGAGACTCAACAAAGAAATAAAAAGGTTTTGAATAGTTTGAAAGGCTTCCAAATGCTGAAAGCATGGTACTCATTAGCTTTGAGCTCTCATTTCCCCTATCATAAGCATCTTTAAATGGTTAAGGTTAAAGTGACACAACTAAGAGAATATGCTTGACAAGTTATAAGCTAAAATCTCATGCCCCTTACTTATGAGTACCGGACCTCATGCTACTCAACTTCAGTCACAAGTAAGATCTTGTCATTGTAAGTATATATGTATCATAGAGAACCGTGATGACCCACAAGTATAGGGGATGTATCGCAGTATTTTCGAGGGAAGTGAAACCCAATTTATTGATTCGACACAAGGGGAGCCAAAGAATACTTATCAGCCTTAGCAACTGAGTTGTCAATTCAGCTGCACCTGGAAACAATCTTGCTCACAGCAGTTTATCAGTAGCAACAGTTTTGTAGTAGGAATAGTAAAATGTGCATGCAAAAACAAAGACAGTAGTAACAAAAGCAGTAAACAGTGGGATTCGAGTGCGGTAGGCATAGGGATGGATGGACGGGCGTTGCATGGACAAGACAATTCACATAGCAATCAGAACATAGGGCAATTGCAGATAAATAAGATAAAGCATCCAAGTACTAGACAATCCTAGGCATGTGTTCCATATATAGTCATACATGCTCGCAATGAGAACTTGCACAACATCTTTTGTCCTGCCAGCCCGTTTGCAGCGGGGCCTCTAGGGAACTACTGGCAATTAAGGTGCTCCTTTTAATAAAGCACCAGAGAAAAGCATTAACACTCCGTGAACACACGTGATCCTCACATCAAAGCCTTTCCTTGGCTACCCGATTTACATCGCCGGGACCATAGGTTCCGAACAACGACGTGTGTAAACAACTTGTAGATAAGACCCAAAACAATACTATCATGATGAATCAATAATAAGTTCAGATCTGAAATCATGGCACTTGGGCCCTAGTGACAAGCATTAAGCACAACAAGGTTGCAACAAAGTCATAAAGCACTAATAGAGATACTAGGCACTATGCCCTAACAATCTGATGCCATTACATGAACAATCTCATCCAATCCCTACCATCCCCATAGCCTACTGCGGGGGATTACTCACTCTTAGATGGGGGAAACATGGATGATCGATGGAGAAGCGATGGTGATGATGATGGCGATGATCTCCTCCAATTCCCCGTCCCGGAAGGGTGCCAGAACGGAGTTTCTAGTGCTGTTTCGTGGAATCTGATGGTGGCGGCGGAGCAGAACTCCTTCTGGAAAAACGTCGAACCCTCGAAGTTTTTAGGTGAGAAGGCTCCTTATAGGCGAAGAGAGAGACCGAGGGGTGCATGGGGAGCCCACACCACCCCATGGCGCGGTCTGGCCTGACCCGCGCCAGCAGGTGGTGTGGCCACCCCAGGGCTCTTCTCCGTCTCATATTCTGGCTCCTGGAGTCTTCGGGTAAAATAGGATTTTTGGCATATTTTCCGGGATTTTTCCTGATAGTTGATTTTCTGCACAAAAAGTAGACACCAAGGCAATTCTGCTGAAAACAGCATCAGTTCGCATTAGTTGCATCCAAATCACACAAGTATAGAGGAGAAACAATAGCAAAAGTGTTCAGGAAAGTAGATACGTTTTGGACGTATCAACTTCCCCCAAGCTTAGCTTATTGCTTGTCCTCAAGCAATTCAGTTGAAAACTGAGTGCGATAAAAGAACTTTCACAAACACATTTGCTTCATATGATGTAAATATTCTCAGCAATGTGACCAACTACTTAGACAATTCATAATAAAGAGTATGCAACTGAGTCTACTTAATAGTCATTGCAAGCTATGAAGAGATTCCAACTCAAGAATAATAAGTAGCATGAAGCACAAACATAAGCAACATTACAATGCTCATAGAAAGGTATGATAGAGTGGTATCTCGCTTGCCTTTGATTATGAATGTCAAGGCACCTCTGAAGTTCAAGTGATGACTAGAAGTAAAGATATAAAAGATACAAGCATCAAAGTCATAACACAAGTAATCAAGTAATGGAACAAACACAAAAAATGACAACTAATGCTCTCAAGAAGGTGCTCAAAGAATATGTGGAGACTCAACAAGTAGAAGAAAAAGGTTTTGAATAATTTTGAAAGGCTTCCAAATGCTGAAAGTATGGTACTTGTTAGCTTTGAGCTCTCATTGCCCCTATCATAAGCATCTTTAATGTGGTTAAGGTGAAAGTGACACAACTCAGAGGATATGCTTGACAAGTTATCAATTGAAGTCTCATGCCCCTTACTTACGAAGACCGATCCTCATGTTACTCAACTTCAGTCACAAGTAAGCTCTTGTCATTGTAAGTACATACGTATCATAGAGAACCGCCAACGGGGTACCCCTTGCATATGATACAGGAGTTATCCCATAATCAAAATGACAAGGCGAGTAGACAATGAGCAATCTCAGCGATCTTTTTATTTACTATGTGCATAGTTTTTTATTAAGGATGCTCCATAGAATGCTCATTACGGTTATGTTGCAAGTTTCCACCATGATTAAGCATGGCTTAGGCTAGCGGCCCAGGCGTTTCTCTAACATATATACAAACTCCATGATCTTACAAGTTCCACTTTTATTTTACACCGCCGGGATCCATAAGCAAAAGAACATGATATCAACTAAGTACAAAGTACCTATGAAGCGCTGAAAGTGGTCCCCATGATACATGATTCTGCTAACTTCAACTCATAAAGCGCAAGCATATGCGCAACAAAGAAGGACGCAATGGTTCAGGTTTATTAAGTGCAAGAAAATAAAGTGTGCCATCAAGTTCGTGAGAGCTTTACTAACTAACTTTCTCATAACAAGCAAACATTTTATTCGGAAGAAAACAAGGCATATTGAATATGCACGGAGATAGCAAACGATGCTAATAGGTAGGTATGGTGGACACTTTGGAAATATTTGGTTTAGGGAGTTGGAAACATGAGTAAAACACTCAGTGGAAGTGAAGGCTAGCAATAGCAAGGGAGCGACAAACGAGAGAGCAATAGCTGTCATTATCATGCTTGCAACAAAACAGGACTACTCATGGCACAAAAATGATTCAAGATCCTCAAGGCAAAATAATTCGTCAAGGCTTAACTGATTATTACAGTCATGTGCATGCGTGAGCATGTGCCAAGTCGATCAAATGAAATATTCAGAGGAGGATACCACAGTGTTATACCAATTTATGAATAGAGTAATGCAAGCAAACATTCATGAGACATGCTACAAACTATTAGCGGACTGGAGCTAATCACAAGAAAGCAAGAACTACTAAGCATTCAAAGATAACATATACCCTACATGAACGGACTAAGCAAGCTCACAAAGATGAGTATATGTACAAAAATGAAGACAGATAGAGTTCGTTACCAGCCTCTTACCACGCCTCAAGTTGTCATTAATCCTCATTATTGCTCTTTACTTGTATGGCTTGAATAATAATATGAAACCAATAATCCACTGAGAACTGCTGAACCTTGTAGCCAACTCGCAAAAACCAAAAAAGAACGACAAATATTTTTGGTGTTTTCTATTTTAAACAAAAACCAAAAGAGAAAAACAAGCAAAGCAAAATCTTTTTGGGTTTTTCGAATAGTTCAAACAAAGCAAAAAGGAACAAGCAAACCAAAGCAAAAAGAAGAAGCAAACCAAAGAGAAACAACAAAAATATTTTTGGTCTTTTTGTGTTTTAGAAAGGAAAAGCAAAGAAGAACGAAAACTAAGAAAAAGAACGAAAACATGAATATACAAAGAACCGACACAACATGATATGGAGATGAGTGCGGTGTCGGCGTACCTCCCCCCAAGCTTAGGCTTTTGGCCTAAGTGGGTATCAATCCCAGGCTGGCCAAGATGAAGTGTCACCGGGGTACGACGAGGAGGTACCCTCGTCCTGGTGCGAGCCAGAGTACATCCCTCCGTAATGTGCGGAATAATCATAGGAGGGCACATCCTCCTGGTGCGAGGAGGTCTCCAAGTTTCTTAGGAACCTTACCATTGAAAGAATAATTAGCAAGCAAAGTAGAGATTTCTTCATTAGGGATCTTTCTTTTATTCGAGACAATGTCCTTCATATACTTTGAGTAAGGAGGCAATTTAATAGCACCAGTCAAAGGAATTTGCAAGAATAAAGGTTTCATCCACTCACAAAACTTATTATAGTGTTCATCTTCTTTTGACTTGTGTTTCTTATCAGGGAAAGGCATAGGTTTTTGGACCCAAGGTTCTCTTTCACTACCATGTTTCTTAGCAATAAAATCTTCTTTAGTGTATTTAGTATTCTTAGTGTGGTTTTCAGGTTCTTCTTCAACTTTTTCTTCATTAGGCACTTCATTTTATTCATTACCACTTTCAGTTTTAGCATCAGAGATAGATATACTATTAGGATCTATAGCAGGTTCAGAGGGTTCTACAACAGTTTTATGTTTCTTTTTCCTTTTCTTATGAGTAGAACCACTATTTTTAGCTCGTTGAGAATCCTGCTGAATTCTTTTGGGATACCCCTCAGGATATAGAGGATCCTGGGTAGCAGCACCACTTCTAGTTCTAATTTCATAAGCATGTTTTTCTTTAGCAGCATTAACTAGCAAGTCATTTTGCACTTTAACGAGTTGATGTATTTGAGTTTGAACCATTTGAAAGTGTTTAACAATCATTTTAACATCATTAGAGGTTTTTTCCACAATATCTTTCAACTCAACAATAGCTCTAGTGTTTTCCATTAGATGATTTTGCACCCTTTTATTAAAGTTATCTTGCTTAACAATAAAGATATCAAATTCTTCTAAGCATTGATCAGGAGGTTTCAAGTAAGGGATATCAGCTTCATCAAAGTGTTGGAGAGAGTGTACCTCAATAGTGGGTGAATAGGGAATAGGCTTACATAATTCTTCTATAGGAGGTAAATTCTTGACATCTGCAGCTTTAATTCCCTTCTCCTTAAGACATTTCTTAGCTTCCTTCATCACTTCATCATTTAATTCAATAACTCCCCTCTTCTTTGATGTTGGAATAGGCACCGGAATAGATGGTTCATGTACAATTACTTCAGGTATAGCTTGTTTAGGAGGAGTCCAATCTTCATAATTCTTGCTTATTTTAGCCATTAATTCCTCAGCTTCCTTAGGAGTCCTATTCCTGAAAACACAATCAGCACAACTATCTAGGTATGTCCTAGATTCTTCGGTTAGTCCATTATAAAATATATCAAGTAGTTCATTCTTAGGTAATGGACTTCCAGCCTGTGCATGAATCAAAGCACAAAACCTTGCCCAAGATTCGGGCAATACCTCTTTTTATCCCTGTTTAAAATCAAAAAGTTCCTGCAAAACAGCATGTCTAGCACTAGGAGGAAAATATTTTTGCAGGAAAGTATTAAACAAGCACTCAGGGCTATCAATAGATCCAGGAGGTAAATTACCAAACCAAGTTTTAGCTTCTCCTTTCAGTGAAAAAGGGAAAATCTTAGCAACAAAGTAAGTACACATTTTAATATCATCAGAAAACAAGCCACTCATGGTAGAAAGTTCATTCATATGTGCTACCGCACTTTCATTCTTAGTTCCGCCAAAAGGTTCTTTCTCGACAATAGCTATGTAAGATAGATCGAGAGAGAAATCATAATCTTCATCTATAATGTTTATGGGAGAAGCAGCAAACTTAGCAGCAGAAGATAATTTGGGTCTAATAGTACGCTTCTCAAGGAGATTCTTAGCGGATCTCCTATCATGGGTGTTCCTACATTCTTCAATAAACTCATCAGTCATCTCAACATAATCTTCTTCAGCATCATAACTCTCACTAGACTCAGGTGAGCTAACAGGTGTAGCAGTGTGTTCATTAGGAGTTTCGGTATTTCCAACTATAGTTCTAGCAATTGTAGCATCTAGGAAAGGACCTAATGAACCATTCTTATCAAGCACAATAGAAGCAGCATCATAAGAATCAGAAGTTTCAGATTCAGCAGTAGTAGCAGTATGTGTAGCATGTGTATGTGGTGGTGTAAGGAACTTACTCAGAACAGGCGGTGAATCAAGAGCGGTAGAGGTGTTCAGAACCGTACCTCTTCTTGTAGTGGATGGTAAAAGAGGAACCTTGCCATCACGAGACTTACCCATGATGGATGGAAAGCAGCGAACAATAGAGAATCCAAGTGAACTTGATAAATAAAGCTATGCTCCATGTCAACGGCGCTAGAAAATAGTCTTGATGAACCACAAGTATAGGGGATGTATCGCAGTATTTTCGAGGGAAGTGAAACCCAATTTATTGATTCGACACAAGGGGAGCCAAAGAATACTTATCAGCCTTAGCAACTGAGTTGTCAATTCAGCTGCACCTGGAAACAATCTTGCTCACAGCAGTTTATCAGTAGCAACAGTTTTGTAGTAGGAATAGTAAAATGTGATGCAAGAAAAACAAAGGCGGTAGTAACAAAAGCGATAAGCAGTGATTCGAAAAGTGCGGTAGGCATAGGGATGGATGGACGGGCGTTGCATGGACAAGACAATTCACATAGCAATCAGAACATAGGGCAATTGCAGATAAATAAGATAAAGCATCCAAGTACTAGACAATCCTAGGCATGTGTTCCATATATAGTCATACATGCTCGCAATGAGAACTTGCACAACATCTTTTGTCCTGCCAGCCCGTTTGCAGCGGGGCCTCTAGGGAACTACTGGCAATTAAGGTGCTCCTTTTAATAAAGCACCAGAGAAAAGCATTAACACTCCGTGAACACACGTGATCCTCACATCAAAGCCTTTCCCTTCTGGCTACCCCGATTTCTGTCACTTCGGGACCATAAGTTCCAGACAACGACGTGTGTAAACAACTTGTAGATAAGACCCAAAACAATACTATCATGATGAATCAATAATAAGTTCAGATCTGAAATCATGGCACTTGGGCCCTAGTGACAAGCATT
The DNA here is from genome assembly GCA_023614405.1 of Avena insularis. Taxonomy (NCBI): domain Eukaryota; kingdom Viridiplantae; phylum Streptophyta; class Magnoliopsida; order Poales; family Poaceae; genus Avena; species Avena insularis. The sequence continues at coordinate 370,756,248 of CM042696.1, read as the reverse complement.
AAGCACAACAAGGTTGCAACAAAGTCATAAAGCACTAATAGAGATACTAGGCACTATGCCCTAACAATCTGATGCCATTACATGAACGATCTCATCCAGTACCTACCATCCCCATAGCCTACAGCGGGGGATTACTCACTCGTAGATGAGGGAAACATGGATGATCGATGGAGAAGCGATGGTGATGATGATGGCGATGATCTCCTCCAATTCCCCGTCCCGGCAGGGTGCCAGAACGGAGTTTCCGGTGCTGTTTCGTGGAATCTGGTGGTGGCGGCGGAGCGGAACTCATTCTGGAAAAACGTCGAACCCCCCAAAGTTTTTAGGTCAGAAGGCTCCTTATAGGCGAGGAGAGAGACCGAGGGGGTGCCTGGGAGGCCCACACCACCCCCTGGCGCGGCCTGGCCTGGCCCGCGCCAGCAGGTGGTGTGGCCACCCCAGGGCTCTTCTCTGTCTCGTATTCTGGCTCCTGGAGTCTTCGGGTAAAATAGGATTTTTGGCATATTTTTCGGGATTTTTCCTAATAGTTGATTTTCTGCACAAAAAGTAGACACCAAGGCAATTCTGCAGAAAGCAGCGTCAGTTCGCATTAGTTGCATCCAAATCACACTAGTATAGAGGAGAAACAATAGCAAAAGTGTTTGGGAAAGTAGATACGTTTTGGACGTATCAAACCGCCAACGGGGTACCCGTTGCACATGATACAGGAGCTATCCCATAATCAAAATGACAAGGCAATCAGACAATGAGCATCTCAGCGATCTTTTTATTTGCTATTTGCATAGGTTTTTATTGAGGATGCTTCATAGAGTGCTCATTATGGTTATGCTGCAAGTTTCCACCATGATTAGGCATGGCTTAGGCTAGCGGCCCAGGCGTTTCTCTAACACACATACAAACTCCATGATCTTACAAGTTCCCCTTTTATTTCACACCATCGGGATCCATAAGCAAAAGAATCATGATATCAATGAGGTACAAAGTACCAGTGCAATGTTAAAAGCGTTCCCCATGATACATGGTTCTGCTAACTTCAACTTATAAAGCGCAAGCATATACGCAACAAAGATGGACGCAATGGTTCAAGATTATTAAGTGTAAGAAGGTAAAGTGTGCCATCAAGTTCGTGAGAGCTTTACTAACTAACTTTCTCATAACAAGCAAACATTTTATTCGGAAGAAAACAAGGCATACTAAATATGCACGGAACAACAAATAATGCTAATAGGTAGGTATGGTGGACACTTTTGGCAATATTGGTTTTAGGGAGTTGGAAACACGAGTAAATCATAATCAGTGCAAGTGAAGGCTAGCAATAATAAGGGAGCAACAAACGAGAGAGAAGTAATTTTCATAATCATGGTTCCAACAAAACATGACTAATCATGGCATGGAAGTGATTCAAGACCCCTGAGGCAAAATAGTTCATCGAGGCTTAACTAATTATTGATTCAGTCATATGCATGCATGAGCATGTGCCAAGTCAATTCAAGTGAAACATTCAGAGGGAGATACCACAGTGTCATACCAAGTCATGAATAGAGCAATGCAAGCGAACATTCATATGGCATGCTACAAACTATTAGCAAGCTGGAGCTAATCATAAGAAAGCAAGAACTACTAAGCATCCATAATAACATACACCCTACATGAACAGACTAAGCATGCCCACAATGATGAGTATATGTACAAAAATGAAAACAAATAGAGTTTGTTACCAGCCTCTTACCACACCTCAAGTTGTCATTAATCCTTATTATTGCCCTTCACTTGTGTGGCTTGAATAATAACATGAAACCGAATTCCACTGAGGACTACTGAACCCTGCAACAAACTCACAAAACCAAAGAAGAACAACAAATATTTTTGGTGTTTTCGATTTTTTTTAAAAACAAGAACCAAAAAGGAAGAACAAGCAAAGCAAAATCTTTTTGGGGTTTTCAAATAGTTCAAACAAAGCAAAAAGGGAAAAACAAACCAAGGCAAAAGGAAGAAGAAGCAAACAAAGAGAAACAACAGAAATATTTTTGGTCTTTTTGTGTTTTAGAAAGCAAAAACAAAGAGAGAACAAAAACTAAAAATAGAACAAAACATGAATATACAAAGTACCGACAAAAAAGATATGGAGATGAGTGTGATGTTGGTGTACCTCCCCCCAAGCTTAGGCTTTTGGCCTAAATGGGTATCAATCCAAATACGAGTAAGGGTTCCAAGCAGGCGGGTTATTGTAAGAATGATCGTAGTTAGGCCCTTGGGAAGAAGAAGCTCCCTAATCATAGGTAGGCTGCTGATATGAAGACTCCCCCTCATTCGAGGGCTGGACCGAATCATCTGTGACCTCCCTTCTAGTATCCTTCTCCTGTTGGGAGAGCTCTCCCAAGTACGTATCAAGCTCCTCCTCAGTGAGTGACCATCCTACCCTGGTATCAATGTTAAACAAAACAGGTGCAGGCAAAAGAGCAAATTGCTCGGACTTACTCCTTCTCCAACCAGCCTTGAGAAAGGTTATTTCATATGACAAGTCACTCAAATTAGCCCAAGAAGAAACAAATTTATGCTGTATCATGGAATTAAGGTCAAGCCTCTCTATGGGAAACTGTAGGTCTAGATGACGAGGCACTAAACCATGCAATGCTAATAAACGAGAGGCAATGAGGCCTCCACAAATTCCACCTTTCTCATGGTTAGCAGCAAGACGGAAAGCTATCAAGGCACCCAAGTTGTAAGTTCTATCTCGTTTTAAAGCAGCTGAGATGAATGCTAGATCATATGAGGACAACTTATTAGCAGTTTTCCTAGCGAGAACACACTTGGCAACAAAGTAAGCAAAGTAGCGAATAGACGGGAGATGAATGTTATGGATTTTCCCACTCTCCTTTGAGAAGCTGCTCCCTTGGCAAATCTCCACGTACAAGTCCATGAGTGGTGCAGGCCGCTCTTTAATCCTTCCACACGATCCCCACTGAGGTACCTTAATATCTGCACAAAACTCATCAAGAGGAAGGTCGACAGCTATATTGTAAATTTTGTAGTGGACCATGGGATTAGGCAAAGAGTGACTAAATCGAAAGTCCTGCACCACAGATATAGTTAGTTTCACAAATTGACAAGGTTCATCTTCCACAAAGTGCTCCCATCCTGCATTAGCAACTAAGGAGTGGAAGTCCTGGAAAATTCCTGCAGCCCTCATGAATTCGAAGCATGGATAGATGGAAGGGAAAACTTCCTCCTCTCGGTGAACCTTCATAACCTCAGGCACCCTCAGTTCATGTTGGTTGAGTTGATGCTCATTCATCTTCTGTTCTGAAATTTAAACATCCATTACACAAGTGATTGCAAAGTGAAAATATAATGAAGGGCACTACTCGTAGGGACTTGTAGAGGCCTAAACATGCATCAAAACAATATCTCTAAGCATTGAACAAGCCTACAAGCTCTCATAACCTGTCACCTACAGCAGCAAAATACTCAAGATATAAACTACTAAACACAAATCTACTTGGACAAGCGAAAGATTCACATCATGGAGAACAAATGCTCCAAATTTCAGCAGCAAAGATGGGCTGAGCAAGGAGATCAAAAAATCATGGGCAAGAACAGCAAGAACATGATTTCGAGCAATGAACTGGTGTTTTCTCAGGAGAGATAGAGCAGTGGGAAGTGAGAGAGTGAGTGGAGGGCCAGGGGTGGCCCACACCATGGCTAGGCGCGCCCCTGGGCTGGCCGCGCCACCAGGTGGTGTGCCTGCCTGGTGGGTCCCCCTGGTACCTTCCAGGCACTTCTCTGCCCCTTTTTTCACGTAAAAAATTAATATGAATTTCCTAAAAAAATCGCGACACTTTATTTTTTAGCAATTTTCAGGTATAAATGAATGATTTCTGACAGAAAAAAGGTTTCTAGAAAAATGCAATGACAAAATGAAGCTAACGCTTCAGAAGTTCTAAGACACTCTAAAAAGCAAGCAACTAACAACAGAAAAGTAAACTAAACTTTAAAAAAACCTAAAAATGGATAAGATGAAAGTAAACAGAGATAATCATGGTGGAAACATTGTTTTATTCATTAAAATCCCTTTGTTAACAAGGTTGATCAGATCTTGTTATCAAAACAATTTTATATGAAACAGAACTTTGTATTCCACTAATGATTATGTTACCTCAACTTTGTTAGCAATGGTCCCAATCATAATAGTTTCATATTTTTCTCTTGGTATGGGACAATATATTTCTCCAACTTGAATGCCCTCAACTTGTTCAATTGAATTCAAACCATAAGTCCTATCAATCTTCTTGGGGAAATAGATAGTATGCTCCTTGTCATTAACATTAAAAGTCACCTTTCCTTGATTACAATTAATAACAGCTTCTGCAGTATTAAGAAAAGGTCTCCCAAGAATAATAGACATATTATCATCTTCAGGCATTTCAAGCACAACAAAATCAGTTAATATCAAGCAATTATGAGCCACTTAAACAGGTACATCCTCACATATACCAACAGGAATAGTAGTAGATTTATTAGCCATTTGCAAAGATATATCAGTTAGTATTAGTTTTTCCAGTTGAAGTCTCTTATAGAGAGAAAAAGGCATAACACTAACTCCTGCTCCCAAATCACACAAAGCAGTTCTAACATAACTATTTTTAATAGAACACGGGATAGTTGGAATCCGTAGGTCTCCAAGTTTCTCAGGAACCTTACCATTGAAGGAATAATTAGCAAGCAAAGTAGAGATTTCTTCATTAGGGATCTTCCTTTATTCGAGACAATGTCCTTCATATACTTTGAGTAAGGAGGCAATTTAATAGCACCAGTCAAAGGAATTTGCAAGAATAAAGGTTTCATCCACTCACAAAACTTATTATAGTGTTCATCTTCCTTTGACTTGTGTTTCTTATCAGGGAAAGGCATAGGTTTTTAGACACAATGCTCTCTTTCACTACCATGTTTCTTAGCAACAAAATCTTCTTTAGTGTATTTAGTATTCTTAGTGTGCCTTTCAGGTTCTTCTTCAACTTTTTCTTTATCAGGAACATCATTTTCTTCATTACCACTTTCAGTTTTAGCATCAGAGACAGATATACTATTAGGATCTTTAGCAGGTTTAGAGGATTCTACAATAGTTTTATGTTTCTTTTTTCTTTTCTTACGAGTAGTACCACTATTTTCAGTTTGTTGAGAATCCTGCTCAATTCTTTTGGGATGCCCCTCATGATATAGAGGATCCTGGGTAGTAGCACCACTTCTAGTTCTAATTTCTTAAGCATGTTTTTCTTTGGCAGCATTCACTAGCAAGTCTTTTTGCACTTTAATAAGTTGATCTATTTGAGTTTGAACCATTTGAAAATGTTTAACAAGCATTTTAACATCATTAGAGGTTCTTTCCACAATATCTTTTAACTCAACAATAGCTCTAGAGTTTTCCATCAAATGATTTTGCACCCTTTTATTGAAATTATCTTGCTTAACAATAAAAACATCAAATTCTTCTAAGCATTGATCAGGAGGTTTAGAGTAAGGAATATCACCTTCATCAAAATGTTGGAGAGAGTGTACCTCAATAGTGGATGAGTGGGGGATTGGCTTATATAGTTCTTCTATAGGAGGTAAATTCTTGACATCTGCAGCTTTAATTCCTTTCTCCTTAAGACATTTCTTAGCTTCCTTCATCACTTCATCATTTAGTTCAGTAACTCCCCTCTTCTTAGATGTTGGTATAGGCGCAGGTATAGCTGGTTCAGGTATAATTGTTACAGGTATAGCTGGTTTAGGAGGAGTCCAGTCTTCATAAATTTTGCTTATTTTAGCCATTAATTCCTCAGCTTCCTTGGGAGTCCTATTCCTAAAAACACAATCAGCACAACTATCCAGGTATGTCCTAGATTCTTCGGTTAGTCCATTATAAAATATATCAAGAAGCTCATTCTTAGGTAAAGGACATCCAGCCTATGCATGAATCAAAGCACAAAACCTTGCCCATGATTCAGGCAATATCTCCTTTTCTCCCTGTTTAAAATCAAAAAGTTCCTGCAAAATAGCATGTCTAGCACTAGGAGGAAAATATTTCTACAGGAAAGTACTAATCAAGCAATCAGGGCTATCAATAGATCCAGGAGGTAAATTATTAAACCAAGTTTTAGCTTCTCCTTTCAGTGAAAAGGGGAAAAGTTTAGCAACAAAGTAGGTGCGCATCTTAATATCATCAGAAAACAGGCCACTCATGGTACAAAGCTCAGTCATATGTGCTATCGCACTTTCATTCTTAATCCCACAAAAAGGTTCTTTCTCAACAATAGCTATGTAGGATAGATCAAGAGAGAAATCATAATCCTTATCTTTAATGTTTATGGGAGATACAGCAAACTTAGAATTAGGAGACAATTTGGGTTTAATAGTACGCCTCTCAAGGAGACTCTTAGAAGCACTCCTATCATGGGTGTTTTGACATTCTTTAATAAATTCATCGGTCATCTCAATATAATCGTCTTCAATATCATAGCTCTCTATAGACTCAGGTGAACTAACAGGTGTAGTAGTGTCTTCATTAGGAGTTTCAGTATTTCCAGCTATAGTTCTAGCAATCATAGCATCTAGGAAAGGACCTAATGAACCACTCTTATCAATAACAGTAGAAGCAGCATCATAAGTATCAGAAGTTTCAGATTCAGTAGTAGTAGCAGTGTGTTTAGCATGTGTATGTGGTGGTGTAAGGAGCTTACTCATAACAGATGGTGAATCAAGAGCAATAGAGGTGTTCAAAACCGTACCTCTTCTTGTAGTGGATGGTAAAGTAGAAACCTTGCCATCACGAGACTTACCCATGATGGATGGATGGCAGCAAACAATAATGATTCCAAGTGGACTTGATAAATAAAGCTATACTCCCTGGCAATAGCGCCAGAAAATAGTCTTGATGACCCACAAGTATAGGGGGGTGTATCGTAGTATTTTCAAGGGAAGTGAAACCCAATTTATTGATTCGACACAAGGGGAGCCAAAGAATATTTATAAGCCTTAACAACTGAGTTGTCAATTCAGCTGCACCTAGAAACAATCTTGCTCATAGCAGTTTATCAGTAGCAACAGTTTTGTAGTAGCAATAGTAAAGTAATAGCAGTAGTAAAGTAAAGACAGTAGTAACAATTGCAGTAAACGGTAGGATTAAAGCGCGCTAGGCATAGGGATGGATGGACGGGCGTTGCATGGACAAGACAATTCACATGGCAATCAGAACATAAGGCATTTGCAGATAAATAAGATAAAACATCCAAGTACTAAATAATCATAGGCCTGTGTTACATATATAGTCATATGTGCTCGCAATGAGAACTTCCACAACATCTTTTGTCCTGCCAGCCCATTTGCAGCGGGGCCTCAAGGGAACTCCTTTTAATAGAGCACCGGAGCAAAGCATTAACACTCCATGAACACATGTGATCCTCACATCAAAGCCATTCCCTCCGGTTATCCCAATTTCTATCACTTCGGGGCCTTTGGTTCCGGACAATGTGTGTATACAACTTGCAGGTAAGACCATAAACAATACTATCATAATGAATCAATAACATGTTCAGATCTGAAATCATGGCACTCGGGCCCTAGTGACAAGCATTAAGCATAACAAGTTGCAACAAAGTCAAAAGCACTAATAGTAGATACTAGGCACCATGCCCTAACAATCCGATGCCATTACATGAACGATCTCATCCAATCCCTACCATCCCCATAGCCTACAGGAGGGGATTACTCACTCATAGATGGAGGAAACATGGATGGTCGATGGAGATGCGATGGTGATGATGATGGCGATGATATCCTCCAATTCCCCGTCCCAGCAGGGTGCCAGAACGGAGTTTTTGGTTCCGAATCGCTGAATCTGGTGGTGGCGGCACAACGGAACTCTTTCTGGAAAAACGTCGAACCCCCCTAGGTTTTTAGGTCAGGAGGCACCTTATAGGCGAAGAGGGAGACCGAGGCGGTGCCTAGGGCGGCCAGACCACCCCCTCGCGTGGCTAGGCCTAGCCCGTGCGGCCAGGTGGTGTGGCTAGGCCCCAGCCCCACTCCGTCTCGTATTCTGGCTCCTTGAGTCTTCTGGTGAAATAAGATTTTTGGCATATTTTCCGGGATTTTTCCCGATAGTTGATTTTCTGCACAAAAACTAGACACCAAGGTAATTCTACTGAAAACAGCGTCAGTCCATGATAGTTGTATCCAAATCACACAAGTTTAGAGGAAAAACAATAGCAAAAGTGTTCAGGAGAGTAGATACGTTTTGGACGTATCAGCCTTGAATTTAGGCAATCATCTGTTAAATTGCGCGACGATGTGGATATTACTGGGTGGTACTAGAGGTGGCTAGATGATGTTTCCTGATGTTGTGGTTCTACTAATCAGGGTCCCTGTGTTCTAGTTATCTTTTGATGGCTCATGAAACTTGTCCTTTTTTGGCCCACCCACCCCCCGACTCCACCCACCCCTGAGGCGGCGCCACCACCGCCCCCGGGGTGCCCCTCCTCATCCGCTCCAGGACCTCCCCGTGCCCCTCCTCTCCCTGGCGCCACCATTGCCATAGGCGTTGCCGGGCAAAGGCCCGCGGGCGCGGCGACGGCAGCGGTTTCCCTTCGGCTTAAGATCTAGGCTTCGGTGGCAGCGCTCTAGCGGATCTCTAGCAATGATGGTGGGTGGGCGGTGGCCAGTTCTCTGACGGCAGTGGTCCTTGGGCGGCGGGGCGGCGAAGGGTGTCAAGATCTAGGTTTTCCTAGATCGATGATGTCTTCGTCTCCTCGACGTCGGCCGGTGTCGTCCGGAGGTATTCTACGGCCTTCTTCACATCAGGAGGGCGCTCGGGGTGGAGGCCCTTGGTTTGGTGGAGGTGGACATCTTCTCCATCGGAGGTGGCCGGCCTGCGGCTGGATTGGCAGATCTCGCGATCCGTCTTCTAGTCCCAGCAGCGAGGCGGGAAGACCTGGGTGCTGGTGAAAACCGAGCCATTGGCATGCGATGGCGGCATTACCACGTCGTTACCTTGATCAAGGCATCACCGTGCACCTTGTGTCGACCTCAATCGTGCTGCTCCGGGGAAACCCTAAGATCTTCGGGTCGGGTGATGGCGGTGCCATGGTGTTGGTATCTTTTTCTCTCCTGGGAGCATCGCCTGTGGAGCAGCGTTGGATGGAAGTGGCAAGAGAGGTGGAGCAGCCAGCGCGGGGGGATGGTGCTGCTTGGCACCACGGTGGTGTCAGTGGCTGTTGTGGCATGAGTCGGCACATCGATCTACACGCTGAAGATGGTTGGCAGAAGATGGTGAAAGCAGCGACATCTGGAGCGTGTGTGTGGGCGCCGCTCCGTGGATATGTTGTGTGCTTCTAGGATTCCTTTTGCTTGAGTTCGATCCGCCGCGCCAAGGCGCTCCAGCTCCTCTTGGCGAGTGGCAATAGTGTGAGTGACCATTGGGAGGGGTCGAAACAGGTAGATAGGTGTTTGATAGATCGCGTTGGAGAACTGGCAATATGGTTATTGTTTTTGCTCGGTGTTTTATTTTGGTGGTTCCAATTTGTATAATCTTTGTAATGGCTTTTTCCAACATTGTGGTTCTAATAATAAATAAAGACTGTGTGCATCGCGCTCGATGCAAAGCCCGGGGCTCCGCTCCCCATTTCAAAAAAATGAAACTTATCCTTTTGACATGGCTGGGTAGTTCCCTTTGACGTTTCTGAGACTTTAGTCTTTGTGGAACTTGTTTTTATTTCTGTCGTTGTAGGACTTTTCTTCTGTTAATAATGGAACCGGCTCGGGTGAGTCTTATGGAAAAAAACTAAATAGGTGTCGAAGAGAGAAAGATTGTTCTTCGTAAGGGTACGTGGAATAGCTATTTTTTTAAATAATACATTTTTTAAAATCAATTTCACGAATATTACGTGAAAAAGCGAAATTACAAATCTAACGTGGTGTCGTTTTTTCAAAAGACGACCAAATCCTATCATTTTTTAAAAAGACGATGGGCCGGTCAAAGGACTGTTAGGCAGCCAATCGTTTTTTCAAAAACCGACGGTGCCTATCGTTTTTTCAAAAACCGATGGGCCGGTCAGAGGACTGTCAGGCAGCCAATCATTTTTTCAAAAACCGACAGCGCCTATCGTTTTTTCAAAAACCGAAAGGAGGCGTCATTTATTCAAACGCCGACGGCTGCATGGATCATGCACACAATTGGGCTAATCTAGTCGTTTAGAGTTTATCACTCGTCGGTTGAATCCCGCCACTATTTCGTGTCGTTCTTTTCCCTGCTAGTATTTTTTCCGCCACTCTTTCGTGTCGTTTATCTCCCGCCACTTTTTCCTGCTGTTTTCTCCCGCCACTCTTTCGCGCCGTTTATCTCCCGCCACTTCTTCCCGCTGTTTTCTTCCGCCAATTCCTACTAGTTGTCCTATAAATACTGGCACCGAGATGATATCTCTTCACCCTGTTCTTCCTCTTTTTCTCGCATTTCCTTCCCCTCTCCGTCATGAGTGTGCCCTGTTCGGATCCAGAGTATAGGCCTACGAAGATGAAAGATGCCAGGTTGCCACAAGGGGTGACACACGAGCGTTGTTGGTGCGTCCATCTCGCGAAGGTCAAGGAGTCGATCGATTTCTCCACCTGCATGGGCATAAAGTTTTTCATTTGTCCCAACTACGACGCAAGCCCGCCCCGGCAAGCAAGTTCGTCGTATGAGAGGCCTCCGGTATGTTCTCAGAGTATGGTTAATATGAATCATTCATGTTATCATGTGTTCTTTTATTCATTCCATTGATTTGCTTATAGTCTCCTCCTCCACTTTGCAAGTGGTACCATTGGATTGACACGGAGCAGCCAACCTGGGTCGTGCAGGAGATTGCAGACAGGAGCCGACGTGCAAGGGAGATCTTTCTTGCCGAGGAACATGCTGAAAGGAAGGCCGTGAACGGGAAGAAGGAACATAAGAGAGAAATGAAAGAATTCCGATCAGAGCAAGCTTGAAACCGCGAGCTGAACCAGAAGAGAAGGAAGGAAGAGGACCGGCAGGAACATGTGCGCAAGGAGGCCCGTGAGGCGGAAAGGAAGAGATTAAGAGAAAGAGCTACCGAGGCACGGGCGGCAGAGGAACGTGGGGACAAGACCGGGAAGTATCCGCGCTGGACTCAAGGAAGGTAGAGGTATGTCTCAGTACCGATGTATCTTAATTTCGGTTGTAGTGTCGTGATGTAACTTCATTTCAGTTGTAGTGTTCCGATGTATCTTAATTTCAGTTGTAGTGTCTTGATGTATCTTAATTTCAGTTGTAGTGTCTTGATGTAACTTCATTTCAGTTATAGTATTGTGATGTATCTTAAATTCAACATGTCATTTAATTTTGGAGACAATGTAGACAAAATATCTCCTGCCAAAATGTTTTCGTCCAAAATATTTCCCGCCAAAATATCTCCCGCCAAAATGTTTCCCGCCATTTTTTGTTCGTTTACCCTGTAAAACCCCCTCCTCACACAGTTGTTTAAGCAAACCCTTTTAGCCAGTATGTTTCCCGATTTTCCCTACGATCGTAGTTTCGTGACAGACATGTCCGTCGACCTTTTTCATTTGGTTAGGAACTTTAGGATAGACAACAATCCAGCCCCATTGGAGGAACTAATTGGTAGTGATTGTCTCCTCACTGAGTTGGGTGAGGGATTGCGTAGAAAAGGCTGGCCGAAGAGGACTCCAGAGGAGATACAACAAGAGCTACTTCGGATCAATGCTAGGTGGAGCAAGAAAAGATTCTCTAATAAAGGGGCAGGGCAGCAGAACATCACGCTTCCTTGGATTTGGATATAAGAGAGCGAAGACTCCGACGATCTCTTCATGCCGCCGGTCGGTGGTACCAGGGATAGAGCAAGGCATGACAAGGCCGAGACCTTGAACAAGGAGCATGCCAAGAAGAGCAATGACAAGCTAGAAGAGAGTGAAGATGAAGATGATATATTCATGACGCCTACCGTTGGGACTAAGTGGAGAGCTGAGTGGGACGAAAGGCTGGCCAAGAAGGGTAAGGGCGAGGCATCATCAAAGGGTAAGGGAAATGCATCATCGGTCTAGGCATCGTCGATGGGTAAGGGCAAGAAGAGCAGGCCATGAAGAAGGCATCATCGAAGGGTAAGGGCATAGTCATAGGGATAGAGATCGCTCTTATTTATGTACCGCAAGTTATGTTGAACTGTGTTGCAAGCTATGTTGAAGTGTTTGTCGAATAAAAAATGTGTCTCATACATAGACAGATACAAGATACAAGTCTCATACATAGACAGATACGTAGACAGATACAAGATACAAGTCTCATACATAGATAGATATCACTGCCTCCGGTCACGAGGTTGCCCTGGCGTCGGTGAACTCCATCCGTACCTTCTAGGAGGCCCCACATTACGGGGAGGTAGAGTTGACCCGTCACCCTGCGTCTGTGTATCCTGTGTGGGGAAAGGTGGTGGAGTCTGCTGCATCTGATACAGTCCAACCCAGTCAACCTGATCCTGCTGAGTCTGCTGATCCTCCTCATTAGTCGCCCACGAACCCATTGAGGACATGCTTGGGTCTCCATATCCTCTTGCCATGTAAAACTATTAAGTACTCAACGATTATACACTACATGTAACCAAAATAGATAGGAAAATGCGTACCCTAAGGACGATAGCCCGTAAATGGGACTTGCGGCTGCTGCTTCTGCCACTGGTCGAAAGTAAACTGCGGCTGCTGCTGCTGCCACTGGTCGAAAGTAAACTGCTGCGGCTGCTGCCACGCTGAGCCTCCAGCCTGGTCTGGGGGTGGTGCTCTCGGTGTCTCCTGCTGTTGCTACCACACTGAGCCTCCAGCCTGGTCTAGAGGTGGTGCTCTCGGTGTCTCCTGCTGTGAGATCCGTGGACGAGTCCCGTGGCGGATAGGTGCAGTCGGTGTCTCCTACTGTGGCCGCCCCGAGCCTCGGAGTAGTGTCTGGTCTGCACGCGGGGTCCGCTCCTACATGGAGTGATGTGGCGGGTGAGCCTGCATGGAGTGATGCGATGGGCCCTCCCCCACGGAGTGACGCAGTTGATGCTGTGATGCTCGGTGCTAAACGACGTCTGAAACGTTTGTGCACGTGATGGTCACATAGATACTCTTTAGTCTTTCCTCGATAAGCCTGACAAAGGACTGAGCTTGCTGACGTGGTAGTAGAAGAGGAGCGGACGAGAGCAAACGTCCCCACTGATTCACTTCAGTCTGTAGCTCCCATGTCATATCGGCCTGCATTTGTATAGTGGATAAGTACACATTATATAGACTACCAGGTGCAGTAACGAAGAAAAGTGTATTTACCGCTGATTGACTGGGCTCCATAGTCGACTGGCTAGGGTATATTTTATCATCATGTGCATGATGGACGGGATGCAACCGTGTCATGCTCATGTACTAATAACCAACAAGTATATGGGATCGTGTGTAGCCTTTTCGATAAGTAAGAGTGTCGAACCCAACGAGGAGCTAAAGGTAGGATAAATATTCTCTCAAGTTCTATCAACCACTGATACAACTCTACGCACACTAAACATTTGCATTATCTAGGAAATAAAACTAGCACAACAATATGAGTAATAGAGATAGCTTTGCATGATAATAAATAACAAGAAAGTAAAGCTAGTTGCTGCAACAATAAAATACACTAAACTAACAGAACCATGAGTGTGGAATAGTGGTGGTAATTGTGGTGGCTATGTCCAAGTTTAAATAGAGAATAGATCGGGTTCATTGTCTTCGATGCAGTTTTCTATGTGGGAGAGGCAAAATATACATGCGCTTCACTACTTGGAATTATATGTACTATATGATTGGATTGTTAGCAAACATCCGTAAGTACTAATCAATGCATTAAGGTTTCCCCAACCATAGCCTTAAGTTTAATGGTCCTCTTACTCCCATACGTGCAACGTTCCGGTTCGCGTCCTCAGGAATCTGTCACTCCGGCAGAACTTCCCCCTTCCTCTTACACATACTACAAACCCTATGATGTTTAATCCATGCGCACAAAAATATAATGGACACCAAAGGACTATACCATATCAACATATAACTCTAATGAACCAAAGACGTTCAACCATTCAATCTAAGAACAAAGAAACTACGCAAACATGACGTAGATCATAGGATTATAACTTATAGCATCAAACACCATGTTTACATAGGACGGTACAGAGATGTGTGGGAGGATAAACCACTGCATACTAGGAGGATTAGGTGATAGAGATGGCGGTGAAGATGGTGAAGAGGGTGGCGGCGGCGCCAATGGCGGCACGGGAGACTCCTTCCCCGCCGCCGGTATCATGGGGGAGCACCGCCCCTTAGCCCCCTTCCTTCATAGCTTCTTGGGAGTCCTTTCCCATGGAGATGGGATCCATGGGGGAGGCAAAAACGTGACTTTGGTGGCTGCAAATTCGTGGGTGGAGATGCCCTGGGCGAATTAGGTTTCCTCCCTTTATATAGCTTCTCGGATTCCCGTCACCTGGGCTGCAGTAAATCGGGCCTAAAAGGTCTGTCCGGACTCGGAATCAGCTAAATTTTATATCCAGAACATTTGTTGTGAAATTTCCAACAACTTTGGAGTTGAAGAGTTTTCCGTTTGACGCCGTCTTTGACCCGAAACGTGACCATCTTCAAAAAGAATTTTGAGACAGATTTCTAAAAAAATCCCAATTTGACTCCAACAAGGTTTCCACTTGTATTCTTGATAATTCCTACACATCAAAGTGTAAAACAAGAACATTGTGCACTTTTGCAACTATTAGTAGGTTAGTCCAAATAAATCATAAACTTTATACAAAAAAGAGTGTCAAAAGCATATTATTAGCATAAAACCATCAAAAATTATAGATACGTTAAATGACCGATTTCTCCTTCAACGTGTCGAACTGCTCGCTGAACGCCGGGTAGCAGCGGGTTACCTGTTCTCCTGCGAAACGACTGTTGGATTAAATAGTTGTTAGTTTCCTTCATAGTGCAATATGGACAATGCAATTAACTGAACCTTTTAACTTACCTTGCGACGTGTCCAATGTGTACCGAATGTAGGCATGTCAATTCTCTCATGGTCAAACAACATATCAGACTCATAGACAATGGGGGCCTGTCCCGGGATGATTACCGCTTGATTCTTTGCTACCTCCGGGCGGCCGATAGGGAACCTCTCCCATGAGCACAGCTGCAGCAATAGTAGACATCCTAGCAAGGCAGATCTTTCTTTGGTTAGCGTACAACCCGTGCACATACCTCAGTACGTTGCTGCTAAGACAGCAGAACCCCAACTCCACTGTGTGATGTCGTTCTGGCACGTCGCCTCCGTGATCTCTCTAGCATAGCGAATGTAGCGCGCACTGATGGTTGAGACGTGGTTCTCGGTGAACATCACCTTCCCAAGTAGCCACATTAAGTACGCCTCCAGGCTGCGCGTAATTTGTGGCTCAATCATCGGAATAGCTGGGTACCCGAACTTCTGTATCTGCATTGGTTAATAGAACAAGTTTTAGCATCGTGTGATATGAAAATAAGTGTGTCAAATACGAAGATACTGAGTAGCAAACGAACCTGATAGTTCTGCAACCAATCAAATTTGGGTCCATGATTTTCATACGTGATCTTCGAAACTCCATCACGAATGCCATTGAATCGTTGGGCCATTTCTTGGACCCAATTCACTGGTGCATCCACCGGACCCATTGGCACTCTAGCCAACGGCAGGCCCAGCAAGAATGAGACATCCTGTAGTGTAGGAGCCATCTCTCCCTAGCGAAAGTGGAAAGTGTGAGTCTCGGGCCGCCATCGATCCACTAAGAATCTGAGCAATGACCCGTCGTAGGCCATGCACGTGGTCTGGAAGCCATGGTGTCGTCCTTCTATCTCTTGCGTATGAGTGGCCTCAATCAGACGCACAAATGGTAATAGTCCGGCCCACTTCAACCTGCATATCGAGATAGAATTACAATTTGTTTACTTTGGCTCTCAAATATTTAAACCCCAACTAGAAATAAATGTCTCATACCTTTGCAGCCAATGAGGGTGTATCATCCAGTTAGACATGAGAGTGCGAGTGATAAGGTGCTTCAAGCTCCCTGGTTCCGCATCCAATAAAGTTGACCGGTGCTTTCTATCTATATCAGCGTTAAGCAAAGATCCTGCCATCTGCATAATTTAAAACATGGTTCCACACGAATTACAAATTTAAAACATAGTTCCACACGAATTACAAATTTAAAACATAGTTCCATACGAATTACAAATTTAAAACATAGTTCCGTACGACTTACAAATTTAAAACATGGTTCCATACGAATTACAAATTTAAAACATAGTTCCATACGAATTACAAATTTAAAACATGGTTCTATACGAATTACAAATTTAAAACATAGTTCCATACGAATTATAAATTCTAGTTTCTTCCTCTGCCTCTTGTTCCTCGCCTGCCACGCCTGCCACGTCCACGAGGAGCCGCTCCTCCAGTCCCGAAGATATGACAATTGGTGTCTCTATGACCAAACTGATTACATAGAAAACATTGTTTAGTAGGGCCTCCGGCTTCGTATTCATCTATATCATTACGGATGCGGACACATTGTCGCCTTCCTCTGCCTGTCCACATTAGTCCAGGATCTGGGATGTAAATCCTTTCACCAGGGTTTACTTTGTTGAAATTGCCCCATGCTCTATATCCCATCATCTCGCCAGTCCATGTATTGATCACCGACTCCTTAAGAAAATAAGGAGACACAAACGATCTCGCATCCATGCCTAACCGGCCGCACGCAGCAAGTACATGAGAGCAAGGCAGATGCAATAGCTTGGGTTTGTTGCAGGTACACTCACACGTTGGCCAAGCCTCATTGCCTATCCTCACCTCTTGTGTCTTTACCTCTTCTCCAGATCCGATCCTGTTGGAAGGGAGGCGCACCTCAAATCTTCGTTCTTGATTACCGATGGCGACGACGTGCATAGACCGAGCCTTTTCCATTTTGTCATTCATGTAATCCATTATCTTTGAACGATACCTTGTGTTTGGGTTGTTGATGATATGCATCTGAGCAAGCTGGAGTCTGTCTCTGAAGTACTTCAACGTTCCGGTGAAAATACACTCCACAATAGCTGTTAATGGCAGAGCCTTGCTTCCTCTCAAGACGAAGTTGTAAGTTTCCGCAAAATTTGTAGTCATGACGCCAAACCTAGCACCATGAGTGTCATGCAACAGAGACACCTCTCCACAGGCTCGTGCTCTATCTATTCCTGAAAATTCTTAATCCTTCTGCCAGGCCTCCTCCTAGTACCGGGTTGGTCAAATCCTGGAAAATTTCAAAGAGCAATTGGTTCTTCCTCGGGTGGTGCCGCTCCAGCTACTGTCTGTGCAGCTACCGCAGCCACATGAGCCGCCACAGCTGCTGCTCTAGCTGCTTTCCTCTGCCTAACATGTTTTTTTGTGAATTCATCTAGATAGGCCCGACACTTGATATACTTCCACTCCTAGTTCTGCTTGCAAAACTTCTTGAATAGGTTCATCAGGGCCTTGTTCCTGAACTGTGAGAAAAAGTTAGCCCCTAGATGCCGCATGCACCAATGACTCTGCATGTCTAGCCATGGAGTTGGTTCATCAGGACCAAGCTGAGTTAGCTTCCTTATCGCGCTGAGTATACCCGGATGCCTGTTATGAAGGACGCATACATTCGGTATATCCCTCACAACTGCTATCTTCAGCTGCCTGAAAAACCATACCCAACTCTCGGTGTTCTCGCTCTCCACGAAAGTAAATGCAAGTGGAACAACTTGATTGTTCCCGTCTTGACCTATGGCAGTCAAGATCTGGCCCCTGTACTTGCCAGTGAGAATTGTACCATCCACACAAATGATTGGTCGACAGTGAGTGAAAGCTTCTATGCATATAGCAAATGAGAAGAACACTCGATGCAACACCCTCAAATTGGGTTCTTGAGGCAATGTAAAGTGTTGGATGTCGAGGTATGTGCCTGGATTCCTAGCCTGCAGTGTCTGCAGCATCTAGCATCTGAATAACACAGTCGTATCCATCTCGAAACGAACCAAATCTTGTCTCCAGTGCCTTCTGCTTAGTCCTCCAAGCCTTTCCGTAAGAAATATTGTAGCGAAATCTGACAACAACTTTGTTGATGATAGCTTTCACCACCATGGCTTTGGTCTCCACTATCTCAGTGTATAACAGTCTAGCCAGGAGGGTTGACGTGAGATTACGATGGTCTTGAAGGACATTGTCAAGTTGACATGTGTGCTGCACAACGTCGCTAACCTTCCAGTTGGTGTCATACCGAGGATGATGGGCATGGACCCTGGACGGACATCCGGCTACCTCGCAAACCAAAGTCAAATATTGTTGGGATGACACCTTCATTTTGAAAACCCGTTGCATGGACAATGCCCACTCAACGATTGCTTTCTGCAGATGCCTCTTGCTAGGATATAATGCACCCATGGAGATGTTGTTGGCGTGATAGTGCCACGAGGAATCATGCCCATCGTTCACATTCATTGCTGCTGTGTGGTCTTCATTCCATGATGCCGAAATAGGTTAGTCCTCTTGATCAGACTCAGCGGAATCATAAGAGCTATCACTGTACCCTTCTGAATCTTCAGCTTCCATCTGATCTTGCAACCAACCGTCATGTATCTCGTCCTCATCAACCTCACCACTGAAAATATCTTCTCCTGTCCCTTGATTACCTTGAGCTGATTCATGTCCACCATCCTCGGTGTGTGCAAAACTACTCTGACCAGGTTCATAACCACCACCATCGGTGTGTGCATAACTACTCTGACCAGGTTCATAACCACCACCGCCATCTTAGCCTTGACTGCTCTGATCATGATAGTAGCCACCACCACCTTCGTCTTCGGCTTGACTGCTCTGCTCATGATCATAACCACCACCAGCATGGTGTGTCTGACTACTCTGGCCCTGATCATAAACAGGCTCTTTTGCCACAGGAAGCACTAAGACAGTGGGGTTAACTACCCTATGCAGACAGGCTTTCACCCATTTGACCCATTTATCTTGCTCTTCTCTCGGTCTAAAAAAATCAGGATTAATCCTTGACTTAGTCCATAATACATGCACACCGACAGTATGGGTGGGAGGAAGCCCTAAACAAGCAGATAACCAATCCTTCAACTCAATAATGATATTGTTTCAGGATTCTAGAGCACTTCATCAATACAATAAAAATCGCTCAAATCAACTCCATACTGGTTTGTTTTGACGACACCGTCATCATAGTAGAACATAAATACTACATTATTGAACATAACTTCCGACCTAAAAAAAACCACAATTTGTCAAATGCCCGTACAATGGCAGATTTTAGCCTAAAAATATACTAATAATCCTATAGCCGAATAATTTTGCATAACCCGCAAATATACTTATAATCCTATAGCCGAATAATCTGGCAGCTAACCTACCACATCTAGAACTACAGATAAAATAAAAATACACAAATGACTACATTTAGCAAGAAATTAGGGTTTACCCTTGAAGCGTGAAAAATCCTGCCGTGTAGCTGCCTCCACTCAACGGATCGGCAACCCCCACTCAAGAACAACTGCCTCCACTCAAGCTGCACCCCCAGCCTCCACCATAGCCATTTCCCCTCAAGAACTCCACCAAATCTCTCTAAAAATTGCCTCAAATCACTTCACCAGACTATCCTATTAGTAGATCGGGACTCTACTAACTGTCTAATGTGTTTTAGCAGCAGCTATTGGTGGAAAACGATGCAAAACTGAGCTCCAAATCGGTGCAGCTCGCGTAGGCAGAAGAACTAGCCAGAAGAACACAGAAGAGAGAGAGAGAGCGAAGGAGGAAGAATGCATCGTCGGGGCGGGGCTGGGCTGGGCGCGGCGCGGGGATATGGAGGCAGCTCGTCTGCGCCTCAAAAGACGACGCCACTTGTCTGCGCCTCAAAAAACGACGCGCGCTGTCGGTTTGTCGGAAACAGACGAGCCTCACCGGTCGGCTTTTCAAAAGACGACGCGAGCGCTTTTTCAAGTTACGACGCGGAGCGCTGTCCGCCTGCAGCCCGGTCGGGTGGGACTCGTCGCGCTCCTTTCGGTGCCTCAAAAGACGGCCCGGCCCGGGAGAGTCGGCTCTTGAAAAAACGATAGGATGTGGTCGTCTTTTGAAAAAGCGACACCACGTTAGATTTATAATTTTTCTTTTTCACGTAATATTGGTGAAATTGATTAAAAAATATATTATTGAAAAAAAATAGCCGTGGAATAAATGGAAGAGACGCCACTGTTCCGCGAAAACTGCCTAACACCGACCGGCGGAGGGAGCACACGTGTCGTGAGTACGACACGCATGCAAGCGAAGCCTCACAAGGATCGAGCCTAGGGTCTACAGCTACAGGGTACAGACACACCCTCTCACTTTCAAGAGAGGAAGGATCTCTCACTCTCGTGGTTTTTGTGGTGTGGAGGTGAGAAGGACGTCGACCTCGGCCCGGTATCGCAGGTGATCAGCTTCATTAGGCTCCCCTGGGACATCTAATCCTTTCCCGCGACGTCTTTTCTTGAACAACGAACGATTACTGCTGGAGTACTAATCAAATCAAGCATCGCGATCGGATCATTAAAAGATGGTGGTAGTACGTGGATCCGAGTTCCCAACCACCCTGCCGCGAGATATCACGATATACGCACGCGCGCGCGCCAACTCGTCGGAAGCGAGAGACGACACGGCTTCACATCACACCAATCGCTGTCGCTATTCGCTTTCTCGCAGTCGCTCTCTCTAGGTACTAGCACGGACACGCACGGGCTGGTAGTATTTGATGATAAGGCCTTTGACAATGGGTGGTTTCTAAGCACTTTGCTTATATAGCACTATAGTTAACGAGGAAAGAGATTGAGGTTGTATCTTAGAGCAAGGGCAATAGCAGAGCTAGCTGTTGACTATAAGCCATGTCTATGTTATCTAAAGTCAATCTAATAGCCAACATATACAATAGTTAGACGTATAGATATACTACTTTGTTAATGTATGGCTCACTTTTCACTCTCACATAGTGCCTAGGAGCACGTGCTGTAGCTGGCTCTTAACTAAACACACACTCCTCTTCTCTCTCCTCTTCTCTCTCATCCAAATAAGCACAAATATATTATTTTAAATCCTATAGTCTGCTGACTGGACCTTATTGTACTTGCTCTTAGCTAAGATACACCTCTTGCACGTAGCCATAGGCAAAAACAAGTAGTAGACCAATCACATACATGCATGAGGCTAAAATTATTAAATTAAGATACAACCTTAAGAAACAATGCATCGTAGAGGATTTTTTTAGCCATTTATTTTTCCTATGATAACGTGCTAAAAAACACTATTGTGAAAGGCCTAATAATACTAAATGATTTAGTGCTGGGAACATGTCGCTGGCTGAACGGGATTGATGATGGATGGACGTATCTCTCTCTCTCAACCTTTTCTCGTCGACACTCCTCCCACTATAAACATGAAAAGTCATGTCCTAGATATTCTAGTATTATTACGCGTGTGTTTTCCGTTTGACCGCTGGAAAATCTTAGGGGAAACTCGCCTACGACAGTGGCTATGGCGAAAGCTACAGCCCTAATAATATACTCGCGGCCTTGGCGGAACATCAGACATGAAGAGAAATGTAGAAACGCAACAAATGCATCCATAGTGCAATCGTGTTGAGGCCGAGAGCTGACGATCGTTGCTCGTGGCTGTGGCCTTGTGGGGCAGCATGCAACCCCTCAACATCCGAAAAGCCATTGTAGTAATTAACAACCGGGGATTTCACCTTTCATTCAACAAGAAACGCACTTTGCTCTCCCACTAGATTGACAACTATGGGTACGTGCCACTAGATAATCCTGTAGCCTTGCAGGTCCAGAAGCAGCATTTATAGTAGAGCTTAAAAGCATTTTACTCGCTCTGTTTCAAAATATAAGCTGTTTTATATTTGTGAAGGGAGTGTATCTAGACCCGTTCTAATGTTTAGGTTCATTTAGATTTAAAGTGAACCTAGACATTAAAAGAGGTCTAGATACACTCCATTCACAAAGCTAAAACATCTTATATTTTGAAACGGAGGAAGTACTAGTTATAGACAAACTTTTTTCACATCTTTTTCTATCTACTATACTATGGGAATCCATTTCATAGTAGAGACCCGGCTTTATAAAAATTAAGCATCCTTTCGTGCAAGCAACTACTATCTAGTACCCCTCCGATCTATAATAAGTGTCGATGATTCAGTATAACTTTGTGCTAAATCAATGACACTTAGTTATGAACCGGAAGGAGTAGTTATATTCAAAGAGACAAAACCATCCGAAGAAGCCTCACTGTCAATTGTCATGCACTAGCATCATTTTTTCATCAGTTTTGAAGAGAACGGAAAGAGACACGTTGTCCAGCTATGAGGCCTTAAGCCCATTTAACTCCCAAGGCTAACTGTTTTATTTGAGCCCGTTTAACTTCTGCGCTATGTTAAAAGTTGAGCCCATTTTGAAAGCAACAGCTGGAGGGCTTTTTATTTTTGACAAAGGACATATATTAATATCACGGAGATACCAATTATACCCAGTCTCTACAACAATACATGCTCTAGCGGCTTTACGGACGCACACAATCCAGAAAAAAAAGAATTATAAAAAAAAAGTCCCGCTACATCAAACGCATTCGTCGTAACAACGACACTAACACCACCAGAACAACACTAGTAGTCCAAACACTCCAATAGTGACGCCTCAAGAAGGAAACAGTGCACAAGCGACATCGTCGCCCGATCAAAAATCATAGGTTCTCAACCTAGAGAAAGTTCTCGCTCACAAAACAATGACTTCAACAAGGACATTGCCAGACACAACCAATTAAGGCCAGATCTTGCATTTTCACTTTGCAAGGTTGGACCGTGAACTCCTCCTGTGTTGTGACCCCCATAAACAGTCGTTGTTACAAGTCACAAATCACGCAACCAGTTCCTCATCACCACAAAGATTCAAATCCCATCGCTGGCCCTTATGTTCCTGCCTTCATGATATTCTTCGCATCTGATTTCACCATGAATCGTCTAAGACATGACACATGATGGTAACAGATAGCAGAGCTTTGCAACGCTCTCTTTGAAACCAAACGAATAGAAAAAGCATGGGTACGAACGACTGAATACCTTCCGATCCAGCAATCTCCATGCATTATACACCCATGGGAGTTCATCGGTGGAGCCTTCTAGAACTCGCCTCTACAAGCCAGAACAATGAGGGCAGACATCAAGCAGATCTTCGTCTTCGCGCAGAAGAAACTCTAGGACCACCTTTTTATTGGTGCCGATGCAACGGTCCCCACATCGACGTCGACTTCCGGCGATTGGAACTGGTAGATGCGGTGACCCAGCATACCACTGCATGATGTAGTACACTATAGTCGTTGACATAACACAAATGAAACACCGTTCACTAGTATTATATCCCTCAGAGTGGTACAACAGAAACACAGCAGGTCCAAGACATGACTATAGATTACAACTCGACTCTTTACAAAAGATCCAGAGAACACTCTAGGTTAAAGAGAGAGAAAGAACTTCTTACAAAGAAGAACTAGAAATAATAACTCAGAACTATCTAGCTAATAAGACTAATACCTAAACTGTTTGGCTTGCAATTGCTACTAATGCAATGCTCTATAGAAGTAGGTTTTATGGCTAGAGTATCTACTCTTATCTAAACAGAGACTTCGTCTTCACTTCGGTTGATGAATATGTTGACTTCATTGATTTGATTGAAGAACTTGAGCTGTCGATGATGGTTTCTTGAGCAGAACTTTGATGTTGACATCGTCGTCAACGGCTTAGAACCTAGCAAGGGTTAAGAAGGTACGGTTGAGTATGAGCGTACTCATCAAGTTCACTAAAAAGGATTGTATGATGCACTATCCCTACAGCCACAAACCATAGGTCGTAGGCAATGCAGATTTTCCTAAACATTTCTTTAAAGGTTGATTTTATTCTGAAAAAATATGTCCGGCAGCCTTCATAGGTTGACCAGAACCTTCTTGGGGTTCCTTTCCTGCCGTGTTCGTAGCTCCTTCCCGGAACAGGGAGTAACATGTCACAATTCTTACACTCTGTAGAGGTGCGTCACTTTTCCTATAAGAGACCTTAGCCTTGTTGCACAACCAAGCCGCGAGCTTGTCCACACTTCCTTGGTATGGGGCCCAGTCTAAGATCCAAGCCAGTACCTCCCTCTCCACGATCCCGCATGAAGACACCATCCCCCGAGATAACTACCATGGTTACTCTTTGTGTAGCCTCTCAGAGAGTCTGTAAGTAGCTCTGTCTAGCGGTCACCATCAGCTACGGTGAACTCTGACCCAAGACAGCTATGCACAGATAATCTAGACACCAAGATCACGGGGAACTAAGGGTCCCACCCATGTGCTGGATTCTCCATGAGAAATCAACAGCCTCATGATAAGGTCATCCGTCCATGCGAAAGGAAGAAGATACAACTGATTTTTCCGTCCCATTCCAAGTCTTATGGTTGACGCGTAATATACGACGCTATAATCACTGGCAACATTGGTTGTTAAGTCCTAGATATTATGTTCCTTTACCACTAGAATTATATCAATAGATTATTACCATTTGGTAAATAATCCATAATCATATTATTATGAAAATAGTATTTTCTGACTTTTTTAAAAATGCAGGTGATGACAATATTTGAGTTACAAGCATTTGATAGAAAATAATCAAAGGACATGAGCAAGTTGTGAACTTGCCTTTTGTGATTGCAAGATTATGCACTCATGGTATTCGAGATACTAGAAGATCCAAATTCTGTAAATAGCATCATTGGTCCGGTAAGGATAAATGTTTAAAGAATCAAGATGTAATTATGCATAAGTAATGTAATGCAGTTTGATAAACGCGAATCCCCGGAATAATTGTACCTGATCTAGGGTTTGCAAGCTCGTGGTGATATCTTTAGAATGTGTTACATGTTTATACTTGCTTCACACTAGTTCTTCTTATTAAGGCTTGTGAGTGTGTGAGACAATATGTAAATACAATAAGTAGCATGCAATACTAAAGTACTCAAATGTGGCATGATATCTAAAAGATTTCTTAAGTAAGATTATTAATCAATTAGGGCTTTTAGAAACAATATGCAATGATTACTTTTAATATTACTTAAAATAGTTAAACCTATGTTAACTTCATTTAAACATCAATTCAACTTCTTTTTACACTTTTAGACTTTAAATAAGTAATGCTAAAAGCAATAGTAAAGATTTAAATATTTTAAATGAATTAAAATAAAAGAAACGAGTTTAAATAAGATTTATTAGACCTTTACCTTCTATCTCACTTCAATTATGAAACATGATATTTTTATGGTGTAGATTATATTTTTGTGATCATTTTGGTATATTATAGGTATTTTTTTGATTTTTAAATAATAAGATATGAATTTTATAAGTTTTATCACTGTATAAATACTAAATATATAATAAATACTTATCTAAGTGATACAAAAAGGTATAAAATAAGTTTTTAGATGTAGATTTTGTTTTTCTAAGAAGTTTGGTATATTATACTTATTTCTTATGAATTTTAAATAATAAAATACACATTTTATAAGATTAATCTTAAATAGGGTTTTTTATTATTAATAATAATTTTCTTATTTAAGTTCGCAAATAAAATATGACAATAGGTTTATATTATAGAGTTTATTTTTCTACACATTTTGATATATAATATATATTTTTATGATTTATAAAACAAATTGATTTAATAAGATTTATTAATTTTCTGGAATTAAAATAAATATTAAATGAGTTTATGAGGTAATGCTGATGTCAGCATGTGGTAGGGACTTTCTCACCGGGGCTATTCCTAGCCCGAGTCACTGACTAGTGGGCCATTAGCCACGTCACATTCCAGGTATTTATCACTTATAGGAAAATAACAATAACAAATATTATAAAAAAATAATTATGACATCAACGTGATGTCACGCTGATGTCAACAGGGAATGATCCTCCAGATCGTACATCGATCTGTTGATCGGGGGTTTGCAGCATTGTGGGGATGGTCTGGTTAGGTGCGGACGGCCACTGCGAGTCGGCTGATAGTCGCGCAGCCAGTTTTTGGTCGCCGGAGCACAGCAGACGACGGCGGCTAGTGGCGGCACTTTCGGATGATCGTGGCGGGGACGAGCCAGAGCGAGAGAGAACAAGAGGAGAGGTGCTTGAGCATCGTTGGCTCACCGAGATGCCGATGATGTGGTCGGTGAAGCATGGGAAGGTCAGATGGTGGTGAATCGACGGTGGCAACGACGGTAGACGGCAAAGCTTCAAGCTTAATTCCACGCCACTCATGGAGCGCCTGCTTGCGTGGCTTGTCGGAGACGAACAAGGACACACCGGCGTTTCTAGCGGTGGCCTCAGGGAGGCGAGGGACGATCGGAAACGGCCGGAACGACGACGAGCGGTGGTTAGGGTTTCAGTGGAGAAGGGGTTTGCTCGAGAGGGCGTGAGAGGGGATGAGATTGGTATGAGGAAGTAGAGGATGACGCGGCGGTCTTATCTGCTCCCCCAACAACGGCGGCGAGCATCGCAACACGGCGGAGGATCGACGGTAGCCGCGCGGCCACGCAACTGCTACTAGCAGGCGAGGAAGACGACAAAGCGTTTTTTGCATAAAACCCCCTGGCGCATTTTCAAACTCAACCCGCAGTCCATCCACTGCCGCACCTGTCAGCGAGAGAGAGAGGAAAGTTGGGCTGCTGTTGCGGTCTGGTGTGGGCGGTTGCTGCTGCTTGTAGGCGTTAGATAGAGGGAAGACAAGTTGGGCTATGGCCAGAAATATTTCTGTTTCGTTTTTTTGTTTTCTATTTATCTATCTATTTAAAGTTTGAATTTTATTTGTAATACTTTGTGAATATGTACTGAACATTTTGTAAATGCTTGGGTGCTTGAAATTCTATGAAATATGTTACAAACTTATTTATAGATTATTAAGTCTTGCTTAATTATAAGCTTTATTATTCTTATGGTGATTTAAACTTTATGGTTCTCAACATTTGGAGATTTCCCTAAATAAGTTCTACTTGAATAGTAGTGTTTAGAATTATCATAGAACCATCTTGGTTAATTCTTTATGTATTAATAACAATCATTAATGAAGATGTTCACTTTCTAGTGGTTATCATGAGCTTTGAGGAATTTAATAAAATCACATCCTATTTCGAATATGGATGAAGGTTAAAGAATAAGAGATTTTCCCTTCATGTTTTGTGACCAGGAATCATATCTCACTTAGAATGAGCTATTGAGATTTCTTCCTAAGGTGATCTTGCTAGTTTATAAAACTTTGTTTCTATTAAGGTTTATGATAATAAATCAAATAAGGCTTTCATCCATAACACTCATCTGGTTCTCTAATCATCTCTTGGAAGCTTTCATTGTCCAAGAGGTATTATTTAATGGCTATCCAAAAATAAGAAATGGTTCCCCTACCAACTTCATTCTAGGGTTTTAGACAAAGAGGTAAATATGGGTCTTGTCCTGGTTTAATATGATCTTGGTTAAGGATATCTCCAGAACTCTTATCCTTAATACCTGACTAATCTTAGATCATAGTTATTGAATTCCTTTCCTAAATATACTCTATATATCTCTCTTATCTTATTCACAAAGATCACACCTTCCTGACTAAGTCAATCATATGACTCCACCATATCCATCATCATATGATGACATGGTCATGCCACTTCAACATTACTCCTTCATTCTTCTCCTAGTATATAACTCCTCTTAATTAACTATCATTAATGCATCTATCAATGCAGCTACTACTAATTTCATCTATTAACTTCCTTAAATCCATCTTGCAACTACTTCCAAGGCTTGCAAGATTATACTCCTCTCTATATCACCTGTGATATCAATCCTCGCGAGTAGGTATGGTACTAATCCCCATAATACAAGTTTTTTCTTGTATTAGCTTGGTTAAACTACTATGCCTGAAACTACTCCTACAACTTAACTTCATTAGACTCTAGCTTCACTTCTCATAATCAAGCTAGATGATTCTTCTTACTAGGTGACATGGGTATACCCTACAGGTACTCGAGCTTGGTATATACGGTCCAAATACGTACAGGCCCACGGTGTCGCCAAGGCCCAGATGAAAGGACTCGAGTAACCTGTGGACTCTCGATTGCTTGAAGGACAAGAAGAAGCTAAAGATAGAAAGTTTGAAGGGGAAAACCCTAACTTGTAACCGACTCGACCTGCTACCCGAGACCTAGCCTATCTATATAAGGGCTAGGAGGGGCGAGAGGACACACGCAACCCTAGCTTCCACAAACCCTCGCCAGATTGCATCTGCGCACCGTTGTAACTTTCGACTCCCTCAATAATTCCACGAGCAGACAAGCGGGAGTAGGGACCTCTACGAGGCCTGAACCTAGGTAAATCCTTTGTCCTCTGTGTGCTTGTTTGCTAGCCGATAGATGTCTCCAGCGCTCCCTCCTTCTCCAAAACCCAAGTCCATAACAATGGGCATTGACGAGTTAAACCCTCGTCAATTGGCGCCGTCTGTGGGAATTGGGAGTGCTGATGTTGCGGCTTCTTCGGCCCCATCAAATGCGATCTACAACTCTGCAATAGCGGAGATTCGTCAGCTTTTTGGCGCCTTCGACTTCACCTTCCACACGCCGGCTACTCGCCCGGGCTTCGAGTCCGTGGGCGACGGAATCAGCCTGGCGATTGGGAGCTTCCGCTTCCAAGTTGGTCAGATGGGCACGCTTCGCATGCCCGATCAGCCGACGGCACCGGCGGTTTCCCCAGCATCATGGTTCCCTCCATCGATCGGCACCCTCAGTGAGCTCAATGCCCCGGCGGTAGTTGGGAACATGGTCAGCGACAGCATTCGCGACTCCGATCTAAGCGATCTGGCCACTGAAGATGGAACCTACGGTTCCGAATCTGAAAGTTGTGGAAGCAATAGCTTCCCAAATCACTTCATGTGTGCCGTTATCAACACGGGTGACACCTCCGCGAACCGCGGTAACAGTGGCAACACCAGCAACGGCACCGATCCACCCAATCGCGGCAACAGTGATAACACCGGCAACGACACCGACCCGCCCAACGCCGGCAACAACGGTAACAGTGGCAACGAAGGAGCAGTCGAACCTCCTAGCATAATCAACGAGCAAACCAGCGAACGCGTCGTGATCAGGCTCAACGAGCAAGAGTGGGAATGCTGCCGCGAAGCCCTACGAGGTGCACCTCTACCCTTCGGGTCCCCGCAGGAGCTACTGATAGGCTACCACTGGCTCCTAAAAGAGGAATTCAAGTGCCAAAAACAAGCAATCGCGCAACTTGAGGCGCGTAAAAGGGCGGCGGATGAGTCAAGCCTTCGTCGCGCGTAAAAGGGCGGCGAAAGTCCTCGACTTCGGCTCTATGAAAGTCGACACGGGAGGCAACGTGGTTCCCAGGAAACCACAGGCCGCGGTGACAGCGGCCACCATGTACCTTCTCAATAACCAGCCACCAGCTGGAGATCCCCGAACGGCCATGCACCGATCTACGATCGTGGGCCTGGGGCTAATCGAGGCCGCCCTCGACAAGGAACTAGTACCAGACCCAAAAAAGGGCAAAGCGTTAGCAAAGCGCTACTCCTCGCCCTCGCCCAGTGATGACAGTCACGACCTGTCTCGGCGCCACCGCTCACGGCGACACGATCGCGACTATGATGCACGCGATGAACTCACGCAGCGCAAGATCGACAAGTCAAGGGCACGACGTGCTCGGTCGACTGACTCAGAAGAATAAGATGGGGAGCTCTGCGGCGCCAGATGCTTCAGCAGATCCATCAGACAAAAGCGAATGCCTAAAGGGTTCAAACTCCCATCAGAGAACCCGAAATTTGACGGTCTGCAGGACCCCAAGATCTGGCTGGAGGATCACATCTCCTCCGTTAGGCTACATGGAGGCGATGGCAATCGCCATGCAATGCTGCCTACAGTGCAGGGCGCCCGGGCATGGCTCAATAACCTCCCACGCGGATCCATTCGCAGCTGGGATGAGCTGGTCTACAACTTCGTGCGCAACTTTAAGGGCACATACAAACGCCCCGCCTCAATCGAAGAACTCAGATGCTGCCAGCAAAAATCTGGCGAATCGCTGCGCTCTTACATCCAAAGGTGGTCCATCATCAAAAACTCCACGGAAAACATCTCGGAAGACCGCGCGATTGATGCATTCAACGGTGGTGTCCGCCGCATGGAACTCAGGGAGGAGCTAGGCCGCTCAAAGCCCCAGACCATCGACCACCTGATGGAGATTGCGAATCGGTGGGCTGATGGAGAAGATTCGGTGAAGAATCACCTTCACTCTGACGAGGAGGCGGAACTCGAACGAAGACACGACCACCGGAGTAAGCGTCGCATGCGCGTCTACGATGATCGCGATGATGTCAACATGGTCGCAGCCGGCTACGCCGATAGACGCGACGATAACCGCAACAGCAGATACCGCAGCGGCGGATACCGCGACTCCGGGAAAACCACGCAAGTGTGGCAACGCCGCACTCGCAATGAAGCACCCGCGACCTCCATCGAGGACAAACTGTCCGGGCCATGCACGGTACACTTCTACATCAACAAGCATGATGGCAAGAGAAAGTCCAGCCACCTCCTCAAGGACTGCCGCGAGTTCCTCAAGCTACATGAGGGATTGGTTTGGATGAGCCGCAATGCAGTCGAAAGAGGCTACGGAGCCGCTCCAGCGCCGTGGCACATGGCGCCCACCACCACCACAGGCCACCCCGAATGGAGCTGCACGGACCAACACCCACGGCGAACCGCACCCACGGGCCATGGGTACCATGATGATCCAAAAGGCGCCTCAATAGGGTGCAGAAGGCCATCACTCGCTAAGTCAACTTGGCCACGCACTCGCCACCATCCACCACTGAGTACCTTAGTGGCAGTGAGTCGTGCATTACTTTCGACAAACGCGACCACCCGCCTCAAGTACCTCGCCTAGGTCATTGCCCCCTCGTACTCGAGGTGCAAATTGGAGGCTTCGACATGAGTCGCGTCTTCATGGATGGCGGAAGCGGTATCAACCTCATATTCGCGAGTACCTTGCGAGCAATGAGGATCCCTCTAACCTGCTTGGAGGCATCGGACACAACGTTCCACGGCATCGCCCAGGGAAAGGCATATACCCCCTGGGCAAAATCAACCTCGACGTCATATTTGGCACGCCGAAGAACTTCCGGCGCAAGCGCATCGACTTTGAAGTTGTCGACTGACCCTCACAATACCACTGCATCCTCGGACGCGTCACGTTCGCTAGGTTCATGGTGGTACCCCACTACGCCTACCTGCAGATGAAAATGCCAGGTCCCAACAGCGTCATCACGATCAGCACGGAGCTTGAGCGTCGGCGATTGCGACAGGGAATTCAACAGAATCTCCCAGTCCTTCGGCATGCAGGAGGAGCTCACGCGATTGAAGGAAACGACAGACAACAGTCTGCCGCCCCTGAGTAGGCCAAGCTCACCTGACCTCTCCTTCGACTCATCTGTGCACACAAACAAGGTGTAGGTCCATCCATCAGATCCCGCCAAAACAGCCCTCATCGCCAACAACTTGAGCCCCGCATAGGAACTCGCGCTCGTCGAATTCCTCCGTGAGCACTGGAAAATTTTCTCCTGGTGTCTTGCGGACATGCCAGGAGTTCTCAGGGAATTCGCCGAGCACGCACTCAACGTCAACCCCGACGCAAGGCCAGTCAAGCAAACAATCAGGCGACTGTCTGAGCCACGAGCACAGGCAGTCGGAATGGATATCAACAGACTCCTCGAGGCCAAATTCATACGCGAGATCAAGGAAAGCACTTGGCTCGCCAATACGGTGCTGGTGCCAAAAAAGGACACGGATATCCTACGGATGTGCGTGGACTTCACTTCTTTAAACAAGCACTGCCCAAAAGATCACTTCCTGCTACCACAGATCGACCAAATCATCGACTCCACCGCTGGATGCGAGCGCCTCTGCTTCCTCGATGCTACTCAGGCTACAACCAAATTCGAATGAAGGAGGAAGACCAGGAGAAGACCGCGTTTACAACGCCCTTCGGTGTGTTCTGCTACAATACAATGCCCTTCGGGCTAAAAAAGCGGGAGCTACCTACCAACGATGCATGCAGGCTTGCCTCAAGGAGCAGCTGGGTCGCAACATCCAAGTCTATGTCAACGACATAGTAATCAAAACCAAAAAGGAAGCCTCTCTAATCAATGACTTGCACGAAACATTCGCCAATCTCGACCGTTACCGGATCAAGCTTAATCCGGACAAATGCGCCTTCGGCGTACCATCTGGGCAGCTGCTCGGGTATCTCATCTCCGCGAGAGGGATTGAGGCAATCCCGAAAAAGATAAAGGCCATACTAGCCATGGAGAAGCCAAAGAACATAAGAGGCGTCCAGCAACTAGCCGGACGAATCACGGCCCTCAGTCGATTCATTAGTCGAATGGGAGAAAAGGCACTACCCTTCTATCAACTCCTCCGCAAAGCTGATAAATTCGAGTGGACCAATGAAGCGCAAGAAGCATTCGAAGATCTCAAGCACCTGTTATCCACATCGCCAGTACTGGTGACTCCACGGGAAAGGGAACCACTACTGCTATACATCTCCGCTACCAACCAAGTGGTTAGTACAGTGCTCGTTGTCGAACGGGCAGAGGAAAACAAGGTCCATGGCGTACAACGCCCGGTATACTACCTCAACGAGGTCCTCACGCCAACAAAACAGTGGTACCCGCACTACCAGAAGCTGGCGTACGGCGTCTTCATGACCGCCCGGCTACTGCGCCATTACTTCCAGGAACACCCAGTCGTGGTAGTCAACGACGCCCCATTGGGACATATCCTCAATAACCCCGACGCCACGGGACGAGTCGCGCTTTGGGGAATCGAACTATCTCCACGAGACATCACATACGAAAAGCATAATCAAGTCGCAAATTCTCCCTGACTTCCTCGTGCATTGGATGGAAAATCAACTCCCAGACAAGCCAGATATGTCCTACCTCTGGACCATGCACTTTGATGGATCCAAACAGAAAGATGGAGCAGGAGCAGGTGTCATACTGACATCACCTCAAGGAGACAAGCTGAAATACATCCTGCGAATGCAGTTCACAACCTCAAACAATGAAGCTGAATACGAGGCCATGTTGCACGGGATGAGGATGGCAAAAGCCTGCGGCGCAAAAAGGCTCATCATATACGGCGACTCCAAGCTGGTCGTCAACCAAACAATGCACGAGTGCGATGCACTGAACGACAACATGATCGCGTACCGCGACCTCTACGATACACTCGAAGGGGACTTCGATGGTTACGAGCTGTGACACGTAGGTCATGAAAGCAACGAGGAGGCGGATACACTCACAAACATAGGCTCTACCTGCGCCCCCATACCACCTAGTGTATTTCTTGAGCGCATCTGTGAACGCTCCATCAAGCCAAAGGCCGCAGAGAAGAAAACAAGCGCAGCAATGGACTCAGGGGCTACGCCACCCAATGAGCCAATGGCACTCGACGACTTGGAGCTAGACACAGGACTCGAAGGGCCAATGAGCGTCATGATGATCGAACAATCCTAGACGCAGCCGTACATTACGTACCTCCTCAGTAAGCGCCTACCGGACGACCCGACAGACGCACGGCACATCGCGCGACGCTCCAAGGCATTTGCCATTATCAACGACGAACTATACAAACACAGCATCACAGGAGTACTACAGCGATGTGTCTCCATGGCTGATGGAAGAGCAATTCTCCTCGACATCCATGAAGGGACCTGCGGGCACCACACAGGCAGTCACGCCCTCGTCGCCAAAGCTCTACGAGCTGGATTTTACTGGCCCACGGCCATGCGCGATGCCAAGGATATTGTTCAAAAATGCAATGCTTGCCAACGATTCACGGACAAGCCACACGCACCAGGCGCAGAACTACGGCCTATTCCATTGGCCTGGCCCTTCGCCCAGTGGGGACTCGACATGGTTGGCAAACTTCCAAGGTCCTCGCAAGGAGGCTACGTCTACCTCTTGGTCACAGTCGACAAATTCACCAAGTGGATTGAGGCCATGCCAGTGACCAAGCAATCAGGGCACAACGTAGTCAAGTTCTTCGAGTCCATCGTCTACCGCTTCGGCGTGCCGCACAGCATCATCACCGACAACGGAACGAACTTCACATCCAAGGAGTTCCAAGAATTCTGCGAAAACCTAGGGATCAACATCAGCTACGCCTCGATAGCACCCAGACCAACGGTCGGTGGAAAAACAAGCAGGCTCGTCTGCAGCGGCATCAAGAAGCAACTCCTTCGACCACTCGAGCAAGCTGCGGGTTGCTGGCCAGATGAGCTCCAATCCATACTCTGGAGCCTGCGTACAACTCCAAACAGCGCCACCGGCTACACGCCATTCTTTATGGTACACGGAGCAGAAGCAGTACTACCCGCCGAAGTGCGATACAAGGCGCCACGTGTAGTCGCTTACAGCGAACAAGAGTCATCTCTTGCACTTGAAGACTCCGTCGATATCCTCGACGAGGCAAGAGAAATCGCCGCAGCAAGATCCACGATCTACCAGCAGAACCTGCGCAACTACCACGATGAAGGCTTACCCCGGATCCTTCGCCGTCGAAGGTGACCTGGTCCTGCGGAAGCGGCGAGGGCATCTCAAGCTCGAATCCCCACAGGAAGGACCATACGTGATTACGAAGTAATCCTGTGGCGCTATCGCCTTCAAGATTTAGAGGCAGAGTCGCACACTCCAACCCTTGGAACGTCGCACAATGCGGCTTCTACTTAGTCGTTTTTCTTTACTTTTGCATCGCAAATAAGGCTATTCAGCCAAGGCTACTCAGCCGCACATTATACCTCGTACTATTCTTCGAATAAATAAAAGCTAAGTGCCCCGAAACTCTGTGCCCTCCTATACTTTGTCAATTTTCATACTGGGGCTCATACCTATACACATATGTTCTTGAACAATAACGCGACATCTGAGTAGGCGGCACATCAATCGAACCCCTTAACACAAACTCAACCCGGTAACGCACTTTTGGACAGGTTGACAAGGGAACGATACAAAGATGGCCAGGCTAACGAAAAGGACTCACATTAGTGCAACACACCCCACGCTTAAAGCTATTTGTACACATTCAACAATATATTCTCTACAAATGTATATGAGCTTTACAACACTAGTACACTTATGTGCAGGATACATATTTGGCTACCCTTGCAACAGAAGAACATTAGTCTGTTCCTCCAAGAAGTCGACGACCTCCTCGGCTGGACGGTCCACCGCCTGATAGTGCGGCACCATGTTCCAGGAAGATCCTACTGGTGGCACCGGTGGCCTAGAGGCAATGGCGGCGACATCCACGCCAGTCGAACGGCAAAAGCACCATGGAAAGGGCAGCCTTGGCACTAGCCACCAACTGCTGCCTCACGCTTTTCGCGAACCGCGGACATATCTTGAAATTTGGTCAGGAGAGCCAGCAGGCTTGATGGAGTATCATCCAGCGGGAACATCCCCCGATAGATGTTCTTCAAACACGACTACGACTTCTTCAGAAAGAGCAGCACTTGCGAGGCGCGATCCTGCAGGGTCGCCAACGCAGTCGCACGATCATGATCTACCCAGAAGTATCCACTCTCCTAAAGTTGCTCCTGGGTGAGATCATGAAGGCGGATGGCAATCCTATCCCTCTCCTCCCGCGGATGGCGTGCGCTAACAACTACACGAAGCAACATCAACAGCATGAGTACAATGTACCATTGTGATTAACTACAACGGAAAATACGAGGATGAGCAAACTAACACTTAAACTGGTCGCCCAGCTGCGTCACCTCGCCAAGCAGATATTGCTCGCGGGCGGCGGTTTTTTCAGCCTTTGACTTCCACACGTCCGTGCTACCGCGGATCACGGGCAAATCACGCTCCAGTTGCTTAATGCGATCACGAAGTCGCGAAAGCAAGGACAGCTCCTCTACCCTGGAGCATGGTGGTGCCATTGTATCCTCAAGAGATGGCGAGTCCGGGGTTCCCCCCACAGGACCACTTGATGTACCCTACTAAAAATCAAGCCAGAGGCAAATAAGGCGACCAACTCAAAAGTCAAAAGTAACAGATGCATTCAGGATCAGCATAAAAGTATCTACAAACACATTCGCCAACAGGCATGTTCTCCAATCAAAAGAGCAATTCATCAACTATTACAAGAAACTAACTGAGCGGCTGGCTTCTTCGACGATGACCTCGGGGCTTCATCAAGTCCGTGGCGATGTCGGATGCCATCGACTTTCTGCCGCCCCCGAGGCAAGTTTTCGCTGCCTTCTTCGCGATTGAGCTCCTCGAATACTTGGCAACAATGTTTATCAAGGAATGGCCATATTTGGCACAGATCGCAAAGGGCGAATACTACCGCCGACCATCGCGCCATGAGCATCGTCTTTGACACGCGAAGGATCTACTTTGACTCCGTGGGCTTGCACCATGGCAAGCGACATGGTCGCGCCGATTCTGTGGAGGAGTTCTTATGCGTGGCGAGCACACCCCGTGGCGACTCCACCAGCTTTTCCACATTGTCGACCAGCTCCGCCTTCGGCATCAACTCCTCCTGGAGGCGACTCAGGGTGGCCTTGGCCTTGGACAACGTATTTTGGACAGCGGCGCTACGATCCTCGACCGCAGATACCGCGCCCGCCAGAGCATCATCGTGACAAAGGGCTTGTGGATCAAAACTCAAGCCGCCAGCATCTACACCAAAATACACACATGGATCAAACTTCTAGTGCCACCGGCACTACAGATGCAGAGAAGAACATCAATAAAATATCTACCAGTAAAGGTACTTGAGAGGGCCTTGGCGACTGAGAACAGTTGCTCTTCGAACAACTTCTCCCTGGCCGCAAAGGAGGCACGCAGATCCTCTTCGCGCTTCTGGGCATCATCACGAGCCGCGATTGCCTCGTCGCGTCCCTTCACAGTTGCGGCTAGTGTCTTCTCCAACGTGGCGACATCGTGCAGTAAAGAGTTATGCTCAGCTACATGGCAGTCAATAATTGGCTGACAGTCAATTATACCAAAATAGAGAGAAGACGAAAAGAATAAGTATAGAACACTCACTCTCGACCACCCAGTGGCACGTCTCCAGCATCGCATGTTGGCGACCCATCGCCATCACCTGCTCCGCCACCTGCGTGGCTTCCTTTACAAGGAGCTGTCGCACAAAACAAGGAGTCAACAGAGGGCAGCAGAAGGCGTTGCCTACCACATTAAAAAAGAAGGAAAGCTATACTTACATGGTCCTCCAGTGACTCTGAAGAAGTTTGCTGAACCGTCATCCGAGCAACTACTCGATGCTCCCCTACGTGAGGAGAGCTCGAAGAATTGTGCCCGGAGTGGGCCACCGCCGGAGAAGGAGCGGGCTCGACCTCTACCTTGGCCCTTGAAGTCGTGACTCCCGATTCCTTCAAAAATTCGACGTCGCCCGAAGATGACGACGCCTCTTGACTGCAAGACAAAATCCACATTGAGAAAAGGGCAAACTCCAAGGCAAAAACCAACAAGAATAAAACAGAAAAGAATGAATAACCCAGCAAACTTACCAGTTAAAGTTGTCAAGATCAAACGTGGCAGCCGTCGATTCTGACGAAGACTCCTTGGGCAATCGCATCTTCTTGCGAGAAGACGATGCCACAGCCCTCACAGGAATAGCTGGAATTGGCGACTCCGTGCCAACAGCCGCGCCTCCTAGAGTTGAAGGAGTCGACGCGTCGGAATCCCCGCTACGCGAACGCTTGCGAGTATCCGGGCTCTCGGACTCGGGGGCTTCCTCTTCCACATCAGAAGGGACAGTCGACTCAGACTCGTCCTCTTCCAAAGCTTCACGAGGAATAATCCCCTCAGGGAGGGGAGGCATACAAGGCGAAACCGCCCACTCCTGCATACAAACAGTAAAAATCAGCAAACATAACAGGTAAGCAACAAAAAACGCAATCGAGAAAATAAGCTACTACGTAGCACAACTGTACCTCGGGAGGAGGATTCGAAGCATCGAAGGGAGGAATGACTGGCTCATTTGGAAGCACATCCTTGAAGGTGTACTTCGTGACCAGTCACACCCTCTTATCTACCTCACTCGCGGACATGCCATCGGCAGACACACGAGTGGCATCATCAGCGCCACCCCATTGAAACATGGGATGGACTCTGGCCTAGAGAGGCTGGACGCGACGATGCAGCCAAGTCCTGACAAGGGCGCATCCTCCCTCTTCCGCGCCTATGCGGCTCTGGAGGTCGCAGACGCGTTGATATAGCACGTCTGTCTCCGCGAGTTCGGAAGGCATGATCACGTTCTTCCAAGAACGCATCTTCTTGCAGGGAGTCACGGGATCGAAAGGCGCGAGTCCAAAGTGCTCGTCTTTGGCCTTCTGGTCACGAACATAGAACCATTTGTCCCTCCATCCCTAGACAGACTTGGTAAGCTTGATGTCGAAGTAGGTGGCGGATGGGTCGACGTGGATTCCGCAACCACCTACGTCATAAATTGAAGAGCCAGATGCGGACTGAAGCTTCAATTTAAAGATGCGCTTGAAAAGACCAAAGTGTGGCTCGATTCCGAGCCAGCACTCGCAGAGAGTGATGAAACAAGTGATGTGGAGGAGCGAATTTGGGGACAGCTGATGGAGCTGGAGCCCATAGAAACAAAGAAGACCCCTAAGAAAGGGGTGAAGAGGCAAGGAAAGACCGCGAATGATGAATGCAAGAAACATCACTCGAAAACCAGCGGGAGGAGCAGGAATGGTCTCACCGCTAGGGACGCGCGCATCAGTGACTACCGCAGAGATAACTCCATC
Source organism: Avena insularis (assembly GCA_023614405.1). Taxonomy (NCBI): domain Eukaryota; kingdom Viridiplantae; phylum Streptophyta; class Magnoliopsida; order Poales; family Poaceae; genus Avena; species Avena insularis. The sequence continues at coordinate 370,717,223 of CM042696.1, read as the reverse complement.
TTGGCGAAGAAGACGAAGATCCAAAGCCTTGATGATAGAGGGGTGCCATGCGCCATTGGTCACGCGGGTGCCAACGACCTTCTTCTTCCCGCCGGCGGCGGTGCTAGTGCCTGCAGCAGCGGAGACACCTTTCTTCTTCGCTGCAGCGATGGTGGCCGCGGAATCAGCGGCAGCACCTCCCTTCTTCTTCCCCATTGCGCGGCGGTGATGTGAGCGAAGGAAGTAGCTCGGAAACGAACGGAGCTGGTCCAGCGTCGTGGAGAAGATCGGCGCAGGGGAAAGCAGAAAAGCAGCAGTAATGGCGATGTTAGCAAGGAAGAAAGAGCGCAGATAGGAAATTACCGCCGCAGCATCGCTACTTAACCCCTGGGAGATGCAATCCAATGGCTGACAAAAACCCTATTGGACGCGTGGCATGCATCGCGTTGGACACGTGGAGAAGAGGAAGCGCGAACCGTCCCCCACTTCTACCATTACGCGTGGAAATCGAGGAGGCGCAGTTAAAAATAAGATTACGCACGCCCAGTCAAATCAAAGTCAGAGAGTAGGACCCACCGCTCGTCACGTCCCGTCAAACTCGCTCACGTGGGCAACCAAGGTCATACAAAGCATCAGCACTGACGTCACCAAGGCTACGCAGTGGAAAACTTCGACTATTTTTAGTCCTTGCTGGAGTCTTCGACTCCACCAAGCACTCGGGGGCTACTCCCATAGGGAGCGCTGGCCGCGCACCCTACGACTTTTTCTTTTTCTTGTTGCAGGAACATGGAAAATCACAAAAGCTAACCCAACCACTCGAAACACAGTTCGATTATGGACATGGGTTACTCCCATAGGGAGCGCCGGAAACAAATTCGACTGAAATAAGCAGGCAAAAAGACGACATGATGTAAAAGTGTTTTAGTACCTGCACGAGTCATCGATGAAACAAGCAAGCAAAAAGCGACAGCGATGCAAAAGTTCTTTAGTCCTGCTGAGTCTTTGACTCAACCAGCACTCGGGGCTACTCCCATAGGGCGCTGAGGCACCCTATGATTATTTGTACAAATAACTGTGTGTTGATAACATCCACACTCGAAACTCATGGCGACACCGCCTCATAATTTCCCCCCTACAAAGAGACTGCGTCTCCTGGGTCACCCGAATCGTCTCCACGATGATAAAATTCGGATGCCGCGCCTATGGCGTGAAGGTAAGACCTGAATAAGGCCTGGCAACGCATTTAACTGCGCACTACCAGAAACATATCCATGCCTATAGGCACGATGAACATGCCTTGACGGACGCGTCAAGTGCTCACACCCATATAACTGGAATTCGACTCCTGTAAGACCTCCTGACTGAGTGAATTACACCACTTTTCGGATTCGAGTCCGGGACTCAATTTGAGTAGATTGCGTTGTTTCACCCTAAGGTGGTTAACTGATACCGATACTTCGGTTATATCAGGCACGTATATCAACAATCCATATGACACGAATAAAAGCAATCAAAATGTACTCATTTAGGCATTCGAAGGCTTCAATAGTCCCAGTCGAATCTGCGATTCCACTGGACACTCGGGGGCTACTGACATGGGTATACCCTACAGGTACTCAAGCTTGGTATATACGGTCCAAATATGTACAGGCCCACGGTGTCGCCAAGGCCCAGATGAAAGGACTCAAGTAACCTGTGGACTCTCGATTGCTTGAAGGACAAGAAGAAGCTAAAGATAGAAAGTTTGAAGGGGAAAACCCTAACTTGTAACCGACTCGACCTGCTACCCGAGACCTAGCCTATCTATATAAGGGCTAGGAGGGGCGGCGAGGAGGACACACGCAACCCTACCTTCCACAAACCCTCGCCAGATTGCATCTGCGCACCGTTGTAACTTTCGACTCCCTCAATAATTCCACGAGCAGACAAGTAGGAGTAGGGACCTCTACGAGGCCTGAACCTGGGTAAATCCTTTGTCCCCTGTGTGCTTGTTTGCTAGCCGATAGATGTCTCCAGCGCTCCCTCCTTCTCCAAAACCCAATTCCATAACAATGGGCATTGACGAGTTAAACCCTCGTCACTAGGGCTTCACTTAATTTGGTATACTCACAACTCTTCTTCAATACCTAGTCATCTATTCTCAAGTGACTTGAGAGTAATGATCACCACCCTTTGATCAAGCAAGGCTTAAGCTTCTAATTGTTTGATCAAGATCTATCATCAACTAAGTAGTAGACTTTTACTAATCTTTCCATAAGGCTTATCTTGTTAAGGAAACTTACTTTGGGTTTATAACTACTTGACTTAATAGGATTATCATTGGATACTCTAATACTACTAACTTTCTCATAGTTTCATAATTACTACCTAAACTCTTGGGTTTAAATACTTCTTCTAGTTAACTTATGAATGCATTAACTCCTCCAACATCAGATGGTTTGATCTCCACTAAGGATCACATTCCATTGATGATGGCATACTTCATCATAGCTAGTTCATCTTCCTTACTAATTTACTTAAGGTATTTGGAAGGTTAATATAATAAGTCAAAGGCTATGAGTCAATAAGTGCTAGGTCAAGAATTGATCACACACATTGATGATAAATAGACACTAGGACTTGGTTAAATAGGATTGTCATCTATTAACATGACACTAAAGATATGTGATGGATGGTCTTAGCTTGACTCCTATTTCTACTCTATTTGTGATAAGAGTTAATGTTTAAGAATTATCATGGTACCTATGATAAGAGTAACTTTGGCAAATAACTATTTCAAGATTTAGTTATGAGTTTCTTTTACTTAAGTTATATACTTGACTTGGGATTCAGGGTTTGTGGTAGATAATACCTTGATATCATCTTTAGAATATTAAGTCTCCATCCTTGAGTTGTTGCAGGAAATACCATGTAATGATCTCTAGAAGATCAAGTACTCCTTATTAAGTAGTGTGTTGTGACTTAGTTTTATTACATTTGATCTACCCTTAGATCAAATTATATTACCCAAAGATAAGGTTTTTGCAAAGGTCATATTGAAACTTATCGTAGTCAACTTGATGATCTACTTCAGTTCCACCAAGTTAAGAGAAGATTCAATCACTTTGACAAGTTTTATTTAAAAGAGCGAAAATTATCCAGATTTTCTATGCATGAATGCAATGCACACACCTGTGTTCAGCTTATTTCTAAGCTCTAATGCTGGGGTGTTACAGACTCTCCCCCTTAAAATAAACTCCATCCCTGAAGTTCGTACTCTCTTGTGTTTCGGAATGAGGAGTTGACTTGTATTGATCACACCATTTCTCAACTCCATTGTGATCAGAATTGGGGATAATTGTAGTATCCCATATCCATATCTTTTTCCTTGAATCCTCTTCATACTTGACAGTATCCACTATCCTTTCTTACTTACCCTATAGTTCCTTTTACCATATCCCTTTTGGCGTATGCCCCTACAGTCCTATTTATAATTGATTGTGGACACCTTTTGTCCCTTTCCAATCCAGTTTTCCTATTACACTACACCGGTCTATTTTGGAATACTCTCTTTACAATAAAGGACAACTTATGAGTGGATCCCTTTTAAACTAGTCCACTAAGTTTAATATATTATATCCTCTTCGATTTTTCATCCGAACATATTCTAGAGAGTACTCTTCTACAGATGATTTCTTATAACCTTATGAGAATAAGGCTTAATCTCACCACAATTTTGTACTTATTCTCTAACCTTTAGTCAGAAAGTTAGACAACAACACTTCAGTGTTTATTATTTACTCTCCCCCTTGGGGTTTCCTAATGGTCTTTAAACTTCATGTATAATACCCTTTAACTCAATAGTTAGGATATCGGTCTCTGTCTAGCTTATATCTTACCTATATAAGGTCTCACGAAAGAATCCACGGTACACCCACACAATTGTGGATCTCCGAAATGAATCTTCCAACGTTACTTGCCTTTCTTTTTATCCTACTGGACAATATTTTTCACCGGCTAATCCAATGTCGCGAAAATGTCTCGAAAGGCATTCGCTTAAATTCTATACTTCTTTATGTCTTCCTTAACTTAGGCCAAGTTTTATACTCTTTAAACTACACAAAGATGACCTACTTCACTACACAGCTAGGGTACCAGCTACGGATACTAGATGCAGATCCTCCTAGGTGCATGGATTACCCTATGGACTTTTGACTTCTTATTGGCATTCTCTCTGAATTGTCAGAGCTTGAATACCACCCTTATTTCAAGACTTCTTCTTTGCACTGATTCATGATACTTCCATGAACTAGGTACAACTACTTCATTAGCTTCTTAGCAACATCACCTATCTTGAGTGAACTTAAGTTCATTCCTTCATGTTGCTCCACACCTTTTTCAAAACTACTATTCCTATTTATTGCCAGCTCATAATGAGTTGGGATTGATCCATCCTTCAAAATAGTGTTGATACACCTTATATTTAGCTTCCTTCTTCATGCAAGTCTTCAGCTTGATCTTCGGAACTCGTCACTCCCTTACATGAATTCCCTTTTCTATCTAGGTCTATAACATCAAGTAATAACTTGATAATGCAACATGCATTTGCACATCAAGTCAAACTTCATGCATAGATCTAGTCAATCAAGAAGATGCAAGAAAAACCAAAAAAATCCAAATGTGGTACATATAACACATATCATTCTAAGCCCGAAATATAGTAGTTGAGTATAATACCTCTAGAATTCAGGCTTAGCTGTGTAGTATTTGACACCTCCTAGTATAGGTTCACTTCGTGGTAATTAGCACTTAGGGGTTAAACTACTCTTTGTCTCAATATTTACCCAATTTGCTCAGTTGCAATTGGATAATCTTGAGCAAAGTGATCTCACTTTGGTTTTGACTAACCACTTACCTTTCTTTCGGGACTACTAAAGACTACCAATTTTCCATTCTATTGTAAACTATCCTCACATGATTTCTCAAAACTACTAACAAAGTTGTAGTTACTACCTTAATCCAAAAATTATCGTAATGTTATAATACCTATGACTTCTATCATAGACCTACACTGTCCTTTACTTACTATTGTTGCAAGATTATTTACTAAGTACTTGTCCTAATTACAAATTTATCATGGTATTGGAGCTATTCTCACGATGATCTTGTTAAGATTTACCTAGTCATCATGATTAAAGAGCTAATCTCACCATGATGACTCTTCTTCTTAGCTTACTATCAATGATTCTTAACAAAATTCTACTCCATCACATGGAATTCTCAAGTGAATGCCACGTGATTTAATTCCAATTGTATCTATACATACTCTAATGGTCTACCTTCTATGGTATAATGGTATCAACTAGTGGTAAGATTCTGCTGCTTCGCATGGATTCTGAATATAGACTCCATCACTAATTCTACTCCACATGATATCCTAATCTTTGTCGTAATCTTCTTTGATATTTAATTACTTCAGATATCTTAGTGGTGTTATACCTATTTAGATCTACACTCAAATAGCACTTCTCTAGGGAAGGCATATAACTACTCCTTAAGAAAGATGATAAAAACATCCAACTTAAGTGTGACAAGGTTTATCCTCAAGTGGATATCCATCACAATTCTTGGTTTAGACAAGATGGATCCTAAAGTCACTATCCAACCTACAGATCTTCCTAAAAGGGTTTTAATCCTAAGGTCAAAGCATATGCTCTGATACCAGCTGTAGTGACCCAGCATACCACTGCATGATGTAGTACACTATAGTCGTTGACATAACACCAATGAAACACCGCTCACTAGTATTACATCCCTCAGAGTGGTACAACAGAAACACAATAGGTCCAAGACATCACTATAGATTACAACTTGACTCTTTACAAAAGATCCAGATAACACTCTAGGTTAAAGGGAGAGAAAGAACTTCTTACAAAGAAGAACCAGAAATAATAACTCAGAACTATCTAGCTAATAAGACTAATACCTAAATTGTTTGGCTTGCAATTGCTACTAATGCAATGCTCTATAGAAGTAGGTTTTATGGCTAGAGTATCTACTCTTATCTAAACAGAGACTTTGTCTTCACTTCGGTTGATGAATATGTTGACTTCATTGATTTGATTGAAGAACTTGAGATGTCGATAATGGTTTCTTGAGTAGAACTTTGATGTTGACATCGTCTTCAACAGCTTAGAACCTAGCAAGGGTGAAGAAGGTACGGTTGAGTACAAGCATACTCAACAAGTTCACTAAAAAGGAGTGTATGATGCACTATCTGTACAGCCACATACCATAGGTCGTAGGCAATACAGATTTTCGTAAACATTTTTTCAAAGGTTGCTTTTATTCTGAAAAACTATGTCTGACAGCCTTCCCAGGTTGACCAGAACCTTTGTGGGGTTCCTTTCCTGCCGCGTTCGTAGATCCTTCCCGAAACAGGGAGTAACATGTCACAATTCTTACACTCTGTAGAGGTGCGTCACTTTTCCTATAAGAGACCTTAGCCTTGTTGCACAACCAAGCCGCGAGCTTGTCCACACTTCCTTGGTATGGGGCCCAGTCTAAGATCCAAGCCAAGACTCCTCCTCCACGATCCCGCATGAAGACACCATCCCCCGAGATAACTACCATGGTTACTCTTTGTGTAGCCTCTCAGAGAGTCTGTAAGTAGCTCTGTCTAGCGGTCACCATCAACTACGGTGAACTCTGACCAAAGACAGCTATGCACAGATAATCTAGACACCAAGATCACGGGGAACTAAGGGTCCCACCCATGTGCTGGATTCTCCATGAGAAATCAACAGCCTCATGATAAGGTCATCCGTCCATGCGAAAGGGAGAAGATACAACTGATTTTTCCGTCCCATTCCAAGTCTTATGGTTGACGCGTAATATACGGCGCTATAATCACTGGCAACATTGGTTGTTAAGTCCTAGATATTTTGTTCCTTTACCACTAGAACTGTATCAATAGATTATTACCATTTGGTAAATAATCCATAATCATATTATTATGAAAATAGTATTTTCTGACTTTTTTAAAAATGCAGGTGATGACAACATTTGAGTTACAATCATTTGATAGAAAATAATCAAAGGACATGAGCAAGTTGTGAACTTGCCTTTTGTGATTGCAAGATTGTGCACTCACGGTCTTCGAGATACTAGAAGATCCAAATTCTGTAAATAGCATCATTGGTCCAATAAGGACAAATGTTTAAAGAAGCAAGATGCAATTATGCATAAGTAATGTAATACAGTTTGATAAACGTGAATCCCCGGAATAATTGTACCTGATCTAGGGTTTGCAAGCTTGTGGTGATATCTTTAGAATGTGTTACACGTTTATACTTGCTTCACACTGGTGCTTCTTACTACGGCTTGTGAGTGTGTGAGACAATATGTAAATACAATAAGTAGCATGCAATACTAAAGTACTCATATGGGGCATGGTATCTAAAAGATTTCTTAAGTAAGATTATTAATCAATTAGGGCTTTTAGAAAGAATATGCAAGGATTACTTTTAATATTACTTAAAATAGTTAGACCTATGTTAACTTCATTTAAACATCAATTGAACTTGTTGTTACACTTTTAGACTTTAAATAAGTAATGCTAAAAGCAATAATAAAGATTTATATATTTTTAATGAATTCAAATAAAAGAAAAGAGTTTAAATAATATTTATTAGACCTTTACCTTTTATTTCACTCAAATTATGAAAGATGATATTTTTAAGGTGTAGATTATTTTTTTTGATCATTTTGGTATATTATAGGTATTTTTGTGATTTTTAAATAATAAGATATGAATTTTATAAGTTTTATCACTTTATAAATACTAAATAAATAATAAATACTTAGCTAAGTGATACAAAAGGGTATAAAATAAGTTTGTAGATGTAGATTTTGTTTTTCTAAGAATTTTGGTATATTATACTTATTTTTTCTAAATTTTAAATAATAAAATACACATTTTATAAGATTAATCTTAAACAGGGTTTTTATTAATAATAATAATTTTATTATTTAAGTTGGAAAATAAAATATGACAATAGGTTTATATGATATAGTTTATTTTACTGCACATTTTGATATATAATATATATTTCTCTGATTTATAAAACAAAAGATATTAATTTAATAAAATTTATTAATTTTCTAGAATTAAAATAAATATTAAATGAGTTTATGAGGTAATGCTGATGTCAGCATGTGGGCCACTGGCCACGTCACATTCCAGGTATTTATCACTTATAGGAAAATATCAATAACAGATATTATAAAAAAATATGACATCAGTGTGATGTCACACTGACGTCAATAGGGAATGATCCTCCAGATCATGCATCGATCTGTCGATCGGGGGTTTGCGGCATCACGGGGATGGTCTGGTTAGGTGCGGACGGCCACTGTGAGTCGGCTAATAGTCACGCAGTCAGTTTTTGGTCGCCAGAGCACAACAGACGACGACGGCTAGCGGCGGCGCTTTCGGATGATCGTGGCAGGGACGAACCAGAGCGAGAGAGAATGAGCGGAGAGGTGCCTGAGCACCGTTGGATCACCGGGATGTCGATGATGTGTTCGGTGAAGCATGGGAAGGTCAGATGGCGGCGAATCAATGGTGGCAACGACGGCAGACGGCAAAGCTTCAAGCTTGATTCCACGCCACTCGTGGAGCGCCTGCTTGAGTGGCTTGTCGGAGACGAACAAGGACACGTCGACGTTTCCAGTAGTGGCCTCGGCAAGGCAAGGGACGGTCGGAAATGGCCGGAACAACGACGAGTGGTGGCTAGGGTTTCGGTGGAGAAGGGGGTTCGCTCGAGAGGGCGTGAGAGGGGATGAGATTGGTATGAGGAAGTAGAGGATGACGCGGCGGTCTTATCTGCTCCCCCAACGACAGCGGCGAGCATCACAACACGGCGGAGGATCGACGGTAGCCGCGCGGCCACGCAGCTGCTTCCAGCAGGCGAGGTAGACGACAAAGCATTTTTGCATAAAACCCCCTGGCGCATTTTTAAACTCAACCCTAAGTCCATCCACTGCCCCACCCGTCGGCGAGAGAGAGAGGAAAGTTGGGCTGCTATTGCGGGCCGGTGTGGGCGGTTGCTGCTACTTGTGGGTGTTAGATAGAGGGAAGACAAGTTGGGCTATGGCCAGAAATACTTCTGTTTCATTTTTTATTTCTTATTCTGTTTTCTATTTCTCTATCTATTTAAAGTTTGAATTTTATTTGTAATACTTTGTGAATATGTACTGAACATTTTGTAAATGCTTGCGTGCTTGAAATTCTATAAAATATGTTACAAACTTATTTATAGATTATTAAGTCTTGCTTAATTATAAGATTTATTATTCTTATGGTGATTTGAACTTTATGGTTCTCAACACTTGGAGATTTCCCTAAATAAGTTCTACTTGAATAGTAGTGTTTAGAATTATCATATAACCATCTTGGTTAATTCATTATGTATTAATAGCAATCATTAATGAAGATGTTCACTTTCTAGTGGTTATCATGAGCTTTGAGGAATTTAATAAACTCACATCCTATTTCGAATATGGATGAAGGTTAAAGACTAAAAGATTTTCCCTTCATGTTTTGTGACCAGGAATCATATCTCACTTAGAATGTGCTGTGAGATTTCTTCCTAAGGTTATCTTGCTAGTTTACAAAACTTGGTTTCTATTAAGGTTTATGATAATAAAGCAAACAAGGCTTTCATCCATAACACTCATCTGGTTCTCTAATCATCTCTTAGAATCTTTAATTGTCCAAGAGGTATTATTTAATGGCTATTTAGAAATAAGAAATGGTTCCCCTACCAACTTCATTATAGGGTTTTGGACAAAGAGGTAAATATGGGTCTTGTCCTGGTTTAATATGATCTTGGTTAAGGATATCTCCAGAACTCTTATCCTTAATACCTCACTAAGCTTAGATCATAGTTATGGAATTCCTTTCCTAAATATACTCTATATATCTCTCTTATCTTATTCACAAAGATCACACATTCCTGACTAAGTCAATTATCTGACTCCACCAATTCCATCATCATATGATGACATGGTCATGCCACTTCAACATTACTCCTTCATTCTTCTCCTAGTATATGACTCCTCTTAATTAACTATCATTGATGCATCTATCAATGCAGCTACTACTAACTCCATCTATTAACTTCCTTAAATCCATCTTGCAACTACTTCCAAGGCTTGCAAGATTATACTCCTCTCTATATCACGTGTGATATCAATCCTCACAAATAGGTATGGTACTACTCCCCATAATACAAGTTTGTTCTTGTATTAGCTTGGTTAAACTACTATGCCTTAAACTACTCCTACAACTTATGTTATATACTTCATTATACTCTAGCTTGACTTCTCATAATCAAGCTAGATGATTCTTCTTACTAGGGCTTCACTTAATTTGGTATACTCACAACTCTTCTTCAATACCTAGTCATCTATTCTCAAGTGACTTGAGAGTAATGATCACCACCCTTTGATTAAGCAAGGCTTAAGCTTCTAATTGTTTGATCAAGATCTATCATCAACTAAGTAGTAGACTTTTACTAATCTTTCCATAAGGCTTATCTTGTTAAGGAAACTTACTTTGGGTTTATAACTACTTGGCTTAATACGATTATCATTGGATACTCTAATACTACTAACTTTCTCATAGTTTCATAATTACTACCTAAACTCTGGGGTTTAAATACTTCTTCTAGTTAACTTATGAATGCATTAACTCCTCCAACATCAGATGGTTTGATCTCCACTAAGGATCACATTCCATTGATGATGGCATACTTCATCATAGCTAGTTCCTCTTCCTTACTAATTTACTTAAGGTCTTTGGAAGGTTAATATAATAGGTCAAAGGCTATGAGTCAATAAGTGCTAGGTCAAGAATTGATCACACACATTGATGATCAATAGACACTAGGACTTGGTTAAATAGGATTGTCATCTATTAACATGACACTAAAGATATGTGATGGATGGTCGTAGCTTGACTCCTATTTCTACTCTATTTGTGATAAGAGTTAATGTTTAAGAATTATCATGGTACCTATGATAAGAGTAACTTTGGCAAACAAGTGTTTCAAGATTTAGTTATGAGTTTCTTTTACTTAAGCTATATACTTGACTTGGGATTCATGGTTTGTGGTAGATAATACCTTGATATCATCTTTAGAATATTAAGTCTTCATCCTTGAGTTGTTGCAGGAAATACCATATAATGATCTCTAGAAGATCAAGTACTCCTTATTAAGTAGTGTGTTGTGACTTAGTTTTATTACATTTGAACTACCCTTAGATCAAATTATATTACCCAAAGATAAGGTTTTTGCAAAGGTCATATTGAAACTTATCGCAGTCAACTTGATGATCTACTTCAGTTCCACCAAGTTAAGAGAAGATTCAATCACTTTGACAAGTTTTATTTAAAAGCGCGAAAATTATCCAGATTTTCTATGCATGAATGCAATGCACACACCTGTGTTCAGCTTATTTCTAAGCTCTAATGTTGGGGTGTTACAGTAGATCAAGCCCGAGTCCGCAAGATCTAAATTAGCAGCTGATAACCCCCAAGTGCAGGGGGTCACTGTAGTACCTCTCAATGTGGAAGTAGGGTATCGATCTGTAGGAGCAAGAACGAAAAGCTATCTATTTTCTACAACTAAAGTGTCACAAGTTTTAGTTGATTATGCACTAAACAAGTTTTAAGAAATAAGATGGTTGTTTTAATGGTTGGAAGTTTAATGTAACAAACAGAATACAAAAGTGTCCCAATCATCTTCAATGCAAGAGGACAAGACAAGGGGTTTTCTATTATGGGAATAATGGACACGGGTTCATGGGTTCACTTAATCCTCTCTTCTCCATCTATGGTGATTATCATGTTATGGATAGGAAAGGTACACACAATTGGAATGCTTGAATGGTACTTTTATGGTGGCTACATGTCGTAAAACACATAGGTGAAAGAAGTACTCCTTTGTGTTGCTAGGTCACCCTTGCTATAAGGCTAGCATTTGGTTTGTGTCACGCCACACATCATACTTCTCCATTTTTACCCCTAGATAAAGGATGTTGGGATGCATTGCTGTCACTCAATACATATGCCGTTGTCACTCGGCCACCCATTACCTACATACATCATACTTCTTAATGGAAAACATTCTAAACACTAGTGCAGTGATTCATATGTTGTGATATGTTGTTATTATTATCACATCTCTCATCTACCCCCACTTGGTGGTGTCAATCACCTCATCATATGGATAAACAAGGCATTATGTATAGATCTAAACCATTACATGCATCATAGAATATTCCCAAAGTATGACAAACCATACAAGATCCAACACAACGGTAAATGAATAACAAGTACTATCTCATAACACAATATCCATCGCAGGGATTACATAGATAGATCCATACTTATGCATGGCACATCATATGGACTTCAACAATTATCATACATAGAGATATTAGATCAAGTTACCACCATAAACCCAAAGTCCAGAGGGTGGACGACTCCCTTCTCATCATGGAAAGTGATGAGGAGACATGGCCGGAGGAGATTCTGGCAGTGGTTCCCCCTCCAATGTTCCTCCAGCGGATCCCAGCAAACTCCCTGTTCTTGGTGTTTTCTATCTCCGCCTCCTATGTCTCAAGGACTCCTCGGGAGATCCTTATATAGGGGTTTTTAGGTCAAGAGAACTCCGTGGGCAAAAAATCAAGGCAATTGGATGACCGAGGAGGAAAAGAGGGTAGGTGGCGCGCCCACCTGGGCTAGACGCGCCACCCAGGCTCTTTTGGGCCTCCTGGCCCTCCACATGAGGTTCTTGTGCTCCAGATGCTTCTCGTGGATAAATATTGACATCCCCAGAAGCTCAGGTCCATTTGACTTCATATAGGTCCTGAAAAATCAAAAACATTGAAAACAGGGTTTTTCTGCCCTGCCGGGTCATAACCAAAATAAAGGGGATCGTTGGTAAATCCCCAAAAATCAATGTAAAACATGGATATAACATTATATATGATGCAAATATGTGGATAAACATGTTAACAAACTACAAAGTTAATATATGCATTTTACATGCATCAACATCCCCAAGCTTAACCTATGCTCGTCCTCGAGCATGAAGGTGATAAAAATAAACATGGATTTTGGATTTTGTTACTTTTGCTTCTTTAATTATCATGTAAAGTTCATAGGTTCAAATCCTTTAAATGAAACATAATATGCAAGTGTACTATCAAGTTGTATCTTTTGCACATTTGTAAACATGTCAAACAATAAGTAATGATATGATAAAGCAAATGAGGGACAAAACAAACCTTCAAGCACACTTTGATGAACCTATAGAATAAGAGACTTTTCCTATAATTAGCATTGGTGTTTTATGCCTCTACTTTTATTTTTGGGCTACTTAGTTTCATGGCCTTGACCTGGAAAACTCACTTCTTAGTTTTATGTCTTACCTTAAAATATTTTTATATCTCATATAAGCATGGATTAAACATGTTAAAAGGCTTATTTAGCTTCTAAACTCTATCTCATTAAGTTTATGATTGATCAATAGTTCATCCTTAGTATTTTATTCCATTTACCCCCATCATAAGCATCTTTCTATACTTTATATGCTTGACCCACTTTTTTTCTTCAAGTTGAATGTCTCATGTCCGTTAACCACAAGTACTCATTGTCGCATGCTACTCAAGTTTAGATCACAAGAAATTTGCAATTATATGCATAAAGTTCCAAACGAGGTGCACTGAGGTACCTCTTTCCCCTTTGCATGAAGGCCCCTGGGAAGAGACATCCATACTTAGATGACAAGACAAATAGACAAATGAAACATCTCGGCATCTTTTTATTTACTATTTGCATAGCTTTTTATTTGAATGCCTCATAGAATATTCATGCTGTAAATTTCCACCATAATGGCTTTTAGGCATTTTGAACATGGCTTAGATTAGCGGACCAGTGCTCCCTCTAAAACATATACATACTAGAATATTCTCAATTTTATCATGTTCATTTCACAATGTTAAGCATCCACAGCCAAAAGACATGATATCAACAAGGGAGTGTCACGCGTAAACCTTCCCCTTAATTGTTTGAAAGCTATGTCAGCATGGTTGGGCTAACAATCAACTCATAGTTTATCAAGAACATAACTTATTTATCATTAGGTAAGTTTCCCATTTTGTTTGTGCCTTCAGGTTCATGGTCACTATCGCCGGATTAAGGACAAGTACGGCATGATGGGGTCCTCGGGGTGAGTGAAAGAGAGGGGTGTGAGTCGTACGGTGTTCTGGGACAATGAGCACACAAGTTTACCCAAGTTCGAATCCGCCGATGGTGGACGGATCCTACTCCTGCTAGCAATCCAGTAATATGACAGAGCTGGAATATGGGTTATAAGGGTTTTTCCTGTGCGAGTTGAGATTGTAGACTACTGTTGTGTGCCCTAAAGGCTAGTCCCTAGGATGGCTTATATAGATATCTAGCCTAGGGTTTACAGGAGAGACCCATCTGGCTACGACTAAGAGTCGGTTACAAAGTACATCTTGGACTACAAGCAACTATACAGGCCTATGTTGGAAAGTCTTCTGGGCCTTCCCGTAGCCGGACTAGACTCCGTCTCTTCTCTCTGACTGGGTCACCCGTGGAGCAAAGCTCTAACCCAAAGTGGGCCACCCTGGTCAGCGAGGCACAGTGAGGATACCCAGAAAGTATATCCCCAATAACAGCCCCCGGAAGCCTCCAAGATTGAGAGTCAGATTTCATCGTCTAGCTTGATTCATCTTCGGCTTGTAGAATCTTGAAGGGTTTCTGAAACTTAAAAGAAAGGGTAGGATCTGAGTCTCAAAGAGAGTCGGACCTATGAGTACACTATTTAGATTTCTAGCTTGAAATTCAAACTAAGCCAGAACTTGGTCTCTAACTTAACCTGACATCAGTCAAGGTCAAGTCATGTCACTGACAGACATTCCTGACAGCACGACCGTTGGTGGGTCCACCTTTCGTGGAACCGAGCCGTTGTTTTAATGCGTGCGCAGAGATCGAGGCAGTGTAATCCTCGTGAGGAGGTTACCTAGCTCCTCCCACTATGCGTGGCACGGTTACTGTTCACTTTGCACATATCTAGGCGCATGTGAGGGATATAAGGGGTCAAGATCTCCTTTTTTCTTCCTTACCAGTGCCATTGCCTTCTCCTTCCTCCCAACGCCACCGCGCACAAGTTCATTTTCTCTCTCCTCCAAATGCACAGTGCCGCCCATCTACGGTCCTTGCCGCCCACAAAATGGCTGAGGCCTCTTCTTCCGGCAAGACGGCAACCATCGCGGCGACCTCTGCAGCGGCAGAGAAAGAAAACTTCCGTGGGGTATGGATCCCGTGTGTCCTCGACGATGAGAAGCTTTGCATCATTGAGAAGGAAGGCCTCCTCCGTGTCGGCGACTGGCAGAGTGGCTTCGATCAAACCATGCCCACCCCTCACACCGATGAGTGGGTGCACTTCGGCACTGACCTCGATAGAGGTTTGAGGTTTCCTCCCTCAGATTTATTTTCTGAGGTCATAGATTATTATGGAGTTCAACTCCACAATTTCCCCCCAACACAATCTTAGAAATCAGTGCTTACGCTTCTTTGTGTTTGGGTTATCTCGGAATTAGGCCAAGTCTTGTTTTATTCCGGTACTACTTCGGTACCTGGAGAAATTCTATCACTTCCGGTAATCCTTACATTACCGGAACCATTAGCCTAACTGTTAGGAGAGACTGAGTATATCCTAAGATTAAGGCTAGTGAGTCCGTGAAGAAATGGCCATACATGTTCTTTTACCATAAGGACAGACTGGCTCCCGATAAAGAGACTGCTTTGTCGGCTTTCGTCGTTGGTGCTGCCACACCCCACGAGTCCTGGGATGCGGAAGCTCCAGCTCTCACCGATGATCTGCTTCTCGCCAAGAGATGGACCGAGTACCTAATGAAGCACAAGGGTCTGAAAGGATCTGATTTGATTCACTGTTGGCTGGCACGCCGGATTCAACCCCTCCGGCACCATGGCGACCGGCTCATGCACATGATCACCAAGAGCAAGACAGGTTCTCTCAGGATCTTCTCAAGATAAATCCAGACCAAGGAGTACGAGTCCCAGATTAAATGGTTGATAAAAGAGCGGGTCGAGAGGAAGATTCTAGATCTATCTCTGGACATGTATACGGCTGACGATCCTGTGGCACCAGTGAGTTTTCCACCTATTACTCTTGTATTCGAATATGTGCTCATCCTTACTTTGTTGTAGTTTTTTCGCAACACTGAGATGATACTTTCTTTAGCTTGCTGACCTCCCCGAGTTGGAGCTTTGTCCTCTTGAGGGATATCCGCCTGAGAAATTGGCTCCTCAGGAGGAAGGAGAACTTGTACTGCTGCCGGAGGCATTTACCCGGAAACGCAAAATTCCGACTGTGTCCATTGGCACAAAAGAAGTGCTTGTTGTGAAGAGGTAACTTTCTTCACAAGGTCTTATATTTCATCTCACATTCTTTCTGAAGTGTAACAATCTTGAACTGTCACTACTTTAGAGTTAAACAGCTCATCAAGGGCAAAGGGAAAGGAACCACGATGAAGCCCCTGCGCCAGTCAAAGCTATTTTTGACTTTGCCTGCTGCTCTGCCTCCGACTCCTACCCCAACGCCTTCTACAACACTGGAGGTTACTTCATCTCCTCGTGATGCAGAAGATCCGGCTCAGCACTCTGAGCCAGCAATCCTTGGCTTGCAAACCGACGTCACCATAGGTGATTCGGCAACAGACATGGGTGAACCCTCAAAGGGTAATGATCCCTCAGCAGAGGTTTTTGCGGATAATCTACTGAGCAATCCGGGTATCGCCAATCTTGGCATTACTCAGAAAACTACGGAAGAAATCCATAAGTTGTCTCAATAATGTTTGGAGATCCGGAATATCACTGCTGAAGAAGAGGCACAAGAAGTTGAGGACATAAAACTATCTGAGCTTCTTGACCAAGTTCGTCTCCGTGACAACAAGTTGAAGGCCGGTGTGGTTCCGCCACCACCAGTGATCCCTCTAACTCTCGCTGAGAAGGTTTCTTCTGAGGTGAACATGAGTCTAAACAAGATAACCCACGAACATTATGTAAGTCGGAATTCGACTCTCTCTTTTACTTTATTTCATACCATATCCCCTAACCCCCAAGCATGAAGTTGGATAGGAAATCCGTATTTATGCTTTCATAGGATGCCAAAGAACGAACTAGTATAGCCCCCAAGGCTCTCACTGATATTTAACTTAGTTAAAATATTAGCCCGAGTGTTTAGTAGACTTCTGACTCTAGGTATTATTCTGACTTACATAAAGTTAATGCTTATAACCAGGTTTTGCTGAAGAATATCTACAATAAACGGCGAGAGATCAGAGCTCTCCATCTAGAGAATGCTCAATTGAAAGTTTCTAAGGATGAAGCTGAAGGTAATCATTTCAATCCTCAACTTGCTCTTCTGATTTTTCTTTTTCATAGCCAAATGTTTATTCGACTATTATCTTGTTTTTACAGAACTGGTCCAACAGTCATGCAAAATGATTGAAGATGCCGAGAATTTCAAAACCCTAGAGGTGGAGAATGCCGATTTGAGGCGAGAGCTAAATATGCTTAAGGAAGATCATGAGCGCAGTATCAACAACATTCTTGAATCATCCAATATGGCCACCGAGGAACATGATCGCAAGATCGCTATCCAGGACAAGAAAATGTCGGATCTGACAGATGATTTGGCTAGGGAGAAGGACATCACCTAAGCTCTCCGGGATGAACTCCAGAGACTTCGAGCGAAGAAAGCCAAAGTTGACAATGCCATTTGTTTCTTCCGACTCTAAGAGTTCGGATATATTTTTGACTTTGCTTTATATGTGTAGGTCCTTTGAATATTCTAGACTCTTCCTCTTCCGAGTCTCGCACCAGCCGGCTTACTTCAGTCGGAGATTCGCTTCATGATTTCCGCCAGTCACTGGAGGATATTGGTGAAGCCTCAAGGGTTTCCGATATGAACAAATTGTCTGCCTTTGAGGTGCGGGACAAGGCAAAGGATATGCCCCAGCTTATCCAAGATTGTAACATGTCTTATGCGCGGACCGCGGCACAGGATGCCCTAACAATGGTTATGAGCCACCATGGAAGCATGGAAATATGGCAGGTAACCAGGGGTTATTCAACTGTTGATGAAGATGGCAAGGAGCAAAACATCAAGGACATCATGGAGGCCTGTGCTGGATATGGATGTCATGTAGCTGAGCTAACCAGTTACGATACTCCATTCTTCACTCCGGTTGAAGTACCCCCCCCCCCCCCCCCAAGAAGTAACTGCTGAAATTTCCGAAGACGATGAGCAGATCGAGTCTGACTTACCTGTCTCGGAAAGATATCGGCATGATTTGGGTGATGTGTCCAGCGATCCGGCAGATCCTGCCTCTTCTCCTGCATCATAATGTACCAGAAAACAATGTGTTATCCTAAAACAGTCTGATTGTAATAAGTAGTATATTATTTTGCTAGTGCTAAGCTTGTAAGAACTGATGCTTTTTACTTCCTTTTAGCACTTTTCGCTTTAGTTTGATGTGCCTGAAAATTTACATAAGCACTTTTTGTTTTGCCTATACTTATCGTTTATCTGGCTTTCCGCCTCGTCCCTTTCATGAGCCGACAAAACCTTTAGCATGAAAACTTTGCCGAGCAACGGAGCTCAATTGCTAAACTAGTTTAAACTCAGAAACAAAGTCGGCTTCCAGTACCAACAATTCACTACTCGGAAAATACCCGCATCTAGCAATCAGACAAAAACAAAGTATAAACTAGAAAACTTAGATTTATACCCGAAGGTAGCAATTTTAGAATCGTAAATCTAACCAGAACAAACATGAGCATAAAGTACTTTCAAGTTTTCTGGGATTTTTGAATGTGACATGATCATTCGGAAATAAGATGGTAATATAAAACTTCTCAGAAAATATTGAGGCAACCAATACTTTATTTTACTTTGAACATGTACACATATATGATTACAAAGAAAGGAATTTTAAGAATAAAAGGGACATAGCTGAGCAATATTCCATGGTCTGTCTAATTCTTCCGGGTTTGTACTGCCTCCAGCTCTCTTTCTCTTCTTAGTAGCATGTCTTTCTTTGACTGGCCGCATATCAGTTAGATAGTAAGAACCATTGTGCAATACTCGGCTAACCAAAAAGGGCCCTTCCCAAACTAGGGAAAGTTTGTGTTTTCTTTTTTGCACAAGCCGGAGAATGAAGTTGCCCTTATTAAAAGACTGGTTCCTGACTCTCTGACTATGATACTTGCGTAACTTCTGTTGATAGGCTGTTGATATCTGCTCAGCAATGATGCGAACTTCTTTGATTAAATCGAGATCATCTTGTCGAGAAATTTTGGCATCCTATTTGATATACGCAACAACTCGGGGAGATGTATGAATCAAATCACTAGGTAGAACTACTTCTGCGCCATATACCAAGAAGAAAGGTATGTATCCTGTTGACATGTTCGGAGTTGTTCTCAAGCTCCATATCACAGCCGATAATTCGTCCGCCCAAGCACCCGTAGCACGGTGAAGTCGTGCTTCGAGTCTTGGTTTGAGGCCTTGAAAGATTAAACCATTTGCTCTTTCGACTTGTCTGTTGGCCTGTGGATATGCGACTGATGCAATATCAAGCCGGATTTTTTGATCGTTGTAGAATTCGGCAAGTTCTCTGATATAAAAATTGCTCCCATTGTCCGTAATAATATTGTGTGGATAACCGTATCGGATTATGACGTCCTCAACGAATCTTTTGGCTATTTCTCCATCACAACTTGTGATGGGTTTAGCCTCAATCCATTTTGTGAACTTATCCACCATCACTAAGAGGTGAATAAATCCACTTGGAGCCTGTTTGAACGGTCCTACCATGTCGATCCCCCAGACTGTGAAGGGACATGTTATCAGGATTGTTCGCAGCTGATCAGCCGGAACGTGAGCTTGGTTGTCATATTTTTGGCAGCATTTGCATGTATTGACTAGCCGTTCAGCATCAGCCTTGGCTGTAAGCCAGAAAAATCTATGTCTAAAAGCTTTTGCCACTAAAGATTTGGCTGCAGCGTGATGGCTGCATTAGCCTTCGTGGATCTCCCTTAGGATTTCCACTCCTTCTTTCGGAGATACACAACGCTGAAACATCCCAGATACACTCCGCTTATAGAGCTCGCCATTTATTATTGTATAGGCTTTTGCTCGTCGGACGATCTGCCGGCTCAGAACCACTTCTTTAGGTAATTTTTCATCTACCAAGAAATCAAGGTAGGGTTTTGTCCAGCTGGGAATCACAGCCAGAACTGCTATTAAAGGTGAGTCGGATTTGGTCGGATACTCCTCGTCAACTCCTGTGATAGAGGGAACTTTAAGGTGTTCTAGAAAAGCACCATCCATGACCTTTTTCCATGTACAGCCTATTCGAGATAATACATCTGCTTCCTCATTTTCTATTTGAGGGATGTGTTGAACCTCAAACCCTTTGAACAATTTAGATAGTTCATCCACAACAACCCTATATGCTGCCATATGCTTGTTTGCATTACAGTGATCTGACACTTGTTGAGCAACAAGATCCGAGTCTCCATAACACATAAGTTGTTAGATGCCGATATCCTTAGCAATCCGGATTCCATGTAGTAGTGCTTCATATTTGACAATGTTGTTTGTTACCGTGAAGTGGATCTGCAACACATAGAAAAGATTATCTCCTTGGGGTGATTTGAGTACCACGCCAAACCCCGAGCGCTTTAGACCCGTCAAAATGTAGGGTCCAGTATTCTGACTCTGGTAGGGTCATATTCTCCATTGTCTTTGTCCAATCAGCGACAAAGTCGGCAAGGATTTTGGATTTGATTGTTGTACGAGGTTTATACTCAATGTCGAAAGATGAAAAAGCTCTATTCCCCATTTTGTGACACGTCTAGTAGCATCGCTATTGTTAATTATGTCTCTCATGGGAGCTGTGCTCACCATGGTAATTTGGTGCTCCTGAAAGTAATGTCGTAGCTTCCTAGATGCAAAGAACACACCGTAGGCTAGCTTTTGATAGTGCGGATACCGCTGCTTAGATTCAGTTAGGACTTCGTTGAGATAATAAGTCAGATGCTGCACCAGGTGTTTTTGTTTTTCCTCTAGCCTTTCCACCACCATGATGATGCTGACGACCCTATTTGTCGCAGCTAGATAGAGCAACATCGGTTCCTGAGGTTCCGGCGCTATAAGGATAGGAGCAAACGAGAGTACTGCTTTCAGGTCTTGTAGTGCAACTTCAGCTTCATCAGTCCAGACGATTTTTTTGGTCTTTTTCAGGAGCTTGTAGAGTGGTGCGGCTCTTTCACCGAGGCGTCTTACAAACCGACTGACTACAGCAATGTAACCAGTTAGTCTTTATACGTCCTTCACGTGAGTTGGCCTAGAAATGTTGAGTATAGCCTTAATCTTGTCCCGGTTCACCTCTATGCCCCTTTGGGAGACGATGAAACCTAACAATTTTCCGGCTGGTATTCCAAAGAAGCACTTCCTCCCGATCTAGGGATGGAGATGACGGCGGCTACAGACTCTTTCGTGGATTTTTGATCGGGTACTTAGGGTTTTCGTCCCGAGGGCAACTAATAGGCGGAAGGAGAGGCCGAGGTCTTGGGTCACCAGACCACCTCGGCGTGCCAAGCCTGGCCGCGCCAGTGGTGTGGCGCCCCTGGCCCTCTCCGTCTCGTGATTCGGCACTTAATCCTTCCTAAAAATAGGCACTTTGGCTTTTGTCCCGTCAATTCGAGAATATTCATTTTCCGACTTTCCTAGAACCAAAACAGCGAAAAACAGGCTGGCACTGTGTCTCTTGTTAATAGGTTAGTCCAAGAAATCATATGAAAAGTACTCCAAAGTTGGAACAAAACACAAGAAAGTGGATAAAACCAAGCATGGAACATCAAAAATTATAGATACATTTGCAATGTATCAACATCCTCAAGCTTAACTCCTGCTCGTCCTTGAGTAGGTAAGTGATAAAAAGAAAGAATAATTTTTGAGGTGACATGCACCATCAAAGACTTGATCAAAGTATTTGTAAAACATTCAAAGCTGGGATCATAGTACTTCAATCATAACATGAAATACAAAGTTCTAGCAATAAGACAAAGAAACTATGATGCAACATGAAAAGGCACAAACAAAAGATTCATGAATAACAATGCTTTGCAAGACGTTTGTTTGTTTCACATAAAGAAAACATAGCATAATAGTATTCAGCTTGTACCTCATAGAGTAGGAAAATATAAATGCATATGACACGTTCAAAGTTCATAAGAGTGACTAGATACAAATAGTTTAAAGAAAGAAATATCAAGGTATGCATCAATCAACTAGTCTTGGGACAATGCACATAGAACTAAGAATGGCCACTATGCTCTCAAAGTAGGTGCATAAAGGTAGAAGGTGGAGACTCAATATAATGGTGGAAGAAAGTCCTTCATAAAAGGAAGTAGGGATTCAAGTCTCATAAAGAGATTCCAAAAATTATGGTACTTAATAGCTTTAAGCTCTCATTGCCCCTATCATAAGCACCCTGAAGTGATTAAGGTTAAAGTGAACAAACTATGGTGTACATGCTTGACGAAATATAAGTTAGAAATCTCATGCCCCTTGTATACGAGGGACGCTCCTCATGCTAGTCAAGTTTAGTCACCGGTAAGTTCTTGTCATCGTAAGTACATGTGTATCATAGAGAACCGCCAACGGGGTACCCCTTGCCCGATGATACGGAAGAATCCCCATATCAAAATGACAAGGCAAGCAGACAACGAGCATCTCAGCAATCTTCTTATTTACCATGGGAATATGGTGCTTTTTTCTCTCTTTCCTCTTTTCATAATCTCTTTTTTTTCTTTTTCTCTTTTTTTCTCAATATAGGACTCTTTTTTTATATATAAGAAGAATGCTTCATAGACAGCTAATTATGGTTACGCTGCAGGTTTCCACCATGTCAGCATGGATTAGACCAGCGGCCCAGGCGTTTCTCTAACACATATACATAACTCCATGTACTTACAAGCTCCCCTTTCATTTCACACCGACGACATCCATATACAAAGGAGCATGATATCAACTAGGTACAAGTACCAAGTGCAATGTTGAAAGCGTTCCCCATGACAGCATGGTTCTGCTAATTCCAAACAAATAAGTGCAAGCACATACAACATATACGATACAATGGTTCAAGTTTATTAAGGGAAAGAAAAGTAAAGTGTGCCATCAAGTTCGTGAGAGCTTTAATCACTAGTTTTCTCATAACAAGTTTAATTCGGAAGGTAGATAAAAACATGAATATACTTGGAATAGCATAAGCTAGTAGGTAGGTATGGTGGACTCTTTGAAATAACTTGGTTTAAGGAGTTGGATGCATGAGTGGAACTCATACTTGGTTGTGGAGGCTAGCAAAAGACTGGGAGTGACAAACTAAGAGAGCAATAATGGCCATGATCATGTAGAGCGACAAAACATCATTGATCAAAGCATAAAATGATACTAAAAGTTGAAAACTAAAGGATCATAAAGGCTATGGTGACTTGAGATAGTCATAACATGGTGTGAGCATGTGCCAAGTCAACCCAAATAAAGCATCAAAGGAGAATACCGCTATACTATGCTTTAATATGCTAAAACAACGCATGATTCATCCAAGGCACATTAAGCAATCTCAATTGTTTATAACAAGCCATGCTACAGCAAAGAATACTAAGCATAAAGCCAAAACAATATCAAGCATGGCATGACAGAGCATAGGCCACAGTCAAAAACAAGCTCTTTTTACCACATAAGCATGAACTTTCCTACTCTTTTCCAAACCAAACCAAACTATTTGAAAACCAATGTATGAAAGAGGGGGTCCAACCAATTTATTCAGAAAACTAAGCAAACAAAGCAAACGAAAAACAAAAACGAAAACAAAAAAGAAGACGCTCCAAGAACAACACAAATGTGCATGAAACAATAAAAATGAAGCGTTTGGAAGAAACCTGGGATTTTTATTGATGAAGAGGGGATGCCTTGGGCATCCCCAAGCTTTGACGCTTGTACTTCTTGGATATTTCTTGGGGTGACACGCGTGGCATCCCCAAGCTTGAGCTTTAGTCCATCCTTCATCTCATTATTCATTCCTTCCATACACCTAAATTTTTTCCTTCATACAAAACTTCACACAATCTTTATTAGCAACATTAGTGCACTCAAGATAATAGTTCTTAAGGTTCAGTTCCACCCCCTGGCACGAGCCAAGCCTAGCCGCACGGCCAGGTGGTGTGTCCGGCCCCTGGCCCCTCTCCGTCTCGTATTCTGGCACTTGATCCCTTCCGGAAAAATAGGCACTTTGGCTTTTGTCCCGTGCAATTCCGAGAATATTCATTTTCTGACTTTCCTGGAACCAAAAACAGCAGAAAACAGGCAGCTGGCACTGTGGCTCTTGTTAATAGGTTAGTCCAAGAAATCATATGAAAAGTACTCCAAAGTTGGAACAAAACACAAGAAAGTGGATAAAACCAAGCATGGAACATCAAAAATTATAGATACATTTGCAATGTATCAACATCCCCAAGCTTAACTCCTGCTCATCCTCGAGTAGGTAAGTGATAAAAAGAAATAATTTTTGAGGTGACATGCACCATCAAAGACTTGATCAAAGTATTTGTAAAACATTCAAGACTGGGATCATAGTACTTCAATCATAACATGAAAGACAAAGTTCTAGCAATAAGAAAGAAACTATGATGCAACATGAAAAGGCACAAACAAAAGATTCATGAATAACAATGCTTTGCAAGACGTTTGTTTGTTTCACATAAAGAAAACATAGCATAAAAGTATTCAGCTTGTCCCTCAATAGAGTAGCAAATATAAATGCATAGGACACCTTCAAAGTTCATAAGAGTGACTAGATACAATAGTTTAAAACAAGCAATATCAAGTTATGCATCAAGCAACTAGTCTTGGGACAATGCACATAGAACTAAGAATGGACACTATGCTCTCAAAGTAGGTGCATAAAGATAGAAGGTGGAGACTCAATATAATGGTGGAAGAAGGGCCTTTTGTAAAAAGGAAGTAGGGATTCAAGTCTCATAAAGAGCTTCCAAAAATTATGGTACTTATAGCTTTCAGCTCTCATTTCCCCTATCATAAGCATCTTGAAGTCGTTAAGGTTAAAGTAACACAACTAAGAGGATATGCTTGACAAGTTATAAACCGAAATCTCATGCCCCTTACTTACAAAGACCGATCCTCATGCTACTCAACTCCAGTCACGAGTAAGCTCTTGTCATTGTAAGTATATGTGTATCATTAAGAACCGCCAACGGGGTACCCCTTGCACATGATACGGGAGCTTTCCCATAATCAAAATGACAAGCCAAGAAGATAATGAGCATCTCATCGATCTTTTTATTTGCTATTTGCATAGGTTTTTATTAAGGATGCTTCATAGAGTGCTCATTATGGTGATGCTGCAAGTTTCCACCATGATTAGGCATGGCTTAGGCTAGCGGCCCATGCGTTTCTCTAACACACATACAAACTCCATTATCTTACAAGTTCCACTTTTATTTCACATCGCCAGGATCCGTAAGCAAAAGAACATGATATCAACGGGGTACAAAGTACAAGTGCAATGTTGAAAGCGTTCCCCATGAAACATGGTTCTGCTAATTTCAACTTATAAAGCGCAAGCATATACTCAACAAAGAAGGACCCAATGGTTCAAGTTTATTAGGGGCAATAAAGTAAAGTGTGCCATCAAGTTCGTGAGAGCTTTAATCACTAGTTTTCTCATAACAAGTGGAAGGTAAACAAAAGCATGAATGTACTTGGAAGAGCATAAGCTAGTAGGTAGGTATGGTGGACTCTTTGGAATAACTTGGTTTAGGGAGTTGGATGCATGAGTGGAACTCATACTTTGATGTGGAGGCTAGCAAAAGACTGGGAGCGACAAACTAAGAGAGCAATAATGGCCATAATCATGCAGAGCGACAAAACATCATTGATCAAAGCATAAAGTGATACTACAAGTTGAAAACTAAAGGATCATAAAGGCTATGGTGACTTGTGACAGTCATAACATGGTGTAAGCATGTGCCAAGTCAACCCAAATAAAGCATCAAAGGAGAATACCACTATACTATGCTTTAATATGCTAAAACAACGCATGATTCATCCAAGGCACATTAAGCAATCTCAATTGTTTATAACAAGTCATGCTACAGCAAAGAATACTAAGCATAAAGCCAAAACAATATCAAGCATGGCATGACAAAGCATAGCCACAGTAAAAAACGAGCTATTTTTACCACATAAGTATAAACTTTCCTACTCTTTTCCAAACCAAACCAAACTAATTGCAAACCAAAGTATGAAAGAGGGGGTCTAACCAACTTATTCAGAAAATTAATCAAACCAAGCAAACTAAAAACCAAAACAAAAACGAAAAAGAAGACACTCCAAGAAAAACACAACTGTGCATGAAACAATAAAAATGAAGCGTTTGGAAGAAACATGGAATTTTTATTGATGAAGAAGGGGATGCCTTGGGCATCCCCAAGCTTTGACGCTTGTACTTCTTGGATATTTCTTGGGGTGACACGCGTGGCATCCCCAAGCTTGAGCTTTAGTCCATCCTTCATCTCATTACTCATTCCTTCCATACACCTGAAAATTTTCCTTCATACAAAACTTCACACAATCTCATTAGCAACATTAGTGCACTTAAGATAAATAAGTCTCAAGGTTCAGTTCTAACACCAAATAAACTTCCATTAGAACACTAGCTACTGTAGCACTTCCTTCAAAAAGTTCAATTCTCCAAAGGAACTCAAGAAGGAACTAACAAGAAGCAAATGCAGAAAATGGCAGAAATCTGTCAAAACAGACCAGCAGGTAAAGACGAATTTTTTTCAAAGACCTTATGTTGCTCAAATCAAAAAATATTGAACTAACGAAAGTTAGATAACAACCTGGGGCAGAAGCACAAACAATTACAGCTCAATCCGACGTACATAACTCTATCAGGAATTTTTACGGTGAAGCACAGAAATCTGTTTCGGGACAGCAACTTTCCCAATCATTACTTCACTCTCATTAGAGGTTACTCTTGGCTCAAAAAGAAAATAAAAAGGATAAGGAGCAGTTATTACTGAAGTAATAACTTCTAAGACTCAACTAAAACTCTTGGGTTATCTCCCAACAAGTACTTTTCTTTAACGCCTTTAAGTTAGGCATAAGAAGCAAAGAAAGAATCAAGTGTTCTCAAATGAAGAAGCGTTAAGATCAAATTTTGTTTTCATAGGAGAAGCAAAAGAAATATTTTCTCTCTTTTTGGGGAAGTGTTCTATACCTTTCTTGAGTGGGAGTTGATATTTAATGGTGCCTTCTTTCATATCAATGATGGCACCAACAGTTCTAAGAAAAGGTCTTCCCAAAGTAATAGGACAAGAAGCATTGTATTCAACATCCAAAACATAGAAATCAACGGGGACATAGGAATCATTAACCATAATAAGAACATCATTAAGACTCCCCATGAGTTTCTTTTTAGCATTATCATCAAGTGGGACATTCAAATAGCAATCTTCAAGAGGAGGCAAATCAAGCATATCATAAATCCTTCTAGGCATAATAGAAACACTACTATCAAGATCACACAAAGCTTTGAAATCAAAGTCATTCACTTTCATATTAATGATGGGTTCCCAACCATCTTCTTGTTTTATAGGAATAGAAGCTTTATGTTTCATTTTTTCTTCTTTAATCTTTATGAGAGCATCAGTAATGTGTTTTGTAAAATCCATGTTCATAGCACTAGCATTAGGACTTTTAGCAAGCTTTTGTAGGAACTTAATAACTTCAAAGATGTTGCAACCATCAAGATCAAAATCAACTTTATCATCTAAAGTAGTAGGACTATTACTAGCCTCAACACTAGTGGTGGTAATAGTAGAAACACTAATGTTTCTAGCAATTTCATCTTCTCTTTCCCACTTAGCATGTAATTCAGCTAATAGTCTAACATTTTCAACAATTCTTACTTGTATAGCATTAGTGGCTGCAAAGGAATTGTCATTAGTTTCAGGTTTAGCAGCCATTTAATTCAAAGGAGATTGAGCTTCAGCCAAAGATGCTATATTTCTTTCAGCATTAGAGAGTTTTTCCTCAATAGTTTTATTGAAAGCAGTTTGTTTACTAATAAACTCTTTAAGCATAACTTCAAGTTTAGAGGGAGCACTCTTATTATTGTTGTAAGAATTTCCATAAGCATTACCATTGTTGGGAGGATAAGGTTTATAATTGTTGTTACCAAAATTGTTCCTATAAGCATTATTACCATAAGCATTGTTGCCAAAGTTGTTATTTCTTATGAAGTTCACATCAACTTGCTCTTCTTGAGCAACCAAAGAGGCTAAAGGAACATTATTTGGATCAATATGGGCTTTCCCATTAACAAGCATAGACATAATAATATCAATCTTATCACTCAAGGAGGAGGTTTCTTCAACAGAATTTACCTTCTTACCTTGTGGAGCTCTATCAGTATGCCATTCAGAATAATTAACCATCATATTATCCAATAGTTTTGTTGCAACACCCAAAGTGATGGTCATAAAGGTACCTCCAGCATCTGAATCCAATAGGTTCCTTGAAGAATAGTTCAATCCTGCATAAAAAGTTTGGATGATCATCCAAGCAGTCAGTCCATGAGTGGGGCAATTCTTTACCAAAGATTTCATTCTTTCCCAAGCTTGAGCAACATGCTCATTATCAAGTTGTTTAAACTTCATTATTTCACTTCTCATGGATATAATCTTAGCAGGAGGATAGTATTTTCCAATAAAAGCATCTTTGCACTCAGTCCAAGAATCAATACTATTCCTAGTTAAGGAATTCAACCATTCTTTAGCTTTTCCTCTCAAAGAGAAAGGAAACAATTTCAGCTTAATAATATCACCATCTATATCCCTATGCTTTTGCATCTCACAAAGTTCAACAAAGTTATTTAGATGGGAAGCAGCATCTTCATTACCAATACCAGAAAATTGCTCTCTCATAACAAGATTGAGCAAGGCAGGTTTTATCTCAAAGAAAGTATTTTCAGCCACAGGTGGAGCAATAGGAGTGCTCATAAAATCATTGTTGTTGGTGCTAGTGAAGTCACACAACTTAGTGTTTTCAAGGGTAGTCATTTTTTTGGGTTTTCAAATAAGAAAGCAAAACAAGTAAAACTAAAAAAAATTGTGTTTTTGAAGAACAAAGCAAGCAAACAAAGCAAAAAAAAACTAAGCAAAACAAAAACAACAAATTAAAGAGATTGGTTATGAGGGACTCCCCTTCTGAAGATGTCCTTGACTCCCCGGCAACGGCGCCAGAAAAGATCTTGATGCACTCGACTTTCAACGTAGAGCTCGTTGGGAACCCCAAGAGGAAGGTATGATGAGCACAGCAGTAAGTTTTCCCTCAGTTATGAAACCAAGGTTTAATCAAACCAGTAGGAGCAAGGAAACACCCCAAAGGTGTTACTAGCTGAGCTTTGGCAGGGCGCACTACCGGTGCTAGTAGCAACGTGGAGACACGCAACACAACCACAGAACTTTGTCCCCAACTTGCGATGAGGTTGTCAATCTCACCGTGTTTTGCGGAAAACAAAGGATTAAATGTATCGAATGGAAAGAAGTAATAGTTTGTAGAAAGTAAACACAAAGCAGTAAAAGATTGTAGATTGTATGTAAAGAAAAAGGACCGGGATCCATAGTTCACTAGAGGTGGATCTCCTTAGATAGATAACATGCTGGGTGAACAAATTACAGCGGGGCAATTGATAAACACCAAGAAAGCAATACATGCATATACTAATCATCTTGACTCCTTTGAGACTTGATTGGGCAATACAACATAATACATAGACCGCCATCCAACTGCATCTATGACTAATAATCCACCTTTAGGTTATCATCCGAACCCCCTCCAGTATTAAGTTGCAAGAAACAGATTATTGCTTTACGAACTGCGTGTAAGGTAAACAATACAATTGTTCTATAAACAAAGGATTGTTGTTTTCTCCCTAGTAGCAACAGCACATCTAGTACCTTAGAGATTTCTATCACTTCCCCAGATTACCAGAGGCATGAACCCACTATCGAGCATAAATACTGGAGTTGCTAGCATCTACTTGGCCAAGATAGCTACTAACAACGGAAAGCATGCAAGATCTCAAATAACAAAGACATGATAGAATCAATAATCAATCTGAAATAGCATCTCAATATCCATCGGATCCCCGCAAACACAACATGTATGAATTACAAATAGATGATCTTGATCATGAACGGAGCTCACAAGATCTAAACATGAAAGCACAAAGGAGGAGAAACCAGCCATCTAGCTACTACATGGATCCGTAGTCCAAGGATGAACTACTCACGCATCACACCGGAGGCTTGCATGGTGATGAAGAAGGCCTCCAGGGTGAATTCCCCTCTCCAGCAGGGTGCCGGGAAGAGCTTCAGATCCCTCCCGATCTAGGGATGGAGATGACGGCGGCTACAGACTCTTTCGTGGATTTTTGATCGGGTACTTAGGGTTTTCGTCCCGAGGGCAACTTATAGGCGGAAGGAGAGGCTGAGGGGGTGCTGGGGTCGGCCAGACCACCCCCTGGCGCGGGCCAGGCCTGGCCGCGCGGCCAGGTGGTGTGGCCGGCCCCTGGCCCCTCTCCGTCTCGTATTCTGGCACTTGATCCCTTCCGAAAAATAGGCACTTTGGCTTTTGTCCCGTCCAATTCTGAGAATATTCATTTTCTGACTTTCCTGGAACCAAAAACAGCAGAAAACAGGCAGCTGGCACTGTGGCTCTTGTTAATAGGTTAGTCCAAGAAATCATATGAAAAGTACTCCAAAGTTGGAACAAAACACAAGAAAGTGGATAAAACCAAGCATGGAACATCAAAAATTATAGATACATTTGCAATGTATCAGACCCCTATATAAAGAAGCCTCGAGCAACGAGAAAACAAGCCAGACCTTGCCAAAAAGTCTCTACCACAGATCACCAGCCGCTTCTAGATCTCAAAACTCTTCTCCATCTCCATAGCCATATTCCACCACTTGTAATAGTAGATCTCTTCTCTGATTGGCGACATTGTAAGACTATTGTTATCAATCTTATGATTTTCATTACAATGTTTGTGTTTGTTGATCTCATCTCTATGTGTGAGTAATTCTCCTTGGGCTAAGGGCTTTGGCCTAGCCATGTAGCAATTGTGCATGTTATTTATCATAGATGGGATCGTGTATTAGTTTGTATGACATGATGATTATTGTATCCTCTCTTGCGTCAATCCAAGGACTTGTTAGGTACCCAAGACTCCGAGGGTTGAGCTAGGTATAGGGAGTATGAGTAATGACTGATCTGTAGGTTGGGAACCCTAGTGACAGAAGGGGTAGTACGGATGCCAGCGAGGGATTTACTTGGGATTAACGGTGACATTACTATGCATATCATTAGTTATCTTTCTTCTATGGATGAGACTAGTAGGTTATTGCTATATGCGGTTGCGGAGTCAATAGCAATTATGGATGCACTGCCCACAAATAATTTATGTTCCTCTAACAAGTACATGCATACTTTATTTCTATCTTTTATTCCCATCAGATGTTTTGCACAGCTATAGGTGAAACCGAACGCCCTATGCCCTCTCTCTCCATCATCGACAACAACAAAAAGACGCAAGCTATTGGTCCGGTAAAAACACAAAAGGAATTCTAAAAGCTCCCGAAGGTCCGTTAAAGTAACTTTACTATGCATTCGCTTCCCGAGGATTCGATAACCTAGGTCTACTAGGGAAAAAGAAGCTACACTACATCCGTAATCCGGATCGAAGGTATCAACCCTTTTTCTGGCACCGTTGCTGGGGAAGTAATAGCTACCCTGGTGAGGTTATTAGGAACCTTACTAGTTTTAATTCTTGTTTTTAATTTTGTTAGTTTCCTTTTAGTCTTTATTTGATGAACCAAAAAAATAGTTAGGCTTTAAATTCTTGCTTTTACAATTATAATTATTTGTTTAAGAAAACCCAAAAACATATGAAATATGGCTAAAAAGAGGCTTGGGGAATTTTCTACTCCCAATAATGATTATTTGCATACTCCTATTACTCAGCCAACAATTGTTGCTGATGACTATGAAATTAAGCCCCATTACTTAAGTTTGGTTCAACAGAATCAATTTGGAGGCTCTACTGTTGAAGACGCAGGTATGCACTTGAATACTTTCACTGAAATATGTGATATGATGCGTATAAAATACATTGACCCTGATGCGGTCAAATTACGTCTATTTCCTTTCTCTCTAAGAGGGAGAGCAAAATGATGGTTGCTATCTTTGCCTAGAAATACTATTACATCATGGGTGGGATGTACTTGTTTATTTATGACTAAAATTTTCCCACCTGCAAAGACTATGCAACTCCGATCTAATATTACTAGCGTTAGATAGGAAGAGCGTGAGCCACTAGTACTTGCATGGGAGAGCATGAAAGAATGCCTAAGAAACTATCCTAGTCATGGGATGAAAGATTGGTTAATCCTCATTTATTTTATAATGCTCTTAATCCTATATCTAAGTTTATGCTTGATACTGCAGCTGGAGGAACGTTTATGGGTAAACATATTACCGAAGCAAAGCATCTACTAGACAATATTCAAGACAACCATGCTCAATGGCATGTGGAAAGATCAAACACGAAGAAGGTGAACGCTATTTCACCACAAGAAAACGAAGAACTCAATGCTAAGTTGGATGAGCTCATACTAGCAATAAAAGGTAAGGAAACCTAGGTAAGAGCCACCCCTGAAACAAATATTTAAGAAATAAACTTCGTAGCTTGTAATGATTATAACCCTGCTTGGAAGAAGAGTTACAATCCGAACTTTCAGAAACATTATGCTAGTCCTGCAGGTAACTCCAATAATAATATGGGAACTAGTAATGGTAGTCTCTAAGAAACACTTCAGTCTTTCATAGACTCACAAAATTAACAAAACAATATTCTTGTTAAAATAAAGGAGAACCATGATGCCATGCTTGGTAAATTATCTAACCAAGCTGTTAGTTTGAGAAATGATTTGCAGGCCCTCCAAAAAGAACGAGGATCGTTGAGGCACAGCTAGGTAAGATAACCGAGAGTCAAACTCTCATTCTAGCTAAATTTGCAGGTAAAGCTAAGCCCAATCCTGTTGAAGAACTCAAAATGATGATGATTCAATGGGAGGAGCGAGAAGAACTTGATTATAGTAATGCCCCTTCACCAAGCTACACCATCAAAGATCTCGTAAAGAGGATTAACATCAAAATTCCGGTAAGTGAAGGTAATGACGAAGCCATGTATCAACACTTTGTTGATCAAGTAGCAATTAAGGTACACGAGCTTCAAGAGGAATACAAGAAAATAAAAGTTACGTGTTAAACTAGATGACATATTTGAGCCTACTATTAAGATAAATATTGGGACTAATGAGATAGCTGCACTTTCTGATCTAGGTGCAAGCGTCTCAACAATCCCAAAGAGTCTTTTTAACAAGTTAAATCTTGGATCCTTTGAAATCATTGAATTAAAATTGCATCTAGCAGATTCTACCTACAAACAAGCTATAGTAATTAAGGAGAATACTTTAGTTTACGTCAAAGGCTGTCCTGCTCTAATTGACTTTGTTATTGTTCACATGCCTGAAGATACTATTGCTCCTATATAACTAGGCCGTCCTTTCTTGAGAACTATAAAGGCTTTAATTAACCTCCATGAAGGGAACTTAAAGTTGCAATTACCTTCACATGATCCTTTTGTTATCCATTTCCCCAGGAAAAAGAAAGCCAAACATGACGAGAAGGAGGCCATCACTTTGAAGGCCAATTACTTTGGAGTGGGTGTTCCACTCATCTGGCCCAAGTGAGTATCGTCAAGGTTAAGCTATTGACCGTAAAAGAGCGCTCCATGGGAGACAAGCCATGTTAAATAAAGGTTTGAGTTAAGTTTTTAGTTTTAGCTTAAGTTTATATTTAATAAAGAGTGCTAGAAAACTCCATGTGAGGAAAAGAAGTTCGGTAGTACTTGCAATTCTCTACATACATGCTATTATTGGTCAACAATATTTACTGTCATTTTTCTGTCATAAACAAGGTATATCGCTAAGTTACAGGAAAAGAAGTAATTCTCGAAGAAACAGATTTTTTTATGCATACAGAGAGTTTAACGACCAACTATACGACGGGAATAAAAATTCCGGCCGTATAGTTCCATCCGTATAGATATCTTTGCCATCAACAATTTTCTTTTCATATATACAGAGAGTCTAACGACCAACTATACGGCGTGAATAAAAATTCCGGCTGTATAGTTCCGGCCGTATAGATATCTTTGACATTGATTTTTTTTTCATATGTACCGAGAGTTTAACGACCAACTATACGGCGGGAATAAAGATTCTGGCCGTATAATTCCGGCCGTATAGATTTCTTTGCCATAGACAATTTTCTTTTCATATATATAGAGAGTCTAACAACCAACTATACGGCAGGAATAAAAAATTTGGCCGTATAGTTCCGGTCGTATAGATATCTTTGTCATCAAAAATTTTCTTTTCATATGTATTGAGAGTTTAACGACCAACTAGGCGGGAATAAAAATTCTGACTGTATAGTTCCGGTCATATAGATTTTAGTGTCTCCGTACAATTTCTTTTCTAATGTTCTGAGAGTTTAACGACCAACTATAAGGCGAGAATAAAAATTCCGGCCATATAGTTCCGGTCGTATAGATATCGATACCTTTGTATATTTTCTTTCGCAGGAACAAACAGTTTAACGACCAACTATACGGGGGGAACATTTTGTTCCAGTCGTATAGTTGCGTCCGTATAGCTACGCTGCCAGGAGGAAACCCTAATATTTTGACAGAAAGCCAACTATACGGCGGGAACACATGTTCCGCTCGTATAGTTGCGCTTGTATAGTTGCGTCCGACCACAAAATCGCACGAAAAGGTACCTCCAACTCCAAAACTTCAACCCTTTTTTATCTCTTCTACCTCCAAACTCTCTCAAAACCTCAAGAGATCTTCATCTCCACTCAATTTCGTTCGATTTCCTCGCACACAAGTGATCTACGGTATGTTTCTCCTCCAATCCCCCAATTACTTTTTGCAAATTCATCTTCGATCTATTGTCATTATCAATCTAGGGTGAGACCTACTATGAACCAATTGCCATGATTTTCTTGCCTAGGTTATTATTTTGAGGAGATTCTTTAGTGTGTTTTGATGATGAATATATTATACTTACTGTTGTTGGATCGAAAAGTTTTATTTTTGCCTTTCTTCAATGTTTTAGATGATGAACACAAGGAGCCAAACTCGTGCTCGTGCCACCGCTAGTGCTTCTCGGGATACGGTTCAGGGATGAAGCCCATCGTGATTGCTTCAACAGGATCAAGAATTGCAAAGTGAAGGCCACCAAGTGGGCTTGCCCCATTATATTGAACCAACTCGGTATTTATGATGACTTTAATTTACTTTGCAATAGAGATGGCCTGCAAGACTTTGTGTACAATGGTGTACCTACTTATCGCCACTTAAACATTGAATTTCTAAGTTTGCTGCAAAGCACCGTTAAACAATGGCAAGGAGAGGACACTATTTCTTTCTGAGTGATGAACAACAACTACACTTTAACATTAGATGAATGGTGCGCATGTTTTAATTTGCCAAACAATGATGTTCATGCCTTACGCGCATCCTTTGCTGGCTTAAGTCCTTCCCCTGAACAATACTATAATGGAATGAGCTTCACTAGTAGAGCGAACAAAGGGAAGAATATTCAACATCCCACAATTTTCTATTTGTTCTATGTTGTTGCTAACACCTTGCAAGAACATAATGAGTTCACGAGACTCAACAAGGAGGACATCCTAGTCCTCGCAAAGGCTGCTTACATCAACTGCAACCTGTCACTCAACTTGCGCGCCATCCTTGTGAGCTACCTAGAGCACCAAGCCTCCCTAAGTCAAGGGCCAATCACAGGTGGAGGTGTCATCACCGTGCTTTCCACTTCCCTAGACATCAACCTAGGTGAGTTGCAACCCGTACTAGGTGAGACATGTGTTGGTTTCTCCACTCTGAGAGCCTGTGGAATTCTCACTAGGAGAGGTGGTGTTTATTATCTGCATATTGCTGGAGCGGTCCTATGCCTAATGGTCTTTTCTCTATCGAGGAAGGACGTTTGCTATATGACTTGCAGGTTGAGCAACACCAAACTGAGGAAGAGATTCCGGAGGAGGATGAGGACCAAGAGGAGGAGCAAGAAGTTCCTTACCAAGAAGATCAGCCAGAAACCTGGTTCGCCACATACCAAGATTTCCAAGGACTTGGAGGGACTCCGGAGAGGATACATAGCCTCTCTTTGAACCTCTGAGAATCAACTAATAACCTCTCAACTCAATTTGCGAACTGGAGTAACGACTTTTTCCCGCCACCATAATTATTTGAAGGGCTTGCAAAAGCCTATGCTTGGGGAAGTTTCCTCATGTATCTTTATTTGGCATTCATTTGCTTTTATTTATTTCGAGGTCACGTTTTTATTTGAGTTTATAAGCACTGGTGTTGGTTTCCCCAACACTTTATTTTCTAAGTTCTTTCTTTTTGCTTTCGAAATTTTCTAGCCGAGTTTTGCCGCCAATTTTCTATTCTTTAAAGTCCCTCTCTTAAAAACCACAAAAAGATTTCTCCATTTTTCCTTATTTTCCCTCTTTCTTTTC
This sequence comes from Avena insularis, assembly GCA_023614405.1. Lineage (NCBI taxonomy): Eukaryota > Viridiplantae > Streptophyta > Magnoliopsida > Poales > Poaceae > Avena > Avena insularis. The sequence goes on along the minus strand of CM042696.1, from coordinate 370,680,306 downwards.
TTTCCACCTCGAGGTCTTCATATGTTTGTAGGAGAGTGATCGACTTCGAGTTTCCAAGAAACAAGTAAAAAAGGAAGAGAGAAGTGGAACCAAACATGAGAGGTATGCCTTATGACTCCCCACTTTTGAAGTTTGCTAGTTAGTAGTAAACGTTGAGATATTATATTGGTGGAGTGAGTCTTTATATCGTTGTAAGATTTTTCATTTGCATGGGTATTTAATTGGGTACATTTTGTTCCAGCTCTCGTAATTAACCAAGTCTTGCCTAAAAAATTGCTAAACAATTGTAATAAGAAAAAGTCTCACAAATGAAGGCTTGAGTGTTGTAGTGCTTAGTCTTCAAGGTCTATTTCTACAGACACTCAACACCACTAGAAATGTTGATTGACTTAATAGCTTTAAAAGTATTTGTTCGATTGAATTAATGTTTAGCGGTTTTTGTGAGCATGCCAAAGTTTGACTTGTTAATCATAAGAGTGATATAGCTTTATGCGTGTCAAACTTCATGGGATGTTAACAACTCCGCTGGCCTACGAACGATCTTCATGGAGGAAACTCCTAGATTTCGGCTATGAGTTGATTAAACACTTGTAGCAGCAATGCTATACTGGGTAAGATTCTTGGCACTCCCGGGTAGCTGTAATCATGATGGAATCGCTCCTCTGGCTATTATGAGTAATCATTATGCAAAAGGAACAAAAACCTTAGTGATGCCACGAGTGTCCATCACAGCCCGATAAACTAATAAAAATCTTAGGCATGCTCTCAATTACTTAAAAACTGTAATTCATAAAGGACAATGAATAGAAAAGTAGTGCTTGAAAAGTCTTGATTTGTTGATCTGGGAGGATTGAGATACCTTAGTGTATATGCTTTTCATGAAAACTCTCACACTCTTAATTTACATGATTATACTTTAATGTTCAAAGGAAAGCCTATGAGTTGATTACTTGACATGGAATAAAGTTTACTCATTTGAATCATCCATGTTTACAATATTTTTACTACACTATAAGGATGCATGAAACTCGTATGATATGCTTTCCATTACTCTATCTATGCTGAAGTTTTTCAGATTTATGAAGTGGAGGAAACATGAGACTGCTAATCATGAGTAAGATCACCATCTCGTTATTTCAGTTTAAAAGTTGAGTTCCTTTTTGATTTTGGTTTTCTTGCTCGGGGACGATCAAGTTTAAGCTTGGGGAGGTTGATGGCTCTAAAATATAGCCATCTACGTCCACATTTAAACTGGATATTAATCATATTTTTGATGAAATATCTCTCTAAACCCTGCCACTAATGCTAATATTCAGAGGGGTATGCGATCCTTTGTTCTTGTATTTTTCCTGCGAAGATAATGTCATCTAAAGGAGGGAATACTACATTAAAGTTAAAGATACGATATTTCCTTCAACTAGAAGAAACCAGGAGCCATAATATGGAGGCAGACGCTTTAATGACCAACTATATGACCGGAGCACAAATTCCAGCCATATAGCTCTGGTCGTATAGTTGGCGCCACCACCATTAGGTCAAACAGAATAACTTCCGTGAAGGGACCCCTATATAAAGAAGCCTCAGGCGACGAGAAAACAAGCCAGACCTCCCCAAAAAGTCTCTACCACAGATCACCAGCCGCTTCCAGATTTCAAAACCCTTCTCCATCTCCATAGCCATATTCCACCACTTGTAATAGTAGATCTCTTCTCCGATTGGTGACATTGTAAGACTTTTGCTATCAATCTTATGATTTTCATTACAATGTTTGTGATTGTTGATCTCATCTCTATGTGTGAGTAATTCTCCTTGGGCTAAGGGCTTTGGCCTAGCCATGTAGCAATTGTGCATGTTATCATAGATGGGATCGTGTATTGGTTTGTATGACATGATGATTATTGTATCCTCTCTTGCCTCAATCCAAGGACTTGGCAGGTACCCAAGACCCCGAGGGTTGAGCCAGGTACTAGGAGTATGAGTAATGACTAACCTGCAGGTTGGGAACCCTAGTGACAGAAGGGGTATTACGGCTGTATGTGAGGGATTTACTTGGGATTAACGCTGACATCACTATGCATATCATTAGTTCTCTTTCTTCTATGGATGAGACTAGTAGGTTATTGCTATAAGAGGTTGTGGAGGCAATAGCAATTATGGATGCACTTGCCACATATAATTTATCTTGCTCTAACAAGTACATGCATACTTTATTCTATCTTTTATTCCCATTAGATGTTTTGCACAGCTACAGGTGAAACCGAACGCCCTAGGCCCTCTCTCTCCATCATCGACAACAACAAAAAGACGAAAGCTATTGGTCCGGTAAAAACACAAAAGGAATTCTAAAAACTCCCGAAGGTCCATTAAAGTAACTTCACTACGCATTCGCTTCCCGAGGATTCGATAACCTAGGTCTACTAGGCAAAAAGAAGCTACACTACATCCGTAATCTGGATCGAAGGTATCATGTACATTTAGAGAGTGCTCGGCAAGTTCCCTAGGTGCTCCGGTCATGTCAGATGGCTGTCATGCGAAGATATCTTGATTTGCTTGGAGGAACTCGACGAGCGCGCTTTCCTATGCGCGGTCTAAACCTACACCTATCTGGGTCACCTTGGAGGGGTCATCATCCTTCAACAACGTCGTCTTCGTCTCTTCCGATGCCTTGACCTCTGGAGTCAGCTTTGTCACCTTCTTCTTCGTCCCGGGCATCTCGGATGGGTCGATGGTCTTCTTGATCTCCTGGTACTCCTGGGTGTGCAGTATGGCTTTAGCAAAGGCGGCATTCCCGTCCTCGCATTCTCGTGCTTTCTTCGGGTCTCCCCTTACGGTGATCATGCCCTTGGTACCTAGAACTTTCATCATGTTGTAAATGTATCATGGACGAGCCATAAAAGCCCAGTAAGCTGGTCATCCGAAGATAGCGTGGTATCCGCTCTTAAACAGGACCACTTCAAAGGAAAGTGGCTCCATCCAATAATTCTTTGGAGTTCCAAAGGTAACGTCCAAAGTGATCTCTCCCAGAGAATTTGCTTGTCTTCCGGGGAAAACTCCATGGAAAATTATGGAGCTGTGATTCAACTGTGTTTCCGTGATCCTCATACGACGCAACGTTTCTAAAAGTGTAAGATGGTTTACCTAGAGGGGGTGAATAGGTTTCTACAAAATTCTTTGTAATCTTTTGCAAGTTTTAGGCTTTGCGGAATGTAAGTGTGCCTAAATGCAAACTAGGTGAGGAAACCTAGATGATGATACAGGATACTTCAAACACGAAGGCTATCACAAGGTAAACAACACAAGTAAGAGACCGGTTAAGGAATAACCGAAGCACACGGAGATGAAGATGTATTCCCGTGTTCACCGCCTTTGGGAAGGCGGATACATCACGTTGGAGAGGTGTGAGGTTCCACGAAGTATTCCCCAATGCCATGAAGGCTCACCTTCTTCTCCGAGCCTATCCCACGAAGGAATAGCTCACTTACTCGTGGTAGACTTTAAGGTAGTCTCCAAACCCTCACAAACATTCCACGGAGGAAATCACAAGCCGAATGCCTTCAGGTGACCCTATCCGCCTAGGGTTTCCCACAAACCCAAGAGTAACAAGCTAACTCGATGAACTCAAGGGGGAATGAACTTTGGCTTGGTGGAAACGTAGATCGGGACCTCCTATTGCTTTCTACCAAAGGGATTTGGAATTGGTTGGGTAGAATGGGAGATCCTCAAGGAATTGTGTTTCAACAATGGGGAGAGAGAGAGAGCTTCAAGAAAGAGTATGTAATGGAATGCCTAACTCTTAATGGAGAGGAAAGGGGTATATATAGTTCGGGGTGAAAAAGGAGCCGTTTGGAGGGGCCTGCGACCAAACCGACAATAAGTCTGATGGCGCCGAACTATGAGCCGGAAATTCCGGCGCAGTTCCGGCAGACCGGTTGCTGCGCCAAAAGTTCCGGCGGCGACCGGGATTTCCGGCGGAAATCGAAATCGCTAGCAGAGAGTCGTTTCGCTGCACGGTGGAAATTTTGGCGGTGACCGGAAATTCCGGCGGCCACTCCGGCGGCGCCGGTTTTCATGCCGATTTTTCACAGCCCTTTTTCGAGCCGTTTTTCACAACAACTTTCTGTCTCTCCTTAAGTGGGTGTATGGCTGAACATGATATGATGTGTGTGTGGTGTAGAACATCCCCAAAGAGTGCATCGAGATCACCCCTCTTAATAGTGCGGTGCTTCCTACTAGACTCAAAGACAAACAAGAGAAAAAAGTAATGAAAACACGGCTCTTCACTTCATAAAAGAATGGGGGGTCACCTGCCGCCTCTCATCATCAAACGCGAACTATCACCTGTAGAAACACTAGTAAAAACATTAGTCCGCTCTCTAACTCCAATGTCATGGTTAACCAAAAACTGGATAAGGGCATTTTGCCCTTTCAATCTCCCCCTTTTTGGTTGATCATGACAAAACGAGCTAGAGTCATACACAAATAATATAGTAGTCTTTTAATAGACATTTCCTTGGAAGATTTTAAGAGAGCTCCCCCATAAGGTGTGCACATGAAAGATTTTAAGTTTGAATGCAAGGTCCACCTATTTAGGTATATGGATAGCTCCCCTAAAATCCTTAGGAAGCAAGCATGGCAAGACAAGTTAAGGACAAGGATAACTTAGCATATAATAGTACAGAAATTAAGCACACAGGGATAGGATATCCAAGTACAATAATGATAAAGTAAACTTGTCCAGACACGCACACAAAAGCAAATAGTTTGATAGAGCAAATAGAAGCACAAGCCCATAAGAGATAAATAAATGTAGCGAGGCTTGTGCACAAGGTAAAAAAAGCATAAAGGCGGACTCTACTCTCTTCTCCCCCTTTGGCATCAAGACACCAAAAAGAAAGAGGAGAGTGGAGAAAAAGATCTAGCCAACAAATGGATCATCATCCTCCTCGTCCTCTTCGTCCTCCTCTTCGGCTTCTTCTTCCTTGTCGTCATCCTCACCATCATTGCCAGTAGGAGCAGCAGACCGACGCTGAGAGGAGCTAGAAGTAGCAAAGCCGAGCAGCAAAGACGGATCAAAACCTCGAAACATGTCCTCATCCAGTGGGGCTTCTCAAAGTTCACATAGGGGACCGGAGTCAAAGCATTGCCCAAATCTGGCACTAGACGACCACACTCATCCAAGAAGGCATTGTGTTGCCTCCTATTCTCTTGACTGAGCTCGAGACTGCAATGGGCAACATCATAGGAGGACTTGCACATATCCCAAAGGCCATTGAAGAACTGGGCAAGTCCTTTCTTGCAGGGAAGAGCACGACGAGATATAGAACCAGCAGTGAATGGGTCATGGAGGTGATGGCTGTGAAATGCCACCTCTTTTAGCCATATAAAATGAGACATTTATCTCTCATATCATGTTTCTTTTAGCTATAGATATGCCTTATATGCATGACTTCTAGTTCTCATTTACTTTCATATGAGCTTTGCACATTTAGTAGTTTAGGTAGAATTTTATCACTTTCCTTGTCTATGACATGTGTGTAGGTGTGATTATGATTATGGATAAAACGAAGGCAAAATGGACAAAGAGAGCATAGTATGGAGGAGCTGCAGGGACCAGACTTAGCCATTTGAGAGGTTGAAAAAGTGAATTTTTTCAAATTCTCAAAATAAAGATCCAATACCACAAGGTTGTATACCTCGATGATACGAACTCAACGATCCTTAGAACACCCAAAACGGAGTTCGTACGAAGAAATGGTGGCCAAAATACTAAAGGAGACAGACAGTTTAACGAGCAACTATACGGCCGGAGCTATTTTTCTGGTCGTATAGCTCCACTCGAATATGTGCCAAAAAGGTCGCAAATGACGGTATTTGACCCTAGAAAAGCTCCAGAACCTTCCCTAAGTCATATGACGGTATTGGGGGAACCCTAGGGCACCCCCAAGGCCTATATAAAGAAGGAAGGACCCAAGAGAGAGCCACCAAGCCATAGCCCTTCGGGGGTGGAGCTCTGCCGCCGCCGCCACCCATCCAATCTCAATTGCGGCGGAGCTCTGCCTCAACAATACCTCCAAGATCTAGATCTCCCTCAACACCATCACCATCAAGGCATCCAAGCAAGAAGAAGGGGAGGAGAAGGAAGACATCACCACCACCACGCATCGATCTCCATCTCCATCATCATCTCCATCTCCCTCTCTCTCTTGTGTTTAGTAATTGTAAGATTGAACACGGTTGTGATATCATTATATTTATATCTGTTTCGTTGTTCATACATGTGTGAGTGATTGATTCAATTCTAGGTTGAGGTATGATCTAGTGCGCTAAGTTAGAATTTATTGTGATCTAAGATGAGTTTATGTGATCCTTTGGTTCGAAAGTGCCTTTTGCCTTGCGGTGACGCGCGAGAACCATGCATAGTGCACACAGTGTGACATCCCGGTAATCAATTGGGAACATTTATTTGTATGAGAAATCTCTTATAGATCACACATATATTTGCCCATCTAGTACTAGTGAGACTGAAGCCTAGAAGCCCTCTCTCATTCCATTCAATCCTACAACTACAAACTTTTTAATTTAGTTCATATTCCTGTTTACTTTCCGTCTTAGTTTATTTTGTTCTTGTTAAAAGTTCTTTGTTATTAGATACTTTAAACCTCTCTCAATTATCGTTGTTCTAGTAACTTATAGAATAGGCTATTTCCAAACCACAGTTTGGGTGCGAAACATGGCCGCATTGACAACGTTGTTGCGGGGTCGTGTTGTTTCCGTTCGACGATCTCCCACTGGGACAAACACTTAAATATTTGCTGCTACAAGTACCACAATAACCCTATTGTTGGTGCAGGAATCCAGTCATCAGGAGGCGCTTGGTGCGTTGCTTAGACGACTTCATATCAAGGAGGTCAACATGAGTGCCCCGGAGAGGCAAGGTATAGATGTCCATCTCCTCGCGTGGACCTGGAGGGAAGCACTTATCAGGTATGGTGGCATTGAGCAGATGTTGAATATACTGGCAGTAGTTGGGAGTCATGCGCTTCTCAATAGACCTCTAAATCTCAGAATAGATAAAATCACATCCATCAATCTTCCTTAAGCGGCAAGGGTCACAATAGTACATCAGATTCTTGTCATGACCACGAACATCAAAAACATCACCAGCCTTGCTCACAAGATTGTGGCGGAAGAATTTGCCAAGGACCATGTAATAGTAGAACATACCAGTCAGACTAGGAGCAGCATGGCTTGGATCTTCAGGGTAACACTGGAGAATGCGGTCATCACTGAAAGCCTTCTCGGAGTGAATACGGAACCCAGAAGCCCTCTTAGGAGAGTAACCCAAAGTAGAACAAAAATCAGCAAAGGTGGTCGTGTACGGCTTGGTGCCGGTCATCCAAGTGATAGAGCGAGCTGCATCAGAGTGAAAGTAGATGGTGCAATGGAACTGGTGGAGAGCCTCAGGCGTGAGCTTGACATTGATGGTGGTGAGGTCATAGATATATATCTTCTTTAGAGCCACATCAATGTACTGAAAATCTGCGTTGAGGTGGCGCTCATAGTGATCTTCATTAAGATACCTAGGAGACACAATGATGCCCCTCCTCAAGCAAGCGGTCCCATTGTAGAAGTCATCCCAGAAGAATCGTTGAGTGTCAGTCCAGAAGTACTTGTCAGAGCCTTGATAGGCGCGGTCATGGAAGCGATACGGATTCTTCCTTCGAAGATCCCTCCACTATTTCACGTTGATATCTGAATAGGTGTTGTAGTTGGGAGGAGTTTCTTCCTTAGTAGGACCAAGATTGCCCTTTCCCTTGTCGGCAGTCCGTCTAGCAGAAACTTTCTGCCTAGGTCCCCTCTGAGCATGAGCTGAGCCTAAACCACATGCGGCTGCTGCAGCACTAGCAGCTGCTTGTTGGTGCTTGGTAAGACAGGGACCTGAACGGCCAGACGGAGGAGGAGGAGCCTGAGCCACAGCTAACTTCCGCTTCTTGGCGGTGTCAGGGTCAAACTAATGATCAGAACCTGCACAAGGAGCACACAAAAACAAAGTGCAAACACAAGCAAATGAGTGTATATGACATAGGGAAACTCAACTAGAACCCAAAAAATTAGATTGGAGCAAGTGCATGGACTAGAACTTGGAGACAGGGGAGTTTTGGCGCCAGGTCCGGTGACGCCGAGGCAATGACTGGAATTTCTGGCGCCAGTTCTGGCGGACCGGAACGGCGACCGGAATTTCCGGCGGCCAGTTCGGTCGATCGGCAATGACTGGGGATGGGGCTGAAACTACCCGAATGTCCACCCAAGCAGTTATACATGGCTCAAAAACTTGCACGAATATAATCTTTTCAACAAAAAGGAAGGAAAAGGCTAGGGGAACCCAAGGGCAAGGAGGGAGCTAGGGCTCAAGGCTAAGGTTTCACAACCATGAAGAGAGAGAACCCTAGAACAAGAAAGATAGCGGGAGAAAGGGGAAGCACATTACCCTTAGAGCCCAATGAATCCATGCCCTCCCTTGCCAAGGATGTACAAGGAAGAACCACACGATAAGAATGAGGGAAAAGTGCCCGATCTCCCAATGCAAGGTGAGATGACTTGTAGAGGCCCGATCTACAACTTGGTGGACTTTGGGGGGATTTCGGTGGAGGGAAGGGCCTATGGGAGGGTGGGGAAGCTTGGGGCGGCGGCCATGGAGTGGGGGAGGGTGTGGGGAAGAAAGGAGAGGAAAGCAGGAACTGCCCCACGTGCGAGGTTTAAATACCCCCAAAACAGTGATACCGACAATAAGCTTGATGAGATCGAGGTGGGAGCCGAAAATTTCGGCGGGCGGGTTGGCGGACCAAAACCCACGACGACATTTCCGGTTGGGACCGAAAATTTCGGTGGCTGACCGAAACTGAGCTCTGTGTGGCAGTTCGGTCGGCCGCCGGAAATCTCGGTCACCGCCGGAATTTCCGGCCCCACATCCGGCGTGGCCGAGACGTACGCCGAAAAAGCTGAGGCTTTGGAAAAAATGTTTAGATGACCCCCCCCCTTTTTTGAGATATCGAGTGAGAGGCCATATGAACATATACACAGAATCTAGATTGAACAAGTAAGTAACCCATATCTAGTGGAATAAGAACTAATAAACACAAATAGCAACAATGGACATGATTACTCATCAACAAAGGTCAAACCACCCAATACACAAAAACCAAGGGTTGGGCGGGGGATTTCTCCCCTATGTTTAAGCACACATGTCATGGCGCCTCAAAGATAAGATGCTTGGACCCATATCATGACACAAGATCAATTTATATCGCACACATAGGTATGCATCCAACCAAGGCATGGTAGGATCACTATCCCCATATGTGCTGTTCGACTAGACTACATAGCAAGTTAAGAGCAGGAATATAATGCAAGAAGTGAATCAATCCAAGTTTTTAGGATCTAGAATACTGAGTTCTCGCCTCAACATGACAAAACGGGCTTCATCCAAAGGCTTCGTGAAAATATCCACCAATTGGAACATCGTTCCCACATGAGTGAGATTGATGTCACCATTTGCGACATGGTCACGTAGGAAGTGGTGGAGGATGTCAATATGTTTGGTGCGACAATGTTGTACAGGGTTATTGGCGATCTTTATTGCGCTTTCATTGTCACATAGAAGAGGCACCGTACCACGAGACACACCATAGTCTTTCAAGGTTTGCCTCATCCATAACAATTGAGCGCAACAAGATGCCGCAGAAATCTATTCGGCTTCGGTGGTGGATAGGGCGGTGGAGTTTTGTTTCTTGGATGACCAATTCACCAACGACCGTCCAAGGAATTGGCAAGCCCCGGAGGCCGACTTCCGGTCAACCTTTTCACCGGCCCAATCGGAACCTGAATAGCAAACAATCTCAAAGGTTGACACCTTTGGATACCAAAGCCCGAGATTAGGAGCAAGAACAAGGTACCTAAAAATCCATTTGACCACCATCAAGTGGCACTCCTTGGGAGCGGATTGAAAACGAGCACACATTCCAACAGTTAACATGATATCTGGCCTAGAAGCACAAAGGTAGAGCAAGGTGCCAATCATGGAGTGATATACCTTTTGGTCCACATCCTTCTCACCTTCTCCAAGGCCAAGTTGCCCATTGAGTGGCATGGGAGTCTTCATGGGGTTGGCATTGGTCATCTCAAATTTCGCAAGCATGTCCTTCATGTACTTCTCTTGGGAGATGAAGGTGCCTTGAGCATGTTTCTTCACAATGAAGCCTAAGAAATACTTCAACTCCCCCATCATGGACATCCTAAATTCATGGGTCATCAACTTGGCAAAAGCTTTGTTATGAGATTCGTTAGCTCCACCAAAGATAATATCATCAACATAAATTTGAACAATAAATAAGCCACGCCCTTTAACCCGTTTGGTGAAAAGGATGGAATCGACTTTACCCATGCTAAAACCATCCATGAGTAAGAAATCCCTAAGGTGCTCATACCAAGAACGAGGAGCTTGCTTTAGTTCGTAGAGAGCCTTATGGAGTAGATATACATGGTTGGGAAAGCGTGTGTTTTCGAAACCCGGGGGTTGAGCTACATATGCAACCTGTTTCAAGGGACCATTAAGAAATGCACTTTTCACATCCATTTGATAAAGCTTGAAGTTATGAAAAGATGCATATGCAAGCAAGATACGGATAGCTTCAAGGAGAGCAACAGGCGCAAAGGTGTCCTCATAGTAAATACCTTCTATTTGGACATACCCTTGCGCCACTAACCTTGCTTTGTTCCTTGTGACGGTTCCATTCTCATCTTGATTGTTCTTGAATACCCACTTGATCCTGATGACATTGATGCGATGATCTTTAGATCTCTCCACAAGAGACCAAACTTCATTGCGGGTGAAGCACTCGAGTTCTTCTTGCATGGCGATGACCCAATCCGGATCTTCTAGAGCTTCATGGACCTTGAGTGGCTCAAAGTTGGACACAAATGCATGATGGCCACAAAAGTTAGTAAGATGCTTCTTCTTGTTGCGAGTCTCGATTACTCTTGATATGCTTCCAAGTATATTATTGAATTGGATTCCACTTGCAATGGAGCCGGACTTGATCTTCCGGATTGTCCCTTCATGATCAACAAATTCATCCTTTGTTGGTCCTTGATCATTGACAACTTCTTGAGCTTGACCTTGATTTTGAGGAACATGTACATCTTCTTGGTCTTGCTCAACGGGTTGAGGGCTTCGTTCTTGTTCTTCGGTTTGCGAGAGTTGTTCGTCATGCAGTGCACTTGATGGTTCAACTTGAGTAGATCTAGGCTCTTCTTGAGTTGGGCTTGATCCTTCCCCATCAACATCTTGATAATGGATATGATATTCGGTGGGCAAGATATGCCCAGTCCCCATCAACTTGATGACTTGAGAGGAATCTCCATCACCTACACCACATGGAACAACTTGCCCCTCTTGGGGGCCATTATCCTCCAAAAACTCCATGTCACAAAATACTTCAACACAACCATTGGTTTTGTTGTAGTATCTATAGGCATGAGAGTTTTCCACATAACCAACAAATATACCATCTATAGTTCTAGATTGGAATTTACCGAGCTTTTCTTTCTTGTTCTTGACGAGGCATTTGCACCGAAAGACACAGAAGTAGTTGAAGTTGGGCTTGTTCTTTGTGAGAATCTCGTACAGAGTCATGTCAAAGGGAGCTCAGAGGAAGAGCCGGTTCGAGTAGTGAACCGCGGTAGCAATGGTTTCTCCCTAAAAGTTTTGGGGTGACTTGAACTCACTCAACATTATTCTTGCTATCTCAATGATAGTCCGGTTATTCCTTTCAACAACACCATTTTGTTGAGGGGTATAAGGAGCCGAGAATTCATGCTTGATCCCCTCATCTTGAACAAACTCTTGCATGGTGTAGTTCTTGAATTTGGTGCCATTGTCGGTCCTAATGGTCTTGATCTCCACTTCATGAGTGCGTTGAGCTTGCTTGGCGAAGATCATGAAGTACTTGTAGGTCTCATCCTTTGACTTGAGAAGAAATACCCAAGTGTGCCTTGAGTAATCATCAACGATGACAAGACCATACTTTCTTCCACCAAGAGTATCATATGTTGATGGCCCGAAGAGATCCAAATGGAGAAGCTCCAACGATCTTGACGTGGCCACCTTGGATATTGATGGATGACTCTGATACATTGCAAATGTATCTATAATTTTTGATGTTCCAGGCTTGGTTTTATCTACTTTCTTATGTTTTGTCCAAACTTTGGAGTACTTTTCATATGATTTCATAGACTAACCTATTAACAAGATGCCACAGTGCCAGTTGCCTGTTTTCTGCTGTTTTTGGTTCCAGGAAGTCAGAAAATGAATATTCTTGGAATTGGACGGGACAAAAACCAAAGTTACTATTTTCCCGGAAGACTCACGGAGCCAGAAGAAGAGCCGGAGGGGGGCCACAGGGTGGCCACACCACCCCTAGGCGCGGGTCCACCTAGGCCGCGCCAGGGCATGGTGTGGGCCCCCTGGCCGCCCACCGACCTTGCCCTCTGGCCTATAAGAAGCCTCCCGAAGCCAAAACCCTAAGGAGTCAATCAGAAATCCACGAAAAGTTCCACATCACCGCTGCCACCGAAGGGGAGATTCGGGGGACAGAAAGTCTCTGTTCCGACACCCTGCCGGGACGGGGAAGTGCCCCGGAGCCATCTCCATCGATCTCCACCACCATCTCCATCACCATTGCCGATTCCCATGATGAGGAGGGAGTAGTTCTCTCTCGAGGCTAAGGGTTCTACCGATAGCTATGTGTTCATCTCTCTCTCTATGCATGATCTTATTGAGATCATGAGCTTGTAATCTATAGATCTACCTTGCTACTCAAGTGCTTTAATAGATCTCTGCTCTCCCCATGTGTGTGAAAGTGACAGCGTGCTCACCATGGTGGCACTTAGGCTAGAGATTACAAATACTTGTTATGAGTTATATTTGGAGTTGGATGTCTTTATGAAATTGTGGTGTTTGTTGGACTCATCTGGTACTCAAGGTGACAGTGTGGGGTTTTCTAGATGGGAAAGGCTTACTTTGAGGTGTGCTGTTATAGCCCTACCATCGATTAGAGTGTCCAACCAGAGAGTAGTTCAGCGTAGTATCATAAAGAAGAATATATCTATATGAGAGTGTTCACTAGTGAAAGTATGATCCCTAGGCCTTGTTTCTAAGCATTGATACACCGTTTGCTAATAGATCTGTTACATGTTTGCTTGCTTTCATCTTTATTTCAGTTTGCCTTTAGTCTCTTCCACGCCATCAAGCTATTATCTATCACTGTTACCACTTATAATTATCCATACCACTTGTATTTCACTATCTCTTCGCCGAACTAGTGCACCTATACACCTGACAAGTGTATTGGGTGTGTTGGGGACACAAGAGACTTCTTGTATCTTGATTGCAGGGTTGCTTGAGAGGGAATACCTTTGACCACTTCCTCCCTGAGTTCGATAAACCTTGGGTAATCCACTTAAGGGAAAACATGCTGCTGTTCTACAAACCTCTGCACTTGGAGGCCCAACAACTATCTACAAGAATAGAAGTGCGTAGACATCATATTCTTCCCATGTTTCTTTCCTGAAATGCAAGCACTACACACACGATCTTTCTCAAAAGACACACTGGTTAGTCCAACAATATGCTCACCCTTTAGGAGTTGTTTAAGATTTCTCATGTTGACGTGGCCAAGGCGGCGATGCCAAAGCCATCCCTCATCAACCTTGGTCTTTAGACATGTGGAAAGAGATTGACTCTCTTGCGAGAGGTCGACCACGTAAAGGTCGTCTTCCACATATCCAACAAGGACCAAATTGAGATTATCACTCCTAAAGACTTTCACAAAAGATCTAGAGAAATAGGAATCATAACCAGCATCTGCAAGATGTTTAATTGAAAGCAAGTTGTATCCAAGGTTCTCAACAAGCATGACGGTCTCTAGGGTCAAGGCCTTGGAGACCACCAACTTTCCATAACCTAGTACCTTTCCTTTAGAGTTGTCCCCAAAAGTGATGCTTGACGTTGAGTTGACATCATTAATGAATTGGTCAAGCGCACTTCTACCTCCGGTCATATGATTGGTGCATCCACTATCAAACACCCATTTTGATCCACCGGAGGCATACCCCTACAAAATTAATTCTTTGATTTAGGAATCCATTGAGTAATGGGTCCCCTAGCATTAACAACAAGATCTTTTTGTACCCAAATTGAGTACCACCTATAAGCATAACCATTTCGAGGGCCAACATATTTGGCATACACGTCTCCTTGGGTGCCCTTACATAGCACATAGGATGGATTAGATTCTCCCGCAAACTTGTGGTTGGGGTTGCCCCTTGTGGCTCCCCCATTCACAACATTCTTCTTTACTTGTTCAACCACCTTGTGCCCATCACACACAAAGTTGATCTTCTTAGGTGGGTTGGCACCATTCTTGTCATTCTTGGGGTCAAACCCCATACCTTGCATTGGAGCTCTCATTGTTTGGCAAGAAAGAATCTCATCAAGAATCTTGCCCTTGGAGGTAGGTTTGAGACTCTCCATCTCGAGTTGTTCCTTCAACTTCTTATTCTCCTTAAGGAGACAATCTTGATCCAAGGTAGGGTTAGAGGCACAAGTAATATTCTCAACAATAATTGGATCCTTCAATGTACCAAGAGACTTTTTATAGGACACTCAAAGTTGATCATGATTCTCCCCAAGTTTTATGAGCTCACACTTGACAAGCAAATTAGCTTTCTCAAGGTCCTCAAGGTCATTGGTGAGATAAGCATGAGCAATCTCAAGTTCTTTCTTTGAAGTATCAAGCTCTTGAGACAAGGTGATAGCTCTATCTAGGGTATCCACATCTTTTGCCTTATCTAGTTCATATATTTAAATTTGTTCTTTAAGAAGTGAAGTAATGTCCTTTTCCTTACTTATATTAGCTCTTGCTCAAGAAGATTGAATCTTCATTTCTCATCATCAATATGAGATTCCAAGCTATCATTGGTCTCGTCACATGAGTTGACAAGGTTCATTAATTGCTTGAATCTAGCACGAGCATTGCTAGGAAGGGACTTCATGATTTTATACATTTCTTGTATATAGTTTTCATCAAATTCATCATTGTCACTAACATTGACATAGGTACGATTACTCGGATGCTTATGATTCGCTACCCTGTATTGTGTAAAAGGCCTACGGCCCATGAAGATTCCAGATGGTGGCCCAAGGAAGCAACCAACAAAGGCTCTGATTGTATTAAGAAAGAGACTATAAACTGACATCATGTTGGTATTGTAATCACACGTGTATGAAACCTATCCGCATACAGCTTTGAGACCCGACCTATTATATATAGGACAGGAGAAGCCCAAGCGAGGACACACAGAAATCTAGAGGACAACTTGTAATAGCGTGTTCACTCGATATTCAGGCGACTTTGTCTTCATTGTTTCCCTAATATCCGACAAAATCCCCAGCGTTCTCTTTTCCGTGAAACCCCAAGTCCATCATCATGGACATTGCCGAGGTTACCCCTCGTCAATTGGCGCCGTCTATGGGAAGCCTGAACGCTGGAAACATGGATTCGGCAGAACACTCTCCACCAAGCATCAATTTGATGAAAGTAGATCCACACCCGCCCACCCATAAAGCTACACCAACAGAAGAACCGGAACTTTCCATCGGATCCTTAATGGAAGTCAAAGCATAGATTGAAGCAGGCAATGAAAGTGAGCAGATCGAGATGAATCTAGGGGATCTTGATGGTCTTTATGACAATCTATCCTTTGGATCGGACCCACAGTTAACCCCACCACACGAAGCAAGCCCAGTTAACTCGGAACCCGAAGAAAGCAGCGAAAGCATCAACTTCAGAATTCGGATGGCGGAAATCTATCAAGAACAGAAACTGATGGACTTAACTATCTCATCTGATAGTGTCTCCATCGGTGCAAATGACGACGTTACCAGTATGCATGATCATCGGAGACGCCACCCAGCACCAAGTATGCATGATCATCGGAGACGCCATGACCCAGCAAGACTCCAATGGTAACCCAATTCTTAATCCCGATGATATTCTTTCAAGCCATAATGCAGGAAGTGAAGACAATGAAGGAAGTCGAGGTAACGGGGGAGACCCAATAGCCAACCGTGTAAATCGCGAAGAAGAACACCCGCGCGAGGTGAGAGGCAAACCCTTAGCTTACCAGCTAGTGCATAGGAAAAGGCAAAAGCAGCAATTTCAGGTGCAGTCCCAATGACAACGGATGCTACCCACGAAGATCTATTGGCATACCAGTACCTGCTTCATTGCAAAAAGAGAGACCTCCACCGGATGTAGAGGCAACTCGACGAAAGGAAGAGGGTAGCCTAAGAATCTAGCCTACGGCAAGCGCAGTTAAGCACCACCCGAGGATCAAGGAGCATAACAGGAGGAGCATCGCCAAGGAGAGGAACGTCTAGATTACGAGATATCCCTCAAGAAGAGAGGAGCGGAATAATCCGAGACCTTGATCTGTCATTCATGTCCATAGACCAAGCTGGAAATATCAAGGCAAAAATAGCTCAGGCGGCCATCGTAGCTATGCAAACATATCTAATTACAACATAGCCCGCACCTGATGATCCTCGCGCGACCCTTCACCATTCCTCCCCGATGAACCTCGGTATGGTAGGAGAATCTCTCACGCAAGCAGACAAAGGGAGCATGCGACAACCCGACAGATCCTCGCGTCGTCACAGCAGCCCTCAAAATGGAGATCATACCCGACGATCGCGATCGCCACATCGGGTCCACTTTTCAGAATCAGAACCGCAAAATGACGCAAGAAATGACATGACCCAACAACGGGTCGACTGATCTAGATAAGAAAGCAGCACCCGAAGATACCATGACGGTGAAAGCGAAGAAGAATAAGAATTATGTGGAGCCAGTTGCTTTACCCGACGGGTTCGCAAAACTCTGGTGCCAAAAGATTTTAAGTTACCCCAAGATCGCCAAAAGTACGATGGTCTTCAAGAACCCGAAGCTTGGCTGACAGATTACCTGGCAACCGTCAGACTACAAGGCAGATCCAAATCTACAGCAATGCAAAGCTTGCAGCTGCACCTAACTAGTGTGGCATGCTCCTGGCTAAAACAATTACCCGAAGAGTCTATCAGCAGCTGGAACTATCTGGAGAACAAGTTTATCAGGAATTTCCATTCCATGTTCAAGCGACCCACGTCTTTGGAGAAATTACGGACCAAAAGGCAAAAACCGGGAGAATCAATCCGGGCCTTCGTCCAACGGTGGAACATCATAAAAAATTCGGCTGAAGCCAAATCCGATGAAAGAGCAATCGACACCTTCAATGACGGACTTCGTCGGCAGGAGTTCATTGAAGAAATAGGACGGATAAAGCCAAAGACAATTTCGTAGCTGATGGACATAGCCAATCGATGGGATGATGGAGAGGATGATGGCCCAAAATATATCGAGCTCGTTGGGGAACCCCAAGAGGAAGGTATGATGAGCATAGCATCAAGTTTTCCCTCAGTACGAAACCAAGGTTATCAATCCAGTAGGAGCAAGGAAACACCCCAAAGGTGTAGCTAGCTGAACGATGGCAGGGCACACTACCGGTGCCAGCGGCAACGTGGAGACCTGCACAACACAACCACAGAACTTTGTCCCCAACTTGCGATGATGTTGTCAATCTCACCGGTTTTGCTGAAAACAAAGGATTAAACATATCGAATGGAAGGAAGTAATAGTTTGTAGAAAGTAAACACAAAGCAGTAAACAGTTGATTGTAGATTGAAAGTAAAAGAAAGGACTGGGATCCATAGTTCACTAGAGGTGGCTCTCCTTAAGATAGATAACATGCTAGGTGAACAAATTATAGCGGGGCAATTGACAAACATCGAGAAAGAAATACATGCATATACTAATCATCTTGACTCCTTTCAGACTTGATTGGGCATTACAACATTATACATAGACCGCCATCCAACTGCATCTATGACTAATAGTCCACCTTCAGGTTATCATCCGAACCTCCTCCAATATTAAGTTGCAAGCAACCGATTATTGCTTTACGAATTGCGTGTAATGTAAACAATATGATTGTTCTATGAACAAAGGATTGTTGTTTTATCCCTAGTAGCAACAGCACATCTAGTACCTTAGATATTTCTGTCACTTCCCCAGATTACCAGAGGCATGAACCCACTATCGAGCATAAATACTAACTCTTGGAGTTGCTAGCATCTACTTGGCCAAGATAGCTACTAACAACGGAAAGCATGCAAGATCACAAATAACAAAGACATGATAGAATCAATAATCAATATGAAATAGCATCTCAATATCCATCAGATCCCCGCAAACACAACATGCAGAATTACAAATAGATGATCTTGATCATGAACGGAGGTCACAAGATCTAGACATGAAAGCACAAAGGAGGAGAACCAGCCATCTAGCTACTACATGGATCTGTAGTCCAAGGATGAACTACTCACGCATCACACCAGAGGCTTGCATGATGATGAAGAAGGCCTCCAGGGTGAATTCTCTCCTGGCAGGTGTCGAAGAGCTTCAGATCCCTCCCGATCTAGGGATGGAGATGACGGCACATGTACTCTTTCGTGGAGTTTTGATCGGTGCTTAGGGTTTTCGCCCCGAGGGCATCTTATAGGCGGAAGGAGAGGCCGAGGGTGCCGGGTTCGCCAGACCACCCTGGGGCGCGTGGTGTGTGGCCGGCCCCTGACCTTCTCCGTCTCGTATTCTGGCACTTGATCCCTTTCGGAAAAATAGGCACTTTGCCTTTTGTCCCATCCAATTCCGAGAATATTCATTTTCGACTTTCCCGAACCAAAAACAGCAGAAAACAGGCAGCTGGCATTGTGGCTCTTGTTAATAGGTTAGTCCAAGAAATCATATGAAAAGTACTCCAAAGTGTGGACAAAACACAAGAAACTGGATAAAACCAAGCATGGAACATCAAAAATTATAGATACATTTGCAATGTATCAACATCCCTAAGCTTAACTCCTGCTCGTCCTCGAGTAGGTAAGTGATAAAAAGAAAGAATAATTTTTGAGGTGACATGCACCATTTAAGACTTGATCAAAGTATTTGTAAAACATTCAAAGCTGGGATCATAGTACTTCAATCATAACATGAAAGACAAGGTTCTAGCAATAAGACAAAGAAACTATGATGCAACATGAAAAGGCACAAACAAAAGATTCATGAATAACAATGCTTTGCAAGACGTTTGTTTGTTTCACATAAAGAAAACATAGCATAATAGTATTCAGCTTGTCCCTCATAGAGTAGCAAATATAAATGCATAGGACACGTTCAAAGTTCATAAGAGTGACTAGATACAAATAGTTTAAAACAAGCAATATCAAGGTATGCATCAATCAACTAGTCTTGGGACAATGCACATAGAACTAAGAATGGCCACTATGCTCTCAAAGTAGGTGCATAAAGGTAGAAGGTGGAGACTCAATATAATGGTGGAAGAAAGGCCTTCATAAAAGGAAGTAGGGATTCAAGTATCATAAATAACTTCCAAAAATTATGGTACTTAATAGCTTTAAGATCTCATTGCCCCTATCATAAGCATCTTGAAGTGATTAAGGTTAAAGTGAACAAACTATGGTGTACATGCTTGACGAAATATAAGTTAGAAATCTCATGCCCCTTGTATACGAGGGACGCTCCTCATGCTACTCAAGTTTAGTCACCGGTAAGTTCTTGTCATCGTAAGTACATGTGTATCATAGAGAACCGCAAATACCCCTTGCCCGATGATACGGAAGAATCCCCATATCAAAATGACAAGGCAAGCAGACAACGAGCATCTCAGCAATCTTCTTATTTACCATGGGAATATGGTGCTTTTTTTCTCTCTTTCCTCTTTTCATAATCTCTTTTTTTTTCTTTTTCTCTTTTTTTCTCAATATAGGACTCTTTTTTTATATATAAGAAGAATGCTTCATAGACAGCTAATTATGGTTACGCTGCAGGTTTCCACCATGTCAGCATGGATTAGACCAGCGGCCCAAGCGTTTCTCTAACACATATACATAACTCCATGTACTTACAAGCTCCCCTTTCATTTCACACCGACGACATCCATATACAAAGGAGCATGATATCAACTAGGTACAAGTACCAAGTGCAATGTTGAAAGCGTTCCCCATGACAGCATGGTTCTGCTAATTCCCAACAAATAAGTGCAAGCATATACAACATAGACGATACAATGGTTCAAGTTTATTAAGGGAAAGAAAAGTAAAGTGTGCCATCAAGTTCGTGAGAGCTTTAATCACTAGTTTTCTCATAACAAGTTTAATTCGGAAGGTAAACAAAAGCATGAATATACTTGGAATAGCATAAGCTAGTAGGTAGGTATGGTGGACTCTTTGAAATAACTTGGTTTAAGGAGTTGGATGCATGAGTCGAACTCATACTTGGTTGTGGAGGCTAGCAAAAGACTGGGAGTGACAAACTAAGAGAGCAATAATGGCCATAATCATGTAGAGCGACAAAACATCATTGATCAAAGCATAAAATGATACTAAAAGTTGAAAACTAAAGGATCATAAAGGCTATGGTGACTTGAGATAGTCATAACATGGTGTGAGCATGTGCCAAGTCAACCCAAATAAAGCATCAAAGGAGAATACCGCTATACTATGCTTTAATATGCTAAAACAACGCATGATTCATCCAAGGCACATTAAGCAATCTCAATTGTTTATAACAAGCCATGCTACAGCAAAGAATACTAAGCATAAAGCCAAAACAATATCAAGCATGGCATGACAGAGCATAGGCCACAGTCAAAAACAAGCTCTTTTTACCACATAAGCATGAACTTTCCTACTCTTTTCCAAACCAAACCAAACTATTTGAAAACCAATGTATGAAAGAGGGGGTCCAACCAATTTATTCAGAAAACTAAGAAAACAAAGCAAACGAAAAACCAAAACGAAAACGAAAAAGAAGACGCTCCAAGAACAACACAACTGTGCATGAAACAATAAAAATGAAGCGTTTGGAAGAAACCTGGGATTTTTATTGATGAAGAGGGGATGCCTTCGGCATCCCCAAGCTTTGATGCTTGTACTTCTTGGATATTTCTTGGGGTGACACGCGTGGCATCCCCAAGCTTGAGCTTTAGTCCATCCTTCATCTCATTATTCATTCCTTCCATACACCTAAAATTTTTCCTTAATACAAAACTTCACACAATCTTTATTAGCAACATTAGTGCACTCAAGATAATAGGTCTTAAGGTTCAGTTCCAACACCAATAAACTTCCATTAGAACACTAGCTACTGTAGCACTTCCCTCAAAAATCTCAATTCCCCAAAAGAACTCAAAAAGGAACCAACAAGAAGCAAATGCAGAAAATGGCAGAAATCTGTCAAAACAGACCAGCAGGTAAAGACGAATTTTTTCGAAGACCTTCTGTTGCTCAAATCAAAAAGTGTTGAACTAACGAAAGTTAGATAACAAGCTCGGGCAGAAGCACAAAAATTCACGCCTCAAAAAGACGTTCAGAGATTTTACACGAATGTTTATGGTGAAGCACTAGAAATCTGTTCCGGGACTGCAACTTTCCCAATCATTACTTCTCTCTCATTAGAGGTTACTCTTGGCACAAAAAGCAAATAAAAAGGTTAAATGAGCAGTTATCACTGAAGTAATAACTTCCAAGACTCATCTAAAACTTTTGGGTTATCTCCCAATAAGTACTTTTCTTTAACGCCTTTAAGTTAGGCATAAGAAGCAAGAAAGAATCAAGTGTTCTCAAATGAAGAAGCATTAAGACCAAATTTCTTGCCCTTACCTCTCTTACTTTTATTCTTAACCTTGGGGAAAATATGATTGTTTGGTGGAGAAGGAAGGTGCATGTTCCCCTTTCCCACATCTATTATTGCTCCAAGGAGTTCTAATAAGGACCTTCCAAGTGTAATTTGTCCTTTTCCTGCACATTCAATGACAAGATAATTAGTAGAAATCATTTTCCCAAGGATCTTTGTAAACACTCCTTCAGCTATTCCAGTAGGTAATATGGTAGCATTATTAGCAAGAGATATTTCTTTTCCTCCTTCAGTAAGCCCCCAAAGATTCAAAGATTCATAAATGTCTTTGGGCATAAGGCAAAATTCAGACATGATATCACAGCGGGCTTGAAAACTTTTAGTATTTATCTCAATTTTTACTGTAGGGAGCCACTTTGATGGTTCAGAATTTATTGGAACATAATTATGATGCTCCCTAAGCGTATTATAGCAATCTTTTAAGCTAGTAGTGCTAGTCTCAAGAGTGTTTAGTCTAGCAAATATTCTTGCGAAAGAAATATCAGTTTGACTAGGCAAGTTGTAAGTGAGGATCAATTTCTTTATAGCATTAGTAGCATCATCCTCATTACATTGGAGGAAATCTCCTCCCACAACAGCATCTAAAGCATATCTATAGTAAAGAGCAATTCCAAGGTAAAAACTACTAAGGAACAAGCTTTGAGTCATTTTAGGCTCAGTTTTTTCATGTAGATCAGAGATTCTTGACCAAGCTTCCTTGAAACTCTCTTCAATTCCTTGTTTAAAAGTGAAAATCATTTCCTCGGGTGACATAGTGTCTGGAACAAAGCTAGACATAATAGCAACTCAAGATAGGAACTAATTTTTTTTGTGTTTTTGGATAAGAAAGCAAAATAGTAAAACTAATTTTTTTGTGTTTTTGATAAAGAAACAAGCAAACAAAGCAAAAAGAAACTAAGCAAAACAAAAATAACAAAGTAAAGAGATTGGTTATGAGGGACTCCCCTTGTCAAGATGTCCTTGACTCCCCGGCAACGGCGCCAGAAAATATTGTTGCTGGCGCGTGGTTGACGTGGGAGCTTCTTCTTGTTCTTCAGTCCCCAGCAACAGCACCAGAAAATTTGCTTGATGGCCCAAAACATATCGAGCTCGTTGGGGAACACCAAGAGGAAGGTATGATGAGCATAGCAGCAAGTTTTCCCTCAGTACGAAACCAAGGTTATCAATCCAGTAGCATAGCTAGCTGAACGATGGCAGGGCGCACTACCGGTGCCAGCAGCAACGCGGAGACCTGTACAACACAACCACAGAACTATGTCCCCAACTTGCGATGAGGTTGTCAATCTCACCGGTTTTGCTGAAAACAAAGGATTAAACGTATCAAATGGAAGGAAATAATAGTTTGCAGAAAGTAAACACAAAGCGGTAAACAGTTGATTGTAGATTGAAAGTAAAAGAAAGGACCGGGATCCATAGTTCACTAGAGGTGGCTCTCCTTAAGATAGATAACATGCTGGGTGAACAAATTACAGCGGGGCAATTAACAAACATCGAGAAAGCAATACATGCATATACTAATCATCTTGACTCCTTTGAGACTTGATTGGGCATTACAACATTATACATAGACCGCCATCCAACTGCATCTATGAGTAATAGTCCACCTTTAGGTTATCATCCGAACCCCCTCCAGTATTAAGTTGCAAGCAACAGATTATTGCTTTACGAATTGCGTGTAATGTAAACAATATGATTGTTCTATGAACAAAGGATTTTTGTTTTCTCCCTAGTAGCAACAGCACATCTAGTACCTTAGAGATTTCTGTCACTTCCCAGTTACGAGGCATGAACCCGAGATCGAGCATAAATACTAACTCTTGGAGTTGCTAGCATCTACTTGGCCAAGATAGCTACTAACAACGGAAACCATGCAAGATCACAAATAACAAAGACATGATAGAATCAATAATCAATCTGAAATAGCATCTCAATATCCATCGGATCCCCGCAAACACAACATGCAGAATTACAAATAGATGATCTTGATCATGAACGGAGCTCACAAGATCTAGACATGAAAGCACAAGGGAGGAGAACCAGCCATCTAGCTACTACATGGATCCGTAGTCCAAGGATGAACTACTCACGCATCACACCGGAGGCTTGCATGATGATGAAGAAGGCCTGTGGTGAATTCCCTCTCCGGCAGGTGCGGGAAGAGCTTGATCCCTCCCGATATAGGGATGGAGATGACGGCTCTGAGACTCTTTCGTGCATTTTGATCGGGTACTTAGGGTTTTCGTCGAGGGCATCTTATAGGCGGAAGGAGAGGCCGAGGGCGTTGGGTCGGCAGACCACCTGGCCGCTGGGCCGTCTTGCCAGGTGGTGTGGCTGCCCCAGCTCTCCGCCTCATATTCGGCATCCGATGACTTCCGAAAAATAGGCACTTTGGCTTTTGTCCCGTCAATTCGAAAATATTCATTTTCCGACTTTCCTAGAACCAAAACAGCGGAAAATGGCACTGTGGCTCTTGTTAATAGGTTAGTCCAAGAAATCATATGAAAGTACTCCAAAGTGTGGACAAAACACAAGAAAGTGGATAAAACCAAGCATGGAACATCAAAAATTATAGATACATTTGCAATGTATCGAGAGGACCTGATACATGAAGAGCACGCTCACCAAGACGCAGAGACAAAGTAATAATGATCAGAGACGACGAACGAATGATGGATATCATACACCAAGTTACGTTGCAGCAAGTTTCTCTGGAGGGGACAATCAACGAAGTGACGATTACAACAGCGGATACTGCATCAATAGAGACAGCATCAGTGGAAGCCAGTCGCAACAACGATACAAGACGACAAATCGAGACCCACCTATGTCAGCAGGACAAATGTTGGAAGGACCCTGCAATATGCACTACTACGTCAACTCAACAGGGAAGAGGCGGTCAAATCATCTCCTAAAATACTTTCGAACATTCTTAAAAATGCAAGAATTATGCAACGCAAGGGCAGCCGAAGCAGCAAACCGAGGCTACACTACTGCACCTGACGCTTTGGCCATCAGCGCGCCACCGCCGCCGCAGGGGCATCCGCCAGTAGGGCAGTCGCAAAGTACAATACACCAAGACGATGAATACCCCAGGTCAAAGGGAGCAATGTCGATGATCCAGAAGGGGCCACCCTCTAACAAAACACAGAAATTGATCACTAGACAAGTAAATTTGGCAGTAACAAAGCCACCTCCTACACTGGAGTATCTCCATTGGTCAGAACAAGAAATTACTTTCAGCAGAGCTGACCATCCATTATGGGTCCCTCAGCCAGGCCAGTTAGCACTAATAGTGGAAGCGCAAATCGGCGGGTTCGACATGAGCAAGGTCTTCTTGGATGCAGGAAGCATCATCAATCTGATTTACGCCAAAACTCTGCGGGCCATGAACTGGTCCATGATGAATCTAGCAACAACAGACACAACTTTCCACGGGATAGTTCCAGGGAAAGCCGAAACTCCATTGGGGAAAGTCCACCTCGACGTAGTCTTCGGGTCAAAAAATAACTTCAGATGAGAAAAGCTAGAATTTGAAGTCATGGACTGGCCATCTCAATACCATGCGATCCTGGGACAACCATCTTTCGCTAGATTCATGGCAGTACCTCACTACGCATATCTAGTGCTAAAAATGCCAGCCCCCAATGGGGTCAGAACAGTCAAAGGAAGTTTCAGCCACGCGGACAGCTGCGATCGGGAATTCAACAAAATCTTAGAATCTTTTGGGATGGAGGCGGGACTTGGACAACTGAAAATAGCGGACGAAGAACCGATACATGAAGCACACACCAGCAAAAATAAAACGGTGGAAGATCAAATACGCCACGGTCTCGCAAAAGCAGCGTACGCAGCCTCCAATAACGGTCTCGCATAAAGAAGATCCACTGATTGACAAGACATGAGCACCACGGCATGGAAGAGGATGAAGATCCCCAAGAATAGAAGCTGAAGTTCCTTCAAAAAGCCTCCATTTAGACACACTTTATATTATATAAAGGCCAATGGCCAGGTGACCACGCCCTCGCAATGTACTCCTACCCATCATTATCAATAAACAAGGAAAGTATTCTATGAAATACAAACTTCTATGGCCCACGAACATTAGTTCGTCGGGTCCCCAGATTAAAATACTACAGCATGCAATCAAAATCTCATATAAAACATACGACCTTTTTGATAAATGTATGTACAATATTTCGGCTATACAATACAAGGCTACACAAACAAGCAGTCAAATCTCGAAGTTAATAAAAAATTCATCTGCTTCTAAGCACCTACACACAATCCTGATGGCGGGTCTACGAGCGGCGGTGTAATGAGGCACCATATAAACAAGGTCGCCATCGGAAGGGGGAGGCAGACCCGAAGATATAAAGTCCAGATCCAATGTCGGGTGATGTGCATGCACCCAAGAGAGCACGAGCTTGGCACCCGCCACAAGCTGAAGCTTCACATAATGGTGGATCCTCTCACCTTGCCGAAACTTCGCAATTAAATCTGCCAAGGTCTGAGGCTGAGGATCCCGAGGAAACATGGCATTGTAAACAATAGCCAAAGATCTGCGGCAGCACTCGACAAATTGCTCCAGTTCCGATATGCGATCCTACAGTAGCGCCATGGTGTAGGCACGATGGTGATCAGTCCAAAAATCTGTTTTAGAACTTCGAGAGGCAGACACAAGAGCGTGCATCCAGTTGCGCAGACGATGGGTTTCCTCCCTCTCGCACAATTGAATGTCTACAAATCGGGTAGAAATTAATTTCTAGCAAAACGGGAAAAGCAACCGAAGAAAAAGACAACTTACACAACAACTTTTCGCTCGCCCTGGAGATTTCCTCCAAGAAAAAAGCCTCGCATTTGAGGGCCTGGCGTGTTTTTGATTGGGAAACATCCACCGTCGATTGAACAACCCGCAGTTTTCCTTCAAGTTTTTTCACCTGTTCTATCTTTTCAGCATACAATGGCGGGTCCACCATACGCGCGATGGCGGAACTGGTCGCACCTACTACAGCGGAGGATGGAACAACACCCGACAGTTGCACGGGACCAGAAGGAGCCGAAGAATCATTCAAGATCTGACAAGACAAAAAATATATGAAACACTCAGCATACAAAAGCAAGCTCACACGCATATATTCAAAAATTGCTTTCTTGTAAAAAGAAGCAAAGGCAGGCTGGATTAGTTCAAGGTTCATTACAATGAAGGGAGACATGATAAAAGTTACAAAACATAGCCTACGATGCTGTATCCTTCAAAGATAGGGTGGCACTAGCAGAAGGAGCACTAGCTACAGGAGTAGCCGAAGAAGGGGCACCCATCGTAGCAGGGGTAGCTGAAGAAGGGGCAGCAAGGTTCGCTGAACCCGAGCCCAGACCTAGGAGCAGCCGAGAATATTTTCTGGCCCTCTTAATATAAGGCTTCAGGTCAACTGCTTGGCCATTGGGGGTTACTGGGACAGAGGAGTAACCTTCTCCCAGTCGACCTTCTCGTCGTGTGCCATCGCCAGGGCTATCGAAGTTTCGGCGCTGCTCCTTGACTCTGTCAAACTATAACCAACAAGGGGGTCAGGATCAGCACCAAAAACGGCGACAAGTTCACGCAGGTTGTTCGGCACGTCCTTGGTTGGAAATATTTCAGCGTGAAGATCCTTAAAGGCACGGCGGGAGCGGACAAGAAGGTTGCGCCCATGAACATTGTTGGTCTCCAAGGTGCTAATAGCATCTGATAAAGGATCAACCTTCTTATCTTCATGAAGCGTCGGGTCTTCGCCAGTCAATTCTGAAAATAAAATAAGAAGGAAAGGATTGATTACCAAAGGGAAGAAATGAAATAAAGACACGCAAGAGAAGAAAACTTATGGGTCAGATAAGCATTAAGAGCCTCCAAGCGCTTCCAAAGACTTTCATCTCGAATAGCGGCTTGCTTGGCCAATTCTTCGGCATCAGCCTTTGCTTTCTGCCTGACAACCTCCAAAGCCTCCTCAGCAACCCGCAGCTTGGCCTCCAGGTCATCGGCATGCTTCATCGCCTGGTCCTGAATAACTTAGGATTCTTTAGGGGTTGCTGCATAACAAGATCATGAAAACCAAGGAAGAAAACCTCACAAGTAAATCCCAAAAACAAAACAAGGGCATACATTTCATTTCTTCGGCTTCATCATGAATCTTTATAAATCAAGAGGCCATGTCGACCATCTCGCGCATCAAAGGCTGAAGAAGAACATCGCAGCAAAATATATCAGGGCAAAAATAAAAGAGGCTACAGGCAGAAACAGTTACAAATTGCAGAGTGGCTTACATCTTTCATATCCACATCAACAGGGTTTTTCTGATATCACCACCCCATTACCCGCCGTTCTCTTCCTTTTTTGCGGCGGCGGCTTGGATGAAGTGGTGATGACCCACAAGTATAGGGGGTGTATTGCAGTATTTTCGAGGGAAGTGAAACCCAATTTATTGATTCGACACAAGGGGATCCAAAGAATATTTATAGGCCTTAACAACTGAGTTGTCAATTCAGATGCACCTGGAAAGAATCTTGCTCATAGCAGTTTATCGGTAGCAACAGTTTTGTAGTAGGAATAGTAAAGTAACAGCAGTAGTAAACTAAAGACAGCAGTAACTATAGCAGCAAACAGTAAGATTCGAGTGCGGTAGGCATAGGGATGGATGGACGGGCGTTGCATGGACAAGACAATTCACATAGCAATCAGAACATAGGGCAATTGCAGATAAAATAAGATAAAGCATACAAGTACTAGATAATCCTAGGCATGTGTTCCATATATAGTCATGCGTGCTCGCAATGAGAACTTGCACAACATATTTTGTCCTGCCAGCCCGTTTGCAGCGGGGCCTCAAGGGAACTACTGGCAATTAAGGTGCTCCTTTTAATAGAGCACCGGAGCAAAGCATTAACACTCTGTGAACACATGTGATCCTCACATCAAAGCCATTCCCTCCGGTTATCCTGATTTCTGTCACTTCGGGGTAATTTGTTCTGGACAACAACGTGTGTATACAACTTGCAGGTAAGACCATAAACAATACTATCATAATGAATCAATAACATGTTCAGATCTGAAATCATGGCACTCGGGCCCTAGTGACAAGCATTAAGCATAACAAGTCGCAACAAAGTCATAAAACACTAATAGAAGATACTAGGCACCATGCCCTAACAATCTGATGCCATTACATGAACGATCTCATCCAATCCCTACCATCCCCATAGCCTACAGCGGGGGATTACTCACTCATAGATGGGGGAAACATGGATGGTCGATGGAGAAGCGATGGTGATGATCATGGCGATGATCTCCTCCAATTCCTCGTCCCAGCAGGGTGCCAGAACGGAGTTTCTGGTGTTGTTTCGTGGAATCTGGTGGTGGCGGCAGAGCGGAACTCCTTCTGGAAAAACCCCGAACCCCCCAGAGTTTTTAGGTCAGAAGGCTTCTTATAGGCGAAGAGGGAGACCGAGGTGTGGGCAGCAGACCACCTCGGCGCTGCCAGCCCAGCCCAAGACGGCCAGGTGGTGTGGCTGGGCCCTAGCCCCACTCCGTCTCATATTCTGGCTCCGGGAGTCTTCTGGAAAAATAGGCACTTTGGCTTTTGTCCCATCCAATTCCGAGAATATTCATTTTCTGACTTTCCTGGAACCAAAAATAGCAGAAAACAGGCAGCTGGCACTATGGCTCTTGTTAATAGGTTAGTCCAAGAAATCATATGAAAAGTACTCCAAAGTGTGGATAAAACACAAGAAAGTAGATAAAACCAAGCATGGAATATAAAAAATTATAGATACATTTGCAATGTATCAAGTGGCAGCATCTTTCTAGATGACCTTCTCTAGAGGAGACAAGAGTTTTTCCTTCAGCTCCACCGACGGTGGAGGAGATTTCTTTGCAGAACAGCCCACAGATACACGAAGAGGAGATGCGGGAGGATCCTCATCATCACTGCAAAGGAACAACACAAATTGGAACAGGCATCAACAGTAAAAACACCCAGTAAAAAATGGAAAAAGAAGCAGTCAAACGCTTACGAAGACACATCCTATGCAAGGCAGAACAAATTCACCTGGGAAGGAGCAGCCGCAATCGGAGAAGTACCAAAAGGCTTGGAAGCAGTTGAGTCATCTGAGTCCTCGACCCTTTCCACATCATAAGGGCGCTACCTCTTTTTGCCAGCATGCTCCACACGGAAATCTCCGGAGCCAGCCAAAGGAAGAGATTGCATCTTCGAAGAAGATTTAGATGCGGAGAACCCCCCTTCATCATCCGCGGCAGTCCCAGTCATAGGGAGATCGTCGGATGCGGAAGAATGGGCAGGGGGCTCACAGCTTCCAGGAAGAGGAGGAAGCGAGTTAAGATGATCAAAATCCTACACAAGCAGAAGACGCGGAAAAACGCTTGTCATCGAAAAAGTGCAAGTGCGTCTATAAAAAGGAGAACGGAATAGGTGAAGGCAACAGAAATTTACCTCGGGAAGCCGGTTTTTCTTGCCAAATGGCTCCACAAGACAAGTTGAAGGAACCGACTTTTTGCGGTCAAAGTGGTGAAGCTCCGAACTCTTTTCTCGTACACCTTGAGGGCAAGGTCTTCCGAAGAAATTCTCATCGGGTCCTTCCTCCCGGTGTACGCCCACATGCCGAAAAGTCGGGCTTGTAGCGGCTGGACACGAATCCGCAAACAGTATGCCAGGACCTGGAGACCCGACAATTCCTTGCCAACCTCATGCAGCAGCTTTGAAATACGATCGACATAGAGCTGGATTTCCGCCATTTCCTCGGCAGAAGGACGCTGATCCTAGGAGTCATGTTTACGACAGATTTTCTTAGGTTCAAAGGGGGCTAACCCGAAAGATTGGCCTTCGAGTGGCTGATCCTTGACATAAAACCACTTGGACTTCCAACCTTCGATAGAGTCAGTAAGTTTGAAGTCCAAGTAATCAACGTCAGATCGGACAGAAAAAATGGCGCCACCAACATCATGGACAATGGTGTTAGTGGTGTTACGACAAACATAGAAGAAGTATTTCCAAAGGCCCCAATGGGGATGAATCCCAAGGAAACACTCACAAAGAGTGACGAAACAAGCAACATAGAGAATAGAATTGGGTGTGAGTTGATAAAGTTGCATGCCATAGACAAACAAAAGACCACGAAGAAACTTGTGGATAGCAAGAGAAAGACCGTGGAAGAGGAAAGGAAGGAACATTACCCTCTAGCCAGGCTCGGGGATGGGAGCAGCTTCGTCTCCGAGGAGCTTGAAGGAGCCCTCCGTCAGAAGGCCGGAGTTCCACGCCTCGCGGAGCTCCCGTGTTGTGCACTTGGTGGTAGCCCACCCGACGGCAGCAGAAGTCCCGGCAGCTTTGCTTTTGCCCATGGCGGAGAAAAGGGGAAAACGAGCACGGAAACCGAAGTTCGCAAGGGGGCAAGAGCGCAAGGAGGAAGATGGAGCAGAGGGGAGTAAGGTGAAACAGTAAAACACATATCCCTTCCCTTATAAAGAGCAACGACGCGAGAACTGAACCATTTGATGCAAAATCGAACCGACAGAAGATCGTATGATGATGACACGTGTTACAAAGGATCCGTAAAGGAAAAAAGTTAAAAGAAGTTTTGGCTGCGGTAAAAATGGAGAACAGCGCATGATGCCTCGATTTTTGCGCAGAGAGGGGACATGCAGTCAAGAATCTCCCTAAATACGCTATCACGTGTCATCATTACTTTTGCATGGGCCCATGTTCGACACGTCCCGTCAGGATGTTTTCTCTAAAAATCAACAGCATCAGGTATGTCATCACTGACGTCACCATGGAAAACATTGCAGGAGTTGCGGCTTGTTTTTAACAATATGACCCGAAGAAATTATATTGGAGTCGAAATAAATTCCTCGAGGAGAAGATTTGAGACTACACTCGAATATACAGTATTACGACTGTAGCCTCGGGGGCTACTCCTATCGGGAGCACTGGTCGTGCACCCGATAAAAATACAGAAGCACTGGCATCATAAAATTAAGTTTCAAGCCTATGTTCTGATACATATATCCAAACATAGCCTCGGGCGCTACTCCTATCAGGAGCATTGGCGCGCACCCGATAAATAAAAACAAAGGAAACATTCAACGACAGGTACTCCTATCGGGAGCAGGTTACAAAAAAGAAAAAAGTTCTTCAGCCACTATAAAGCAAAAAACTCTCGGATCGCACCCGACACGACAAAAAATCCGAATTCCGTGTTCAGAAACATGAAGGTAAGACCCCAGGATTCGTCCTATGTGGTCTAGTAATCGCACAAGAATGCGCTCTGCCAGTAAAATATCTGTATCAACGATACTATGAAAAATCCCGACGGTCGCATTGGGTACCCGATAAAAATAGAAAACTGGAATTCAGTATTCGGTAAGACCTCAGCGGCTCGAACTGAATTAACACCACTTACAAATTCTGGATTCGAGCCTGGGGACTTGAATTTGATGTAGGACAACCTTGTTTTTTCCTAGGAGCAATTAACTGATTTCCGATCCGTCGGAAGCATCACACTCATTGTACCAAATCCCTATAAAACGCAAAAAGCGATAAAAATAAGGGAAAATAAACTTTGAGACTCAACATGAAACTACGATTCAAGTGGAGTCTCGGGGGCTACTGACATAGGTACGATTACTCGGATGCTTATGATTCGCTACCCTGTATTGGGTAAAAGGCCTACAGCCCATGAAGGTTCCAGATGGTGGCCCAAGGAAGCAACCGACAAAGGCTCTGATTGTATTAAGAAAGAGACTATATACCGACATCATGTTGGTATTGTAATCACGCGTGTATGAAACCTATCCGCATAAATCTTTGAGACCCGACCTATTATATATAGGACAGGAGAAGCCCAAGCGAGGACACATAGAAATCTAGAGGACAACTTGTAATAGCGTGTTCACTCGATATTCAGGTGACTTTGTCTTTATTGTTTCCCTGATATCCGACGAAATCCCCAGCGTTCTCTTTTCCGCGAAACCCCAAGTCCATCATCATGGGCATTGTCGAGGTTACCCCGCATCAAACATGATCATCCAAGATGCTAGAGAGAGATGGAGGGGAAGAGATTACCTTGGTGCTCCTTGCCATGAGGCAAGAGACGACGACCTTGGGAGTAGGAGAATCATCGATGTAGTCATTGGTGTAGTCGTAGGTGAGTAGTGACCCATGTTTGGTGTAAACCAAACTAGGCTCACCACACACCTCCTCCTCGTCCTCGCTCTCCACATCGCATGTGACCTTGGAGCTTCGTGCCATAAGGCAAGTGCCGGCGACCTTGGGAGTGATGGAGTCATCAGCGTAGTCTTTGGTGTAGTCATATGTTAAGAGTGACCTGGGTTCGGCAAAAGCCAAACCAGCCACTCCCACAACCTTCTCCTCATCTTCACTCTCAGCATCGGATAGGTATTCTTGGCCGAG
Source organism: Avena insularis (assembly GCA_023614405.1). Lineage (NCBI taxonomy): Eukaryota > Viridiplantae > Streptophyta > Magnoliopsida > Poales > Poaceae > Avena > Avena insularis. The sequence goes on along the minus strand of CM042696.1, from coordinate 370,646,924 downwards.
GAAGCCTTTGCCATCACACTTTTTGTTCCTCTTGTACCTCTCGTTGATGGGGTTTGGCTTCAATCTTGGCTTCGCACCCTCTTCACACTTGGGCTTGTCAAGTCTCTTCTCATATGGGCATTTGTTAGCAAAGTGATCCGACTCATCACAATTGTAGAAATTCCTGTTCTTCTCACTTGGCCCGGCAGAGCTTCTTCTTCTTCGGAACTTCAAGTTCTTGGTGAAGAGAGCAAGTTGATATAGCATGTCATCAACACCATCACTATCACTCTCTTCTTCAATTGCAACACTTTCTTGCACACACTTGGCCTTCAATGCTAGGGAGCTAGAAGGTCCAATGGCACGGTTGATCTCCTTGATCTTTTGTCCTTCATCCACCATGTTATCCGTGGTAACAAGATATGATACTATATCATCGGGAGAGAAGTGGCGAGCTGAATCTAGGAGTTGCAAGTTCAGGGCAAGCTTCTTGTTGGAGGCGGTGATCATGGAGAGAACCTTGGACTTGATGAGCTCATCATTCAAGTTGAACCCATCATCATACTTGTCACAGCCCAGACCATCAATCTTCACATGGAGGGCAACAAGTCTATTGTATGCTTCTGCGGTGGACTCACCATCGTTGTTCATGAACATGCTCATCTCTGACTTGGCAGCTTCATACTTGGACTTTTGGATAAGGGATTTTCCCTCTTGGAGAATGACAATCCTCTCCCAAAGCTCCTTTGCGGTGGGGATATTGCTAACTTGATCATAGAGAGTGCAGTGGATGGCACTTCTTATCTTGTCACAAGCCGTTGCATTTAGTTGACGGTCATAGTATTCTCCCGGGGTGAGATTGTTGGGATCTTGTGGATAGAAGCCCTTGCCCACAATCTCCCAAAGCTCCACACTACAACTGCAAAGATGAGATTCCATAGAAACTTTCCAATGAGAGAAGTGAGTTCCATCATAGTGAGGTGCGGGACCCAAACCATTAATATGAGGCATGATGTTCTTTTGTTTAGGATATATATACGGAAATGGATTAGGAGGCATAGAGGCTTCTATCAGCTCACTCTCACTAGAGGCCTCGTTCATGGCCTTCTTACCGGTGTTCACTGGCCTCCCTTGAGGTACTACTGAAGGTCCAGCAAGCATGACCCCCTCACCCATCCCCGTAAAACATCCCTCAAGAAAACTTATTCGAGCAAGGAGATCGGAATCTGCCTTAGCCTTTTCAAGGGACTGTTTGGCAAAGAGTTCACGGAGCTCCTTGAATGAATAAGTATTTTCCTCCTCATCATCGGAGAAAACCATCTTTTCCCTTAGGCGGTAAAGCCCTTAGACGAGCACTAGGCTCTGATACCAATTGAAAGTGTAAGATGGTTTACCTAGAGGGGGTGAATAGGTTTCTACAAAATTCTTTGTAATCTTTTGCAAGTTTTAGGATTTGCGGAATGTAAGTGTGCCTAAATGCAAACTAGGTGAGGCAACCTAGATTATGATACAAGATACTTCAAGCACGAAGGCTATCACAAGGTAAACAACACAAGTAAGAGATCGGTTAAGGAATAACCGAAGCACATAGAGACGAAGATGTATTCCCGTGTTCACCACCTTTAGGAAGGCGGCTATGTCACATTGGAGAGGTGTAAGGTTCCACGAAGGATTCCCCAACGCCATGAAGGATGACCTTCTTCTCCGAGACTATCCCACGAAGGAATAGCTCACTTACTCGTGGTAGACTTTAAGGTAGTCTCCAAACCCTCACAAACTTTCCACGGAGCAAATCACAAGAAGAATGCCTCCGGGCGACCCTAGACGCCTAGGGTTTCCCACAAACCCAAGAGTAACAAGCTAACTCGATGAACTCAAGGGGGAATGAACTTTGGCTTGGTGGAAACATAGATAGGGACCTCCTCTTGCTTTCTACCAAAGGGATTTGGAATTGGTTGGGTAGAATGGGAGATCCTCAAGGAATTGAGTTTCAACAATGGGGAGAGAGAGAGCTTCAAGAATGATTACGTAATGGAATGCCTAACTCTCAGTGGAGAAGAAAGGGGTATATATAGTCCGGGGTGAAAAATGAGTCGTTTGGAGGGGCCTGCGACCAAACCGACAATAAGTCCGGCGGCACCGAACTATGAGCCGGAAATTCCGGCCACAGTTCCGACAGACCGGTTGCTGCGCCGAAAGTTCCGGCGGCGACTGAGATTTCCGGCAGAAACCTAAATCGCTAACAGAGAGTCGTTTCGGTGCACACTGGAAATTTCGGCGGTGACCAGAAATTCCGGCGGTGCCGGTTTTCATGCCGATTTTTCACAGCCCATTTTCCAGCCCTTTTTTTACAACGACTTTCTGTCTCTCCTTTAGTGGGTGTATGGCTAAAGATGATATGATGTGTGTGTGGTGTAGAACATCCCCAAAGAGAGCATCCAGATCACCCCTCTTAATAGTGCGGTGCTTCCTACTAGACTCAAAGACAAATAAGAGAGAAAAGTAACGAAAACACGACTCTTCACTTCATAAACGAATGGGGGATCACCTACCGCCTCTCATCATCAAACACAGACTATCACCTATAGAAACACTAGTAAAAACATTAGTCCGCTCTCTAACTCCGATGTCATGGTTAACCAAAAACTGGATAAGGGCATTTTTCCCTTTCAGTTTCGACATGGAGGATGTTGATGTTGCTGCCCATCCATGAGGGTCTTGGAGAAATCATAGCCGTCAATAAGTGGATTGATGACTAGAGCGTACTTTCCTTGCCTGTGCAACTTAGGCGGATGATCAGCAGGGTCAAAGGTGATTGTTACTTCCGACTAGTCCAAAAACTGAGGGACAACTGGAACAGTTGCATTGAGCTCATGCATTATTGCCTTCTTGACCTTAGCTGGTTGAGACCCAAGGAAAGTGATGTAGGTGTCTTTCTTCATTGGGAAGGTCTTCTTTCCATCTAACTTGGGATTTGAAGCTTCTGCTTCCTCCATGTCGGAATCTTCCTTGGTCTCTTTTTCTTTGTCGGAATTTTTCTTTCCTTTTCATCGCTTGGCCCTGTAGCCAGCGGATTTGTCTTTCTTGATGTCGTCATTGAAACAATACTCGGCATTTGTGTGGGACGAGCCCTCGTTGGCATCTAAGTGATGCACACACAGATTGTTGGCAATGTCGACCCAAGAGTAGGTTTTGTCGGGTTGCTGGTCTCCTCTACCTTGCACTATTGATGTTCCACGGCCTCTTCCGTGGCCGCTTCCGTGCCCTTCTTATCCTCAAAACCCGAAAGTAGCATTGACTACTACTGTTTCCGCGGTGGGTTTTTCTTCCGAGGTGTTTTTGCGCTTCTGGGTTTGCTGCTTTGGTTGTTTTGCTGACTATGGCACAACTAGGACGTTCAGTAGTCCCTCTGCATCATCGTTGGCATCTGCATACTTGCTTGTCGTCTCTATCATCTCTCCCAGATCGGTGACTTTGTCGCACTTCAAGTGGTGACGCATCAAACCAATTGGGAGTCCCGCAATGAAAGCTTCAATCGTGGTTTGATCATTTACTCCTTCACATGAGTTCTTGGTGTCGATCCATCATTCGAGATAATCTCAGCAAGTTTCTCTGGCCTTCTGGGTGCAATGTTGTAGGTCTCCTACCGTACATGGCCTCCTATATGTGCCTTTGAAATTCTGAAAGAACGCTCTCTACATGTCATACCAGTTGTGGATGGTGTTTTCTAGAAGTTCATTAAACCACGATCGTACCGTCTTCCTCAGCATAAGCGGGAGATACCGGGTCGCGACCAGGTTGTTTCCTCCTTTGGCGATGCAGCAAGCCTGGAAAAAGTCCTGGAGCCAAGTGTCTGGCCAGGCTACACCATCGTAATAGCAAACCCTTCTAGGAAGTTTGTTTGTCGAATGCACGGTCCAAATAATTTTTGACCCACATAGATGTTGTCCGACTCATAGCGTCACGCCTCTATGTTAGAGTTGATCCGGTGCCTCGCATCACTTGGTGACACAGACCACCGCCATGGTTGTTCGCTATGGCTGCGGTGCCTCGGAGCTGGACTTATGCTTCCTCTACCACCTCCTCCGCCATGTCACCCTCCATGGCTCCCTCGAGAGCCGCTATGATGGCTGCTTGGTGGAGAGGGTGGTGCAGGTGGATTTTTTCTGGCTGAGCATCGGCCTTCGTCCGGAGCGTCATTATTCCGGTTCCGAGGAGGGTCTTGATTACGACGAGCCCCCTAACAGCTTGACTCGGCATGGTGTCCGTCGTTCCTTCGTCTGTCGTTTCCATCATTGTGGCGAGGTTCATTCGGACGGCTTGTATGTCTAGGAGGTGGCATCCTTTGTCGGTCCTCCTCCCGATGTCTCTCTTCTTCATCTCCCCTACGATTGTTTGACTATCACCGAGGAAGCTGTCTCGGAACCAGTGCTACAACTGCGTCTTGATCTACGGCTAGAGCAATGTTCTCCAGTCATGTGCAGCTCTGTGCCGTTGCCCTGAAGATCCGGTCCATGAGTAATTATCTTCCCGACGGTCGGGATGGTGGTGTTGTTCCGGGTCCCGTCAGGGTCTTATGTCATGCCAAGCCGGATCCATGCGACTGGTCGAATTTAGAGACCAGTTTTGTGCTTTCGGATTTCGCGGCCTTCTGCTGCTCCAGGCCCTTGGTGAGTAGCTTTACGCCTAACCAGATTTGGTCTGGGTTTGGATTGTTCGCCAGGATATCTGGGGCTACAGTGGTGTTTTCCACTGGTGTTCCGTACGCCATATCTCCCTTACTATCGAGCCGAGGTTTTCCTTTGATGGTGTCACCTTCCTCAAAGAGGGTCTTGTGGACTTCCGGATTTTTGTTTGCCCGTATAGGACCGTTCCAAGTCTTTTGATGTTGTAGGGAGTTGAACTATCCTACAGATGCGATGCGCTTTTTCTCCTGTTGGAGATTGTTAGCTTCATCCAGGAGTACTTGGCGATGCGCTTCTAGGGCTTGGGACCTTTCTTCCAACTCTACAGGTGTAAGATCTGTAGCAGTAGGGATTAGCATAGTCAACGCGTCTCCGAGGATTTTACAGGCACCAGAGGTAACCATGTGTCCATCCACCAGAGTGTCTTTTGGCTCGTCCGGGATTAGAGCTCCGTCCGAGTCTTCTTTGTATTCTTCAATGATTGCGTCCTCGGCCGGAGCGCCGGAGTCTTCTTCTTCTTTGCCTTCTTGGCAGTGCCGGTAGCAAAGACGGTTTTGGGTCCGCTTCCTGGAGTCAAGCTCTGATCAGTACTTTCGGACATCTGGACATCAGCATTTTCTTCGAGATCCATATCATCCTGCGCTTTGGGAGAGTTTTCTCCGGATCCTTCATCCATGGCTTCTCCTTCTTCTGCAGCCTTGGAGTTGAACTCCTCTTCATATTCTGCGGAGAACTTTCAGAATTTGCCGACTTCAGATTCGATGTCCACTGGAAGATTTGCTTCAGGCTTAGCTTTCTCCACTATCTCTGCATCAGGTGGAGGCTGGGTGGGATTAGGGTTTTCCAGGATCCAGAACTCAGCCGCATCCATGACCTAGACACTTCTTCTGCCTCTATCATAACCGCTAGGGTGGGTGGGGCAAGCTCAGTGAAACCGAGATAGACATCGATCTCGTCGAAAGACATGATTGTGTAGCTAGTCACGGCCTCCCTACCGGAATCCAGGTCTCGTCAAGAAGAACGAGAGGGACGTCGATGGCGTAGAGGACGTGACCGACAGCGATTGTCCTACTGATTCCGATTCTTACAGATTCCGCTCAGAGCACAGATCCGAAGATCACTTGCCCCACGGTGGGCGCCAACTATCGTCGGATTGAGGAAAAGTACGCCATGAGGGGGTCCTCGGGGCGTGTGGAAGAGAGGGGTGTGAGTCGTACGGTGTTCCAAGACAGTGAGCACACAAGTTTACCCAGGTTTGAATCCGTCGACGGTGGACGGATCCTACTCCTGCTAGCACTCCAATAATACGGTAGAGCTGGGATATGGGTTACAAGGGTTTCGCCTATGCGAGTTGAGATTGTAGACTACTGTGGTGTGACCTAAAGGCTGGTCCCTAGGATGTCTTATATAGATATCTGGCCTAGGGTTTACAGGAGAGACCTATCCGGCTATGACTAAGAGTCGGTTATAGAGTACATCTTGTACTACAAGTAACTATAAAGGCCTATGTCGATAAGTATTTTGGGCCTTCCCGTAGCCGGATTGGACACCGTCTCTTCTCTCTAACTGGGCTGCCCGTGGAGCAAAGCTCTAACCTGAAGTAGTCCACCCTGGTCAGCGAGGCACAATGAGGATACCCGGAAAGTATATCCCCAATAGTCACCTCATAACCAACTTCTCTATGACAACCATAACCATAAGAGAAATATTATTTGGAAGCTAAATAAAACAAGGCACATGAGAAATATACTTGGAATATCATTGATGCTATATAGGTTGTATGGTGTACGTTGTGGGAATTCGTTTTAAGGGTATTTGGATAAACAAGCTTTCCTTATATAGGAATTTTTGGGCTAGCAAAAAGAGATCTAAAGAGTGTGTCATCTAGTATAGTGCCAACATTTATTTTCTCACCTTGCTCCTTAATGTTGAACATAAATATATACAAGCAAAGGATACAAATTAATAGGCACAAACAGATCATACTTCATATAAAGTTCTTGAGCTTAAAAACTAGACACAACATGAATTTCAGCTTTTGCTTTTATCCCCCCTTCTCTTTTATTTAAAGGCATTCATATTCAGTTTTAATATTTCATCAAGGCAACGTTTCTTTTCAGTAGCTTAATCATAAACATTTATAATAATAGTGATGGTGGTCTTCTTAATGCAAAACAAAAATAAAATAAACAAAACAGACGCTCCAAGTTTCTACGATAGTTTTATGTTGCTCGAAAAACAAAGTTTAGAGGTTTGCAAACCGAGAGTTTAATAGGTCCATTTGGGTTCCTTGGGAATCCCCAAGCTTATGATTTTCATAATTCTTGGATTGCTCTTGGTGTGATGTTCCTCTATTTCCTATCAAAAAACTTCAACACAAAACTTTTTCTCCCATCTCTTTTCTGAGTATGACATTAGTGGCACAAAAGTATAATAGTTACTACACATATATCAAAGAAAAAATTCTTTCTAAATGTTCCAGAAAGTATATAATGTTTATACATATCCCTGTCATATAATATGACCCATAACAATCATTTTAGGACACTTGGGAATGGTTAAAACAAAACATGGCAGAATCTGTCCAGATTTTCAACAGCAGCAAAACGAACTTTTTTCGCCCACTTAAACATGTAAGGAATTTTAGCCAATTTTTGCACATACAGAGGATTAAAAAATTAAATTCTGTGTAAATATTAGTACAATCGGAGTTACAGAAAAAATTAGAAAATTCTTGCACTAAAAACTATTCTGCAGGGATTTGCTACTCCATATGTTTTAACAACCTTTTAACATCCAAAATGGGTTCCACTTGGTACTTTATTAAGAAATATAGAAAACGAACTAAAATAAAACTCTCTTGCTACAGCAAGAGTTCAAAAACAAAAAAATCCAAAATAAAATAACCGGGTTGCCTCCCGCAAAGCGCTATCTTTATAGCCATATAGCTAGGCTTCACTTACTTGGTTTGGGTGATATGGAATTCATGGGATAACTTGTGTTTCTTTGCTACCTCCTTTTTCCTTGGAAAGTGTTCCGTAGATTATACCAGGGTCCCATGGTGTGCTTATGCCAATCAAAATAATGTTCAAGTTAAAACATGGTAAGAAGCAACACGAGATATGGAAACAATAAAAACAAAGTCTCACCTTTTTCCTATGCATTGGTATTTTATATATGAATAAATAACAACAAGTAGAAGCATACCTTTGCATATCGTCAGTAGGTGGACACAACATATGATAAATAGAAGCATAATGAGGGCACCTATCACCTCCTCTTTCATAATAGTTGCATTTACTAGAAGCAATTCTAGCATTGTAAGCATCCAAAGCAAGCAAGTTCATAGAATTTTTCATGTGAAGAGGATCATTATAACTATCATGGCATTTATTTTCATGTTTTCCTCTTTCAAAATAGTTGCTAATACTATTTTCATTTTTAAGATCATGGTTGCAATGATGATTTTCAACATAAGGTAATTGCAAACCACATATATAGGTTCTAGCAAGTGCATATTTCTTCTCTATGGTTAACATATGAGAGTAAGAATATTATAGGACTCTTGCTAACAAGAGTATCATCATGGAAAACAAGTATGTCATCTTCATCCTCATGTATTATACATGGAGGGTTGTTAATAGACATAGGTCCATCATCTAAAGCATTATCATATAGAATGTCTAAACAAAATTCCTCATTACCATCAATAATTTTAGTAGTAGCATTATTAGAAAGTGAAGGAGCATTATTAGTTTCATCATAATATCATGGGTTATCAAAGATCAACATAGAATTCTTAGTTGCACAATTATCATATCATGGGTTCTCATAAATGACAAATGAGTTTTGAGTTTGAGTGTTACTATCATTTTCGAGAGGTTCCCATACATCCCCAAGCTTAGGTTGGACCATATCTTCTTATTATTATTATTATTATTATTCATTCATCTCCTCTTATTCAATATGCCAATCATGATAATTATGAGTAATAGTATTCAATAATTCCTTAGATTCCTCAATAGTCATGTCCCTGAAAATATTTCCTGTAACACTGTCTAGATAGGTTCTAGAACTTTCAGTTAGTCAATTATAAAATGCGTCAAGCAATTCATTATCCTTAAAACCATGCACAGGACATCTCCTTCCAATGGCACAAAATCTCCCCCAAGCTTGGGTATACTTTCTTCTTTGTTTTGTGTAAAGCTACTAACTTCAAATTTCATAGCATGTATTTTACTATCAGAGATATACTTATGGAAAAACAAATACAAGTATGCTTTATTACTAGTAATGGACTTAGGAGCTAATGATTTGTACCAAGTTTTTGCATCTCCTCCTAAAGAGAAGGGGGACAGTTTTAAGAAATAATAGTGTTGTTATATCTCAGTTTTTCCAAATAGGCAAGCAATATCTTCTAGATTCATTAAGTGCTCATAGGGAAATTCTTCTTCTTAACCATAGAACTTATATGCTTCAACTCTTTCTATTATTTCAAGGTTAACTTCAAAAATCATAATCCTTATCTTTAATGAATATTGCAGGTTCATTGCATTTACTAGCAACAGGAAATAGTTTTCCTAGAGAAAAGGTACTCAAGGTTTCTTAAAATTTATCCAAGTCATCTAGATCAAGACTCATAAAAGCTTCAGTGAAAGCAATATCCTCTTCACTAGGCGTCTCTTTAGAACTAGTTGCAATATATTTTTCATTAACATGTTCATCTTTATCATCCATGGTAAATTTTATAATAATTTTTATGTGTTTTTGATATAAGCAAAGTAAAAACTGAAAGTAAATCTAATGAGAAACTCACAACCAAACAAGTTAAAGAAACCTCCCCAAGCTTAGATGATTGCAAGATATAAAACAAACTAAAACAAATCTAAAGTCTAGTGCACACAAGAATAGAAACTTAAGCGCTATGCTCCCGGCAACGGCACCAAAAAAGTATCTTGGTAACCCCCAACTGCAGGGGATCACCGTAGTACCTCTCAATGTGGAAGTAGGGTATCGATCCGCAAGAGCAAGAAGAAAAACTATTTATTCTCTACAACTAAAATGTCACAAGTTTTAGTTGATTATGCACTAAACAAGTTTTAAGGAATAAGATAGTTGTTTAAATGGTTGGAAGTTTAATGTAACAAAACAAGAATATAAAAGTGTCCCAATCCTCTGTAATGCAAGAGGACAAGACAAGGCGTTTTCTATTATGGGAATAATGGACATGGGTTCATGGGTTCACTTAATCCTCTCTTCTCCATCTATGGTGATTATCATGTTATGGATAGTAAAGGTACACACAATTGCAAAGGTTTAATGGTACTTTTATGGTGGCTACATGTCGTAAAACACATAGGTGAAAGAAGTACTCCTTTGTGTTGCTAGGTCACCCTTGCAATAAGGCTAGCATTTGGTTTGTGTCACGCCACACATCATACTTCTCCCTTTTTACCCCTATATAAAGGATATTGGGCTGCATTGCTATCACTCAATACATATGGCGTTGTCACTCGGCCACCCATTACCTACATACATCATACTTCTTAACGGAAAACATTCTAAACACTAGTGCAATGATTCATATGGTGTGATATGTTGTTAGTATTATCACATATCTCTCATCTACCCCCACTTGGTGGTGTTAATCACCTCATGATATGGATAAACAAGGCATTATGTATAGATCTAAACCATTACATGCATCATAGATTATTCCCAAAGTATGACAAACCATACAAGATCTAACACAACGATAAATGGATAACAAGTACTATCTCATAACACAATATCCACCATAGGGATTACATAGATAGATCCATACTCATGCAAGGCACATCATATGGATTTCAACAATGATCATACATAGAGAGATTACATCAAGTTACCACCATAAACCCAAAGTCCAGGGGGTAGACTACTCCCCTCTCATCATGGAGAGTGATGAGGAGGCATTGGTTAAGGAGGAGACGCGGCTGGAGGCAATTCCGGCAGCGGTTCCCCCTCCAATCTTCCTCCGACGGCGCCCAATAGACTCTGTGTTCTTGGTGTTTTCTATATCCGCCTCCTCTTTCTCGAGAATTCCCCGGGGGATCCTTATATAGGGGTTTTTAGGTCAAGAGTACTCCGTGGGTGAAAGAATCAAGGCGATCGGACGGCTGAGGAGGAAAAGAGGGTAGGTGGCGCGCCCACCTGGGCTGGGATCGCCACCCAAGCTCTTTTGGTTCTCCTGGCCCTCCAGGTGAGGTTCTTGTGCTCCATATGCTTCTCGTGGATGAATGTTGACATCCCCAAAAGCTCAGGTCCATTTGACTCCGTATAGGTCCTGAAACATCAAAAACATTGAAAACGGGGTTTTTCTGCCATGCCAGGTTATAACCAAAATAAAGGGGATCATTGGTAAGTCCCCAAAAATCAATGTAAAGCATAGATATAACATTATATATGATGCAAATATGTGGATAAACATGTTAACAAACTACAAATTTCATGTATGCATTTTACATGCATTAGCAACACCGGCGCCTAGGGGTGGCCTAGCCTCCGCCATGACCATGCAACCACAATAGGCCTGTAGTCAGGTCCAATCCACCTGCCTCCTCGCCTCCCAGCCACGAGTCAGCGAGCGCCGCCACCCCGCAGGGCGCCCACTATTTGTGCCACCCCGGTCCTGACCTCCCAACACGATGGAAGGACAAGAGGTGCATGGAGGGGAGCCGCATGAAGGGGTTCGCAGTAGAAAACAATATTTTTCTTAACTAACACAAAACTAGATGCCAAGATCTATCTAAAAGTAATGTTCTAACGGAGAAGGTTTTGGTGACATACCCTTGTAGACCAAAAGCGTTAACGTTCATGATGAACATGGATGATGTAGTCGAACGATATAGCCAACCTCAAGGTCGCGTTGCTCCTTGCACGAAAATCCAGGCCCCACAACTATGAGCACCTTCGTGGTTTCACACACATAATATGCTCAACGATGACTCCGGGTCTCTCCGGTCCAGCCGAGATTGCGAAAGTAGATCTTCTAGAACCGGATACCCAACAACGTGATGGCGTGCAGAAGAAATATTGTCTGTCACGCACGCAGTTCTTATTGGAACGAACGAGAGCCAGTGAGAGAGATATATTCCCTATAAAAATGCCTTAGAAAATATTGTGTGTTGTTATGTGTTTCCCTCCCCATATGCCCCTCCTTATATAAGGGAAGGGAGGGACTCCCATAAGCCAACTCCTGGGGTGGGACTAAAGGAGAGGAGGAGGAGGCGACAAGGAGGGGAGGCGGCGGCCGGAGGCCAGGTGGGCCCCACCCACACGCCAAGCCTACACTGTTCATCGGCTGGGGTTGGCCCCCACACCGCACGCCCTTGGCCCTAGTGGCCCGGGGGGGCCCTTTGCTTCTCCATGGGGTGGCTAGCCTATATGGGCCACTCCCTCTAGGAGTTGGCCCATTTAGTTCGCTGCTCCAATACATTAAATTTAAATATTATTTAATGCTAATTAATTTAATTAATATTAAATACATATTATTTGATTCCCTTTGACCCAAAACTACTTCTGAATCACTCTGAACATCCTTCGGACTCTCACGGAACAATTCTGGCTTTCTCTCTTCTTTCTTCCGGTGATCCCAATGATTCCAAAAACGATCTCCAAGCGTCATAGAACTCTTAAGTGTGTTATCCTACGATTCGATAACATCAGATACATGATTGAGACGCTTCTCAGACCAATAATCATCAACGGGATCTGGATACCCATAATGACCCCTACGCATTCCACGATATCAATGTCGTTTGAACCATAAACATTGAGTCAAATTCCCTTTGTTACTTAAATACTTAAAATGTCCCAGATGTGATCATCACTAATCACCATACCCAGTTTGATCTCCTTATCGACAAGTGTTGCTTAACTCATTCCCGTGATATTCCATCATCATGACATAGTCATACGCTGCGTAGCTTCTTGGATGTAATCTCACCGAGTGGGTCCGGTGTATCTTCCCATCATGTGGGAGAACTAACCCCAATATCGATACATATGCCTCAACCTATCCCTTTGGCATACCTGATAGACACCTTTATGATCACCATGTTACGGTGTGACAGTTGATGCAGTTAAGGCAGCCTCGGGTGATAGTTATTAGATATTATCTCACGGTCTAAGGAGTGGGATAATTTGTTTCGTAATTATTGCAATGGTGAACTTTGTGACTTGATTGCAATACTTATGTTGGGTAAGTTGTCTATCACATCATTCACTAATAATATGATCTCATTGTCAATTGACATAAATGTCCATGATCAGGAAAACTTGATCATCAGTTCACCAATGAACTACTTGAATAGAGTCTCACTAGGGACTTGGTTTGTTTATATACCACACGTGTACCAATGTTTCCGGTCGATATAGTTATAGCATGGTATAAAACTGTTATGAACTAACTGAGATATGGTAATAAACACCATTTATTATTTGCCTCTAGGGCATATCTCCTTCACCGTCTGCTGCCTTCGGAGGCGAGGCGATGACAGCAGCCGGAGAAGACCGCCGGAGGGAGCTTTGTAGGTTAGGGTCGGCGCCTCCGAAGTCACCCACGCACGGACGACATAGGAGGTGGAGGGGAGAGGGGGAGGGGGCCACAGCGGGGAGGTTCGGTTCATGGTGGCTAGGCGGCCAGGGTTAGGCTTCTACATATGGAGAAGCAAGCTTATGGCGGTGGGGATAAGCTACTGTGGATATAAGCTCCTAGAAACTATATGTACACTTCTTTGGGGCTATGTGATTTGGGCTTATGACATGTGTAATGTCTGTGTTGCAAGTTTAAAATAACATAAGTATTCTATTATCTTGGCATATTATTAGTGAATGAGATCATAAGTAAAAATAACATATTTTACAAGTTTAAAATCAACTAGAAATGTATAGAAAATTATAGATAGTCAATGATATTCAAATTCCATAGTTATTACACACCGAAATAAAAGCAATGTCTCATGGTAACGACATTACAATAAAAGAAATGTCTTAGTAGTTACGCCATTACAATAGCATCTCCTCAAGCTACTAAACTTTTGGGAATGTTCATACTTATTGCATTCATAGCAACGGCATTATCATTATGAGTGATAGCATCTGCACCAGCATAAGAGGCGCTATCCTCATGGACATATCCGCCTTGCTCGACCCTATCGAAATGGTTATCATATAGCTTACTATCACGAATGAAGTTATGCAAACACATGCATGTTGTGATGATCTTCGTCTGGGTCAAAGGATCGTGGAAATGTGGTATAGATATCAGAATGCGCCACTTCATTTTCATAACGCCACATGCTCTTTCAATGGCATTTCGAATACATCAATGGCGATGATTTAATTTCTCCATCATGTTATGTGGTGGTGCCCCTTGAAACTCTGGAACATGGTAGCGTTGTCCTATGAAAGGGGCACACAAAGGTGTAACATGTGAAGCATCTTCACGCTCATGCCCTGAACCTTCAACATCCTCATCAAGGATAACCATAGCTCGATCCTTAGATGACGGAGGCAACCTAGCATGCACATTGGTCACTACAGTCTTGTAAAAAAATCCTTCAAATCCTCCTCATCTTGTAGTGGTGCTAACCGAAATTTAGCGACCTCTGGACACATCTGCACATCAAAAAATCCCATTAGAACATATCGAAATACAAGACAAATGGTGTAATTAAAATAACACATATGCACATCATTACATGTATCTCATGTGCCCACCAATCGTCGCTAGCATCAATTGTTCCTTGACAGGATCTCTTCCAAGACAAGATGCATGAAGAACCAATCCTTTTCAAATGGTGTAATCTTTTTTCAGTGTTTTCCACCTATTTTTCATTTGCTTCTTGTCATAATTCCTCTTTGTGTTGTGGATGAACTTCTGAACCAAATTGTTGTACCCATTTCGGTTCAAAACCTGAACCGAACGATTATTTGCAGCAACTTCTTCTTTACACACTTCAATAAAAACACGGTGAGCAACAAGATCCCATATTGCTTTCGGGTGTTTCACCTTCGCATTCACCCTATCCATCTAGATGCATAACATCATTATCAAACTAGTGCTAGTATTACTAATATTGCTATTTGTAAAATAGCACTTACGTGCCCACAAATTCAAGCAATACGTGAACTACATCCTTCATATGATCATCCAGCACACAAATCCATCATATATCGTTGCTAGTATTACTGATATTGCTATTTCTAAACAAAAAAGAAATAAGAACAAAACACAAAAAAGCTTGCTGATGGACTGGCCATGGAGATGGGAGCACTCCTGGAGGTGCTGCCTGCGGCCGAGCCGCGGGCGGCGACCTCATGTGCGGGTCCCCGGCGGCCTGGCGGCGGGAGGCGAGCTCTAGGAAGTGCCGGGTCCGGCCTGGCGGCGAGGAACCGGAACGGGCAGGTGTGCTGGCGAAGGGAAGGCTCGGCGTCGGTGGCGTGGGTGCTCGCGGCGGGCGGGCGGCTCTACTGGCGTCGGGCAAGTGCGGCGGTGGCTGGGAGATGTGACGACAGCAGCTGGCGGTGGGAAAACCCTAGGCGGCGGCACGCGTACCCATCGTAAGAGAAAGGAGAGGAGGTTGTTCAGGAACGACTCACATGCGGGCCAGCTCGGGGAAAAGTTAGGCCCACGGTGGCATTTTTGGTGTAATTTCCACGAAAATAAGGGGTACTCCGGTCCTGCCGGTTCAGTTCTTTGCGGGAAGCTGGTCTCAGGCGCTTCTCGGGACCGCAAAAATTGCACTATAAGCAAAAACAGCGGTGGGGAGAAATGGAGAAATTATTTAAAGCAGACACTTCTTTTGAGTTTCTCTAAACCAGCGGACACTTATTTTAAGCTTCTCTGGTGTGAAACCTATAAGCCGGTCCAGAAGCCCAAAAGACGTCACCCTAAAGCTGTAACCAAAGTTTATGAAAACATGATCACTCTAGCAGATACATTATGCCTCTACTTTTTTTTATTGTTTTTGTACATTTATATAAAAAACCCTGTAGCGAACTGTTCTTGCACAATTGTCAGATTTCTCTTCATTCACACACAAGTATACTGTACTCTCCACCAGGTACGCACATTTCTAACAACCAACTGAGCAAACACGCGATTCAGGAACAAATTAAAGTGTCATATTAGACTCAATAGCAACAGATACAACTACAAACATATATCATTATAGTGCCGGCGGCTCTAGTATCACTCCTACACTACATCATCATTCCTCAAATGGAACTCCCAAGATAATATAGTGAGGGAGACGCTACATTTTCAGGACAGGCAACTTGCTTGGACACAAAATTCGGAAGCGGCCCCGTGAGCAATCTGTCGGTCCGTTTCTCTTGAGCTTCCCTAGTGATAGCCATTTGTAATGTCACCACTGCAGTCCAGGTTACTCGCACTTGATGGAACGGTAAATGTGTCGCACAAATAGCAGTGATGCGCGGAAACCAACAGTTCCCAGCATGAGGAAGAAACCATAGCAGACGCAGGTCATGTAGCCAAAGAAGAAGGATGTTTGCATGAAGCCTGACATGTCTGACCGGGCATGGTAGTAGTAGATGCAGTAGAAGAAGATGAAAATACCAGTGGAGCCTCCACAAAGGACAGATCTGCAAATAGAAGCAACAGCATTTAGGAAAATTACCACGTTTGCAATTGCAACAGGCATGAAAGAACATAACATAAGTACTCCCTCCGTTCAGAAATATAAGACATTTTAGCTTTGTGAAATGAATGTATCTAGATGCCTTTTAGTGTTTAGGTTCACTCCGAATCTCTACGAACCTATACACTAAAAGACGTCTAGATACATTCGATTCACAAAGCTAAAACGTCTTATATTTCTGAACGGAGGGAGTACTGATCTAGCTAGAATGCCATGTACTCCCTCCGTTCCAAAACATAAGATGTTTTAGCCTTTTTCTGAAACACACGTATCTAGGCGTCTTTTAGTGTGTAGGTTCGGAGCAAAATGAACCTACACACTAAAAGGCATCTAGATACATGTGCTTCAGAAAAAGGCTAAAACATCTTATAATTTGGAATAGAGGGAGTACCAAGCAAATGATGAACTACATGTTTCCCTACAGGTCCTATTTTAGTTTTGAACTTCTGATCGATTTTTCTTATGCAAGCACAACAAACAAGAAAGTAAGTAAACATGAATAAAAAGCACTGACAAACGAGGATAAACAAGATGAATCAGTGTCCTGAACACTGACCTCCACCACCACTTGTGATCCTCAACTGCAAGCTGGAAGTACGTGAGTGCCACTGTGACAAACGCTGTGACGATGATGAGGATAATGAACACAATGAAGAGGATGCTGTAGATGGTATATATCTTATGCCCCCAGATGCTGGCAAATATGTAGTACAGCTCGATGTAAATAGCACTAAAAGGGAGGAACCCTGCCATTGCCATCTGGGGAATGGTGCTTCGGTACCAAGGAAGCTGAGGGATTTCCCTAGGATACTTGGTTGTGCGGCAAGGAGCTTGGAATTCTGTATTGCTATTTTTTCCAGCGATACCACCCAGCACTAGGAGAGGAGAGGTTACGAGTGCCCAAATGAGAATAATGACAATGATAGTACCAAAAGGCAAAGCTGCTGTAGCACTATATGCTATAGCAACAGTGTTTAGGAAGGAGAATGTCAGGAAAAGAGGCCCACAGAATAAGCAGCCAGTCAGTATCAGATTCCTCACCTGAAACATTCAAGAAAAATTGTCAGATGTAGCAGCAAAGAAAATGAAGAAACCAACAACCAATGCATGTCTTACCCAGTTTGTTCCCTCGAGTTGAAGATAGAAGGAAGTTGCTGTGTATCCAGCAATGCCGGATGTGAGAGCATAGATGACAACAAGGGCAGTGAAAAGGGCTCCTCTGTTGTATGGATAGAAGACCCCAACAATTGCAAGTAGGAAGATGAAAATTGCACTATCGAAAGAGAAGCATTTGTAACTTGTTAGGAACATTACAGCATAGCTTGGATCATAACATAAACTGAACCGGGGAAGTTCTTACAGGGCAAGAAGCTGAGATCCAGATCCAACGATTGCTGCAAAAAGAGATTTTTGCTCCGGGAAACGGAAGACATCACCATGTATATACTTCCATCCAGTCTCTTCTTGGTCTTCAAGGGACTCATCTTCATGAGAATATCTTCAGCGAAAAAGGGACATTAAGACTGCATTTAGTAAAGCTACAATCCATGTCATGAGAACGGGATGCAATGATTCAGATCTTACTTGATGAAATCGTTCTTGAGCACGCGCATCAGGATTGTTGCCAGAAAGCCAGTCAAGAGAAGTACTGTTACACATGAGTTAATTATAGAAAACCAATGGATCTCCAGATGCTGTGGCATAGAGGAAGACTTTGAGTACTTCTCCATTCTTTTCTCAAAAGGAATATCCGTCTTTTTCCAAGTTACTGAATAAGAGAACTCCACGGGCACTTCCTTGTCATCTGTGATATCTACAGCCACATTCGGGTCTGTCTGCACATTGATTTCTATGACACGGTCATTGTTGTACATGATGTCAAAGTGGATGTGCTTAAACAGAAGGTACTTTCCGTTCCCCTGTTCCTTGTCCTTCTCCAATTTACCAAGGAATCCCCATAAAGGTAGATCATCATAGTACATCTGGAAGTAGTAATCCTTGGCAACTGCATCACGAAGCTTGGCGACTTGCTCCTTAGACAATGTTTTCTTGCAGAGAATCTTGGAGCTCTTATCTTCCTTAAAGTTTAACTCATATGGTGCATCGACCAACCTATCACCATTTAGAACCTCCCCAAGAGCCTCTTTTTTGTCCTTTGGGTGTTCTATTGCAGACCAGACATCCGTTAATAACAAAGAAAAATGACTTGGGCAATAACCAACCAAAGAAACTGCAAAATGAGGTAAGTAACAACAAAAGGCATGTGGCCTTAAAACGTTTACAAACCTGGTGCACAAAAGGGTAGATCGTAGTACCGGTATGTCTCACTGCAAAACAAAAGAGTAGCTCAATTATCCTGATCATGGCCTAACAGAAAAGCAATCCAATTTTAACAAGCTACTTTAGCAGAGTAACATGGTTGAGGCAAGTGAAAGCCATTGTTCACGCGGCACTATTGCCAGCAGAGACCTCCTTCCACTATGACTGGGATATCCATACTACTTTCTCGCAGATTTTGCGGTGAAATTACAATTAGAACAGACACTAACTACTCTTGCGCCCCTCCTAACATGGACGAACCCCACAATTGCACACTTGCCTACTCGTATATACTAATTCTCGTACTGAAAATGCTCTTAGCATTAATTTAGCAGTAATCCAATTATAACTTGATCGTAGTTACTCGCACAAACAGCAAACCAAGCCCTCACTCGTGCATCTCTTTAAAGACAATGTAATCAACATGAACAACAATAGCCTGCAGCGCATGGCGAGAGAATTACTGTTATACCTTGGATTGTGGAAAGGGCCGACCTTGTTGGCGTAGAGCGGGACACGATCTCCCTCCTTGTACCTGTGATTGGATCCATCAGCTCCAGCCCCCAGCACACACATCAACACAGCCACCGCAAGAACAGCGCACGCCGCTCCCACCCTCGCCATCTCCGCCTTCACCTCTGAACCCAAGAGGCGGCGGATCTAGGTACAGCGCCTGGTCCGCAACCAAAATTCACGTAGTTAGTTCGGGTTTAAGCAATTACTGGGTGAGTAGAAGCTCATACCTCAAAAACCAATGCTCCGAGATTGCGGACGAGGTGGAGAAAGCAGGGACGAGGTGAGGTAGAACAGGAACGGCGACCCGCGTGCGCGCGGGAGGCGGAGGTGTGGGGCGGCGGCTGTGCGGGACGCTGACGGCGGTTGTAGACTAGAGGGGAGATTTTAGAGCCGCATTGGGTGGGATCCGAGCTCGGGTAGGTCAAACCATGGGAGGGGGGAGATTGAGGAACAGTACCGGTATGGTGGGTGAGGAAAAGTCGTCGTGGAGGAGATGGGTTTTCACTGCGAACGAGATTAGAAATTTGATTATAGCATCGAAAGAAAATTAGTACTCCAGGCAAAAAAATACAACTCCAAACAAAATGTGTAGCTCGTGAGCTATAGCCAGCTAAAAGGGCTTTACCGTCGATCATACGGTCCGATGATAAAAAAAGTTACCGCGGTACCCTTGATCCAAATTGTCCCGAGTTCACTGATCCTAGACAGATTTTCGTCAACGTTTTGTGAGCTAGCGAGTTAAAAGAGCTTTACTGTCGATCATTCAGTCCTATGATAAAAAAAAGTTACCACTGATCCAAATTGTTCTGAGTTCAGTGATCCTAGACAGATTTTCGTCAACATTTTGGCTAAATGTGCAACAAGTAATTTGGGTTGGAGGGAGTATCATTATTTGAGCTTACAAATAAAACCTATAGCATGCGAAAGTAGAAATGTGGATGCCTAAGGTTCCACCTAACCACCGCCATCTGCCCCATCTCTACGAAATTCGACCGGGAATCAGGGGCGGAGGCCAATGGACCAAACCTGATGCACAGGCAACACGGTCAAAAGAAAATTTTAGAGATACTTGGAACGTGATTGGTAGCCTGGGCCATTTTGGAGTTCCCTAGGGTCATATGCCCTAGGGAGCATTGGTCTTGCTGAAACGGACTCTAGACCATATTTCACAGTTTGTTGGTAGCTCGGGTGGACATTTTCTTGGCTCTCGACAAACAGTGGATGTGGGTGTTTGGTGGGCTGCATATGCATGCCTAGCTCAAAGTTGATCACATGGTGTGTGTTTGGTTGTCCAACATGGAGAAGCTGTGGTAACCTCTTCTCAGGACTGGTGAGATTACCAACTATCAGACCAAGAACAACAATAACAGCAAGAAGAAATAGCAGTAAGAACAACACATAATTAAACAACACGCTACACAATTAAGGAGTGTTTGACACATTAGATCCATATATTTAGTCACTATCATGGGGCACACCCATACTTAGTCTACTTAGGCAGGCATCGCATACATCTTAGACTAGTTAGTCATCAACATCATGCACCATCATCCTCTTGTTGGATTCTACGTGTTCAGGGCAGGCCACCACCTTGCATCCAGAGTAGTCGAAGATGACGACCATGTACTCCTTTGCACCCAGTTTCTTGAAGAATAGAAAGTAGTCGATCTTCAGGTTGTGAGCTATGGCAAAGTCGGTCCATCTAGCTTCGAGGCGGGCTTTGTCACTGACCTTCTCGATGTTCATCTCCCAATAGAAGTTGGGGTTGATCTTCACGGTCACCTTCACCAGCATCAACCCTAGATAGGGCGTGAAGACATCTGGGAGAGGAAGCATCTGTTGAAAATATGCACTATAGGCAAATAATAATATAGATTATTGACATTAAGTTTATAATAGGTTTTATATCATGTTATAACTATATTGATAGGAACGTCAATAAACGTGTGATATGTAAACCACCAAAGTCCCTAGTGATCCTCTAGACACTAGTTCATAGGTCAATCGATGATCGATGTTTTCTGATCATGGACATTGATGTAAATTGATAATAGGGTCATTTCATTAGGTGAATAAAAGTGATGGACATATCCAACATAGGAATTGTAACACGATCAAGTCACGAAGTTCACCGTTACGATGATTGAAAACGTAGTAACCAATTTTTTAGACTGTGAGACCATATTTAATCACTGTCATCCGAAAGTATCTTGTTTACATCAAACGTCACTCGGTAAAACGGTGTTCATAAAGGTGTCTTCAGGTATTCAGAGGGGCATGTTGAGGTGCATGTGTCAAGAGAGAGATTTTTTCTTCCGCATGACGGAGAGATACTCTGGGCCCACTCGGATACATGACATCCATAAAGCTGTGGCATGTGACTAGGCCACGGGGATGACATAGCTCAGAACGAGTAAAGTTGTACTTGTCGGTAACAATATTGAACCCGACATGGCAATATCGTTGATCAGGTCTCGGACAAGTAAAAGTAACAAAGGGAATAGTATTGTATGTTTAATGGTTCAACGGTAAAGATTCTCGTGGAATGCACAGGGGTCATGATGGGCATCCAGGTTCCGCTGATGATCATTGCTCCGAGAGGGGTCTCCACCATGTATGGAGTGTTCCCGAAGCGTTAGGGTAGCACACTTAAGGGCTTGACAACGCTCGAAAATCGTTTTGGTATCAGAGGAATCACCGAAGAAAATAGAAGGGAAACCAGAACGGTTCTGGGAAAGTCCGGAGGGTGTCCAGAGTTATTCGGAAGGAGTTCCGGTGCAACGGGAATTAAATAATATATAAATATATGTTAATTATTGAATTGTTTATTTATTTATATTTATTTAATTATTTAAATATGATTTAACGGGCGGCCCATGTCTAATGGGCCCATGAGGGAACCCCCCCCCCCCAGGGAAAAGGAGGGAGCGGGTGGCTGGGGCCCTTGGTGGTTGGCTAGGCCACATGGTGGCCAGCCAAGCCCACCAAGGTGGTCAGCCAAGCCATCCCCTCTCCTTTCCTTGGTTTAGTCCCATATTGCTAAGGCAAGGTACTTTGGGGGCTCCCCTCCCCCTATATAAAGGAGGGCATAGGGAGGGATTTAAACACACAAATTAATCCCAAGCTTTTAGGCTTCCCCCTCCAAGTGCCCTCCTCTCTCTCTCTCTCTCTCTCTCTCTCTCTCTCTCTCTCTAGTGAGCACGACCCTACTACAAGGACTGCGCGAACGAGAGTGTTCTTCACCGCAGCCAGCTGTGGGTGCCGAGAGCAAGCCGGATGACAAGTATTTAGATAAGCGGTCAATGAGAGCGATTAAAAGAGTGGAGCCCTTCTTCCCTTATGCCCGCAAGCCAGATCTATAGTGTCAGGGATATCTTCTGTTTTATAAGCTTTAGGAAGACCATTGCTTTTCTTCCGCGATTTCTTTAGTTTCTTCTTGATTTGATTGAAGTTTAGGGAGAGCGTCGTCACGCTGCGAGGATTCCGGATCTTGGAGATCTACTTCCGCAACCTCTGCTGGATCAGGGTCTAGGATTCGTCGTCAAACACCGTATGTGTGTGACCCCCTACGAGGCTCTGCACTTGTGGCGCTCGAGTCATTCGAGCCATCTGAGTCATTGGAGTTGGTGGAGCTGGAGCTGGTGGAGCTGTCCGAGTTCAGAACGACCTTGAGGTCGGCGTTGGTACAAAAACATCATCCATGTTCTCCTATACATTGACAAAGCTTTTCAGTTTACAACTTGGTAAGTTTTCGAAAATCTCCTCCCGTTATTGCATTACTTGTAGATAGATCCTAGCATTAGGGTTCTTGGCGTAGGAAACATTATTGTTTTTAGGCGCTAAACCCCAACAATGGTATTAGAGCCGATCTATGTGTAGTTGTGCTAGTACGGGTAGAACACATGTTCATTGTGTGGGTGTTGATCGTATAATTGTTACCCTCTCATGTGTACTTGTGTATACCATAGCACTGCTTGATCGAAGCGGCCCCCAACAGACATTACGCGTTCATTCGTGAGACTGGTTCATGCTTGACATACGGCTTGCACTGTATAAGTGGCTTGGGGGTGTCAGTTTCTCTCGCAGTAGTTGGTAAACCATTTACAACGGAGGGCCCCGAAAGGGGTGTAATAGTGACAATTATTTAATCAACATTGTGGTTCATGTTCGTAGGTAAGAAATGGTTCTTGTGCGAAATCCCTAGCACTCACGTAAAATATGCAAAATATAAAGTAGAGGCGTCTAACTTTATTTTGCATGGGCTTGTGATATGATATGGTCAAAGTAAGAGGTCAAGTAGTTTACTTTCCTATTGCTAAGTTGTAGTAATAGGGTGGTGGCATCAAGTGCTTGGCACCACACACCGAAGCGCACGATGGAGATCATGGCGTAACAATCTATGACCATGTCATGTCACACTTATTTACATTTGATGTTTAATTGTTTGCATCTTGTTTGTGTGCTAGTATTAGATACTTGACAATAGAATTAATAGGATGATATCTTAATATAATACCAATATTGTGTTCTCCCTTAGTGTGCCCCACCAAGAAATTTCTCCGTTATGAGGCACGTTGTGACGATCGGGTGTCAGATATATCTGCGTTCACATACGGTGGGTGTAAGACATGTTGCACAGCAGATACATGTAAGGTTGAATTGGCGAGCCTAGCATGTACAGACATGGCCTCGAAACACAAATGATCGAAAGATTGAGCATGAGTCACATGAATAATGTGATTGACATTGGACAATGTCTACCTTTGCAGTTATGTTGTCGGCAGTTATGATCGGGGGTGACATAGTGAATTGGGATCGTGTAATCACTAAAACTTCTTTAGGAATGTTTGTTTTAGTGGGAGCTCATCTAATATAATGTTATTATAATTTGAACTCATATTATGAACTTAGTATAAATATCTTTGCAATACTTTTGTAGATCATGTCAAAACCCAATTCTCTATTTAGTTTTGAGGATTTCATGGATAGTGAGAAACTCAAAGTAGATGGGTCCAACTTCATAGACTGGTATCAACGCTTGAGGAACCTCCTCATCTTTCATGATCTGTTATATGTGCTGCGAGAACCGCTAGGAGATTTTCTCGTGGGCTTCACTAGATTTTCTGATGATCATGATTATCGTGCCCGACTTGATGCCTTCATGATAGTCAAATACACTATGGTTCATGTCATGGAGCCTGCTCTAGGAGCATTGTTCCATGAGATTGAGGCCTTCAGTATGGCCGAAGGATTCAAGATACTATTTACATCTCAAGTCAAAATCATGGCGTTTGAATACATGGGTGAATTCCTCTCAAACCAAGACGAGTGAAGACACCAGCCTGGAAGACCACTTGGATATCATGGAAATAATTCACGAGCGCCTTGTGGACATCATGGACTACTGGGTGAACTACGAATTTGTGATAGATGTAGTGTTGTGCTCTCTACCCCACAGCTATAAAGATGTCGACTTGAACTACCTCGTGGAAGGGAAAGAGTTTACCTTCCTTGAGTTAATGGCTCATATGAGAACCCAGAATATAGTGCCTGCTCCAGGAGCTATCATAAATAGGAAGGTATATTTGATGTACAAAGTTATAAATGTTTAATTTTCAAACACTTATAGCAAATTACGAAGTATTTGATATTTGTACTATTTTGTGAAAATAGGACCCGCTGCTTGAGAAGTGATTGAAGGAGTGGGCACGACAACCCGTGTTGATGGCAAACAAGATGTCAATGATGCTCTCCTTCTAAAGTTATCACTTGGATTAGAATATTTGAATAAATTTGTAATCAATGAGAGTGAACTACATTAGTGTGAGTCTTGCATTTGTAAGACAGATATTCATTTGAATTCGAGACGAATTAGTTGTTTTATTCCTATGAGTAATATCTTTTATGTTCACGATTTTGATTATGAATGGGTTATTCATATTTTGATCTTGATGATAGAAATTTAAATGTTTATAAGATTGTGAAAATGACAAAAGATATTCAAAATTAATAATGACATCATTTTGAATGACTCTATTGTGTTAAGTTATAATGGTACATATGAAAGGATTCATAAGTGATGAAACCAAGGTCTTAAAGGTACGTAATTTGTTGACACGTACAAACCATGCCCCTGTTAGGCAAAAATGACTAAAACTTCACATTCTGGTAAAACAGAGTGTGTGTTGAATAATTAGATATCATACATGATGATATGTTGTATTGTTGAACAAATGGTGGATAACATTATTTTGTAAAAGTTCATTGTGAATCTAAGAAAATAAATGTATTCGTTGAATGAGACACAAGTATCAAACTATTTGTTATGAACAAAGGATTTCATAGTGAAGAAGAATATTGAATTACAAGAACACGAGTCTTTATGATTTGATCAAAACGACAAGTATTTCAGTTGTGATTCAAGCATATAAGACTTGTGAAAAGTGTTCCACAAATTATAATGATAAGAATATGTCAATGTGTTGACATGTATAAATAATTGTAATCATACCATATTAGATATCGTATGATCTAAAGTAATCTCTTATCGTGTTAGCGTCAGTATTTAGAGAAGATAAATTAGAACAACAAACACTTACTTATTGTATAAAGAATCATCAAGGATTTGTGGAAACAACACCATAAGTGTATGGCACAATGTGGTTTCCAGAAATTCTAGAGTTATGTGATAATTCAGAATTATAATGAATAAAACTTTGTAGTGTGTTCCTAGGAAACTAAGAATACATATTCCATAACTACAACCAAAGGGGCAAATTAGTATTTCCTCAAGGTGGTGATTTATATAGAAGAGTTTCTCAATAAAAGAGTTGATGGATAAAGGTGAAAGCTCAAATGAGGTTGAGAACCTTGCCTCGAAATATCAGAATAGCGCAATAGAATTGATTCTGGAACAAAACTCTACAAATAGAGGAGAAACTAATGATAATGATCAAAAGTTTCAGTGGGAGATTTTACTAAAAGAAAGTAGGATTCATGAATAAGTTCTGCCTCATTGCAGAATTGAATTCATGACTCACTTGTCGTGTTAATGGAACAATGACATACCTACGAACTACAAAGAAGCAATGGTGAACTCAAGTACGAGAAATGACTTAGAGTCATGAAATCCTATACATTAAGTTACATTCATGATGGTAAAGTAAAATGTTACTTTATGATACGTTGCTAACGTATCCATAATTTTTGATGTTCCATGCTTGGTTTTATATACTTTCTTATGTTTTGTTCCAACTTTGGAGTACTTTCTATATACTTTCTTGGACTAACCTATTAACAAGAGCCATAGTGCCAGCTGCCTGTTTTCTGCTGTTTTTGGTTCCAGAAAAATCAGAAAATGAACATTCTCGGAATTGGACGGGACAAAATCTAAATTCAGTTTTTCACCGAGCGACACAAGGAGCTAGAATACGAGACGGAGAGGGGCCAGGGGCCGCCTGTCAACACCCGGATTTTTAATCCTAGATGCCCGTTATGCCATACCTCGCAATCCCAGGATTGCCATTTTTGCGAGACATAACGGATTGGATATCACAGTACATCATCCATTACAAACCATACATAAGGTTTTACACGAATAAGGATCTCATGATCCAGTCTTAATACAACAAGCAGCGGAAATAAAAGATAGCGTAGCGGTGGGGTCCATCTTCAGGGGCACAGGCAATGCTGACGAAGGCAGATAGTCCTAGTTATCATAGCCGTCCTGCTGACCATCATCTTGATGATCTCCTTCATAGTCTGGCCATGATAATAGCCAGGGACAAAATCCATGAGTACTCTTTAAGTACTCGCAAACTACTATTAACAGGTACTATAGTTCTAAATTAAAGTGTTAACTCTAAGTTTAACTATAAAGTTAAGTTTGAAACCTAAGCTGAGTTCAGAAACCAAGAAAGATAAAATAAGGTTCTAGAATCACTTAAGTTGGAAAGATATTATCATCAACACAACCCTGTTGTGGTCAAGTCAAAGTTCATCATTCATTTCAAGTTATTTAGAAAACATCTGACAACGAAACAGTATGGCCATTCCAACTGTCCATAACCGCGGACGCGGCTATTCGGATAGTTTGACACTCTGCAGAGGTGGTACACTTTCACCACAAAATTTGATACATCTGTCAGGGATAACCCTGAATCATCATACTTAGTATGCAGATAATCAAACATAACCTTCCCTTTACACACCCTAGTATAATCACCTCTCCTATGAGTATGGCCTCCCAACCATGACCATCAGTCATCTTGGGCACTACATAGGTGGACAACATTGAGAGGTAGCCTCGGCTCAAACCTCTTCCGTGAGGGAACTAATACTAATGCATATAAATTTCCAGCTAAGCCTTACCCAATTCAGGTAATGTGGTTGTACAGTAAATTTGGAATGGTATCGCATCCGAATCCAACCATCAGTTTTATAAAAGGGTTAAAGCTCATGCCTCATTGTTTTCATCATCATAAATCAGTTGTGTCTCTCAACACATGTCAAAACATCTCAATAGAATGACTCATCATTCCAAGGTTTTCACAATTCATTTTCACTAAGTGCTCCCATCTAAAGTGACTCAAGTTTTTGATCTACTCTAAAATACTAAGTTAAGAGTGTTCACTAAAGGGGAAAAATGGGATCAATCTCATGACATAGAATTACATCTAAAGGTTTCTAAGTAAGTCAAGTTTTATACTTTTTATGCTACCTTCAAAATAAGTAAGGAACTTTGCGTACTAAGGGGAGTAAAACTTGCAAGTAAGGCTTGGGGGTACTAATAGTTAAAAAGGGGTGTGATCAAAGCATGCCTAAAGCATCCTTGCTCATTCATCTAGCTTAATTCTAGCTTGCTAACAATAGCTTGCCTTGGTTGGTGCAGTGGTTGAAGTTTTCTTTTTCTTCTTCTTCTTGGTAGAACTCCTCCTCCTCGAAAGCTTGGTCGGTACTAGCATCTATAAAGGCATAGGGAGTGCACAATCACCAAAAAAATACTTAACTAGGCTAAGTAGCATTCTAAAACACACAATTGATGATCTATTATCATCACAAGCATCACAAGTTTTAATTCAATAGTTTCATCCTTTTTATTTTAGAAAAGTAATTTCTACTCATTGAAATGTTAACTAAAATTTAATTTTCACCACCAAAATATGGGATCATGTGGACACATGTCCTCACCACATATTCTAACATGTGGGAATGAGATTTAAAGGTTGGATCAATATTACTTTAGTTTAAGTTTATTATTTAATGATTTAAAGTGACTAGAAATGCCTATATAGCATTATTTTGGTACTAGTCTAAAGTCACTGCATGTAAACCTTAATACTATTACATATTTAGATAGATATGATGAAATGTGATTTTTGAGAGTTGTAATCAACTCAAAAGCTAACTTGGTTGATTTTATAAAAATGTTGCAAGTTGCAAAAGCTTTTGTCTTCTTATTTTTATTAGGAGAGATCTATAACTCTAATTGAATTAAATCCAACGGGCTTGGATAGATCATTTTAATACCTTTCAGACAAAATTGATTTCATGCAATTTGGATTTCTAAAACTCTCTGAATTGATTTTCAAACTAGTGGACAGAAACTAGATTTAACTAAAAAAGAAAAATCCAGATTTGAATCGATGGGCTAGCGCGGGGAAGGACTTGGGCCGGCCCAGTGGCGCTCCACGGCACGGGGCTCAGCTGACAGGGGGTCCCGCGTGTCAGCGGCACTTAAAACGCGAAACGGTACGCGCGCTGTGGGCCGTAGGATTAGAAGCGAGATCAACGGCCGAGGGTCGTCGTCGACAACGAACAGGTCGCCGGCGAGCTCGAACCCTAGCGGCTCGGTGGGGGTCTACTGGGGGCGTATCAGGGCTCCAGCAGGGTCGGAGAGGCGCGGTTGAGCTTGGGGTGGTCGCAATCAACGGCGCCCTTCTCCTCGTACCGCGGCTGCTCCGGCTCCAATTCCGGCGAGCTGCTGCTCCACTTGCTCCAGCTAGAGGTGGGTGAGGTTCAGAGAGGTGAGGAGGGTGGAATGGTGTGGAGACAAGAGGCTGGGGAGGGCTCCTTTTATAGACCCGACGGTGAGACCGAGCGGGATGGGCAGGCGACGGTGGCGACATGGCTACGGCGAGGTAGAGGCATGGCTGGGGGTGGCGATCGATGGGCGGTTCTCTGGCGGTGCTCTAGGAATTGAATGCGGCCGTAGGGGCGGTGGCACGCGATCTGGGCGAGGTGGCGCTCTAAGAGGCAGAGGCAGCGGTATCCACGGCGAGCGGTGGTTGTGAGGCTTTAGGCATGAACGGGATGTCTGGGTGTTCTCTGTGTCGAGGTGGAGCGCGGGCACGGGCTGGTGCCAAGGCGGTCTCAGGCGAAGGGGACAGAGAGGCGCTCTGGGGGCGGCACTGGCATGGTGCGGTGGCACTGGGCGCGGTTTGTGCTCGGTGGTCCACTGCTGCTCTGGGCTCGGGCAAGGGACAGGGGGTGGCGGTGAGCTCCTGGCTACCTCCTAGACATGGCGAGAGAGGGGGAGATGGTCTGCTGCGGCGGGGCAAAGTTTGGCCGGCGACCATGCCCTCGGGTTGACATGGCAAGAGGGTTAGGGACAAGGGAGAGGGGTGTTAAGGGTCTGGTTAGACTAGGAGGGGACAGAGGAGATAAATGGGGATCAATTGGGGGCAAAACCCTGTTGTAAATAGTGAGCTAGGATTAGTGTAGAGATTATGCACGCCAAGTGTTTGATGAAATGGCCGCATGAAAGAAAGTTTTGAATTTTGGTTTCAAATTTTTTGAGTGATCTCCACTAGTGATAGGTAGTCTCTGGTTGCAAGGGTTTTGAAAATGGAGCTCAAATAGATGGTTTTTGAAATAGGGGTGATCTATGCATATGCATTAGATTCAATTTTAAACTGTCATTTAAAATAGTTAACAAAATGTTTTTAGCAGATCAAAAGGTGGGCCTTGGTACCTCATTATGTGTACTAGCAAGGGGTGCAAAGATCAAGAATTGTTTCTGTTAAGAATTGAGTACTAGGAATAGCCAAAGTAGGCATGAGAGTTAAATTTGCCAAAATGATCATTCCTTCTTTTTAATTCTTTTTTATTTGATTTTCTTTAGGAATAGTTTGGGAATGATGTAGATGATGTTTAAATCACCTAAGAAACATTTTACAAGCATTGGATCAATCAATCATGGCAATTCAAATAACTCCTATTTTAAATGCATACATATATGAATGCTTTCATTTTAAATTTGGAAAAGTTTTTGTTAACCCTATTTTTGGATGATTTGATCTTGATAAGCTTGGATTAAAGTTTTGGGATGTTACAAACCTTCCCCCCTTAAATAAAATCTCGTCCCGAGATTTACTAAGAAAACTATGAACTAAAGAGATCTGGGAACTCTGTTCTAATGTAATCTTCGCGCTCCCAAGTAGCTTCCTCCTCGGTATGGTTGCTCCACTGAATCTTGAGAAACTTGATACTCCTGGTCCTGGTGGTTCTGTAGGCTTCTTCTAAGATACGGATGGGTACTTCTCGATAGGTTAGGTCATTGTTGATTTCCACAGCTCTATGATCGATATTCTTGAAAACTTCAGTCTTCTCAGGCACTTCCAAGCATTTGCGAAGTAACGAGATATGGAACACATTGTGGATGGCTGACATCTCTTTAGGCAGTTCCAGGTGGTACGATACTTCTCCTCATGGTTCGTAATCTTGAAAGGTCCGATATATCTGGAGCTAACTTTCCTTTAGACTAAAGCGTTGAGTTCCTTCAATGGTGAAACCTTGAGATATACGAAATCTCCGACATTGAAAGTCAGGTCTCTCCTTCTTTGTCGGATAACTCTTCCGTCTGGATTAGGCGGTCTTGAGGTGCTCACGGACTTTGTGAACTTTCTCTTCGCTTCGGAGAATGTCGGGTCCAAAGATCGACTCTCTCCTACTTGCGACCAATTCAAAGGGTACGACACTTTCTTCCGATAGGAATTCAAATGGTGCCATTTTCAAACTAGCTTGATAACGTTGTTATATGAGAATTCTGAAAGGTGCGTCTTCCCATTTCGATCCGTATTCCAACACACAAGCTCTAAGCATATCCTCTAGGATCTGGTTGACTCTCTTAGTTTGTCCATCTGTTTGCGGGTGATAAGCGGTACTGAAGTTCAACTTGGTTCCTAAACCTTCCTGAACTTTCTGCCAAAATCTTGAAGTAAACTGGGTTCCTCGATCTGATACGATGGTCTTGGGGTTCCATGCAGACTAACAATCCTAGCAATGTATAGCTCTGCTAGCTGTGCACTCTGGTAGGTTGTATTGACAGGTATGAAATGGGATACCTTCGACAGTCTATCAACTATGACCCAGATTGAGTCATTTCCCCTACTAGAAGTAGGTAAACCGGTGATAAAGTCCATTCCGACGGAACCCCATTTCCATTCCAGAATCTGCAATGGTTGCAATAGTCCTCCAGGTCTCTGATGCTCTGCTTTGACTCTTTGACAGATGTCACATTTGGCGATGTAGCTTCCGATCTCTCTTTTCATCTTGTGCCACCAAAATTGCTCTTTCAAATTCTGATACATCTTTGTTCCTCCAGGGTGGATAGAATAAAGAGTATCATGAGCTTCCTTCATGACAATTTCCTTCAGCTCCGAATCTGCTAGCACACAGATACGTCCTTTGTACCACAATACACCTTCTTCATCTTCGGTGAATCCAAGTACCTTTCCTGTACCAATACGATGTTTGATTTCGTCGATACTTTCATTTCCCTTTTGGGCTTCCTTGATTTGGCTAATCAAAGAGGGTTGAAGTTCAATGCTATCTAGGAATCCTTTGCTAACTAACTCAGTCCTGAACTGCTCCAACTCCTCATACAAACTTGGTTGCTTCTCTTTGATCATGGTGTTAAGCCTACACGGCAATCTGCTAAGAGCATCCGCTACCACATTGGCTTTGCCGGGGTGATAGTGAATGTCAAGGTCATAATCCTTGATTAACTCTATCCATCTTCTTTGCCTCATATTCAGCTCCTTCTGAGTGAAGATATACTTCAAGCTCTTATGATCTGAGTAAATCTCACAGTGATTACCCATCAAATAATGATGCCATGTCTTCAAAGCTAGAACCACGGCTGCTAGCTCAAGATCATGGGTCAGATAGTTCTGCTCATGTTGCTTCAATTGTCGAGACAGATACGCGATGACTTTGCCTTCTTGCATCAATACACATCCTAGGCCAATCTTGGATGCATCACAATACACATCAAACGGCTTCTTGATGTCTGGCATGATCAAAATTGGGGCTGATATCAATCTCTTCTTCAGCTCTTGGAAACTGGCTTCACACTTGTCTGTCCATTCAAACTTCTTGTCCTTCTTCAACAATTGGGTCATTGGTCGGGCGATGCTCGAGAATCCTTCTACGAACTTGCGGTAATATCCCGCTAATCCGAGAAATGAACGAACTTGGGTTTGATTGGTTGGGGCTTCCCATTCTTCGACATCTTTGATCTTGGTAGGATCAACAGAGACTCCTCCGGCAAAAACAATATGTCCTAGGAATCCTACTTCTTTCAGCCAAAACTCACACTTGCTAAACTTGGCATATAACTGATGCTCTCTCAGGGTTTCTAGGATGATTCTCAGATGTTGCTCATGCTCTTCTTCTGACTTGGAGTAGATAAGGATGTCGTCGATAAACACAACTACAAACTTATCTAGGAAATTCATAAAGATCTTATTCACGAGATTCATGAAATAAGCAGGGGCATTAGTTAACCCAAAAGACATAACCGTATACTCGTATAAACCATAGCGAGTAGTAAAGGCGGTCTTCGGGATATCCGTTGCACGAATCCTAAGTTGGTGATAACCAGTCCTAAGATCAATCTTTGAGAATACCTGAGCTCCAGTCAACTGATCAAATAGATCCTCTATCTTTGGCAAAGGGTACTTGTTCTTGATGGTGACATCATTCAACTTTCTGTAATCTGTACATAGACGATTGCCTCCATCTTTCTTGTTGATGAATAACACTGGTGATCTCCATGGCGATGCGCTTAGCTGAATCAAGCCTGTTGCTAACATGGCATCCAACTGCTTCTTCAGTTCCACTAACTCTGCGGGGTTCATGGTATAGGGTCTCTAGGATATAGGTCCGGTTCCGGGGATTAGTTCGATAATGAACTCAATATCCCTATCCGGGGGCATACCTGGCAATTCATCTGAGAATACGTCGGGGTATTCACATACTACTCTGACTTGGTCTATGGTGGGCAAGGCTACACTCTTGTTGCACTTGAATGGACGGGGTAAGGTTTCAGAGATATGCTCTCATTACTCGAACTACGGTCATGGTGATGGCTTTCTTAGCACGATCTATCGATCCTTTATGCCTTGACATCCAGTCCATACCTAGTACTACTTCCAATCCTTTGGTTCCAAGTACAATTAGGTTGGCATAAAATCTATCCCATGTATTCTCGATAGGTACATTTTGCAAATTTTTCTAGCTTTTGTTGTTGAACCGGGGATTTGAACTATCATGACATGCTTCAGGTTGGTTGGGCGAATCTTACTAGTGCATACAAATTCTTCGGTGACAAATGAATGCGATGCTCTAGAATCAAACAATACTCTTGCTAAAACTGAGTTGATGAAAACATACCCAGACTACATCCGGCGCTCGGGCTTCTTCTGCTCATGTGGAAGAGACGACCGTTCTGATTGTCAAGGGTTCCCACTGGGAAAATCTCCTTCCTGGTTGAACATGACGCTGCTGCTGAGATGGGGCATTCACAGGGGCATTGGCGGTAGTCTTCTTGGGACACTCATTAGAGTAGTGACCCTTCACTCCACACTCGAAGCAAGTGATCTGGGACTTGTCCTTGACAGCGACCTTAGGCCAGCCTGAGTGCAAGGTTGTTGTTATTGTTGCTCTTGGGAGGGGCACGGTTGAAATTGTTGGCATTGCCGGAGTTGTGATTGTTTCCTCCGGACTTCACATTACCTCCGCTACGGTTGGGGTAGCTTGGGCGAGAATTTGGGGGTGCGGTTGTTCCTTGGTGCATATCCTAGTGAGGGGTTGGGACGGTACTTCTGGTGACTATTGGATCCAGACTGCTGCATCATACGGCGCTTGCGGTTGTCGTTTGCCTGGTTAATCTTCCCTTCCATATGAATGGCAGAGTCGACTAGCTCTTCGAGATCATCAAAACGGATGTTAACAAGGACGGTCTACATCTCATCATGCAGTCTGTTTAAGAATCTCTCCTTCTTCTTGGCCTCCGTGTTGATCTCATCCGGTGCATATCTGGCAAGTGACAAGAATCTGTCATAGTACTCTACCACAATCATTCTTCCTTGCTTCAATTCGTGGAATTCATCTCTCATCCTGTTGACAAGACCTTGCGGCACGTGGGTGCGGCTGAACTTGACCTTGAATGCTTCCTGTGTCATCACCGCCATGGTTCATATTATGGATGCTATTCCACCAAGCTCTTGCATCTCCCGCCAGATAGTGGGTGGCGAAGAGAACTTTCTCATTCTCATCAACTCGCAACCTCTAAGTTGTTTTCCATGGTCTGTAACCGGTCCTTGACATCTAATGGGTTTTCGATTGGTTAAAATTGGGGATTGGTGTTCGAAAGTTTTTGAGTTTGGATCCTTGGTGATCCTGATTTCCATGTCCTTGGTTGTTGAGAGCCATTTGGGCGATCTGCTGCAATGTTGCTAAGTTGGCTTGACGCCTACCGCTTGTTTCACGGTCCGTGATGAGATTCTGCAAGATCTGCAGCATTGGGTCCTATGACGAGCTGCTCCCTCCTTGGTTTCCACGAGTCATCTGAAGATTGAGATAGATATAGGGGTAAGATGGAAATTCTA
The DNA here is from genome assembly GCA_023614405.1 of Avena insularis. Lineage (NCBI taxonomy): Eukaryota > Viridiplantae > Streptophyta > Magnoliopsida > Poales > Poaceae > Avena > Avena insularis. Next base: position 370,611,827 of record CM042696.1, on the reverse strand, counting down.
AGGTTCATGGTTTTGGGATTTTCAAAGCTAAAACATTGAGTTAGACTCGGGTTTTTCAACTAACTTCTTTTTCATTCATGCAAGCAAGCACCCGATACAACACACACCACAACAAGCAAAGGGGAAAACAGATGGTTTGAAGAACCATTCTGCAAGCTACGATACAATGAGATGATACATCTCATGCTACGACAGTGCTCTAGTGCATCTACTCATCGTCGATGAAGTCGGAGTCTTCATCACCAGTGTAGAGGTCCACAGAATCCTCCTCCAGAAAGTCATCATCGTTGCTGAGGTAAGAATCCATATCTCCCTGGATGTCTTCATCCTCATCTTCTTCTTCCTTGGCGGCAAGCTGAGCTTCCTGCTCCTTGACGGTCTTCTTGAGGTCGGCCACCTTCTTGCAAAGACGGGCAATGGTGCGATCCTTCTTTACACGCTGGCGGCAAAGAGACTGGCGATCTTGGACGAGCAGTGCGAAAGTCTGGGCCTTCTGGTCGACAATGGCACGGTTCTGGTTGGCTAACTCCCTGGCATTGTCCAGTTCCTGTTGTCTATCATGCAGCAAGAAGTCAAGATTCTCCACTTGACGCCTCAATTCTGGGTGACTTGGCATCTCCATCGACATTCCCATGAAGTCACGTCTTGCATAGTGGGCAAAACGGGTTCCTTGGATCTTGTTGACGCTGAGGGCACATAGATGTGCGAGAGCTTCAAGCATTGCCCTGGCTAATCCATCTAGCCAGTTGTTCTCTCTCACGGAGAACTGAATTCTCCCGGAAGTTGGTGCTTCGATGCTTCCCCGAAGATCCGCGGTGACTAGCCACTGTAGGTCTCCTCCTGGGGTCCTGGAAGTTGAGCTCCAAGAAACTCCGGATGTGGGCGTCCTAGTAACTCCGACAGTGAATCCAGATCCCTCTCGAAGATCAGCTGACCTCCGTTTCCCAATTGGTAAAACTTGCTGAACTGAGTCTCCATCTACAAGGATTAAGAATGAGGAAGTTAGTGAAGTGATCAAGTGTGTCAGATTTTAAGTAGTAATGTAATAATTTTGAGGAACATGTATTTTTGAGAAAGAATGAGTTCACAAGGGTAAGAGGGGAAATAGTTTTTCATAAATACTCACTTTGGTTTTGAAGCTAAGTTTTTGGTTTGGACGTCCATTCTAACTAGGGTCTCCTATGGTCAGGATGGCTCTGATACCAACTTGTCAACACCCGGATTTTTAATCCCGGATGCCCGTTATGCCATACCTCGCAATCCCAGGATTACCATTTTTGCGAGACATAACGGATTGGATATCACAGTACATCATCCATTACAAACCATACATAAGTTTTTACACGAATAAGGATCTCATGATCTAGTCTTAATACAACAAGCAGCGGAAATAAAAGATAGCGTAGCGGTGGGGTCCATCTTCAGGGGCACAGGTAATGCTGACGAAGGTAGATAGTCCTAGTTATCATAGCCGTCATGCTAACCATCATCTTGATAATCTCCTTCATAGTCTGGCCATGATAATAGCCAGGGACAAAAGCCATGAGTACTCTTTAAGTACTCGCAAACTACTATTAACAGGTACTATAGTTCTAAATTAAAGTGCTAACTCTAAGTTTAACTATAAAGTTAAGTTTGAAACCTAAGCTGAGTTCAGAAACCAAGAAAGATAAAATAAGGTTCTAGAATCACTTAAGTTGGGAAGCTATTATCATTAACACAACCCTGTTGTGGTCAAGTCAAAGTTCATCATTCATTTCAAGTTATTTAGAAAACATCTGACAACGAAACAGTATGGCCATTCCAACTGTCCCATAATCATGAACGCTATTCGAATAGTTTGACACTCTGCAGAGGTGGTACACTTTCACCACAAAATTCGATACATCTGTCAGGGATAACCCTGAAGCATTATACTTAGTATGCAGATAATCAAACATAACCTTCCCTTTACACACCCTAGTATAAGCACCTCTCCTATGAGTATGGCCTCCCAACCATGACCATCAGTCATCTTGGGCACTGCATAGGTGGACAACATTGAGAGGTAGCCTCGGCTCAAACCTCTCCCGTGAGGGAACTAATACTAATGCATATAAATTTCCAGCTAAGCCTTACCCAATTCAGGTAATGTGGTTATACGGTAAATTTGGAATGGTATCGCATCCGAATCCAACCATCAGTTTTATAAAAGGGTTAAAGCTCATGCCTCATTGTTTTCATCATCATAAATCAGTTGTGTCTCTCAACACATGTCAAAACATCTCAATAGAATGACTCATCATTCCAAGGTTTTCACAATTCATTTTCACCAAGTGCTCCCATCTGAAGTGACTCAAGTTTTTGATCTACTCTAAAATACTAAGTTAAGAGTGTTCACTAAAGGGGAAAAATGGGATCAATCTCATGCCATAGAATGACATCTAAATGTTTCTAAGTAGTTCAAGTTTTATACTTTTTATGCTACCTTCAAAATAAGTAAGGAACTTTGCATACTAAGGGGAGTAAATTGCAAGTAAGGCTTGGGGGTACTAATAGTTAAAAAGGGGTGTGATCAAAGCATGCCTAAAGCATCCTTGCTCATTCATCTAGCTTAATTCTAGCTTGCTAACAATAGCTTGCCTTGGTTGGTGCAGTGGTTGAAGTTTTCTTCTTCTTCTTCTTCTTGGTAGAACTCCTCTTCCTCGAAAGCTTGGTCGGTACTAGCGTCTATAAAGGCATAGGGAGTGCACAATCACCAAAAAAATACTTAACTAGGCTAAGTAGCATTCTAAAACACACAATTGATGATCTATTATCATCACAAGCATCACAAGTTTTAATTTAATAGTTTCATCCTTTTTATTTTAGAAAAGTAATTTCTACTCATTGAAATGTTAACTAAAATTTAATTTTCACCACCAGAATATGGGATCATGTGGACACATGTCCTCACCACATATTCTAACATGTGGGAATGAGATTTAAAGGTTGGATCAATATTACTTTAGTTTAAGTTTATTATTTAATGATTTAAAGTGACTAGAAATGCCTATATAGCACTATTTTGGTACTAGTGCAAAGTCACTGCATGTAAACCTTAATATTATTACATATTTAGATAGATATGATGAAATGTGATTTTTTAGAGTTGGAATCAACTCAAAAGCTAACTTGGTTGATTTTATAAAAATGTTGCAAGTTGCAAAAGCTTTTGTCTTCTTATTTTTATTAGGAGAGATCTATAACTCTAATTGAATTAAATCCAACAGGCTTGGATAGATCATTTTAATACCTTTCAGACAAAATTGGTTTCATGCAATTTGGATTTCTAAAACTCTCTGAATTGATTTTCAAACTAGTGGACAGAAACTAGATTTAACTAAACAAGAAAAATCCAGATTTGAATCGATGGGCTAGCGCGGGAAAGGACTTGGGCTGGCTCAGTGCCGCTCCGCGGCACGGGGCTCAGCTGACAGGGGGGTCCCGCGTGTCAGCGGCACTTAGGATTAGAAGCAAGATCAACAGCTGAGGGTCATCGTCGACGACGAACAGGTCGTCGGCGAGCTCGAACCCTAGCGGCTCAGTGGGGGTCTACTGGGGGCATATCAGGGCTCAAGCAGGGTCGACGAGGCGGGCAAACGACATGGAAGACGACGGCGAGGCGAGGCACGATTGTGGTGGAGCTTGGGGTGGTCGCAATCAACGACGCCCTTCTCCTCCTGCCGCGGCTGCTCCGGCTCCAATTCTGGCGAGCTGCTGCTCCACTTGCTCCGGCTGGAGGTGGGTGAGGTTTAAAGAGGTGAGGGGCCTGGAATGGTGTAGAGAGAAGAGGCTGGGGAGGGCTCCTTTTATAGTCCCGACGATGAGACCGAGCGGGATGGGCAGGCGACGGTGGCGACATGTCTACGGCGAGGTAGAGGCATGGCTGGGGGTGGCGATCGATGGGCGGTTCCCTGGCGGTGCTCTAGGAATTGAATGCGGCCGTAGGGGCGGTGGCACGCGGTCTGGGCTAGGTGGCGCTCTGAGAGGCAGAGGCGGCGGTGTCCACGGCAAGCGGTGGCTATGAGGGTTTGGGCGGCGAACGGGGATGTCTGGGGTGTTCTCCAGGTCGAGGTGGAGCGGCGGGCGCGGGCTGGTGCCAAGGGGCGGTTTGTGCGAGCGGGGACAGAGCGCGCCCTGGGGGCGACACTGGCATGGTGCGGTGGCACTGGGTGCGGTTTGTGCTCGGTGGTCCACTGCTGCTCTGGGCTCGGGCAAGGGACAGGGGGTGGCGGTGAGCTCCTGGCTACCTCCTAGACATGGCGAGAGAGGGGGAGATGGTGCATTGCAAGGGCAAAGTTTGGCCGGCGACCATGCCCTCGGGTTGACATGGCAAGAGGGTTAGGGACAAGGGAGAGGGGTGTTAAGGGTCTGGTTAGACTAGGAGGGGACAGAGGAGATAAATGGGGATCAATTGGGGCAAAACCCTGTTGTAAACAGTGAGCTAGGATTAGAGTAGAGATTATGCATGCCAAGTGTTTGATGAAATGGCCGCATGAAAGAAAGTTTTGAATTTTCGTTTGAAATTTTTTGAGTGATCTCCACTAGTGATAGGTAGTCTCTGGTTGCAAGGGTTTTGAAAATGGAGCTCAAATAGATGGTTTTTGAAATAGGGGTGATCTATGCATATGCATTAGATTCAATTTTAAACTGTCATTTAAAATAGTTAACAAAATGTTTTTAGCAGATCAAAAGGTGGGCCTTGGTACCTCATTATGTGTACTAGCAAGGGGTGCAAAGATCAAGAACTGTTTCTGTTAAGAATTGAGTACTAGGAATAGCCAAAGTAGGCATGAGAGTTAAATTTGCCAAAATGACCATTCCTTCTTTTTAATTCTTTTTGATTTGATTTTCTTTAGGAAAAGTTTGGGAATGATGTAGATGATGTTTAAATCACCTAAGAAACATTTTACAAGCATTGTATCAATCAATCATGGCAATTCAAACAACTCCTATTTTAAATGCATACATATATGAATGCTTTCATTTTAAATTTGGAAAAGTTTTTGTTAACCGTATTTTTGGATGATTTGATCTTGATAAGCTTGGATTAAAGTTTTGGGATGTTACACCGCCACACCACCTGGCCGCGCGGCCAGCCTGGCCCGCGCCAGGGGGTGGTCTGGCCGCCTCTGGCACCCCCTCGGCCTCCCCTTTCGCCTATAAGATGCCTTCGATATAGAAACCCTAAGTACCCGATCAAAAATCCATGAAAGAGTCTGTATCCGCCGTCATCTCCATCCCTAGATCTGGAGGGATCTGAAGCTCTTCCCGGCACCCTGGAGGCCTTCTTCATCATCATGCAAGCCTCCGGTGTGATGCGTGAGTAGTTCATCTCTAGACTACGGGTCCATGTAGTAGCTAGATGGCTGTTTCTTCTCCTTTGTGCTATCATGTTTAGATCTTGTGAGCTCTGTTCATGATCAAGATCATCTATTTGTAATTCCTACATGTTGTGTTTGCGGGGATCCGATGGATATTGAGATGCTATTTTAGATTCTTGATTCTATCATGTCTGTTATTTGTGATCTTCCATGCTTTCCGTTGTTAGTAGCTATCTTGTCCAAGTAGATGCTAGCAACTCCAAGAGTTAGTATTTATGCTCGATAGTGGGTTCATGTCTCTAGTAATCTGGGGAAGTGACAGAAATCTCTAAGGTACTAGATGTGTTGTTGCTACTAGGGAGAAAACAACAATCCTTTGTTCATAGAATAATCGTATTGTTTACTTTACACGCAATGCGTAATGCAATTATCTGTTGCTTGCAACTTAATACTGGAGGGGGTTCGGATGATAACATGAAGGTGGATTATTAGTCATAGATGCAGTTCGATTACAGTCTATGTATAATGTTGTAATTCCCAATCAAATCTCAAAGGAGTCAAGATGAGTAGTATATGCATGATTGTTTTCTCGATGTTTGTCAATTGCCCCGCTATAATTTGTTCACCCAACGTGTCATCTATCTTAAGGAGAGCCACCACTAGTGAACTATGGACCCCGGTCCTTTCTTTTACCATTAATCTACAATCAACTGTTTACTGCTTTCTGTTTACTTTCTGCAAACTACTATTTTCTTCCACACAATACGTTTAATCCTTTGTTTTCAGCAAAACCGGTGAGATTGACAACCTCACTGTAAGTTGGGGACAGAGTTTTGTGGTTGTGTTGTGCAGGTCTCCACGTTGCTGCTGGCACCGGTAGTGCGCCCTGACAAAGTTCATCTAGCAACACCTTTGGGGTGTTTCCTTGCTCCTACTGGTTCGATTAAACCTTGGTTTCGTAACTGAGGGAAAACTTGCTGCTGTGCTCATCATACCTTCCTCTTGGGGTTCCCCAACAGGCTCAAGATATCTTGGGCCATCAAAGCTTTTTCTGGCGCCGTTGTCGGGGAGTCAAGGACATCTTCACAAGGGGAGTCCCTCATAACCAATCTCTTTACTTTGTTATTTTTGTTTTGCGTAGTTTACTTTTGCCTTGTTTGCTTGTTTCTTTATCAAAAACAAAAAAAATTAGTTTTACTAGTTTGCTTTCTTTATTAAAAACACAAAAAATGACTACTCTAGAAAATACTAAGTTGTGTGACTTCACTAGCACCAACAACAATGATTTCATGAACACACCTATTGCTCCACCTGTTCCCGAAGCTACTTTCTTTGAAATAAAACCTGCTTTACTCAATCTTGTTATGAGAGAACAATTTTCTGGTATTGGTAATGAAGATGCTGCTGCTCATCTAAATAACTTTGTTGAACTTTGTGAGATGTAAAAGCATAGGGATATAGATGGGGATATTATTAAGCTTAAATTGTTTCCTTTCTCTTTGAGAGGAAAAGCTAAAGAATGGTTGAATTCCTTAACTAGGAATAGTATTGATTCTTGGACTAAATGCAAAGATGCTTTCATTGGAAAATACTATCCTCCTGCTAATATTATATCTATGAGAAGTGAAATAATGAAATTTAAAAAATCTGATAATGAACATGTTGCTCAAGCTTGGGAAAGAATGAAATCTTTGGTAAAGAATTGTCCCACTCATGGACTGACTGCTTGGATGATTATCCAAACCTTTTATGTAGGATTGAACTATTCTTCAAGAAATCTATTGGATTCTGCTGCTGGAGGTACCTTTATGACCATTACTTTGGGTGCTGCAACAAAGCTTCTGGATAATATGATGGTTAACTATTCTGAATGGCATACTAAAAGAGCTCCACAAGGTAAGAAGGTAAATTCTGTTGAAGAAACCTCCTCCTTGAGTGATAAAATTGATGTTATTATGTCTATGCTTGTCAATGGGAAAGCTCATATTGATCCAAATCATGTTCCCTTAGCCTCTTTGGTTGCTCAAGAAGAGCAAGTTGATGTGAACTTTATAAGAAATAACAATTTTAGCAACAATGCCTACAGGAATAATTTTGGTAATAATAATTATAGGCCGTATCCTCACAACAATGGTAATGCTTATGGAAATTCCTACAACAATAATAAGAGTGCTCCCTCTAAACTTGAAGTTATGCTTAAAGATTTTATTAGTAAACAAACTACTTTCGATAAAACTATTGAGGAAAAACTCTCTAATGCTGAAAGAAATATAGCATCTTTGGCTGAAGCTCAATCTTCTTTGAATAAAATGGCTGCTAAACCTAAAACTATTGATAATCCCTTTGCTGCTACTAATGCCATACAAGTAAGAATTGATGAAAATGTTAGACTATTAGCTAAATTGCATGCTAAGTGGGAAAGAGAAGATGAAATTGCTAGAAACATTAGTGTTTCTACTATCACTACTACTAGTGTTGAGGCTAGTAGTAGCTCTACTACTTTAGATGATAATTATGATTTTGATCTTTATGGTTGCAATATCTCTGAAGTTATTAAGTTCCTACAAAAGCTTGCTAAAAGTCCTAATGCTAGTGCTATGAATATGGCTTTTACAAAACACATTACTGATGCTCTCATAAAAATTAAAGAAGAAAAGATGAAACATAAAGCTTCTATTCCTATAAAACAAGAAGATGGTTGGGAACCCATCATTAATATGAAAGTGAATGATTTTGATTTCAAAGCTTTATGTGATCTTGATAGTAGTGTTTCAATTATGCCTAGAAGGATTTATGATATGCTTGATTTGCCACCATTGGAAGATTGTTATTTGAATGTCCCACTTGATGATAATGCTAAAAAGAAACTCATGGGGAGTATTAATGATGTTCTTATTATGGTTAACAATGCCTATGTCCCCATTGATTTCTATGTTTTGGATGTTGAATGCAATGCAATGTTTTGGATGTTGAACTGCATCTATGACTAATAATCCACCTTCAGGTTATCATCCGAACCCCCTCCAGTATTAAGTTGCAAGCAACAGATAATTGCATTATGCATTGCGTGTAAAGTAAACAATACGATTGTTCTATGAACAAAGGATTGTTGTTTTCTCCCTAGTGGGAACAACACATCTAGTACCTTAGAGATTTCTGTCACTTCCCCAGATTACTAGAGGCATGAACCCACTATCGAGCATAAATACTAACTCTTGGAGTTGCTAGCATCTACTTGGCCAAGATAGCTACTAACAACGGAAAACATGCAAGATCACAAATAACAAAGACATGATAGAATCAGTAATCAATCTGAAATAGCATCTCAATATCCATCGGATCCCCGCAAACACAACATGTAAGATTACAAATAGATGATCTTCATCATGAACGGAGCTCACAAGATCTAAACATGAGAGAACAAAGGAGGAGAACCAGCCATCTAGCTACTACATGGACCCGTAGTCTAGAGATGAACTACTCACGCATCACACCGGAGGCTTGCATGGTGATGAAGAAGGCCTCCAGGGTGAATTCTCCCCTCCGGCAGGGTGACGGGAAGAGCTTCAGATCCCTATCAATCTAGGGATGGAGATGACGGCGGCTATAGACTCTTTCGTGGAATTTTGATCAGGTACTTAGGGCTTCTGTATTGGAGGCATCTTATAGGCG